>CM021768.1:49192637-49583681 GCA_011076525.1 Nettapus auritus | reverse complement strand
CAGGACCAGGACCGGGACTGGGATCAGGAAGAGGACTGGGACCGGGATCAGGATCAGGACCAGGATCAGGACCAGGACCAGGACCAAAACCAGAATCAGGACCAGGATCACAACCAGAACCTGGACCGGGATCAGGACCAGGACCATGACCAGGACAAGGACCAGGATCAGGACCAAAACCAGGACCAGGAACAGGGCCTGGACCAGTATCAGGATCAGGACCAGGATCAGGACCGGGATCAGGACCAGAACCAGGTCCGGGTCCACAGCGGGGCCCATGTGGGAGCTGCTGGAGCATTACGTGGACAGGTGCAAGGAGAGGCAGGAGAGAAGAAGGAGAAAGGGCGTTACCTGAGGGTTAAACCTCCCCCACAAAAAAAAAAAGAAAAAAAAAAAAAAAAAAAAAAAAAAAGATCTGACAGCTTTGCTACCTGTATCTGAAACGCTAATAAAATGTACATGCATTACCCTTTCCTTTTATCACTTCAGTTACAAGGAGGGGAATTTTTAAAGAAATTGGCATAGTCAGGGAGGTGTTTTCCCCTCTGCAAATTCTTCCTTGGATTTAATTTATCATTAACATGACATAAAACTGATCTATGGCGTTTGTATATTGGTCTTAAAAACATAAATTGGCAGGCACGTGGTTTGTGATAAATATTTTCAAAGCTTGTACCCACGAAGAAACAGAGAGCAAGAGATGGTGCATCTAGTCCATCTTCCTTGGGGTTTTGCAATGGGACTGTTATCAAAGTCTGTGAGTGCCACAAATTAATGATAATGTCATATCCCAAAAGCTCCCTGTTATCTTTTCTACAATGTATTAAAAAATGTGAGACCGTGTTGTCCTTTTCCAGCTGAGCATATGCATTTTTCAACACAAAAGCAGAATGGTTCACACAGGCAATTTTATTTGCAGAACACATTAATTACTAGCAATGATAAAGCAATGGTGTATTAAAACTAAGAGCTCAACTTCTGCCTTTTGTGCTGCTTTTTCTATCATATCTAATGATTTTTAGGGCTCAAACTGCACGGCTCATCTTAGCATTCAAGATGTGCAATGCAGTTCCTTGCCAATATTAATACAAGGTTTTAAAGGATGAAACGCAAATATCTTTTGCAGTTAACTCTCTCAGAAGTTTGAGAGAATTGCTTGGCTGTCTAAGGTTTCATTTAAACAAAAAAGTTGTAGAGAATCATGAAAGATTAGTTCTCCAGTCTTGCTCCATGGTCTTTTCAGTCACCGTCTAAATCTGGGAGATCAAATGGATTTGACTGCTTAGCTTTATTTGCTGTGGAGAGTATAGGGCTAATTAATTGGCAGGTGCTTTAAAGCAGGTAATGCTACACCTTTTCATCATTGCAGTCCTAAGTACTGCCCCTGTGTGCACCTGAATTATAAAAAGGCTGCTTTAAAGCAAGTGATTTACTGTGGAGGGATTTAAAACTGAAAAAACTAACGCTAAATACAATGATCAGATAAATCACCTCATAAGAGAGCACAGGCAGACCTGCTCTGAAGGCAGTTACAGATAGATGTTATATTATTTTACGTTTCAGATAACAGGAGCCTGTCATGTGGTGGGACCCAAAAATCCACCATAATCGAGATTTCAAAGCACATCTGTGTAAACATTATCACATCAGTGTAAAACATCAACCAATGAGCTTTCTCTTTGAACCAAATCTACTTAATTGCAGTGCTAAATCAAAGAAATAGATCAAAGTTGAATAATCTATATGGCACCTATTTCTCAAGTAGCCTGTACGCTGATTACTCAAATATACCCGAAACGTTTGAAACATGCATCAAGCATTTTTATTGACATGACAGGTAGGTCAAGATCAAACTGTAATTAGTTCATCACAGCTGCTAAGTTGCAGGACATGCACTCGTATGGTACAGCTAAGTACATAGGAGGTGTATTCTGAGCCGAAAGATGCCCCGTTATGGAAAGCGTTCCCGGGTCCCAGTGGTACTCCCCAAGCACTACCAAGCAAAGGGTTCTTCTGGTTAGATGGCACCCAATGGAGGAGGGTTTTCCTGAAAACAATATCCTCTGCCGTCATCCACTGCAAGACCCTTATGGCTGAATCTTTCCTGTTATATAGTGGAAACATTTTCTGTAGAGTGGAATATATAACACCAATATGTTCCGAGTGGAGTCTTTAATGTCTGGGCACTGAACCGGTTACGCTGTTTTATAAAGTATGAGAAAAGAAACAAAAAGATAAGAATTTTTTTTTTTGTTGTTTGCACTAGTCATGTGACAGGAAAAGATAACACTGGAGGTTTTTTTTATGCACCTTCTGAGACTATACCATGGGAAGTTAAATAATTTTGAAGAGTGTTTTTACAAGAGTGCATTATTGAACTTAAAGTATACAGCGCAATCTAATCCATGTTACGTATACTTCCTAGAGACTGCACTTTCAGTGTCGTTGAACAAATACATATGTGGTCAAGTTTTTATTTTCATAGCAAGTAGCTGGGGCTTCTATAGACAATATAATTACTGTACATTGCCTAAGAATAGCACATTGTCCCAGGAAAAACCTAGTGGCTGTCAAGGAGAAAGCAACCCACCAAAATCTTTGATATGCATACATATGCATAGAGAGAGAGAGTTCTATCTATCTATCTATCAGGTTGGTCAGAAAACCTTGTAAAACTTTACATCCTGCAATGTATTGTGCCATTATTAATTTTAGAACTCCTTTACAGAAGTGCCATGCCAGCCATAAAATTGTAACTGTATTATAAAATAACATTTAAAAGAACATAGGGGGCAAGTGGGTCATGAATACACAAGAAAGCAAACACTGGGTGGAACAAAAAACACTCAGTAGAACATGAAGAAATTTGTCCATCTGGAAACATCTGTGTATCATGGTCATCTTCAGATTATTCCTAGTCTGGGACCAGAAAACATGGTTGGCTAATTTCAACAAGAAGAGCAGAACAGGATGAAGCTGCAGTGAGAGCCTTATGGAGTGCTGCAAGTCAGAGTGAAGTAAGGTGTATTCTTATACAGGATTTACTAGGGAAAAAAAAAGAACAAGATAACTTTCAAGGCTGCATGTGCAAATAGAGTCATAATCTGATGGTGTAAAACCTTTAAAATGCAATACGCGTGGACTTAAAATACATCCAGAACCTTTTCTTCTGAACTGCTGTAGTTATAGGTATGTATGCATGTATATGTATATATATGTGTGTGTGTAAGTATATCTATGTATAATGAAAAAACCCAGAGGAGGTAAATGTAATGCTGTTAAAAAAAAAAAAAAAAAAAAAAAAAAAAAAAAAAAAATCCTATAGAAATTAAGTTCTACCTTTCTGCCACCTTCAGTTTTCTGTTTGTTTCTTGAGTGAAAACAGAAATTCTTAGAACTTTTTAAGATTCATGATTTTATTGCCAATGTTTTTGTGGGTAAACTCTTGTGTAAGTGGAATGGGATAGAGAAGTTACGCAGTGAGCTACCTAGGTAGCGGGGAACCTTTACATCCAGTTACATCCACAGAGAATGGACCTTTTCCATATACATCAGCGTCCAAATGTTTTGTTCAATAGCTTTCATATTCTCTAAGCAGATCACTAAATAAAAAGCACATAAATTTACTTAAATTAGATGGTTTCTGAACCTGTGCACATAGGATTATGTGCACAAACAGCTTACAGTTTTTGATTTACTGCACAAATAAATTGTGCTCTTGTTCTTAATCAAACACTTCACTAGGGAAGTTCTAACATAGCCAGACATAAGTAGTTACAGATGTGTATTGGTTTTTCTGAAGTGGAAAAAAAAAAAAAAAAGATATGCCTAAAGGTGTTATTGAAAAGTCATTAATTTGTAGCTAATCAATTTCAGGGAAACAATGTGATCAGGGAGATAACTCATGGTTCTTGTCTACAGCTTTAAGCGATTTCTTTTCCAGTAAAATGGGAAAAGCAAGACTATTTTAAAAAGGTAATTCCATTGCTGAATGAGTCTCCTAATAAGGCAGCTAGAACTGAAGAGATCCAAGAGCCACATTCTACAAAACTTTCCAAACTGAATGCTTAGTCATGCAACTGCCAAAAAAATACTTGAGTAGGCAACTTGCTAGACATCTAGGTGTCAATATTGCCTTGACACCTAAATGCTGTCCTTTTATCATTTAGTACAGAGATGTAGTTCAGATCTGGAGACAAGCCTTTCACTGTGTAAACACACATATAACATACTTCTAAATAAAGCAGTAATCATAAAAAAAATAAAAATAAAAAAAAAATCCTTTTTAATATATGGGAATAATGAAGTCAACACAATTACTGTAGTGACTTATAATATTCTAAAATATCAAAAAAAATGCAGTGACTATCATTCACCCCAAATACGGGGCTGACTGTGGCCAAGAAAATTTGTCAGAGGTGAGGCTGTAGACATGGCAAGTGTCTGTGGTTTCCTTCGGGAGCTGATGAGAAGGCTTCAAAACGCGAAGTTATAAAAGGGTAGGAGAAACTGAAGTCTGAGGTCACTTTGAAAGGATCAGTATAAATGCTTGAAAAGGTTATGGGAGAATCCCACTTTTCTGAGAAGAACATGAGGAACAGAGAGAGCTATTGGAGGGAGAGGTCAGATGGTTTCTAGCCTACTGGTATTTAGGGAATTAAGTAATTAAATTGGGTCCCAACTAAACAACGTAGTAAACACTCAAAGAAAAGAAACATTACATGGCTCAGTCAACGTTAATGACAGTGCTACTCTTTGACGGTTAGTCGTTTAGCTCCCTGCTTCACATTTCACTTGCAGAAACTGTTCCTCTTGTAATCAAGTGCCTCCTACGGACACTTAACAGCACAGTTCCAAAAATTATGGAATGTCAGCTTCCAATAAATTTAAAAAACAACATCTTGATACACTAAATGCATCACAGGCAACACTGTTTAATTCAAGTTTATCTGAAACAAGCCTCACATTTTTAGTTTTGGCAGGCTGCAGACCTTTGTACAGCTGGTATGCCCGAAGAGTTTCCAGCATTTCAAATGGATCAGGACATTAGCAGGTTTTAAGGGACTGATGGACTCACAGCAATCTTCACTTTATTAAGGATAACTAAGGTCAGTGGATATTTTTGACTTAGCAGTAGAAGTGAACAATTTTGATGCTGTTGTCAAGTCTAGGCTTCGTGCTTATGATGCAAATGGGGCATGGTTGGAAGCTCTTTCTTCTCTGAAGCTAGTGCTTCCAGGTTTCTGCAAAGACATATTGCTGGGTCATAGCAATGACCTCAGATGCATAACTACAAAAAGGTAGGCTCTGGAGCATTGCTAGCCAGTCAAGAGAAGGGATTGTCTTGCTCTGTTCTGGTGCAGTCTCACCTTGAGCACTGTGTGGTTTTGGGCACCACATGTAAGGATATGAAACTATTTGAGAGTGTCCAAAGGCGGGTTACAAAGATGGTGAAGGGTCTAGAGGACAAGACGTAGGATTAGCGGCTGAGGTCCCTCGGTTTGTTCAGCCCAGAGCAGAGCAGGCTGAGGGGAGGCCTCATGGTGGCCTGCAGCTCCCTCACGAGGGGAGCAGAGGGGCAGGCGCTGAGCTCTGCTCTCTGGGGACAGCGACAGGACCCGAGGGAACGGCATGGAGCTGGGACAGGGGAGGGTCAGGCTGGGGGTTAGGGAAGGTTCTGCACCCAGAAGGTGGTTGGGCACTGGGACACGCTCTCCAGGACAGTGGTCACAGCACTGAGCCTGCCAGAGTTCAAGAAGCATTTCGACACCGCTGTCAGACAACACGGTCTGATTTTGGGGTCCTTGTGGGTCCCTTCCAGCTGGAGATATTCTGTGATTCCATGACTCTACACCACAATGCCCACGAATAAGCTCAGTCCCCACTCAGGGCGGTTTCCACACACCACCCTGCCGCTTCGCCCTGAGCAGCCCAGCTCTGGACTCCCACCCGCTCACAGCCCACCACGGGCACAAAACCCTGCGGCTGCCCGGGGCCGCCCCTCGGACACCCCTCGCTATGACCGCAGCGGTCGGACTACCAGGGGCGGCCGGTACCGACGGGGGAGAAGCGGGGCGGTGTCATGCCGCTTCCCCACCCCTTCCCCGCTTCTCGCGAGCTTTCTCCTTCTCCCCCTCGGGGGCTCCGTTCGCCCGTCACCGGGGCGGAGCTGCGGCCATGGCCGCCCTGCGCACCCTCCTGCGGTGGCGCCGCCGCTTGTGCCCCGCGCCCGGCGCCCAGCCCGGCCGGCGGCTGTGGGCCGGCGGCGGGGCCGGGACGAGGCGGGGGCGGCGGGAGCTGGGCTGGGCAGCGGCTGCGGCGGCGGCTGGAGCGGCTGTCGCCGGCTACGCGGGGCACCGGCTGTCCGAGCGGCGGCGGGAGCCCCCCGGGGAGCCGGCAGCCGCCGAGGCAGGCGGAGCCCGGGCGCTGCTCCCCATCCCGGTGGCGGCCGCCGCCAAGGAGACGGTAGGTTGGGAGCCGGGCCGCTGCCCGCTGCGGCAGGCGCCCGTCCCGGGGCGAAGGGGATGGAGAAGAGGAGGCTGTATGGGGGGGTGGGGGGCTGCCCTGGGCTACCTCCGCTGTGGGTGCCCGCTGGGCACAGCCAGCGCCCGGAGGCTCCCGCTGTGAACGGCTGGCGTCTTCGGAGCTCTTAATCACCTTCTTCTTTTTGCCTTTTATGAAATGTTGTTCTATAAGGGGAGCCGCTGCTGGTAGCACAAAACCTGCGTTTTGAGCTCCGCCAGGGCTTTCCTCAGAACTTGGTGCTTGCTGCTAATAAGAAACGCGGCAGGTGCGGTGGCTGGCCGGCCACGAGTGGCTAGGAAGAGCTGGGAAACTGAAGCTCCCCCCATAGGGAGAAAATCCTGCACAGTGCTATGCTTAGCATATGGTGGTGATGTCTGTTTTTTCATTGAAAGTTACTTAAAAAGGCAAGAGCCGTGGTTAGGTGGTTTGGCAGGCTGATGGCTTTTAAGGCTGAAAATCAGTGGTGCAAGTGGCCCGCTTTCTTTACATCGAGTTTATCTTATAATATGTGTAGGCACGGGCTCTGCATTTTTGCAGTGGAGGCCTTAGGCTCAGTTATGAATGCTGGTAGCACTTTTGCCTTCGTTATTAGCCAAAAGGCAGCCTCTATAGGCAACATCATGTATGAAGGGAAAGGGAGCCAGATGCTGTTGATTACTCATCTACTTATTATCTTAAGTGTGGTACCAGGACTAGGTACCAGGTACAGAGAACATAAGAAACTCTTTCAGCCTTTCATGCCATTTTGATTGGACAGACTTTTACATCATTTGACTTACCCAGTCTTAATTCGGGGGCTTCTTTTGAAGGAAATATGGCTGCTGCAACCCTGAAAAGTCAGTACATTTAATGTGACTTGGAATGATTTTTTTTTACACGCATAACTTCCAAAGTGTTGAGGTTGCAAAGCGTAGAGCTTAGATGTCAGAACTAAGGTTAGATTTGAACCAATATAAAATAACGTGAAATAAAATGTGTCTACTTTCTATACGCAGAATATTTTTGAATACTGTGGAGTCGAACATCAAAGAGGGGAAAAAAAGAACAAATGAATATGCTTATTTTTGTGCGCCTGTGTGAAAAGAGGTTGTAATTATTTTGGGTTTCAATTGGGTTAACAATAAAATCTGAAGGAGTAAGCTGAAATGTGTCCGCTCAGCTTGTGCAGCCAGACTAAATGCACAGACTGATATATTGGCTTTGTGTTCCATGTTTTATTTTGAATGAGAGTTCTCATTGATTTCAAGTTGCAGATCTTAGTGGTCAGTGTTTGGGGAAAAAACATCCTTTCAATTCTGCCCCCCCTACCCATCCTCCCAAAGCAAGGATCAAATAGGTGTGAAAGTTTTGGTTTGAATTAATGTATTCTTGTGCTTTTTCTCTCAGTAGTTGTTGCCCTGCAGAAGGGTTTGTGTGGCAACAGAGGAATGCCATAGTTTGATACTGGGTCTAGCTGTTCAGCTACCAAGAGTAGTTTGACCGTGAGCTCGGTCAATGGCTCTGTGCGCCATTTATGATTGCCCTCAAGAGTTGTGCCTGCTCTTTCATTACAGGCGTCTAAAATACCTCTGTGAATAAAATACCATGAATGTTATTCATGGTATTGTGCAATGGTAGTGTGTTGTTCATAATCTTCCTTCCAGCAGGATGCCCTTCCCAGATGATTCTTACATGGATTGTTTGAAGAAAGAGGCAGCTGGTGTCTCTGCTCTTGCTTCCTGGTGCTATAGTGAGCTACAGTAGCTGCTAGAAGGAATTGCACTGCATGATTTTTGCCTTTTCTCTGGGGCTTCGTGTAGCAGATGGAAATGAGTATTCCGTCCAACAAAATGAATATTTTTGGATGAAGGTTTTCATAGGCTCACAACTTACTTCTTATTAGAAAAACCCGTTAAAAGAACAGTCTTGACATCTAAGTGATCACCCCTTGCAAAACTTGAAATCCTGTCCTCAAAACATGGAATTGATGGAGATTCTTAACAAATTTCAAACATTCTAGTGTGGGCAACACAAAATCCATCTCTTCCCATGTATTGGTTCCATTCCAAAAAAATCTGAAATATTAATTGACAATGGAAAAAATAGTTTTTAACGGTTAGTGCACTGTCAACTTGTAACTGAAGACAGTATCACAACATATTCAAATATTAAAGTACTTAAAAATGGTCAAGATAATTCAAGATAGATATGGATGAGGCAGTCGTAGCTAGTCCTTAATTCCCACATCTTTATTTCTTAAGGTGGCTTTTTGTGGAAGTGTAAAAGGCAGAACAGCCTTATTTCATCTAAGCAGCTCCAGTAGGCAGCAGAATAGGTTTCTGGTCCCCCTAGATACTGAAAATATGTCTGTGGTTGTTTTTTTTGTTTGTTTGTTTGTTTGTTTTTGTTTTTAAACGTACTTTATTGTGACTTTCCAAGAACAGCCTGTAGGCCAGCAGCTTCCAGGTAACGTTCATATGACCTGTGAGAGGTGTGCTTGGCCCAGGTAGTATTGCTACACATTACTTTTCTTCAGGTTCTACCACCGAGTCCAAACAATGCTTAGGAATAGTAGAGGAATATTTAGGAATATGACATTAGCATATCCACCTTGGTAATTAGTTGCTTTGTCCTACTCCTGGTGTGGTATTTACTGGTATGAAACCAATCTTAAAGAGAGTTTTGGGATTGCAGGCCTAACACTGAAGATGATGTGGATGTTGATGGGGGTATTTCCCCATTCCTGGTCAGTTCAGAAATGAGGTGCATCATTTGAGAGTAACTGAAAAAAAAAAGTCTCCAGGAGAAAGAGGGTGTCAGAATGGGCTGCAGATCTTTCTGTGCTATGAAATGCTTGCAGAATGAAACCTGGTGAACAACAGATTTGTGAATTTTTCTACAGCTGAATAAGAAGTTGCTCTTTACTAGAAGCCAGATAAATGCTGATATGCGTCACCAACATGGGGTGACACATGTGATACGGCAAACAGTTCTGTTGTTGAATTCATTACCAAAGACCGCAAAGCCTTCCACTTAATTTCCAGGTCACTTCCATGTAATGTTTCAGAATCAAGTAAAATTCTGCACCCAGACCTGCTGGTGTCGTGCCTGAAGGCTTTGGTAAGGACTGGGAGGAACTCCTTTGTGGGTCTAGGAGATGCTTATGCAGAACATGAAACTCCTTGAAACAACAGTTATTTTTGTATAGATTATCTGTACTGACAACTGAGAATGGTATTTACCCCAAAAGAGCCCCAGTCCTGAAGGTTTCAAACAACGTTCTGTTCATGAGGTGTTTACCTTGTGAGGACAGATGCATATTGTGCTTTTTCAGCACAGTGTAACAATACTAGAAAAAAATAATGCCGTATCAGATCTGTCTTGCAGTTCCTTGCTTCCATATTCCTTACTTCCAGTGTCATTTCTGCAGCTTATTAATTTTTTATTGTAAATACCGATGACCTATTTAGCTTCCCAAAGAGATGTCTTCCGTAATTGTATCGTCATTGTATAAAGGTAGTGAACTCCAGGTCCTTATGTTCAGACGTTTTTATGAATAGCTGCTGAGAATCACTTCCTTCAGAGGTGACTTAGGAATTAAAAGGGAAGTTGAGGAGAGACAGACACAGAATATTTACTTATCATGTTTCTTGAAGGCACGTTCCTTTCCAGGCAAAAGAGGCTGCATGCTTTGGATGTTTATAGAGGGTTTTTTTCCTTCTACCTCCACTCTCTTTCTCCTTGCGAAAATATTCAAAAGGTCAAGTTTATTTGTAGCAGCACATTTCTGAGTAGATTACATCATATATTTCCAACTCTGTGAAATGAAGACCAAGAGTTTAACTCCAAAAAGTAAGGCAAATGCCCCTACAGAATAGGCTCTTCTGCCTGCTCAAAGAGGATGCTGCTTGAAGAGATGCGTAAAGGATCATTTTCACAAGGATCACTTGTTGTAACCTTTTTCCATATGCCTTGTGCATTTCATGTAGCAGGTCAATTGCCAAATGTAGGAAAGTGGTTTGCTCGTTGGCTGATAACATCTGATGCTCTTCACTGTGTAATCACCCTGAGAAGGATAGTACTTGCCAGCCAGCTGTAGCAGAACCTTGTTGAAGGAAAAGGAACATTTTCCTCTCAGCATTACTTCTATGTTTCTCAGGATGTTAAAAAGGGATGATACACGCTTGAGATAAACAGATCCAGCATGTTTCAGTCTCGCACTCAGCGAAGCATATGGACATGTATAGCAGGGTATACACGCAGACTGAATCTTCTGGAAGAACTGCTAGAGTTCAAGTAATCTGCGTGTCAAACTTGTGTAAGACGGACTGTTGGAGAATATGTCAGTGTAATATTTATTTTGGAGGATTTCTGGAATAGCTGTGCTTATAGATAAACATTGTTAACCCAAGAATTTCCTGTAACAGAATTGTATTTGAACAGGGCCCTTTTTACAGCATTTTAAACACATTCCAGCTTCCTATGCTTGTAAATATTTTATTATAATAATGTCCTTATCTCAGAGAAAAGGGATCAACTAACAAAATTGTTGGCTGTGCTACATCTAAGTAGCTGCTAGAAATATAACTTCACTAAGCATCAAAACAATTTTGTCTACTTTGGGATTTTCCCCACACTGGGAACTTGACGTTTAACCTTTTGGCCACCCAGCATGAAAACAAAATTGTGCTACTTTCATCTACATGGGAGCATATTAAATAAGCCTGAAGTCAAATATAAGCGAAGGAAGTAAGGAGCAGCATTGCTTTGAAAACCTTTTTATTTTAATAATTTGCACAGATTCTCATTGATGGAAGACAGATTACTTTGCAAGCAAAAATTCAAAGAAACTCACTCACTTGAAACAAATTAAAGATTAAACTACTGTAACATAACATATTTTTGACTGCAAGCAAAAGGTACTTTTAGTAGCAAATGTTGGCTTCTTTAGCTAAAATAGTCTCACCTTTATGTCAGTTGGGAAAAGCAAAAGACAATGATTTAACTTGGAACACAACAAACGTGTGTTTTTTATGAGACTGTTGGAGCCATTCACTTCATATGCATGTATACACAGCGTGTATGTTTTTTCGTGTTTTGTAAAATATTTTGCATTAGTTTAGATATTCTTAGGATCTGAAAGTTGAAGCGTTGTTACAGGTTTTGATAATGTATTCTTTTGGATTACTTCTGCTTGTAGACACCAGTTTTTCTAATTTTCAAATAAAAATCCTGTCTCTGGCATTTAAGCTTGTCTCTATGGGAAAAAATAGATCTTTGGCCACAGAATAAAACTTCAGAATTACTGACTTAACGTTCTATGACTAACACTTGGCAAAGGACGTTTCTTCTCTGTTTTATAAGAGGAAGAGTAGTGACTTCATGTTTTATCTTCTGCACCTTATTTCTGCTGAGCCTGAGCAGTATCATTACCATTTATTGATATTTTCAAATAATTTGAGGTCATAACTACTGCAATGTTTTAATTACCTTCATGTCAATGTGTGAACTTGCGTCCTGTGTCAGGCCATCTTACGCAGTGCAGAGTTACTGTATGGATTTCACTATAATCATCCAGGTTAATTCACATTATACCAAATTCAGACATCATATCAATGAGGTAAGAGAGCCAGTAAGACAAATACGGGATTAGAAATGGAGATGAAACCATGCCTTAAGGCAGTTGGAGTAATACATGGAAATCTTTGGAAGTCTTTGGAGCACTGGACTTTTGGGGCTGTTTGACTTGGCTGTGCTGGCAGACACAGTATGTGAGCCATGAATACAGAATGGGAGTGAGTTTGGGACGGTAATTTTGCTTGATAGAAAGCCTAGATTTCCTTCAGCTAAGTTTTTGCTGTGATTTAAGGGAGAAAATACAGGGGGATATTACTCTAAAAGAGATGCTGCATGGAATGTATTCAGAGCTGATTGACTTAAAAATGCTGAGCGACCTTAACAAAGCGACCTTAACAAAGATGCACTGGAGTTAGAAAGGGGAAGGGCAGAAGGATGGGAGGCACAGACTGTTTACAACTTAGTGCTTAGGCTCCTGTGGGAACAGGGAGAAGATAACACATGGTTTGTGAGAGCTGCTGAGCCTCAGTCTCCCCCCTTTGAGTCTGCTTGATCAGTTTTGAGGTGGAAGGATGGGAATTATGGCCATCACCTGGATTCTTGGTGTCAGCTGCCTTTTTTCCATCAAGTCCAGTGAAGTAGATTGGTATACATGTACAGATAAACAGGAACTAACCTGCTACGCTTAAAATTAAAATAATACTGCTACCGGGAGGTTCATGACATTCTGCTCGAAGGGAATTACCATGTCCAGTTTTCAAAAGAACCATAACACAATGTGAGATCGTTGTAGATTGTAGGTAGGATTGCCCAGAGGATTAGTAAACAGAAGCATAAAAAAAATCTCCCCTTTTGTTTGTCAAAGAGATGTACTTTCATGGAAGTTTTTGGTTTTTGTTTTTTTTTTTTGTTTTTTGTTTGTTTGTTTGTTTTGAAGACTGTTGGTAATTACAGAGAGATTTACTCTGGATAAGCTCATGAAACTTCAAATAGAAATTGGAATCTTAACGAATGCTATTCACTCTCTCACTAACAGTACCTTCCCTGAGGTATTCAGTATCTACTCTCTGTGTCTCGTTCGTGTGTCCATCAGATTTGATACTAGTGCTGTTACAACCAGATTGCCTAACCTGGGCGAAAATATCAAATAAATCAATTGAGAGCAAATCATAGTGTCAAAAAAATTCTCATACTTGCGTCACTGGATTATAGTCTGCTAAAGTTGGGGAGAATATATTGAGGAGACGTTGTAATTAAAGGTTGAGAATTCCTTTAGTGGATGCCTGTAAAGGTATGGGTTGAGGTAACATTTTAGGATGTCTTGACTTTTTAATTAGCATATGAAGTAGTTTCTAACAATTACAGACTCTATGCAAGTAAGTTTCATGAATTAATAAGCAGTAATAGAAAAAGGAAAGCTTTCAGCAGGAAATCAGGAAAAAAATAATATTATTCCCAGAGATGGTTTTACTTGGCAGTTTACTAATGCTTGTGCCTAGAGTCTTCTGCAGCCAAACACTGCCTAGACACTTGGACACTTGACAGGTGAGTTGAGTGGTCTGGCACAGTAAGTTAAGCCCTGTATACATTTGTTTGAGTTCATGTTAAATCAGGAGCGCAAACAGCTTGTTCTGATTATTTCAGGTGAAACCACAAAGTTCATAATAAAGTGGTATTTTTATTCCTTAAACTAAAATTATGCTTAAACCTGTAATTTCCCCACCATGCTAACCTGAAGTAGGTGCAGGTTTCTGCTAGAAGAGGTTAAACTTTCTTTTCCATAAGCTACAAATTTATGCAGCCTAGGTTTTGGAACAAATACTGTGCTTTGTGGATAGATTCGGGATTTTATCTGGCTAAGAAATAACATCACAAAAACAAAAAAATTTCAGATCAGTGCCCTTGTCCAGTTTGACACTTAACAAATAGAGCACTTAAGTGCCAGGCCAAGGGTGTGCAGGGTATTGAGAGGTATGGCTCTTAATGGTGGCCAGCAGTATTTCTATTGGATTACAGTCACTTTTAGTCAGAGGGTAAAATACTGGCATTGCTATTTAGCCAGAAGGAAAATGAAAATTGGTGAAAGTGAATTGGAAAATAAGATTTTGAAGACCAGAGTGCTGGCATGAATTGAGTCTAAGTATGTCTTAAAAATTCCATGTTTGCAGTATGTTGTTTTATATTAGTGTAGGGTACTTAAGGTAATGTTAAGATATGCCTGAGAATTTTGCACATCCTTTTTTAAGTGTCTTGAGGGAAATACTAAGCAGCAGTACCTGAGATGGTGTGAGTTTCTTGAGAACAAAGAAACTCAACATGCTCTCCAAATCTTAACAGTCAAGGTGAGATGATATTTCTTGAATGATAGATTACCTACAGATTCTTCTGATTATGCATGATTGATTATGAGTGATTACAATTGATTACATATACTGCACGTGTAATATGGCCTTGAAGCATTTTCTTTCCTGAAAGTTGACTTTGCAGAGGTACTGCTATATTACTCATGCTTACAACCTGTGTTTATTCAAAAGCATGTTTGTAATAGTGATAAAATAACATATGTATCAAAAAAAAAAAAAGATAGATTATTAAACTTCAAATACAAAGATAATCAGTTATGTCGCTACAAGCTCTACCAAAACAATTGTGTTGTGTAAATCCCACATGAAGGCATAGCTTGAATGCCACTGGACTGTCGAAGGATCACTAAGACTATATTCAAACAGCAGTAGCACATAAATATTTTGGCTTGAATATGGATATGTCAGAAGAGAATTCATCTTTTTGGGGGGACTTTAGAGGCTTTTTACTACCTAAAGGGGGTCTACAAGAAAGCTGGGGAGGGACTCCTTGTCAGGGGCTGTAGTGATAGGGCAAGAGGTAACAGCTTTAAACTAAAAGAGTTTTGGATTAGATATAAGAAGAAAATCTTTACTCAGAGGGTGGTGAGGCACTGGCACAGGTTGCCCAGGGAAGCTGTGGATGCCCCATCCCTGGAAGTGCTCAAGGCCAGGTTGGATGGGATTTTGGGCAATGTAATGTAGTGGGAGGTGTCCTGGCTCATGGCAGGGGGTTGGAACTGGAAGGTCTTTAAGGTCTTCCAAACCAATCCTGTGATTATATGAGTGCGTTTTAAAGTTCTAAAATGAGTTTGTAGGTCTGGTTGTTAGAATATTTTTTATTGGTCACATTTAACTGACTAATCATTTGAAAAAGATAAAACATGGAAGGCTGATTCTCAGTCAGAAGTACAGAATATTTGTCTATAGAGCAGTCTACTAAAAATTAAATTAATGTATAAGCATTTCTATTACAATTAATTTCTGTGACAGTTTTTTGCCATTTAAACTAAATTTGATTCCCTTTTCCTTCTCCCTCTGTAGACGCAATAATTTCAGAGGGACTAGAGACAGTCCAGAAAGAGAACTATGTACTCAGTAGTCTTTTTTTTCCTTCTAGAAGGCAGGTAAAAATGTCCTAGGTAAAATATCCAAGTACTAAGACTACTATATATTAAATGGATTTAGGTATATCCTTTCTTTTCCTTTTATGAAACAATTTGGATTTTATCTTTTCATCTCTGAAAACACGTTCAAGAAACATGCAGTTTCTTCAAGTTATTGATTCCATGAAGGAGTTTGCCTGGCTTTGAGGTTAAAAAAAAAAAAAAAAAAGCTTTCAGTTAGTAGTAGCGTATTTTCTGTTTGAAGCTTTGACAGCGTAAAATAAAGATATAACAATTTAGAATATTTACAGCTTTATACTACTAAGTTTAAAAATAGTGGGATGATAAACATAACAGAATTGACCAATATCTATAAACCTCTCGTGGATTGTATGAACTCCATGCCATATAATATTTCTGTAGCTCTGGAGGAGTAATTCTGCTCTTATTCTGTTCCCTGAGTATGGTAGCTTTGATTGCAGTAGATACTTGAAATAGCAATAATCACAGAAGGTTTGCATTGTGTAAATGGTGTTATGGAGGTATTTTGCCTGTTAGTGTCAACAGCTGCGTTCTACATGAAAAAGCAATTAAAAAAAAGTTTTCAATTTTCTTCTGGAAATGTCAGACAACTGAAATAATTTGAACAGAGTCATTTAAAGTCTGACTGCTCAAGTTACACTGACTTCTTTATTTAAAATTGCTCTCCTTTCTCTGATTCATGAGCCTAAGTTTTCTCCCCCCCACCCGAAGCTTGAGTAGTGTCAACAATTTCAGTGCATGAAGATTTATTGCTAAAATTGTAGAAGACTGAAAATGATAGTAAAAATCTTAATTTCAACTCCAACTGTACAGAAATATTTGGTTGGATTTGACTTTATGAATTATCACCTTTACATTTACAGTTTCTTTGTAGCGAATGGCAGTGGCAATTGTAAAACAATACTTTTTGTACATTGAAATTATTTCCTTCTGTCTTTGAAGGTTACAGAAAGCAGATCAGACCTTGAAGATTTGCACCTTTATGCGACACCTCGGGAGCAACGGTTTCGTAGGTTTGCCAGTTTAGAATTTGAAGGACAGCTGTATATGACTCCATATGACTTCATTCAGGCTGTCACAAATGATGAACCCAAACGTAAGCGGGATTTTTATGTTGATAAAATTACTTGGGAAATGATGGTGGTTTATGTTATTTTTACTTTTAGTTTTGCTTACTACTGTTATTTCTGATTGTGGTGAAAAGATGCTGAACCTTCCAGAACTTTATTTTTAATGGTATCCAAATGCATGCAGATGGCATCTTGATTTCTACTAGATTGTAAACATCTGTATAATTTTTTTTTTTTATTCCCTCAGGAAGCATTAGATAAACCTTCTTACCTTAGAGGTCACACACAGCTTAATGGGCACAAAAGACAAATTAATGTTTACCTTTTGCATTAACACAGTTAGAGTTCTGGGTTCTTTCTAAGCAGACCAGTATTGCTGTGAAACTCTTACCTCCTTCTCTGTGTACTTTCTGTGTAAATAGGCAGGCAAGAATCCAGTGTTCTAAATAATTCAGGATAGCATGGGTTTGCAATTTTTGCAATCTTCAGTTGTCATCTGGTATCATTTTTGTTGGGGAGAGGGGTTGTTTTTTGTTGTTTGGTTGGTTTTGCTCTACAGAGATTCTATAAGAATGTTTTTAGAATGTTTTCTAAATAACGTACTTTGATCAGGAGTTTCGGTCCTTCGGAGAATCTACTTTCTACACTTTCTAGCACTGCATGTTAATTATATTGATGAAAAATAAACTAACAACTTCATTTCACTTTTTCTAAAATTTTTGCTTTAAATATCAAAGAGTGACCAAACAGTAAGTGAAAGTTACAGCCATTGCTGCTCCAATATGACTTCCTGGCCCTCATGTTTGCAGGGCATTGGTAGCAGCACACAACTGAGAAATGAGAGTATTTCTGCTCAGATTTGACGTATAATACTTTACTACAGACTTCAGGAAGAAATATCTATACCACAAAGCTAATATAGAGAGCAGTCAAAAGCAGGTAAAACAGTTGAGCTTAAAGCTCTCTGCAGATTTTTCCCCATTGTTAGGTTAATTGTAATGAAACAAAGAATCCAGCCATGGCACATCCATGATCAAAAACTTCCATAACATTAGAATAAAGATGTAATCTTGTAACAGTTAAGACAGAAGATAGATGCTTAGGTAGTGAAAACTTGCAAAACTTTGAAGCACTTAGCAGGAAGCAAATCTTCATTCCCGTTTTTGCTCTCCATTTGAAAGCAGATTCCTTATCACAAAAAATAATAATAATAATAATATAATTACACATCAGCACATTGGATCTACTTTTATTACCCAGATCTCCAGGTCATCCTTTTTTTTTTTTTTTTTTTTTTTAAATTCATTTTAGGATTTTTTGACTAGTTTGTCTACACTGCATATGTGGTACACCTGTAAGACTTTTCCATGTTAATTAAATTTAAGTTTCTTCCTCCCTCACTGCAAATATTCAGATGTTTAAAAATAAAAGTGTTAAGCTCACAAGAATATTCTGTTCATCTCATGTCAAAAGAGAAGAGATCAGGAACTCAAACAATGAAGAACCCTTCTGAGTTGAGTGTAAAAAATCCTGCTTGTGTCAAAATTCTTCCCATGTATCCAGTTGATCTCAGAGACTGAAGGCAAAACTAACCTGCATGCCTTTTAGTTTTATACTCTAGTTTTATAGATTACATGACTAAGATAATTATATTAAGGGATGGTGTAGGAGGCTGCAACTAAGTAGAAGTGGATTACTTAATTATTTAGGCAGAACCAGGCTGACTTCTTGGGCAGAAGGCTGACAAATAGGAAGTAATAAATGAAGTAAATGACATGTATTTATTACCATTTCCAGCTTCTGATCTCTGAATGTTTAGTTTTAATCTTTATACTGCCTTGTCAGTTTGCACATCTTAATTATCTGTCTTCTTATGTTCTCCTAAAGGAAGTAAGTTTAAATAAAGTATTTTTCTGAATAAAATAATACCTGCTAGAAATATTTTGTAATTTTGGATCATTTTAGTTTTGTTTGAAACTATAAATAGCAGGGTCTGTGCAGGCCAACATACCACAGTGTCTGTATTTTGCATAAAAGAACATATGCTTAATTTTTTTTATGGATGAAGACTATAAAGGTCTTGAATATTGTCAGAAAGCAAAACCACCCTTTGAAGAGTAATAATAGTAGCTCTTTGTGTCTGCTTTATAGAAAAGCTAATGATACTAGACCTGAATGAGATTTTTGATGGAGTGAATGCGTCTATTGTGATTGATTTACTTTGGAAATCTTGTAAACCCTACAAAAGTCAAGAGGGTGTTCACTTCCTTTTTTTTGATTAAACACTAACTAATATGGTAAGAGTATATTTTTCTTCTATAAAATGTAACTTTTGACTCCAGGCAGCTGGAGTCAAATATGAAATAAATGGTATAATTAACTTTCTGCTGCTGCCTTTAAGGTGAAGGCTTTCATTTTGGAAAATATATCTTAATAGTCATGCTTGATACATTTTTGCCATCTGAATGTGTGTTTATATGTTCAGAAAGTCAATTAAAAGAAGAGGAAATATTTTGTTTGTTTTGCTAAAAAGCTCTTGATAACTATAAAAACTTCAGCTTAATACTGAGCTGTGAGAAGTATGTATATAAACAGAAAACTCTACTTGCTTGTCTAGAAGGATAAATCTATATATAACATGAGAAATTATCTGACTGGAAAGCTAGATATCATTATTCCCCATTGTGGTAGGCATAAACATAGAGCAATTTATGTGGTAGAGGAGGTTGTTCTGTTTTAGTATTTTGAGACAAAGCTTTAACTGACATTAAATAATTAAACTGAAAAATATGTATATGAAAAAAATGGCTCATGTTATGATGTTGTGTGATATAACCCCAACGTATTTGCAGTGGGATTTGCAGACACTCTTAGTGCTATTGCTGAAGCGTAGAACTAAAATTTCAGTCAGTGTCACACCACAAACCAGTAAGAGACCATAGTGAGTAGCTTTTGTGTGCTGGTTGTTATTTAATGAAGCATTAACACCATCATGAGAAAGGGTTTTCTAGTACCAAAGGGTGTTTTGCTCTATAAAAATTAGCCTTTACTAACCAAGAAGATAAGTATTTGACCACATAATCAATTTCTTGTATCTTTGTAAATTCTGATATTTGCAGTGCTTTATCTTAATACTGAATGTGTGCAAAGGTTTGTCTTGAGAGGGTGGTGATGAACATCAAGTTCTGAATTCTTAGGTGGTTGTAGACAACTGTTGTCAAATGCCAGTATCATCTGCTCCTGGATTCTTTCATTTTAAGGCTTGAAGAAGAAAGCATCTGTTCAGTCTTATTCATTATGAGTTTTCAGGTTTAATGAACAATTTCAGTTCTGAACTCTTCAGCTTCTTTGTTTAAAATTGCTTACAAAAAGTAAGCTCAACAGAGGCTCTAAAAGGGAGCATGAATCTGATCACAGAATCATCTAGGTTGGAAGAAACCTCCAAGCTCACCAAGTCCAACCTCTGACCTAACACTAACAAGTCCTCCACTAAACCATATCAGTAACCTCTACATCTAAACGTCTTTTAAAGACCTCCACGGATGGTGACTCAACCACTTCCCTGGGCAGCCTATTCCAATGCTTAACAACCCGTTCAGTAAAGAAGTTCTTCCTAAGTAAAGAAGTTCTTAGAAACAGCTGAAAGGAGTCCTAGCTTCTGACGTTTTTTCAAGGATTTTTTTCTATGTATTTGCTTTAAAATATATGGTTAGTGAATTGAAGCAGGGTTCAGAATCTAGGTTTCCTTTACAGTCGGAATTGTAATACTACCACTGCTAAATGATGGTTCAGACTATTCATTGATACCACAAGTAAACACAAATGCTCGCTATTTCCAATTTAATGCTTTAATGATGTGTTAGGAGATAGAATGTATTTTCTCATGCTAAAGTGGAATTTGATTAAAAATTGTAAGTCTGAATTGATTCTTGAAAGTTAGGAGTCTAGATATATATTAAACTATTTTTTTCTTTTAATAAGATAGAGATTTTTTTTTTTTACTTATTAATAAAGTAGGGAAAATACTTCTTGTTTGGCTAGAAAAGAGGGATTGTGGATATAGTATTATTTTAATGACACCATATTGACATAACTAAATTTGGTATATTCATAACTTTGTCTTTTGTTGCAGGTGCTAAAAAGTGGCGATCCCTTTCAAAGCAGGTGGGTAATAATTCCTATGCTGGAATAACCTATACCTATACATCCTATAACCATACATTTTGCTACAACTGTCTTTTTTCATGATGTAAACTTGGAGTTGCAGAAGAAAGGTTTTTCATCCTTATAAAAAAAATTGCAAAAATTTTAATTTCTTCTTTTTTGTCACTTCAGACTGATTTGAATCCAGAATCTCAAACATACTTGAGCAGCTGTGCCTATTATGTTGCATTTACTGACTTTCCTGAACCTCTATCAGTTCCTTCCTCAGGCCGTATCTGAGTTTCTGTAGTGGCTAAGTGTAACAGCTGCCTGAAATACTCATGCCACTCTACCTTTTGTGATGTTGAAGTGCCTCTTGCATTTTAGTTTTTTTTATATTTGTACAACTGCAAGAAGGCCGTTTCAGTGTCCTTATATTGAGAGTAAAGTACATTTGTATTCATGGGTGAAGTTTGCTTTAGTTTAGGTTGAGTATTTTAAAGGAACAATTGCCTAGAGCTTATATCAAAACCTCACTGAAATCCAGGTTGGACTCATCCTTGGCTTCAGTGAACGTGTGCAATGGTGAGTAATTTCAGCAACAATATATTATACGTATCTCTCCAATTCTGCAAACACTTAGTATTCATGCAGATTTTTTTCTTGGATGAGCAATTCTTGTATTAATCACGTACATAAAATTTATGTATGTGTTTGAGTAATTACAAAGTCATTGTGATAAACTGAAGTTAAATTAAGTGGTAGATTTGCATGGAGTGCCTTTCTTGTCTTTTAGGTTGATTTCCTAGCATTTACTCATAGTAAGAGAACATTTTCATTTAAATATCTAAATATATTCTTCTGTATTTTTCAAATCTTATTTTTTAGGAATTGAATCAGATACTTATGGAGACACCACCAGTTTGGAAAGGATCATCCAAACTTTTCCGTAATCTTAATGAGAAAGGTGAGGGATAAGAATTCATTTTCCTGAACCAACTTGTCGTATGTATTAATTTACTGTGGCTGAAGTAATGTCGTACTTAAATCTTTCAGGAAATGTAATCAAGTTTAAAAAAAAATGTTGCTTTCTACGTTTTAAAGAATACAGAAGTTTTAATTGAATACAGTGTTTTAATTCTGACATCTTCCAGTTAATATTCTTAAGCGAACTGGTAATTTAGTGTATGTTAAACTGATGTTTGACTGTTTCACGTTCAGTTTCTTCCAGTGAAGAATCATCTGTAGAACTGTTGTCAGTTCGGACAACAAAACTTATATGGAATGTTCTAAAAAAAGATGCAAAATATCTTTACTTTTTAAAAAATTGGTACAGTGATGTGATTATAAAGACAGTGATGGTCCCTGATATAATTGAATAAATGCTAAATGCTTTCTTCGCAACAGAAAGAGAGTTTCAGAAATGCTGTTTATCCCTTTAAAACAAGCAGACCAAGCTATTTTTGAGCCTTTAAAGCTTTATTGGTAAAGGGAGGGCCATGGTCCAGGTCTTTTTTTTTCTTTTTTTTTTTTTTTTTTTTCCCTCTTTAATATTCTCTATTACCTAAAAAAAAAAAAAAAAAAAAATCTAAAAAAAATAAACTTAGCTTGTGTACCAAAATGCAAAAGCTGCTTATGGTAAATAACCCCCATATTCTTTTGCTTATTTTCAGAATAGTAAAGGAATGATGGAACTTTAAAAATATTTGTAAAAGCAGCCACAAGTAATTGCTATAAAATAAAGGCACTTTTTGGATCTTTAAAATCATGCTAACAACAAAACTCAAAACAAATGTGTGCAACTTGTTCTGGCCCCTGCTTCAGTTCACTAGCCGTATATTTTAAAGCAAATACATAGAAAAAAATACTTGAAACAACATCAGTGTATACTTGTTAACAGTACATTATCAGTTTATAAAAATGTATTCAGATATTGTTTACTAAGTCTGTAATAAGATGTCTCCAAAACTGTCTTGATTCAAAATATTTTACTCCAGTCTTCTCTTAGTGAAATTCTACAGCATCTGATAGAAGTAAGATGACTCAAAACTGGTGTAATAAACTGGTAACATTGGCAATAAACTTTAGCACTTACATAGCTTTTCGGTACACTTTACAAAACAAGTGAGTTCTGCTCTCCCATTTTATAGATAATATGAGAATAGATGATGGGAAAGGGAATAGAAATGAATGGGAATAGAATTCAAGTCTCCTTCATTCTCATTTAGTATATGATATGAATACTTCAAGATTATTTTACTCATATTCTTTAAAACATGCACATTTTAGTATGAAGCAAGTACCAAAGTCAATATATTTTGTCATAGATAAACTACACAGGTTTATGCCAGCCATCCTTAGGTCTGTTTTTCGTGTTTTACCCTCAAGTGACCTCCACCTCTTCTTTCTGATCTTTGTATAAGCTTTTCTTTCAATTCAATTGAAATTACAGAGCCTCTCTCCCATAACACTCAGAGCAATCAACCAGAACTATCCGTCTACAGCTACAATATACCAGCACAAACAAAAGGAGAGAATGCTTTCAAGGCCTTTTATATTGCTGTCTTCATACCTGCGGTGGACTGTTTGACAATTGCACTTCCTTCCTCCGTTCTACAACAAAGAAGGTGTCATCAAACAAACAAAAATTCATTTTTTACATTTATTGACGGGCTATTAAAGAATGTTTTACATCACTGAATGAGAACCTTTGAGGTATCTGATTTCTTGATAGCTGCTTGTCCAAACAGACTCAAGTAGGCATTTGTCAAAGAATTTCTGCAAGGTCCTGTATAAATTCAAGCTACACGTTGGTTCACATCTTTGTGTTACTGGAGAATGCAGCTGAAGAAGTATCTGATTTTTACAACTGTTCTTAAAAGCAGGGAATCTTCACCGTAAAGCTGGAAAAATGACAAAGTCTTCATGAATATTATTTCAGGACAGAACTAATATGGAACTTTTTGTGCTATAAGTATTAATAAAAAATGCTGAAGCTTCTTAGTTTGGCAGCACTGGAAGTGCTGATGTTAAATCTGTTCAATAATTGTGAAATCTATATGGATAATATAGTGTTTAAGTTTGAATTATATAGGTGTTTCAGTGAAAAAAAAAAATCAGATGACTATTTACGTAGTTCATTATATCTTCTAAAGTCTAACTCAACTGAATATGTTTAAGCATCCGAAGGTGTGACTGGGTTTTTTAAAAGTGCTTGCGAACTTCACTTGGACTGAAATAAAGGAGACAGACAGTAACTTTTGAAAATCACAGCAGTTAGACATCTCTGTTATCAGGCATCTAATACTTTTTTGTTCTTGTTTAAGCTTTTGAAATAGTCTATTATTGTGGACTGATTTAAGATTTTGTGTTTTATAAAACAGATAGAATCGATTGTTTAGAAATCAGGAACCAGTTTTGGTAGCTCAGCATTGAAGACTGTTAGAGCTAAAGGCTGTTGGTAGAGTTGCAGGTTACCATTGCCCGTTCTTAGTGCACTGCAGGATGCTCTTCTTCTTGCACTGTATGCATTCTGCATGGTTATCTTTTTACCCAAGAGATGAAGAAGTGGAAGTACAACTTATGGTACCAGACATACCATTTGGGTATTGCCTTCAGCACTAACTTTAATTTTGCCTTTTTTATTTCTGAAGAGGAAAGGAAATGCCATTTCATACTGCGATTGCCTTTTGACATCTAACAAAAGATGAAAATCTTGGATGTATTCCTTATGGGTCTTTTGGATGTGGAAGATGACAGTACAGGTTCCATTAATAGGCTTTGAAAATATTTAACAAATTCGACATGTTCATTTAATTAGTTTTAATATAAAATTCAGGTGATTATTATGAAAGCATGCATATAAAGACAACCCGAAAACCCAAACTATGCTTTCATAAGTAATACGAGGACAAGTTTTCAATTAATATAGGACATGCAATTAGAAAGCGTATATTAAAGTCAAGAACTCTTTTCAAACAGTATGCATCAGGAGGAAGCACTAATAAAGTTAAAAGTTAGTTAAAAAGTGTTGTCATGTATTATTGGTGGGATTTTCAGAGAGCTAAATAGCTTCTAAAAATCTAACCCGCTTCTGTTTAATGAGCTACTCTCCACTGTCTAGTTTTTTTGCCTTATTTAATATATCTATCTCCTAAAATACTCTACAAGGGAGAGAAAAAAAAAAAAAAAAAGATCCATATTTTAGTCAAATGAATCAATGACTAGCTTGAATATAGTGACATGCAAACAAATATGAATACACATACGCATGTGTATGAAAATGTTCTGTCTTGTACTTAGATTTAATGTGTTCAAGTTTAAGGTTTGAATCCAAAGTAAAAGTAATATTGCATATTTTTATCTGTTTTTGTTTTCAGGTGTGATATCTTACACAGAATATTTATTTCTCTTATGTATTTTAACAAGTAAGTATTTGGGGGAAAGAAAAAAAAGCTTCCTTACAAATTCTTAAGTTTCGAATGTATTGCTATACATTGGGATGTTTTTTGTCCTCTCCTGTATACCCCAATATCGAGGAAAAAAAAAAAAAAAAGTATCAAGCATCTTTATATTAATTTGATCTTTATATTATTATAAATATCTTCATATTAATTTGAACCTCTCTTGTCCTACAGAATCCTGTGTTATGCTTTAAGTTATTTATTCTGTAGAAACATCTTTTACTGGGTGTTAAGAAAGCTGAGGCACTTCAGCTAACCCAGTAAAGCTCTTAAACTTGCTTTGTTCTTTCAAATTCCTATACAATTTCTAGTTGAATTTACTGAATGTACTGAACTCACTAGTCGTAAAGGACATTGAATACAGGGAGAAGAATATATGTTATATACATTATTACTGTTTTGTTTTACCTCCTAGTGCATAAAAGATAGCATATCAGTAACGTTTCATTTTAGAAAATCTGTCATACTGAAGTAAATGTTTATTTATGTAAGAAAACACTAACAAAATTGAATGCTTCTTTTTCTACCACCTGTGAAAATAAATTAGAAGAACTGATAGCTAGAGTAAACTGAGCCTGATGCTGATATTTTAAGAACTGCTTTTTGGGAAGGATCATAGTGTTTTGTCTTTCCTTTGTATACAATTAAAACATTTCTATTGGATTCATTAGATTTTTATTCAGATATGATTTGGATACTTTATGTGAAACGGACAGAGCAGGAACTTTACCCCAAACCTGTACAATCCTTAAGTGCTGCATCAGTGGATATCCTTCCATCATCTCTTTATCTGGACTAACCTCTGGCCATAATTCATCCATATTGCAAGGCAGTGAATTATCACCATAAAGTTGCCAAAGACTTCACTTACAGTTGCCTTCAAAGTCAATGTTTTTCTGAAGTGATGTAAAATTCTAACCTGATCTCAAATTTCAATGACTGTAAGCACGTGAACAAGAAAATTCTGCCTCTTTCAACACGTCATTCATTTTGACCAGGAGTTACATCCTGTACTGTTTTTTGCAAAGCTTTTTAAAGTTTCTTGAGAACACTGTTTTCATATTTTCTACAATCTTATTAAATAAAATGGACTCTAATTATGAACTGACACTCTTTTAACTGCTGAATCAACCTCTACTGAAATGTATTTTTCTTGAATATTTCGTGTTCTATTTCTACTGTATATTTCCCTAATTATGCATTTGTGAGTATACCTTATGTTTTCATAATATGGACAACACTGTTATATTGATGTTATGCTTTGCATTTACTATGTTCACAAGTATACTAATCTAAATTAGCTAAGGATATGGCTTTTATAAAAGACACCAAATAATTTCTTAGAATTTTATATGTTTTTTTTTTCTGAGCATATGAAGAAATTATTGTGTTTTTTTTGTTTTTTTTTTTGGCAGAGCCACATGCAGGTTTTAGAATTGCTTTCAACATGTTCGATACTGATGGCAATGAGATGGTGGACAAAAAGGAATTCTTAGTGGTAGGTATATTTTCAGTCTTTCAATGTTCTTATGTAATCTTGAAATTCATTTTTTGTCCAGACTGAGACTTAAGATGATGTCAGCGATCATGAGAACGTGAGGCATTCTCCACTGACTGGAGTGATTTATTTGCCTTATTTAATATAAATAGTAAATGTAATGCAAATAGTAGCTTCTTATTACAGTGCATGTGTATATTGTATATAATGTTTTTTGAAGCTTAATTCCAGTTTTTATTCTGCATCTTTATAATTGCTACTATGTTCACAGATAATTAGACTGTTGAAGTAATATTGCTATGTCAGTGATTAGTAGAATTATTTAATTAAAAACACAATTAAAAACAAAGGCACCCTAACCACGTTCTGTTTCTGATTTATTTCCAATTCAAGTTATAAGGCTCAATTCAAATAACTTATGCTAACCTAAAGAAAATGGAAACTTGAAATAAACTGTCCTCAACACACTGCACTTCCTTCAATTCTCTTTTTCAAGGAGGTGATGCACAGCCAGTGAGTGAGATCTGAAGAGGACTTGTTTTCTGTTGGCCTAGCTCCATCAGAACAGGTCTCTTTTGTTTTGGAAGCTGCTGCCACATGCATATTTTGGCATGCTAAACATTTTTTCTATTATAATATTAAATGTACATTTCCTTCTATTTGCTGATTCCAATAACCATCTCCTCCAGGAAAAAAAAAAAAAGCTCCAAACACTGAATTAATTTGCTGGGAGATGGGAAGGTTGTCTATCATGACTTCCCAGACCAGCTAGTAGAATAGACTGTTAAAATAATAAAGAAGACCATGCATTACAGGATAGGAGAGAAAATTGTAGCAGGAAGCATTGCCTTTCAGAAACTTATGGTAAAAATAGGATCGAATACATACATAAAGGAGGGAAACAAGTGCAACACATAGGGATGGATATTACATCTTTCTTCCTAAGTGTGCTTTTATAGTTCTCTTTACATATTGCTTTTTATTTCTTCTCTGTCATGGTCACCGATAGCCATTAAAAATTCCACTATCCACTAAGTCTGGTAACAGGAAAAGAGTATAGAAGAAATGACTTTTCAAACATTAGATACCCTGTTCTCTACCTATCATATTTAACAAATTTGTATAGATGATCCTAACTCTGCTGGATGAGTGTCAGTGACCCTTCAAAAAAATTAGATGAAAACCCATACATCAGAATCTTAGATCTAAAGTAAGAAAAACTAAAATACGTAGGAAGGTATCTAAATGGTGTCTGTGTAAATAAAGATAAATATGAGAATAAAAGTTATACTCAGATAGACGCAGCTGCAGACGATGTATCTAACATCTGTACTCACTTTGCATGGGTGTGGATCATCTCCTCTGTGCTTGGAAGCAGGAAACGTAAACGTAGACATTTGAACTATGTCCAACATTTGGTAACATTACTTCTTCGTTGATTATGGAGAGCTAATTGGAAGTAAATACTTTTCAGATTTACAAAAAACCCTCTTTCTGGAGAATGGTGTAGGGATTGCATGTTACAAATCCCAAAGAAAAAGAGTACATGTAGTGAAGAGTTGCAAAATACTTAGTTTTTCTGATAACAGCTTTGGTGGTTTTGTAAACTAATTCATCAGGTGTTTGTGCTTTTCCCTCTGGTTATATCATAAGGGTGAGGTCAGAGAACAAGAAGGATTGTGTTCCCTTGTTACAGGAGATCTTGCTTTTGCTCCTTTCAACAATCTCATTATCCTGTTCCGAACAATGTTCCTATGAAAGTACTCCCAGATCCTTTCACATTCACTTTTCTACTCACTGGTATCCTATAGCACTCTTTCTGAACAAAAGATCCATTTCCAGAAGTTTAGCAAGCGCTTTAATGGTGAGTGCAACAGAATCCTACCCTCTTTGCTTGAGTGGAATGGGAAATACATCCAAAGATGCACTGCTTTTTTTCCCCTCAATTTTATTTATTTATTTATTTTTTGGGGGGGAGGTGTGTGTGTGTGTCCAGTTACTGCCACTCTTCTCTCTTACTTGATGGCTTGTCACTTCAGTTTTCACAAAGTATTTTCTTTCTACTTCAATCTCTTCATTTACCTTTCCACAGTTGTGGGTTCCAAGCTGTTTAATGCTCTAGGCCATCAAGCTAAATGTCCTCTCATCACTCGTCCCTTGTCAACATAGGTTGCAGTAGTTTGTGCCTGTAAATTTACAAAAATATTTGAAAAGATGTAACTAGATCTGTAAATTAATCCTGTACTTAAAAGTAGGTACAGTGACACACAATATTCTGGTCTGTATTTGCTCTATAGACCATTCCAGAAGACAGTAGTTAATTTTGGAAATTCATAAAATGTTATTTACAAAGGCATTTGCTGTTTGATCTCTAACACTGCATTCATTTATTTTATTGCTATCATACCACAGCAGCAGACTTTGCTGATCCCATTGTCTTTCATTCTCTGAAATATGTTATTCTGATTAAATTTGGAAAATTTTCTTGCAAAGTATATCACACACACTTTATCAGTATTGGGTTTTTACCAGACTTCTGGTAGGTAAAATCCGGTCTTTGGAACCACTGTTTGTATACCATGATGCTTAGTTCTAAAAATACCATATTCTGAATAGGACAAATTTGTCAGCTACAGTTTTTTTTTTGTTTTTTTGTTTGTTTGTTTGTTTGTTTTTGTTTGTTGTTTGTTTGTTTGGTTTGGTTTGGTTTGGTTTTTTTGGCCCATTTTGAATTAACACATGCTACAAGGGGCAGTATAATATTTTCAGATGTGATTTTTGAAAAGCTGAAGTTCACTGGTGGATACCATCACAGTGTGGTGGGTTTACGTGGCAAGGTTTTGGTAGCAAGGGGGCCATAGGGGTGGCTTCTGTGAGAAGGATCTAGAAGCTGCCCCATGTTTGGTAAGTGCCCCACTGCTGACCAGAGCTGAGCCAATAAGCGATGTTGTTTTGCGCCTCTGTGAGAGCATATTTAAGACGGGGAAAAAAAACACTGCGCCACTCAGCAGCTGGGAGAGTGAGAGGAGTGAGAAACAGCCTTGCAGGCGCCAAGGTCAGTGAAGAAGGAGGGGGAGAGGTGCTCCAGGCGCCGGAGCAGAAGTCCCCTGCGGCCTGTGGTGAGGACCATGGTGAAGCAGGATGTCCCCCTGCAGCCCATGGAGTACCACGGTGGAGCAGGGTTCCACACTGCAGCCCGTGGAGGAGACCATGGTGGAGCAGGTGGACCTGCACCGACGGAGACTGTGGCCTGTGGAAGCACCCAATTGGATGAGCCCGGCTAGCTCAGTTGGTAGAGCATGAGACTCTTAATCTCAGGGTCGTGGGTTTGAGCCCCACGTTGGGCACCAAAAAGAAGTGTGATGGTTTTACTCGTGGTGGGCAGCTGAGTTCCACCAAGTTCCACCACAACCGCTCTCTCACTCCCCCTCCTCAAAGAGGAGCGAGGAGAAAATATGATGAAAGGGGCTCAAGGGTTGAGATAAGGACAAGGAGATTGCGCAATAATTATCATGCCGGGGCAAAACAGACTCGGCATAGAGAGAAAGTAAGATTTATTGCTTATTACTAACAAGCTAGAGAAGTGAGAAACAAAGGAAAGAAACCAAAAGCACCTTCCCCCCCATCCACCCTCTTCTACGTCCTCCCCCCGAGCAGTGCGGGGGATTGGGGGTTATGGTCAGTCTATAGCACTTCTCTGCCGCTCCTTCTCAGTCACTCTTGTCCCCTGTGCTGTGGGGTCCCACCCACGGGATGCAGTCCTTGCCGAACTGATCCGGTGTGGGCAGGCAGCAGCTCTTCAAGAACTGCTGCATATATGGGTCCGTACCATGGGGTCCATCCCTTGGGAGCAAACTGCTCCAACCTGGGTCCCCCACAGGCAGCAGCTCCTGCCGGGTCACCTGCTCCTGTGTGGTCTCCTCTCCACGGCCTACAGGTCTGGCCCGGAATCTGCTCCGGCAGGGGTCTTCCACAGGCCACAGGCTCCACCGTGGTCTCCTCCATGGGCTGCAGCGTGGATCCCTGCTCCACCGTGGTACTCCATGGGCTGCAGGGGGACATCCTGCTTCACCATGGTCCTCACCACAGGCCGCAGGGGACTTCTGCTCCGGCGCCTGGAGCACCTCTCCCCCTCCTTCTTCACTGACCTTGGCGCCTGCAAGGCTGTTTCTCACTCCTCTCACTCTCCCAGCTGCTGAGTGGTGCAACGTTTTTTTTCCCCGTCTTAAATATGCTCTCACAGAGGCGCAAAACAACATCGCTTATTAGCTCAGCTCTGGTCAGCAGTGGGGCTCCTTACCAAACATGGGGCATCTTCTAAATCCTTCTCACAGAAGCCACCCCTATGGCCCCCCTGCTACCAAAACCTTGCCACATAAACCCACTATACACCGTAATAGCATTGTAATACTGCTCTGTCTGCTGTGAAGAATAACGTCATTTTTCTTTTTCTAATGGTTTGGGAATATTGTAAGTATTGCAATAATAAAATTATTTGAAGTATATTGATACTTACAAAGAAAAAGAATTGCAGACCATTTCATAATATGAAGACATTGCAATTTCTAAAAATAAACGTGTAAGAATCTCTATATGTTTTAAATGTGTTTGAAGTTATCTCAGAAGTTGTCTAAAGCTCAAAACATAGAGAAATTTGGGAAGGAGGTGTTTTACAAGACTCAAAAGTATTCTTTGAACATACTTGAAAAAACAAAGGTACTTCATAAATTACTGTTGAGTAGTAGTTTGTTGCTGCTTAAAGGGAATGTTTCACCCCCACCAGGTGTTTCCACCCCTTGCTTGTGCCAGCAGGAATAAGAACTGATCTAGCTGACTAACATGAAAAAAAGATTGATCCAGCTGACTGCATAGCTATACAACTATACTAAATAGTACCTGACAACAAAGGATGTGCTTAGAGGACTTGGAAAAGACTGGAAACTCCCACTTATAAGCCAGTACAGACCTAGGCTGGCTAAAACATAAAGCTAAATAGGATGTTCTGAGTATTGTGCTCCCAAACAGTTATTAGCTTTATTTTGTGGGAAAACAAATAAACAACTTTTTCCTTTCTGTGTTATACTTAAAGTGACAAAAGGTTCACGAAGGCATGAATGTAAACAAAAAAAAAATCACTGGAACACTGGTATTTTACTGAAGAACTAATATAAACAAAAAACCATAATTGGAACTGAAGAACTATGTTTTAATAGTGCATGCAGTGTTACTCACAGTGAATGATTGTTATGCATGTGAAATGGCCCAAAAGCAAAAAAGAACAAAATGATTTGTTTTGTAGCTACAAGAGATTTTCAGGAAAAAAAATGAGAAGAGAGAAAGAAAGGGAGATGAAGAAAAACGTGCAATGCTGGTAAGTAAAATTAGAATAGTTGCAGCTGGTAGTCCGTTTATTTTCTTTAATGCAGGACAAAATTGTACAAGATTGTGTGCGTATTTTTATTGTGTTCACTAATCACTTTCAATTTGTTTTGAAACAATGTATTTTTATCTTTAAAATAATATGTATAATTTTAAGTATATACAGAGAAAAACAGTTACTGCAGTTATTGGAAAAAATACTTAAGTGGTTTATAGAAAAGAAAAATTAGTATTTTAATATTGTATTATATGCCATGACAGTATCATTCAATCCACTTAGAAGCTTTTAGAAAACTGAATAGGAATGAGGCAGTGCCATTCACTCACTTAAAAGTGAGGCATCTCAGTAGCAAAACCAAACTATACTCCTCCTCTTACAAAAAATGTTAAATGTAGACATACTGATGTTGGTACTTGCTATTAATGTAGCAGTTCTAATATAGCTGATGAAATTTGATAAGTGAATAGATTTTATATTCTTTTTTTTGTTAAATAGTGCTTATGACCAGCATAATAGATTTTTGTGGAACATTAAATATGTAATTTAAAGTCAAATTTGTGTTTATTACATTCATGAGAAAGGTAAGTCAGAAATAGACTAGTGTGGTTTGTCTGGAGGATGGCAGCAGTACCAGGGACTATTTCACTGGTGGACAAGTAAAAATCAGGTACAAGTGTCTGTCAAGCCCATGACAGAATAAACATGTTCTTTTGTAATTTGCACGTATTTATGGAAAGGATTCTTCATTATAAGAAACATTTTGATATATCTATGAAGCTTGTCATGGTACCCAGTAGCCTTTTTGGACTATTGATTCACGATCTCAGGTTTTTGTCCTTGAAACTGTATAAAGTTTGAAATTCCAAGAATTAATACTTTTTAAACAATACTTGAGCATAAAAAGGGATCTGTTCTTCCCACCCAGAGAAGACCTATCCTTCTTAGTTTTTCAAAACTGTAGGTTGATTGTTGAATCTCTCACATACTGTTTATTCTGAACAAGGAAACGTGCACCCAAAAGAGGAGCTTTTCAAAAAAGTGAAGATTACAAAATGGAACTTTTCCTCCTGACATTAATCTCTTTAACTATGTACTTCTCTTAAGAAAATTTAATGAATGAAAATAAAGCAAACCATTTTCTATTCACTGTCACCTTAAAATAAAACTAAATCTAATATTATATAAAATAAATCTTAACCTATTCTGTTGTCTTTATTTTTTTCCTTCTTTTGTCTTCATTCTGACGTGATACTTGGTTTGGCCCGTTTTTGCTGTATGTCAGCGTCTTCAACTTTATGGATATCATACCTCTACTAACAGTGTATGTACTCTAAATATTTTTAATTTATGCAGTCTTCACCAGCAAGGTGAAATAATATGCTATAAGAATATTTACTATATTTATATTTTTCATCAAGTCAGTTACTTCTGTTACTTTTTTTTTTTACTGATTGTAAAAATGCGATGGTTGCTTACTTCCATTAAAAGTTGCATGTGTTCATTGCAAGCATTCAGAAACAGACCAGACTACCAGAATGAAAGGTTCTTCTCACTGTTTATATAAAATGAATGAATTAGTATTTTTTTAGGACAAAATAGTTCTTAAGAAATTGTAGAGCCATCTTGTTAATTAACATAGGTACATTAAGCCCGAGTCTGTCTTGCCTACCTGTATATAATGTGAAGTAATTGCAGAAGTCATATGAAAACTTCACCTTTGTCATCTGCCCCCACCCTGCTGCCAAAAAAAAAAAAAAAAAAAAAGGAGAAAAAGGGGGGAAAAAAGGGAAGAAAGAAATAGAAGAGAGCCTTTGTGCTTCGTTTACAGAACAAACAAGAACTTTTAGTGATGAGCCAGAAAAAAGCCCCTTCATTCCTTCATTATGTAGGTGACAGTAAACTTATTTTTGATCATTTTTGAAGAGTACGAGATTATCAAGAAAGAAAAATAATGTTCAGGTTTTTTGAATGTATTCACCAGGGTTGTAGTGGCCTTTTCAGTTTTTCCCTTAATGTCCTGGGGAGTAGAAGATACTTGAGACCAAGGAAGTACAGCCCTAAAATGTCTGAGATAGTGCAAAAGTACCTTTTAAGTCATGATCTGGTGCATACTGCAATTGTGTGCTAAGACTAGCTCTGCATGTATTGCATGAGTGCTTTTACTAGCCAAATGCCAACTGAAATGTCATATTAATGGTCATGAGATGCATGTAAGGAAAATGAAATCTGCATGCCCTAAAGTACTAATTCCATTAGCTAAAGTAAGAGAATAAATTCAGTGAGTACTTAAGATAGATATATTACAGAATTGTATGTATAAAAGAATGAGGTGTTCTAACACATGACCTAGTAAATATCAAAGGGATATAAATAAGTGTTAGAGGGAAACTGATGCCATAAGGACCTATTCCTGTACACGCTGAAGTAAACCAATTTCTTTAAATTTAGCCATTTAGGACTAAACAAAGTTTTGAGAATGTATGAGAATAATGTGAATATGAACAGCATATGGACTGTTACTCTACCATAAGAGTAAGATAAAACCAGATCTTTTCAAAAAGGAAATAAAAGTGTAGTATATATTAAATAAGGCTATAATTCCTAGTAACTTGTCACATTTCTGTGATGACAATTCACAGAAGGAGCTGAATTGAATTGGATAGAGGAGAAAATACATAACAGAAGTTCTAGAAGCAGTAGACAAGTTAAAATATTTTAGATTATTTAGTACCTTCCAGCAAGTATTTTGCAATGTTCTGCAGCCAACACCATATATTAAATATCTTAATGTATTTTTATTGGTTCTATTTTTATAAAATTACATATTGACTCAGTGCTGAAATATTGCTTTGGTAGTATTAAGAGCATTATTAATAACAAAATGTAAATTACAGAAATCGTAGAAGGATTCATTTATTTATGTATATGAAATACAGCTGAGGCTAATTAATACATGATAGTCTGATGTGCAATGAGCCCCACTGCATTGATAAGAGCTCTTAGATTATACTTTCACTTATGTAATGCTATCACTGGTGGAAATATTACAAGTGTATTGAAGACTTGTTACCTGAGGAGCTATTGTACTGACGAACATTAAGGGAAAAGAGGTTGGAAATCATACTATATTTCAGCTATCTAAAGAGTTTTGTATATTAGTATTTTTGTTTTTGGCATAATGTGAAATACACAGACACAGTAACCCTTCAACTTGTTGAAGGTCATCTATTAATACAAACAGTATTCTTCATGATAATGGTGTGTGTTACACATTGCCCAGCATTCCGATCAGTGTAAATTGTCTAATAGAACAATATGTGCTGATACAAAGAAAAAAAAAATCATATTTAGAAGATTAAACTCATTCTGTGTTTTTGACTTGCATGCCCATATGGATATGAGTAAGGAGTCCTGAAAATGGGAGACCTACTTAAGATTAATTGGAGGAAAGAGGAAAATTCATGTAGTTACAATAACTAAACTCAGATTAGTCTTCTGCTGTCTTCGGGATCATGTCCCCTAGATTCATGTCCCCTAGATTCTTTGGGGGAGGGAAAAAAAAAGGCAGTATTACATAGATATTTCAAGACTAATTGCAAGATAAAGGAATGCTTATAAAAAAGGAGGATTTTTCAGGCGACCAAACATAATGCAGATCATTTCAGAGCAAAAAGGTAAGCATATTTTCCTTGGAGAAATTAAACACCCTATTTTTCATTTAAGTAAGGTAAGTTTATTCATCATATTCGCCTAGTGTTTTCTTGATATGTATGTTGGTTAAAGTTAGGTTTGTTAGACTTGATTTTTACTTTTTCTTATTGCTGCAAGAATGTCATCCTGGTGATTGGATAAAATTAATGTAACAATTTGAATGCCTTTTATAGTTGGATCGATAAGGAAATAAGTTTCTTACTGTAGGACGGAAAATTAATATATTTGGCAAAACAAAATTGTAAGGAAAAACCTACAGCAAAATACAAAGTTCAGATGGCCATTTTCACATTGTATTTATAGAAAAAAAAAAAAAATCACTCTGCTTTCCATAGTTTGCTTACTTTGGGTAGATGAAGTCTGGTGATACGTTCAGCACAGCCACATCATAAGTAAAAATCCGATAGCCATAATGGACCAATATTGCTTTGATTTACAAAGTGTCATGTAAGTGGGTAGAGATTTCTCTGTGTAGAAGCAAAAGAATCAAGCCTTGTTTCTGAGGATCAATTAGGAAAGATTTTAAAGTCTGTAACCTGTTGTTTTATTGTGCTTCTTGAAACTTCTGCAGGTTCTTAAAACAGAAGGAGAGGACCTTGTCCCCAGAAGCTACTGGGATACTTTGAGACGTAGCACAAGTCAAGCACTCTTTTCAGACCTTGCGGAGGTATAAGACAACCTCTGTCTCTGGTCATAAACACATCGCTATTTTATCTATTTCTGTTCTGATTGTTCTCTTATTTCATGCATTTTGTTCCTTTTCCTCCTTTTACTTTCTTTAAATCTGAAAGTTCTGAGATGAAATGGATTTGATTTGATGCAGTGCAACAACTCAAAGTTTTCATTTCCAAGTAAAAGCAAAGTTACTTTTTGAAAGAGTTGGAAAATCAAGTCCTCTTCAGTCCATATTGTAGGAAGCATTTTCTAACATTAACAGTGACACTATTTCACAGTTAGAGAAGGTTCAGGAAACCTTTGTCATTTAGATTTTGTCCAGTGATGTGACAATTTAAATGAGAGTTAAGCCCCTTAAGGATTTAATCTCTAGGTCCTTAATGTGCTTTTTATGCATGTTATTAAAGCTTATCTTCACAAAAACAGTATCACACAGTTGTTGGATCGAAAAAGGAATATTTTAAGGTAACAAAAACACTTGTCAATCTTATTGAATATTACAAAATCATTATGGAGGACTGGCAATATCCCTGAGCTGTCAAATTTCCATAGTTCTTTTAAATTCTAGTAAGATTCTTGCTTCATGATCTACTTTCAAATACTTGAATAAGACATTTGTACTGATCACTTAAGAGGGTCAGAAAACTAGATTATTTAGGCTTTTCTGTGCCTCATACAGTGAAGATGATTGCTTTTCTAGTTGTGGCATTGAAGGATGTACAGCAACTCCTCACTGATTCTCTTGTGATATGCTTCATAAGCAGGATCATAATGAGAAAGAACATAGAACTAAAACAAACCTACAGAGTAAAATAGACTTTTTCTTAGTTTCATAAATAACATATGCTCCATATTAAAAGTAATTTGTATTTTGTCCATGCTGTTCCTCTTCAGAAGCTATTCTATAACCTGAGGAGTTGGATGGACTTCTTCCAATTTCCAAACAAATTTACTCATAGTCCCTTTAGTCTTTTGCCCTTTAATTTTAGGAGGGCCTTTTCACTTTTTGTTACTCTTTTACTCATGGTTGTGTCTATAAAAAGAGTCATAGCATTCAGTTTTCATTATTGTAGGCTAAACAAAACATGGTCATTGATTATTCTCTTAAGGTAGAATCTGCATTTCCCAGGTATCAAATACAGTTTCTTTGTACCTCTAACAGCTTGAATTTATTTGCTTTTGCAAAAATCTCAATGTAATGTTACAAAACTGAGTTTTAGACCAATATTTATAGTAAAAATTCATAGTAATAATACAGTAATAGTTATCTTCCAATGTAGTACAGCTGGATCAAAGGTCATTTAATTTTCTCTGATGTAAAATAGAACATTAACTTTATAACGAATAATAAATCAATTTTAAGTGACTAAAGCTTATGTTTTTGCCCTTAAGAGAGATAATTTATATAGTCCTGTCAGTGCAGAAGGAGTTTTTCATTGCCTATAGTTCTGTGGAGAAGCATACGTGATTGAGTTTCTGGGGTGAGGTTTTTAGGGATTGATTTTTTTTTGTTTGCTCATTTGGTGAGGCTAGCCAAATGGGAATTGTGAAAAGACTTACAGATTGTATTTTTTAAATAGTTCTTTAGGTATGGGTGAATGCAACCTAAGTCTAAGGTTTTGAAATTTTTTGCAAGATGAAAGGCTGTAATTTAACATTTGATATCTTTTCAGTGTACTTGAGGGAAATTGTTTGAATGTACTTGGGGATTTAATTGCTTACAAGACATAAGAAATCAGGGTATCTGTGTTTCCGTATATTGTGTCCTGTAGTGGAGGATAACAATATTAAAAGACAAATAGTGATTACTTTTCTGAATTAATTTGCTAACTGACTTAACTGAAGGGCATGAAATACCTCCCTCTATATATACACTACATCATCTTATTTCTCCCTGGAGAAGAATGTGAGAATAAAGAGGAAGCTAGAGCACATGAAATATAATCTTGAGAATCCTGCACTGAAGTATAGAAATGTTTCCCTCTTACTTCTTTAGCTCTCGGATGTTAAAAGGAAAGATTTTGTGTTTTTACTGCCTCATGTTTATCCTAGTCGTTGATTCATAAATACTATTAATGAATATTGCATTTACCTTTCTTACAAATTAGTATATAAATGTGAAATTAATAAACTATATTTCAGATAATGTAGATCTGAAATTATTTTTTCACAACCACTCGAGATTTTTTCCTAGTTTCCTCATTTAGAGTTTCTCCATTATTATAAATACATGACCTCTTCAGTTAGGAAATAAAGTCAGACTTAAAGGATTCTGAGTGCTGCTTGCAGGTTTGTATAAGCTGATCTTTACAGATTTCGGTACTTAAAATAAATTCTGTATGTTTATAATCTCTCATGGTGATAAATTACTAATGTTATAAGTCATCTTCTAAATACTTGCTAGGTTTCTGTACTGTATATTCTATTTTGTACTCTAAGAGTGGAGTCGGTAGGCATACTTTCATAAAAACATGGTGCTGCTGATTGTCCGTCCAAGGCAAGCTAGTAGCAGAGACCTCTCACCCTTTGCTTTTAAATAAGATCTTGTCTTTGTAAGAAAATAGGAGATTGGACAGAAGTTTCTCCCTAGGCAGGTGCACAAGGTGCTACATACATTTTTGAATTTCAAATGTTGGTAGATGTATATAAGAACAGAAGGACATATCCATGGTGGAATACTATGGCTTATTTAAGACTCTTATTTTACTGAATCATTTTTCTAGCTCTTCAGTATATGAGGAGTCTCCTTGTAAAAGAGGTAAAATCAATGCACATACAGTGACAGTTACGGGTAATGAATATTTATATAGTTTTAAAAAAATGTTGCACATATTTAAGTCTTCCTATAACAAATGGTCAAAATTAGTTGTTTCTGCTCTTCTCATTCTATGCCTTAGAAGTTGATAGGTATTTATTAAGGAAAAAGTCTCTGCAGGGACCACATACTCTGAAGATGATGAATATTCTCAAGAGAATAAATGAAAATAATATCCCTCCATGGAATTTTGTTTTATGATTTTTTTTTTCAATTCTGTTGTTTTCAATCCCTTTTTGACAAGAAAATGTGATCTGTAATCATCTGCTACTTATAATATAATCATCTGCTACTTATAATACAGAATCAAATAAAGTACACCTTATTGATTGTTTCTGGAATACAGTTCCATACTTAATAATTTTTAAATATAGCATAAGACTATATGAAGTAACTGCTTTTACTTATCTTTGTACTTGCTTCGTAGCATGGAGAGGAGATTGTATGCAGAGGGTGTTATGATTTACCTCAACTGACTAGATCATTTTTTTCTCAAGAGCTTCTGTTTTTTTTATTCTGTTTTTCCACCTTCATCATATTACATTAGATTGTTCATTATATTCAACCATTATATTAGATTGTGTGTAGAAAGTGTTTTCTACTAAATGCAATTAACAGCCTATTCTTCTGCGTGAAAATTGTGTGACTAAATTAACTTCAATTTTAATACTAAAATCTTTTTTAATGCTGTGAATGTAGAACATACAAGCTCTTTTGATAGAAAGGCCTATTGTGTTGATAGGCATTCCCAGATTATACTTCTGTAACTGATCCAATAATGGCCTTTATTTTTTTTTATTCTAATATTTAAGCGTGCTGATGATACTGCAAGTTCACTGTCAGATACAACGCTGCTTGTACATTTTTTTGGCAAGAAAGGAAAAGCTGAACTGAACTTCGAAGATTTTTATAGGTGAGTCTCAATTTTATGAATTGTTTGTAAATAAATATTTATGTTCTAATCAATGTTTATTACATTACTATACATATAGTTTATGCATTTGTATATATAATATATACAGGATATAAATGTTATTCTTCCTCTGTACTACAGATACGAAGAGCAAAATAAATCAATTAACAAAATAAAACAGACATATGGTTTGATTTGGGGACTGATCCTGTGTGGAGCCAGAGGTTGGACTCAGTGTGGGTCCCTTCCAGTTCAGGATATGCTATGATTCTATAATAAAAAGCAATGTACTATTTATATATCCCTTCATATTATGCTTCAGATTTATGGACAACCTACAAACTGAAGTTCTAGAAATAGAATTTCTTTCCTATTCTAATGGGATGAACACCATCAGTGAGGAAGACTTTGCCCATATTCTTTTGAGATATACAAATGTGGAAAATACATCAAGTTACCTGGAAAACATGCGCTGCAGGATTCCTGAAGAAAAGGTAATTGTTTAGCTGGGACAGCAGTGGGCCACAGCACCAATTCCCAGTGTCATCAGGGTGAAAATATAGCCTTGCTGGACTGAAATTCTAAGATTCTGTCACAGATATCATTTGCACCAGGAATTTATACTGATAATAATCTGTGCATCTTGCATTTTTCGGATTTCTTCCTGAATACAAAGTAGAAGAGTAAATAACATCAAATTATTTGTGTTCATTATATGATTTAGTTAATAATGTTTTTGAAGGTTTACATTACATTCAAGTTCACCTTAAACAACAAAGAACATAAGACTTGAAATACAATTTTCTAGCAATGAGATTTTTTAAAAAAACTTTTTTTCTGACTTTTCTTTTTCATTGGATGCATATCTAGCTGCATTATAGTTTTAATAATGTGTCACATACATAATTGTCGATGGGTGTGTGGTTCGTTTTAAGGCTGGGGAATGGAAAGGGAAGGCAGGGCTGTCTCTGTTGGTGGGATCAGAGTTTCTGCTCACTGACCCTTCCTGAGTTGCCAGTCTAGATGTTGAGGAGATTAATTCTAAGTACTCAGCAAAAGGTCTGCATAGCTTTTAATATATAAAGCCAAGACAGTGCAACAGAAATTGTATGAAGCTCTTTTTTTCATGATTCCTAGATGTTTTTTGTTTAACTGAAACTACTACAAATATCAGCTTCCAAGGAAAGTCTATGAATTTTAACAGAATTTGTGCACTAATATAACAGTTTCATTTGCTGTATTGAAATATAATCTGTCCAAAGGAAACTGAAGTTTTTTATTTATTTTACGTAGAAAGGTATTCCCATTTTAGCAAATGAGAGGCAGGCATGAATTCAGCCCTGACTCAATTCACAGTGTCTGTTTAAGATTTCTTTCACAAATGATTTAGAGGTAAATTACCGGCACTTTGTGTAGAGGGAAGTAGAATACCACAAGAAAAGAAAAAAAAAGTTCTTTTAACAACTTAGCACCTTCTCAGAAGAAATTTGAATTCTGATCAAAATTTAAAAGGTTGTTTGTGGGTTTGGTTTTTTTGTTTGTTTGTTTTTATTAAAGTTGAACAAGCCCTGTAACATAAAACGTAGACTATCAACTGAAGAGATTTACATGGCTAAATCTGGATATGTAAAACCCTCAACTTAAAGTATAGATCTTACATTAGATCATAATGTGTCTATGAATTCAGTGTATTTTTTGCACGCACACATAGAATTAATAGTAGTTTGCAGGTTTTGAGTACTAGACCTATTCTGGTATTTATACAAACCTGAACTCTTATTCTCAGTATCTACTGCCATATCATAAAAATCCTCCTGGAGTTTTATAATGCTTTAAGTAGTGGAACAGCATTTTTGACTGTATTTTGAGTGTGAATTACTGTCCATTGCAGTGGCAAGTAGGAAAAACATCTTACATTCTTCAGGAGGCTACAATTCCTTACTTCACTAACTTCAGTGGAAACTTTTGTTTATTTCAATGAATGTAGTATCTATTATTAGATGAAGTAGACATATGTAATGGCAAGGTTTGTTTATTCACTTGTCACCACTACTGATAATTCTAATGGTACTAATACACATATTCTTTTATTCATTAGGGTATCACATTTGATGAGTTTAGATCATTTTTCCAGTTCTTGAACAATCTAGAGGACTTTACAATTGCAATGCAAATGTATAATTTTGCAAGTCGTTCCATAGGTCAGGGTAAGTATTATTAAAAAATCAGATAATTATTGCATTTGTTGACAAAGATACTGAACTGTTGACAAAAACAGAGGAAATTGTTCTATGAGTCCTAGTTTTTAGTTTTAGCATCTAAGGTAAAATGCTAAAAGGCTAGAAATCTAGCTTTGAAAGGGGAAGTCTCAATTATCATATGAGATATGATAAAGCTTTATGAAATCATGTAAGTGGTGGATAAGCAGAATGCAGAAGAGTTTATTGTCAAATCCTGCAATACAAGAGTTAAGAGGCACTTGATTACACTAGTAAGAGATCAACTTAAAGCAAACAAAAGCATTTATTTACACAGTGGGTCTGTGGAACTCACTGCTCTGAAGTTCACAGAAGGAAACTGTATAAGGAGATTCAAAGAGGGATTAGGCATATTTTTGAACAAATCAGGAAGTGGGCACTGAAAGGTATGTACCAGCTGAAATGCTTAACAGGACAGTTGAGATGCTTGGGAAGTGCAGGATGAACAACCATGTGAAGATGTCAAACTTGTGTGCTCACTCCAAGTAGCATCTCGGTGTGTCTAACACGTTTGCACCAGTGTAGTCCTACCTTATGTGGCCTTAGTAAAGGAGTATATGGTTTTCTCTGTGCTCCATTTCCCAAGTTCTGTTTTTTGTTAAGTAGATATCATCAGTATAAATGTAATGTAAGGTAAATTACAATAAAATTTTATGATTTTGCTACATATAGTATAATACATGTGTGCTGTTGTATTTCATGCAAAATAAAGTATATAGCATGTATTATTTTATACCATTTGAGAACTACTTGTTTTAGACCTGTGAAATTCAATTCTACCTTTCATGTTTTATTATCCTTGAGTGCTTAAGTGTGAAAGCTTAGTTAAAAAGTTTACTTGATTTTCCTAATCCCAAGTTTATCAAGTTTAAATTTCTGTGTTTTTCTTCTGCTATTTTCTTTATGTAGATGAATTCAAGCGTGCTGTGTATGTAGCCACAGGTGTGAAGCTTTCACCACATTTGGTGAACACAGTGTTCAAGATTTTTGATGTCGACAGAGATGACCAATTGAGTTACAAAGAATTTATCGGCATTATGAAAGATAGACTTAATCGAGGGTTTAGGGTAAGGATTTTAATTTTTGTAATTGCCTTATTTGACTTCACTACTTACTGTTACTTTGTGATCAGAAGCATCAATATGTTGCAAACCAAATGTTTATATGTTTAAGCATATGTTAGAGAAATCCTGAAGCAGTCAAACAAATGAGATTGGAGATGAGCAATCCACTGCATACTGTATTTTTTTTCTGTATTATTAACTGATTGATTAGCATTAGGAGTTTTAACAAGGATATTAATTATGCCTGGGTTGTTTTCAGGAAAGAGAGTTTGTCTCTCTAACTTGGGCAAGTTTAGTTAAAGGTCCATCAGCTGTTTTAAAACATTTAAAATACCAAGTGTTGACAATGAGTGTTGGAAAGAGTTGCAGCATATGATAGTTTTCAAATTAGTGAAGTTACGCTGAACAACACTATATTCTGCTTCAAAGTTGCTTTTGATAATTTAAACCTGTATCTAACATATTAAATTACAAGAAGCTAGAGGGCAGGAAATTACTTGCAGAAAATTTTCCTAGGGAACAAGCTTGTAAATCCCACATAGAACTTTGTCCTTTAGGTGAATGTGTAGGCCTTACTGCCCTCTTCAGGTTCATTGTAGTATAGTACACTGTAGCAATTTTAAAGTAGTGGAAAAAACTTAAAGAGTATGATCAACAGTTGCATTTTTTTTCTTCATATAACAGGTGTTAACATTTTTAACCAAATGCAAAAATCTGTTTTTACCTACAACCTAATACCTTAGGCATAAATTTTGAACTTTAACCTCTCTGTAAGAAGTGTATAATGGTTTCTAAATTCACATTTCAGTATATTATTTCTGTAATTTAATGTTAGTCATTTTTAATTAGGTTTCTAAATACAATTTTAGAACTTTCTGTGAAGTGATGTTGGATCTAACAGGTTACTTGTTATTTTTGTAATATGACCTAATGTAAAAGTGTGGATAACAACCACTACATTTGTGATGAGCTTATTTTCTTGTTGGTCCTCAAATCCTTTATGGTGTGGTAATGATGATTGTTTCATAACTGTTTCAAGATGTTCAGCTATATGTTTTAATTGTTTACTAAATGTAAATGTGCAGTGTATGTTAATTTAACCAGACCACAGTCTGCTTACTAAGCAATTCTTGTGTTTTACATGTTTCTATTTCACAAAATGCATGACAGAAATCACATATAATTCTTGAGTGTCATCCAGCACTAAACTTATGCATGTGCCTTTCTTTTGCCAAGGCCACTTGAAAATATTCTAGTGGACAGTATAAAAACTATGAAGCAATGATGTTTAGACAAGTAGCACCTTCATTCATAAATGTTAAGTCTAGTTTTAATTAGATATTGGGTATCTCCTGGATTGTGTAGAAGGAGATCATGATTTGATCCTATAGCTCAGTGACCAAAAATACTATATTCTTTTTTTAAAAAAACATACATACATGCAGATTCAATTGATTATTCAGGGAAAAAAAATAGCTTTCTATTCACAGATCAGTAGTACTCCAAGACAGCTACAGTAGCAAACTTGTCTGCTAACCACTTCAAGAAAGGTTTTGTAAGCATCACACAAACCTGATTTTTCTGGGTGTGTGGGTAGTGGCCTATGATGTGAAAACTCTGCAGAAATCCTCCTTTTAAGTTTAATAACACCTCCTTCCCCCATATTGTTTTAGCAGGGGAAAAAGAGGAAACATAAGAACTTATAGTCCAGAACCAATTGGTGGAAAGTGTTATTAAGTGCTTCCTATTGTTTATACATTTAAAGTTGTATGGTATTTAGTGTGATCAGACCAAGTAAAATTTACTCTTTAGCTCCTACATTGTGGTAGGCTCAAACATTGTCTTGTGCTAAATCAAAACTAACAAATCACTAATCTTTTCTTTGTTAATAACTATGTTTTGAAACTATATGAAGATTTGGTCAGTTCATTGTACAGATCAAAGAACATTATAGCTTCCGCTTATACGGTAGTTTGTAGTCCATGGAAATCCTTGCCTTGTCAAATTTTAACCTGTGTTATCAAGTGTAAATGCCTGATTTTAATATTAAGTATCTTACAATTAATGCCTGCCCAAGTCAGTGCAGTTCCTGATTATCTTTCTAAAAACATCTCAAAATAGCAGATTAAAACAGACCTATGATGTGAAGTGTGATTTCACAGGTAACATTTTCTACTTAGTAATTCAACTTTTTTTAAAGTAGAACATTTATGAAAATGTTTGCCCAGAAGAATCTTGAGCTTATTACAAATCTTGTTACTATAACCATGTATTATAAAAAAAGGGCATTTGTAATTATATAATCCAACTAAAGCAAAGGCACTTAAAGCAAAAGCAAAGAGTTACTAAAGTGTGATGAAAGTGGAATTCTGAAAGGTCTGTGACCTATTTGTCCTCTTTAAAAACTGAGCCATAAATTTATGAACTTGAAGTCGGGTACTGCCCCTTATAGAAACATTATAAGTGTTCATTTTAACATGTATTTGAAGTATGATTTTGAGAAAACAAAAGTCTTAAAGAGTTTATCAAATGAAATTTCTCTCTTTTTGGAACACAATATCATACTCTGAAACTTTTTAAGGTTTTGCTATTTTGAAGCACACTAGTATATAATCTGCCATCAAGCGGTCAGTTAGAGTATTGCCATAAACTTAAAATGAAAAGCTTTTTTTCTGCTTGCTGTTTGATTTAAAAGTTCTTTCCTTTTTTTTTTTTTTTTTCAGTTAAAAAATATCCAAGTAGATTCCCTTTCCTTTATAAATTAAATTTTTTAACTGAAAGATTCAGTCCTTAATGACTAAATGATAAAGGTTTTACCTAGCAAATACTATACTGTATCTTCTAGTTATTCGTCACTTAAAGCCATTTTTTTTTTGTACTTTCATGATACTGTTGTCTTATGCTTAACTGGCTGCCTTCACATGTTGTCTGCATCTGCGCACTTCTCCATCTTCTGCTCCACAGGGCTACAAACCTATACAGAGGTATACTACTTTCAAATCCTGCGTGAGGAAGGAACTCTATAGCAGATAAATTACGGTATGTGTTAGCTGCCCAGTCTGAGTGTGCTGGCATGCTTGCAGGAATGGCTGAATGTTAAACTGTCACTGCTTTGTTTCCCATTTCAGAATTCAGGAGTTAAGTTATCTGATTGCAAGCAATGTAATAGCTCAAAATGTCATGTTGTGTTTTTGACTGAAGTGGTAGGATTTTGTTCTGGAGTTGGCAATAACTAATTCATGCTGTCAGTGTTTTGTAAGCCAATTGCAACTTTGTGCTATGTTTGGAATAGGGAAAACTATTCTTTTCTAGTTTCTGTTACTGTTTTCTGTCTGTCCTGTTATCATCTTTTCAATAATTTCTCAGGTACCTAGAGCTAATAAATATTTACCAATGAAGATTATAAAAGCAGGTTTTTCTCTATGAGGGCCAATAAGTAACTTGATTCTTCTTTGATTTATACAGTTGATTTTGAAAACAAAAATGTGGTTTGGGCACAATTTATTCTACATCAGCAGTGTTCAAAAATAGGCACTGTGATCACACATGACCACCATGGCTGTTTCTGTGTATCCACCACATGAATATTCATTCTTACAATTAAATTGTATTGTGAAGTATAAGAAATGCAGTGTAGATATTCTGGAGACATTGCAAAACCACTGGTCACCCTCTGGGCACAGCAGAAATGTTTGTTTGAATTTTAAACTCCTTTGCAAAAGGCAAGAGTTTGCTCGTTTGCCATTGATGGTTTTGGTGCCAGCCCCATTTTCCTGTTTATGTTTATAGGCTTTGCAGCAGTTGCTAATGAAGACCATTAGCAGCAGCTAATATAGGTCCCAGATTTATTATTTTTGCAATGGGGAGGAACAAAGAGATGTACCAAACAAAACCCCATAGCCAGTGGTGTGTGAGTGGACCAGTGGAGCAGCCAGTGCATCGCATGTGCTCTTGACTCAGATGTTTTGACTATGGCTCCCCCAATGTTTTGAATTCTGAGGAACAATATTGAGATTTCTCATCTAATTGACCATCATTGGATGCCCCTGGTTTAAATATTTCTTCCCTAACTTTTAAACAGGCAGGAAAGCAAACAATATAGGTTCATTCAGCAGGATTTCCTTGGATTCTGTTTATCAGAGGTGGTGGCTGGCTTCCAGCACAGTGGAAAATCAAGTCTTTAAGGATGAGAGGTGTGATCCATTTAGTCGTACTGGTAGCCCACCAGCTCACCAGTCCCTCTGATGTTTTTCTTTTGTAGATGCCTGTGAAAGATTGGTAAGGGAGAGAGAATAATATATAAACTACTGATACATCCCCATGGAATGTGTCCCAAGCTGTCGTCTTTGGTACTTTTTGTACCTTTTCTTTTTTCCAATGAAATGTCACATGTTTTGAGCAGGGTGTTTTTTTGAAATGCAGTATTACTATTACTAGATAGCTTGGGGCATATCCAGGTTTATGCAGCTGATTTGTCTTCACAGAAGAACATGAGCTCCATTTCATCTGCATACACTATACTGTTACATTAGAACAATAATATAACCATAGGATTCTTTCTTTATTATTTTGATTAACCGTTAACATATAGTTAGTATAACCTAAATATTGAAACATTTTACTAGTACATAAGGAACAAAAAAGGAGAATTGATCTTAACAGTGTCTCGTTTTTCCACCCAATTAATAGAAATATAAATAGCTAACGAAATACTTGCATTACTAGTATTGGTTTAGCTCAACAATCACATAAGAGGAAATTTGTGGCTTCAGGTAAAATGTGTGTAACTTCATCCCTTTAAAACTTTGACTCTTTCAGAATTTCCTTTCTTATTTTCCCATATCTTTAAATAGCATGCTGTGTCTTTTTGTCCCCACTAATTCTGCCATTGATTAGGTTGTTTTGTTTTTGTCTTTTTACATTTTACAAACTGCATTGCAATTGCACAATGTTGTTTAAACTCTGAACTTTTCAAGATAGCGAACAGCTGTTACAGAACATAGGCAAAACATTATACAGTCATGATACTTTCCTGATATCTTCAGTGAAGGTTATGTGACTGACTGGAGCAAAATGAAGTGACACAAAAGATTCCAATGTCTTATCATCATGCCTAATAAAATTAGTTTAGTGGCAAAAACAGAGACTGTGATAAATGCATTGAGTTTACATACCTAGATGTCTTGACAGAGTCTGAATTCAGGCAATAAATTGTGTGTTAAGACAGAGTAAACTCTAAGAAGAAAACATATATTTACATATACAGATATTTACACACATACACAGTGGAGATTTGTAAAGGAAGATTTTATGTGTATTTTGTCTGTATAAAGTCATTCTGAAGGGAAATTTTTGAAGTTGAATAACGGTATGTCTACAGCTGGGAGACAGCACAGAGAAAACAAAGTAATTCCAAGTGCAATTCCATGATCACAGGCAGCCTCATGATAGTAGTGTAGAGATTGCTGGTTAATTTAGCCTTCTCTTGCCACCTGGAACTTCTGGGTGCTATAACAAGAATGCTGCTGGTACCAAAAGCTTGCTTGTGTAGGACTATATCAGATACCCATTCCTCGTGCAGTGAAGAATATGGTATAAGCCTCATATATGTAAAAATCCTTCTTCCCTACAGACATGTTAGTCAGCCACTGCTCATCACTTGAGTAACTGCTCCTTGTCTCTTGTGATGGATTACATTAACATATCTAGTTGTTAGCTCTTCTGAGTTCCTTTTGTGTAAAATGTTACATAGCTTATAATTTCATGTTATAAGTATTTCTTAAGGATAGTTACAAACTTTTGTTAATGGGAATGGAAACTTTAGTCTAAACATTTAAGAAGTAGTTTAGAGTTAGCTACTGGGGAGAAACTAAATTTGTCTTTGCTATGCAGTGTGAGGTGAAAGTGAACTAAAAAGAATTATTTTCTATTTAGTTTTTAAATGGAAAAGAGAATGAAGACTGATTCGTTGGGTATTTGAAATTGAAAAGTTTCAATTGTTAATTAAATTTCAGTCTGATGTACAATTTCTGATGTACAGAATGGAACAAAATGCAGAACACAAATTATGTGAAATCTGCTGCAAATGCATCCTAAGGTTAGGTACAGTGTGGTTTCACTGAAATTTACTTTGTTCCAAATGTAAATGTAAAGATCATTGTGCTTCGATATACTTTCTGTGGTAAACTTAGAACTCTGATGAAAGAAATGCAGATTTTTGGCATACTTACCACAGATTATACCATAGTTTGAATTGGCACCCAGAAATGGGATAAACAGTTCATTGTGCTGAACAGTGCATCTCTCTAAGTTGCACAAATGCTATTTGCCTCACAGCATAAAGAATGTTACACCCTTATAATAAATAATGAAATCTGTCCTTGGGGATCAATTATACAAACTCCCTGTTGTCTAAAGAGCTGACAGTGTTGTTGGAGAGCTTGTCTTTCTACGTTGCTCTTGCTGCAGGGCACAGAACCTGGCTTGGTATCAGCAGGTGTACTGCTTTGTATGTACTATAGGGAGAACAGGAAAAAACAAAACAAAACAAAACAAACAAACAAAAACCTTTAGTAGAGAATTGATGAGTAGAGTTGAGAGAAGGACCATACTTTGAACATTTTAAGAAAAGTCTATCCATTAAATATTTAACAAAGCCCTTACACAGCATCACAGAATGGTTCGGGTTGGAAGGGACATTAAAGCCCACCCAGTTCCAACCCCCTGCCCTGAGCAGGGACACCTCCCACCAGCCCAGGCTGCCCACAGCCCCATCCAGACTGGCCTTGAGCACCTCTGGGGTTGGGGCATCCACAGCTCCTCTGGGCAACCTGTGCCAGTGCTTCACTGCCATATAGTAAAGAATTTCCTCCTTACATCTAATCTAAACCTACCTTCGTTTAGTTTAAAACCATTATTCCTTCTCCTATCGCTGCAGTCCCTGGCAAAGAGTCCCTCTCCAGCTTTCTTTTAATTTCTGAAGAAAAGGTGCTAGAGGCCAACTTCATTAGGAATTCTAGTCCATTTAAACATGCTGTTTGATAAACTCTTTGTGTATTCAGTAACTGTAATAGGTATTTAAGCTGTAATTTTGATTGTATTGACTTTTACAGTATTGGCATAAATACCCTGTCACAATTGTAAAACTAGAAATTGAGATGTACATCCCAATGATTTATTCAATATCTTAAGATTTTTGAATTACAAAAACTGTTTGTAGATGATCTGAATTTTGTGGGGTTTTAAAATTTCTAATTAAGTTTTTTAGGAAGTAATAGTAGGTAAAACAAAAATGGTAATGATTGGGAAGGAAATTTCATTTTGAGAAAGATGTGAAAGACTTAAGCATGAATTTAGAACCTCATTTTTATTCATACTTCAACAGTAAATTAATATTTTCTGTCTTCTGGTTTGTCATGTAGTTAATTCTTTGAAAGCTGTTAGTTTCCGTACTTTACTAATATTCAAGAGTTGAATAGGTCTATCAGAAGAGAGAGCTTTAAAAAAAATAAAAACTGAAGTGGCCGGTGCTTAACTCATCTCCAAAGCAGAAGAAGTGAGAAGTGTGGGATAGCCACACCTTAGTCATTTTACAAATGTAACTGGCAGTTACATTTGGTGCTAAAATTGGATAGACCCTTAAAAACATCTGAGGATATAGTGGGAGGAAAATATTCCACTAGAATGGGAAGATGTCAGAGAGCAATGTGACAAGATGTTTTTTTCTGTAAGTTTAGTACACTGAGAGTAGATACAACAAAAATGTATACATTTCAAAGTAGGTGAACAGTTCACATAGTTCAGCGTTTCTTTTACAGATTTTCATGAACGTTTCTCTGAATCTGTTTAATAAAATAAAAAGTAAATGCATATCTTAAAGCACCAATCAATCAACTGAATGTGCTTTTGTTAAATAATGCAATGCATTGTACAAGTAATGCATTTTAAAATAAAATTGACCATAAATCTCAACTAAATTACTTATTAATGTAAGTATTATTTCTAATACTTCATTTAAAGTCTGTGATATATACTGTTGTGGATTAGATTGTCTTCTGAGTATTTTCAACTTATGCTTTTAATTATACAAAATGAGTAATAAGAATAGTAATAAGGATATTCCGGAATATAGGTTTCATTCTGTAATGGTTGGTATTGTGCGATGGCATGATATTTTTCACAACTTCACTCAGTTTAACCAAAACAAGCTATCAGGCAGTCTCTCACCTTGACACTGTAAGCATTTTCCTGTATATGCTGATGGATTACAATTGAAAATCACTTGTAAATGCTTGTGACTCATCAACAATTGCTGTTTCTCCCTTAGCTTCTTTCCCCAGTTGCTATCCTGCTCTGTCTTTGTGTACACGCTATCAAAACAGGCTTGTGAAATTAGGTATAGTGGAAGAAATAAGGAGATCCAGTGATGCCTGCAGACAGCATACAAGCTATTGAGTCTCCCAGGACAGCCTTTGGCCATTATTCCTCTCCATTCAATGGGCACTTAATAATGTTACTGAGCTACAATGCAGTTTAGGTTTAAGGTAACCTAGTATAAAGAAGCTTTCATATCATCAACCTTTGTTATATTTGGCTTTTGTTAATGCCTCAGTTTCATGAACATCAATAGCTATGTTCATGCCAGAGGTGAACTTTTTAGTGCACTGTCAACATGAGGAAGGAAGAAACAAAACTGTATAGAGAGTAGGAGACATATCTGAATGAATATGAATAGTCCTTTCTTACAGCTTTTAATATAAATAGGCTTTGGTTGAATGCTGTGTGCTGTGAGGTGAGGATGTTTTTTGAAATCTTTCCCTACCTAAAGGTTTATAACCCTCATTTTAAGTACTTTTGAGCCATAGAAGTATTTGATCTTTCATTATTTTAGTATTAAAGTATATATCCAGTTAGTATGAGTCTGAGTAAAATTTAATGTAGTATCAGAGTGAAAAATTTCTTTTTCCAATTCTATGTTTTCACTTTTCACAGGAGAGTCCGAAGTCTGGTTGGAAGGAATATTATTCTTGTGTGATGACTGTAACCAGTGAACATCTCAGAGATCTATGGAAGCAATTTCGGAGACGAGATATGCTAAGATAAAGAAAGAAATAAGGATTACGTGCACTGGTTCGAACTATATTTATTCCTATAAATTCTGGATGAAGAACAAGCTAACCCAGGTGAATTGTGAATCTTCCAGCTGTTTTAGAAAACAGAGGACAATTTTTCCACTAGAAGTACTGGTTATGAACCCTTACAACCAGTTTTCAGTATGTTTTTATTTAAATGACAAACTATCCTCTGATTGGCAGAAGTCTTTTTTTTTTTTAAAGATCACATTTTGAATATTTGTCTTTATTTTGAGATATGCTTGTCATGTAAAGGAAAACAAAAAAGAAGTATTACACCTGGGTAAGCAAATGTTTTGGCAATGAACAGAAACTGCCCATATTAACTTAGACTGTGAATTTGCTTTCAGAAGAACACTACTAAATGTTTGTGCTGAATTGGGAATGAGAGTGCATTATGTAGCATGACAGTAACATACGAGTTGAATGTACAAATTAAACTCTTAGAAGCTATAACAAAGCAGTTATTTTGAAAATGGTAATAATATTATGGTCATAATGTGAAAGATAGGTATTTACCTGAGAGAGGTACTGTATGGACTATAATGTTCAGATTCCCTAAGTCTTACTATTATTTTTATTAATTTATCTTTAAAAAAATTATATTGATTTTAAGATATCTTACGAGCAATATGCTGAAGGAAAGTCAAAATATTCAAATTCATGTTAAGTAACACACTTCATAATATTTATTCTAAACTGTATTTCCATATGTATAAATTCACTTAGAGTAAAATTTCATGTGTTCTTGTGAATAGTGCACTTTTATATGAAGTAAGACATGGTATTGAGTAGAAATTGTTGTCATCTAATTTGCTACTCTGGAATGCAGCATCTGAAAAATGGTTAAATAACTTGTGTTTGTGTCGAACTAAAAAGCAAAAAGACACATAAATGCATGCAGCAGCTCAGAGTAATGCTCAGTTATATTATTTGATTATTATGCATCAAATATTAGACATAAATTGGGTTTTAATAAGGTGATGGAGACTACAGGCAGTCAGTAGCCACCGTGACCTTTTATGTTCCGTACGTTTAGGTGTTACTGAAACAGTCATAAGGACATTGTTGTATTTGGTTTTTCTCTTCTCTAATTTTTTTCTTTGCAATTCAGTAGCAGTGTTTTTTTTGTTACACCCTTTCAAAATGATTATTATGTGGTGTGAATTAGGTCTAATGAAACATGAACACAATTTTTATATTATTCTTGAAAAGGTTCACTGGACCTTAAATAAATCTGTATATGTTTAGGAACAATCTGTGCATTGAAAGATTTCTATCTGGATAGACACACATTAAAACTAGTATCAATAAATTAATGTTACCAGAAAAGCAAGTATTTTGTTTGGTTGACAAAATAAAACCAAAATAATGGTTTTAAATCTTCTATTACTCCAAGTGCTCGTAAGCAAACATTTCAAAATTGTGTTTAGTGCATGTTGTTTGAATACCATCTTAACACTGCATGCAAGTGGAAAAGATGCATAGCATCTGTGGAAGTACACCTAAGTTCATAAATACTTAATTTATCTTAAGAATTACCTCTATGTAAAAATCAAACAAAATGAAAATCAGACTGTTTTTTTAAAAAATCCACTTTGAAAATTTAAAAAAAAAAAAACACCTAAGCTAATTAGAATGTCTTTTTAGGTGTGGCTTTAATCTAAGAAAGAGCCTGTTCAGAAAGCTTTTGGAAGATGCTATTTTAATTTATATTTCATTATAAATACTTACAAATTTCCACCTTGACCTGCTTAAACCACTGATAACAAAAATCAAAAAAGATTTGTATAGCGGTTCTTGAACTGACACAACAGAACATGGATAAGCTGCAGTCCCCATGTAATCATTTAGGGAATCATTGGTATTCAATGTATCATCCTGGTACGCAGAACTGTCTCACTGCTTCTTGTCAGTGTATGTGAAACTCAATTTGTTACTTCAGCGATGAAGGACAAAAAATGGGAAGAAAGGATAGGGAGTTATTGAAGGAGTTCCCCTCCTTCATCTTCAGTCCCTGCTGCCTGCTCACAGTGGTCCTTGCTGCGGAGAAGGCAGCAGCACCATCATCATTCGGCTCCTCCACTACCCTAGGCAATAGTGCACTTTGTTTTTAAGGCTGGCTAGAGACAATTTTATCATTTTTCTATATATATTTCCTAACTGTAGGCACTTAATATAAAATAGAATGTGAAAATGTCAGATTAGTTTTTAAGAGTATTTTTCTTGTGTTTAATAATAATTGATGTAATGTAGAATATGAAGATATGCATATAATATTCTTGTTTATTCCAAAATAAATGCACTTGAAACTAATTTTCTTTGCAGTATAGATCATTCAAGTTCTTCTGTCATTGATCCTTTTTTTGTGTAACACGGGTGTGCAGGTACTTTGCATTTGAGCATCTCTTCATCACAAGAGTGCTCTTTTTTGATCTTTTTAGATGGCTGTGCTTTTCTGCCACAGAATTCTATATCAAAAAGCTGGACATACAAGGAAAGACAGCTGAAAACAAAGTATAATGGGACATGCCATCTGCTGTGAGGGCACCCCTCAGATAGGCAGCAGTCAGTGTGCTCAATAAAAGCTTATTCAGAATCCTCCAAATTCCTGTCAGCGGGGAAAATGTATATGCTGCAACTAAGTAAAAGTTGAGGAACTGAAGGCTTTGACATTTTTGTAATACCAGCTCTTGCTCTCTTCCATGAATTAAGAAGACTGTAATAATGGAAAAAGTTATTTAGTGGATGCTAGGAACTACTCACTGAGGCCCAGTGCAGCTGTAAATTCTGATAAAATGGTAACTGCTAAACCCCGCAGCTTTGTGATACTAGCTTCTGTCTGAGCTCTGATGAATTCCTCCTTCCCAGCAGAATATCCTGTACAGTATTAGCTGCTCCCTGCTAATCTTCTGATGGTTAAAATCACACTGGCAGATTCTCTCCATGCACATTTTGACAATAAGTTGGTTCAAGTTACTTTCACAGCAAATTTATGCACTTTCTTCTAAAGTTACCAGGCCGAAGAAGAAGAAATATGAGCTAATGGTGACTAACAGCATATTGGTGGTCATACTGCCTGCTTTTCTATAGTTACTTGGTCGACTCTTCCTAAATATCAGGATAAGAATGCATTCAAACAAAATGAGAATAAAACAATAGAGGAATGTTTCACTTCGCTTTGATTCAACATTGCATTGTACTCTCAAATAAATGATCCATTGTGCTCTCTTGTCCCTCTGGGGACACATTCTGAACAGTTTCTGGCAAACAGCTTCTCCATGCTAATACTTGTAGAACGAGAAAAATCAGACCAAAATCTGACTATTCCAAAAATCAATCTGAAAAAAGACTATAGTAGTTTCAAGTCTGAACACCCCTTAAAATCAAGCCAAAGCTAATGTATTTTCTTATATATTTGAGGTCTAAATGTTCAGTATTTTTTCCCAATATCTGAACATTCATGAAAGCATTCGTTTGGCATCCTGAACCTGTCAGCAGATGGTGCCCTTGGATATATTTTCTTCTTACACACAAAAAGACTATTAAATACATGGAGCATGCTTTAATCTTGAATGGGTAATGTTAATTTTTACCACTACATTGACTTATAAATTCTTCCTACAGGAGAACATCACTGTTACCTAGAAGAGTTCCATAAGAATATTAGTATCCATTTGAAAAAATGTAATATAAAATACCTAATCTGTATGTATAAATATGCATATGAACAGCAACTTATTAAATTTTTAAGTTTTAGTAATAAGTTGCTATTTATTCAATATAAGGAAACAAGTTATTACTCCTGGCTGCTTTTTTTTTTTTTTTTTTAGAAAGTAGGTAGAGCTGAGTTACCTACTTAACCATTGACTTTAGTTTAAAAAATAAATAAAATGAATATCACTGCAGAAGAACTTTACCTGCTCCTGTTTCATAGCATTCATTGCAAACTTTTAATTTACATTTTCCTTCTTAGGTTGATAATCCTTCTCCTTTTTAAACAGCTATAGCTATTAGCCATGCTTTTTTAATAACTGATTTTACCATTAAGCAGTTTAGGTGATATGCCTGAGGGTGCATTTTCTGGTTGGAAAGAATGAAGTCATTTCATTCTAATCCTGAATTAGAAGCTACAACCTCAATTCAAGAGAGGTAATGCTGTAAGGAGGAAAAATAAAAATAAAAATAAAAAAATCAGGTATTCCAATCTCTGCAGTACAATACTGAGCCACATATGCTCTTTAACAAATACACACAGAGAATTGCACAACGTCCAGAAATACTGCAAACCATTTAAAATCAGCAAGTGAACTACACTGCATAACAGTTCAGCCCTGAGTGATGAATATGTTTGGGGGATAAACAACACATTGAAAAAATTACTGCTGAATGTGACAGAAGAGCGGGTGGATAATAAGCCTAAATTCAGCTTTGAACAACATCCCTGAAGGCAGACTCTGCAAATACAGTATTATATCAGTCTGGAGCAGCAATCAGGAAATCACCAGGAAAGATTTCATTACTTGAAAACTAGCTAAATGAACCTCTCCCATGGAGAACCGGGCAAATTTCCACATGCTGGAAAGTGAAGAAGAATATAAACAAAGCTTAAAGCAACAGTTAGGTTTGGTATGCAAACAGTTGTAATTTATTAAGTACCTAGATAGGGTGAAGAAGGAGCAAGAGGATGAATACCTGTGGGCCAGTGGTTCAATTAAAACACTTCCTATGGCTAGAATAGTTAAGACAGGAGTGGCTACCAAGTGGCTTTTCTTATGTAGCTGAGAACCATGAACTGTAGGCAGATGGTACTTCAGTCCAGCTGGGATGCAACATGCATTTTGTATTTGGTTTCTTAGGAAGGAGACATTGCAGAGAGATTTCTTTTTCCATGTGCAGCAAGAGCGCTCTATCGCCTAAACACTGGAGAGAAGCAAGCAGCACATTGCCTGTTGTGAAGGTCAAAGAACATCCCTGCAGAGCCACTGGTTTGTCTAATTAGCAATGTCTGTTAGCTTGTCTGGGTGTCTGTGTTGATGCAGATTCCTGCTTCTGCCTTCTACCGTGTATTGCCCTGGTGTGAAGGCAAATAGTTATCCTTCTGTCCTGTTGTCCCTCCTCCTCTTCCTGTTCCACTTCATGTATTGGACAGTTGGTGATGGAGAAATGATTCCATCATAGCGGATTGTTTACACAGAGGAGAAGATGTTCATAGTCTATAAGCCATAAATCCCTGGTCAGATTCTCTGAAAAAAAAAAAAAAAAAAAAAAAAGTATTTCTTATGTGTGTTTATTTAGCACTCACTGTGTTCTGTATATACCTAGTTCAGGAGTTTTTAATTGACCAAATAAACATTTTTCTAAAATACCGCACTTAAAATCAAATTAAAGCTATTATGAGACTGTAGGAAGAATAATGCTTTATCACTTTCAAATGATTTTAGCATTCAGTAAATCTGTGGCGTTAAAAGGAGCTCATAATATGAAGTCTTGTTATTTCACACTCAGTTGTTGTAATGGTAGTCTTAAGAGTTCAGGGGAATTTTATAGCTGAAATGTAATGAGCTGGCTACACATGTTGTATTTCCAGCTGCTTATTGTAACTCATGAGCAGGCTGTAAATGTGAGCGTCTATGGCCAGCCTTGGATATTAAATCCTCAGGAAACGAAATGAATGCTAAAGTAATTCCCAATCTAAGCCTGACAAATGCTCTCTCACTGCAGTACTACGGTATTTAAATCATATATACATTAAAGAGAACGCTGTCAATTTACATAATTGTTGTTCTTCAAGTTATTTTCTTTTGTGGTTCATCTTGCTTTTTTTATTCTTACTGTTTTGAAATTTTATGACCATTCAAACTGGTACAAAACTGAACTCTGAAGAGGCTTTTTATGCCAAATTATCAATAACAAGTTGTTTCTCTTCGCCATATATTAAACATTCTCCTTTGATTGACATTTCCTTCTGTTTTGCTGCTTTTACTTTACAAGGTTGATTATCAGAAACTGCTTATCACATCTTAAAATACATTCAAGATGCCTGTGTAATTTTATTAGATGTCTACATATTATGTATGTCTACTATGGTTTGCTCTATCTGGATGACTAGCTAAGATCAGAAGTCCTAGTACATTTTGTCACTTCCTAAATACACCACAGTGCTCTGAACAGCTATCCGTACACAATGGACATTGTAGAAATGCAGCATGATCTGACAGTAATTTGCATATCAAGGAATTCTTCATATCAGCAACGACAACTGCGATGTAATTCTTCATCTAAAGGTGGTGCTCTCAAAGAAATGGAGCCCCCCAGACTTGCACAGGAGTATCTTTTAAGTTTTTTACTGCGTGTTGGGACATAAAGATGACTAGCACTGAACCAGAATTACCATGATTTTGGATCTCTAGAAAACACTATGTTACAATAATAGCTATGTTAATAATTATACTAAACAGTGAAGTCCCAATTATTGTAGAATCTGAGCAGCAAGAGGAGAATGGTACTGGCCATTAAAAAAAGTTAGAAAGCCAGACTACAGAAGCCCATTTCCATGAAGGGGCAATAACATTCCTCTAACCAGAAATTGTATGATGTAATTTGAGGTCTTTGTAACACTTCATCTTTTTCTTCCCACATTTCTGGCAACCTGCCACCTCTCTATATACATAGTTTTGTATAACTACTATTATTGTAAAGAATTAATTACTATGATACATAGTGTTCTCTATTTAGCATCTTTCCCTGGCATATGTTGTTGTCTGTCCTGTATCCTATACAGCATTTTAAAATGGTTTACAGGAGAATTCTAATGTCATGAGAACTGCTTTACTGGCATACATACAGCAGCATGGCAGGTGCCATCTGAACACTTAGGGAGCTGTAAGGAAACAGAAGCCAAGGCATTACTGTTCCTTTTTTCTGTACCCTTCATAAACACATGAGGGGACAAAAGAATCAGATATTGGAACATCAGAGAGTTAGGTCAAATATACAATGTATGTATGGTGATCGGTAAAATAACACATAATATTTACAAAATAGTGATAGTGTTAAGAAGCTTTCCATAGCCCCCAGGTACAATACAAAAACTTATTCCCATTTATGTATACAGTTTCCAGCAGCTATTCCCTAGAAAAACACAACACACCAGGTACCTTTTCTGAGAGAGGTCCCTGTCACTTACTTCCAAGTACATGTGTGAAAAGCCATCAACGGGATTAAATTGCCTTCATTTCTTTTTGCTTTTGCCAGTAAAGCATGGGGTATGCCTTCAAGCAGTGGTAACTTTGCTTCGTACTCTTTTATGATCTGTTCTGAATAACCATGGATATTTTCATTAAGCATACTAAAGTCAAATCCTTTAAATGTTCTAGTAAAATTTTGGCCTCAGCCATGACTTGCATATTTAATTACAGTAAAATTAGTTAAGTGAAATAAAATGGTTTTATTGTCTATATCATGTAGGTTTTGGTCCCTTTCCTTTTGTTTTATGAAATACAGTATGTAAGTAAATCAAATCTAGTTTTTCTGTACCTTTCGCTATCTTTACATTATCAATGTAATTTGTTCCCTCCCTTTTCATGTTTTAGATTGCCCTATTGCAATGTGTATCAAACTCTAGAAGTTATTTTAAGCAAATTCCATACCATAATTCCATGACACAGAGCACTTTCATAAATTATTATATTCTGGTCTTTCCATGGCATAATATTTTGTTCATTTCTTTTATCTGTATCTGTATCAAGAACGAGATGGTTTCACTGAGCCATTCACAGTGATACACAAGTCTTTCTCTTGAATAGGTAAAGATCATTTCCTGCCCTGGTCTATTTTATAGTTTTACATCTTTCTCTCAGTATGTAATTCTGCATTGCTCAGTCACCCAGTTTACATAGAGTAACTCAAATTCCTCAGCCTCATAATGTAACAATGAGGAGCATGCAGTTTTGCATTGCGTAAAAATACCACAGCTATATGGCTAACTACCTTGTCAGTACCTTTAATAAATATGCTAACTATTCATTTTCATATTGTGGAGCCTGGCAGCTCACATATGCTGTTTTTGTCATATTTCATCTATTTTTTTCTGTCTTGCAGCCTGTTTCTAATCTAATCAATGGTGGCTGTACTGTGATCACTTTGCTGCAGGCATGGTCTCCTATGTGGGATATTATATGAACCTTTTTTCCAAATCCAAACACATTTTATTCAGCCACATCTTGTACACCTACTGCATTGCCAATGCTCTGGGAAATTCCAGCAGATTGCAGAAACGCGTTGCGCCGTTTTCAGCATTTCTAATTCTGGCATGATAATTCAGCCACTACTTGGGCACACATACCGTAAGGCAATGTGGATTTACTAGGATGTTTCACGAGCGTTTGATTCCCATGCCTGTAACGTAAAGCATCTTTGAGAAGGAGTGAGTCAGCAGGCCACAGGCCAACCACTCCCATCCTGCCCAGGTCTCCGACAGCCTCCTGCTCGCTGTGACACAGCGACCTGCCACGCTTGCTGCTCATTATTTAATTGTGCCCCATGTTTTAAGGCTCGCTACGAAACATTGCACACGAGGCGGCACTTTTTCATTTTTTGTGTGAGTGTTTTTAAAGCATTTTCAAGGGAGGTTAAATATCACCATCCTTGGGTGAAAATAAAGTAAAAGTGGTGGGACCGGGAGAAAACCAGAAGACCCCCCCCATAGCCTCGCAGGACCCGAACGCTCGTGCCCCAGCCCAGGTCCTGAAGCAGTAGGGGCCCAGCCAGTCTCGGCCCCGTGGAGGGGGGCGGGCAGAGCCGCTCCTTGTGCCGGCCCGCGGTGGGAGGAGCGCGGAGGGAAGGGAGGAGAAGGAAAGAAGGGAGGAGTAGGAGGGAGGAGAAGGGGAAGGCGGGACCCCGGCGGGGCGGGGATGCGCGGCCGGGACGCGGGGCGCGGAGTGCGCGGCCGGGATGCGGTGCGGAAAGATGGCGGCGGCGCCGCCGCCAGCAGCGGGGGCAGCGGCGGCGGCCGGGTCGGCGGGCGGCTGGGGCGGCGTGCGCCGGCGCTGCCAGCGGTTGCTCTACTGGGTGCCCGTGCTCTTCATCTCCAGCATCCTGTGCTGGTCCTACTACGCCTATGTCACCCAGCTCTGCCTGCGTGAGTGCCGCCGGGGAGGGCAGGGGGCGGCCGCCGGTTGTGGCCAGCCCGTGGCTTGCGCCGCCAAGGGGGGTCGGGGAAGCGTCGTGTGCCTAAACGTGGCTTCTGTCGACCGAGGTGGAAGCGTGAAGGGGTGAAGTGGACCCCCCGAGTTGGGAGCAGAAGGACCGTGGGGCAGGGCAGCTCCCCGGGGGGGTTGGGGTGCCCAAAGGGTGCCCGCTGCCCCCGCTTCTGGCCCTGGGCAGCAGGCAGGTGCCACGCAGCTGGCGAGAGCTGGATGTTTGGTTCAGCGGGGGGGGGGGGGGAGTCAAGCCAGAAGGGTTAATTAAATGGCAAGCCAGCTGGGCTCTCTTGAATTGATTCCAGTTGCTGTAGGTGTTAATCTTGCAGGAAACAGTCTTTAAATTTTAGATGCGTCATGATGTTTAGATGTTTCGTGGTGTTTGTGTAAATCCAGGTGTTTCGTCAGCGGTGTTACGATGCTGGGAACACAAACTGTCCGCTGCATCTTCTTTACCCCTTTGCTCTAGGTGGGGGTCACAGTGAGCACTGAGTAGCTGCCAAGCATCTGTTCAGGGATCAAGGTGATGGTGGTGGGGAAATACCCTCATCAACCTCACTCAGTGCATTTATACGCCCGTATAACTTTGCCAGACTTCGGCTGTTCACGTGGAAAATCTCAGCAGTCTGGTAACTAATTTTGGATATTTTTTTTTAACAGAAGAATGTGATGGGAAGATTTTTGTTGTACAGATGCCTGGCTGAACTGTTGAGGCATTAAGCCAGACATGATTCCCTGGCTTAGCACCTCTGTTTTGGAGGGAGGTATCAAGACTTGGTATGGTGTAGTTGATATATATATATCACTAACAGCATTCAGATATGTTATTTTTAAGTGCTGCTCTTCCGCTAGAAAGTGGGATTTGAGTGCTGTGTCCTGGTGAGAGGAGGAGCGAAGTGTCTCCCTGCAGAGCATGGTATGGGAAGCTGTGGGGAGAGGTGGCTGAGGGGAGCTGTAGGCTGACACAAGGAGGACAAGGATGCTGCAGGAGCGAGTGACCCTATAGTTAATGTCTGTCCTAATGTACACAGCCCCTTGATATGTACACAACAAAGGAGGCTTGATGTGGGCAGTGCTATTTGAGTGATCTACTGTATGCTTTTTTCTATGTAATTCTACCAAACAGAGGAAAAAAGAGTTGTAGTATACCTGAAAGCATTTCATAAGGCCTCTTAGGGCAGTAGCAGGCTTGAAACTTCCTGTAAACTATGGCACTGTAAGTCCTTGAGAACCCCTCAGAGCAAAAAGTCTGCGATAGGAAGGAAGGAAGGAAGAGGGACTCCTGGGACTCTGCTAAAACTGCCGGTGCTGAAGCCCTATCTATGAACAAAGGTGGCTTTTAAAAATTTCTTATAATTTCCCTCTACCCACATTCCTCCTGGCTTACCAGCTTATGAATTCAGCATAACAGTTGCCCACGACTTGCCTTAATTCCATCTTTTATCTATCTCTGGATGTTTTTCCTCATTTTTGGCATATTAAGATAAAACAAACTTATGTCTTGTCTTACTAATGAATATTTAGTGTAAACAACAGAAGGAATAGCTAACAGCTCTGAGAACGAAAGCCAGCAGCAGGAAAAGACTGTAAGCGTTTCGGTGCTTTGAAGCCAGCCTGTCTGCTCTGCTCATCTTTTATTCCTGCGGCACTGCCTGCTCCAGGGGATGTGTGTAACTGCTGATTTTGTTGCGACTGGCTGTCAGGGATGCTGATGACAAGACAATGTACAGAAAACAATGTTAACTGTTGTGCAGTAGGATTTAGCAAGCAGCGTTGTACGGTTCTGATGTAAATGGTTTCTTTGAGCTTTTAGTAATGAGAGTTTCAGTTGTAGTGTTCTGGGTGCTTTTGCAGTTTTGACTGAGTGTTGTAGGAGGGAGTTTACATTGAAAAAAGAAAGAAGTTCCCTGAGGTGTTCCCTTTCATCTCTAAAACTTACGTTATGGTGTTGAGCAATGTTTCAAAAATCAGGAAAAATGATTCAGGCTTCAGAAACAGTAACAAAAAAAAACAGGGGGGAGAGAAAAGGAACCGCAACTTTTACCTGTGGTATTACCACGCTTAGAGTAATGCCTCTTTTGTTAGTGGATTCAGCTAAGTGCTCGCACGTCTTTAACCTTTAAGATAAAGGAGAAAGGCATTCAAGGCCTTTCAGAAAATGGTCATCCTCTTCCTGCTGCTTATAGAATACGAGAATTAAATGTGCAGATGAGTCAATTTTTAAAAACTGCAAAGCTGGACATGTTGTAAAATACATTTGTTTTCAAAGAATCTCTAATATGGGAACAACACCTTTACAGTATATGAGACATTATATTTTTTACAAACCGAAAGGACAGCGCTGCTGCTTACTGTGCCTTGGGTGTTGCTTTGGGAGCAGGATGTAAAGTAATTTCTGAAGGGCTAGACTAAACACTAATGCACGTAGAAGGGAACATGCATTGGACTGGAAACTTTATTTTTTCTACAGCAATGTCTATTTTTTCCTAGATAGTGTGAATAGACTCGTTTCTAGGATCTGCAGTGTGCTTTAGTAAAACAGATTTTTCTTCCTAAATTCTCTGATATAAAAATATTTTGTGGCATCTCACAGTGCTTCTGGGCTTGCAAGCATCCTGCTCTTTGAAATTGTAATTGTTCCTTACTGCTAGAAGTGGAGTGATTAATAGGACTGATTGAAAACTCTCCCAGAAACAAAAAGGCTGCATGCTGTAGAGGGTAGATTTTAATTCAGGGTTTCTCAAACATATAATCTCTGATTAATTGTAGCCTTTGGTTAAATCAGATGAAGTTTTGTATGAAATACCACAACTCTTGTCAAATTCCTTTGTATCTCTAAGGTCAATAATATTTGAAAATAAGATATATTCTTCCATAAAAATAATTTAGGGGCTTTGGCATGACCCCAATTTCTCACAACTGGAGATAAAGTGAAATCAAAATGATGTCCAGTTAAAATATATCTGCTAGGTGGAAGAGTGTGTTGGAATCTCAGGTTTTTCTAATTCCTGCCAATTGTTCTCACAGTAGCTGTGGGTGCATAAATAGAAAACTAGAGAGATTTTTAAACATACTTTTTTTTTTTTTTCTCCCCATTGTTTTTATATTCTGCATTTGCAAGCCTTCCAAAATTTCATAAAGAGTGATGCACTCTAAAAAGAGTAGAAAACACTAACAATGCACAATTATTATATTGCACCGGGGTAGTGAAGCTACTGAAATTTCAACATAAGGTATTTGGAACAACATGAAATGCAAATGCAATGTTCTCCCATCCTCTTCATCCATGTGTCCGTACTCAGAAAATGCATTTTGGATCCAGTAAACTCTGCATATGCAAAGAAAATATTTTTTCTTAGATTTTACTCTTTAGGCACATCTCTAATTCAGGTTAGTAGAACTAAAAGGGGCTTGGAATCCACTCTTTTACCCACTGCTTTGGGTAAGGCAGAACCAGTAGATATTTGTGCTGTCTCTGACAGCTATTTGTCAGAAATGTTCTTGACAATCTTGAGATTTATTTATTTTTCCTACCAGTTCATGATTTTAAGTTATTTATAAGAAGGAAAACCTGAACATTTGACAGTGCTGGGACAGATGGTGACAATTTTAACTGTGCTGATGAAATGGTTGTCCAATAAAGTACACAAATTGGTTTCATATGTACAGTTTTAATCCATTTTTACTTGTCACCAATTTTAATTTGAAGGATAATACTGTTGCTCAGGGAATCATGTCCTAAAAGACAACTTGAATTTGTAACTTTAAAGAAGGAAGATAGATCTGCTGTGGAACCTGGAAATGAGCAATGAACATTTTTCTAACTACTTCAGTGAAGAGAGAGGAAGGAAATGTTCCCACCTCATGAGTGGTCTGGCTGATCTGAGAAAGTGCGAGTGGCTTCAGCACAGTCAAAGGGGGAGGCAACAAGGTATTCACCATCCGGTCAGGAGAGCTCATAAACCACATCCTTGTATTTTGTATGAATGTGTAACTGTGAGCTGCCCACCACTGCCTTCAGTGCAGAACAGAGAAACATGATGTGACACCCAGCTGCTAAAGATGTTAATGGGCATAAAAGAGTTTTGCTGGAGGACCAGATTGGTTAGCGCTGAATGGAGGGGTTTTGATTCAATCCAGTGACAGTGGAATGGAGTTAAAGCGGGATAAAAAGCTGCTTAATACATCACAATTTAGAGGCAGAATTAATGCGTGCCCTGGAGGCATGGCACAGTGTGGTCAGGGATCAGAACGTGTTGAGATAGAAGCTGATAGACCCTGTGCTTGGCAAAGGAAAAAGTGGGGCCAAAGATTTGGTCATCTGGGTTTAAGCTCTTTGCTCCGTATGTTCTCCAAATGGATCAAAGGATTTCTGGTACTTACTGCTCATGTCTTGTAATCAACTGCAGCTTACATTTCACTACAGAAATACAAGTATGTTGTAACACTGCTGTCTGTACGTTGGCTGCTAAGATAGCAATGGATTTTGGTCAAAGCATAATTGTATATGTATTTATGCCAGGTTTTGCAGATGCCACATTTTTTCTCTTCTGATCTCTGGTTGCTTTCAGGAAAGCTTAAAACCTCACAGCTGAAGTAAAATTGGCTTCTGAATTTTAGCCAGCAGGAATTCCTGTGCATTTTCCAAATTTCATTTGATTTCTTTCTCAGAATTTCAAAGAAAGCTCCACTTCTGAAACTGAGTTAGCACTGCTTGATATATAGCAGCTTGTGTTTGTTCGTCGGGGTGTGCTCTTTCTTTGCTAAAAAGGGTCTCTGATCATACAAATTTAGGAGTAGTTTAAAGATAGTCCCTGTGACATGGGAAGTGAATAAGAAGTTTGTAAAGATGAAAGATGAGATCAGTTTTGGGGCATACTCAGTTTGCAAGCAATGGTTTTGTTGTGACCCTACCTGAAAGGATGTCAGATGGCAGCTTGCTGTTAGTAGGGGAGCATTGATGTAGTTCAATGGGGTTCACAGTAATAGGGGTTCAAATGAATTTACTGACACATTCACAAATACTGTCAAATCCAAATGTGTGCGTTATCGAGGACTATGCTAACCTTATATCTCCCAGGAATAGTTTGTTGCCTTTGTTCTTAAATGAAGCAGTGTCCCAAGTCTCCTCCTTGTCATTCTGAATCAATGCAATTCACTGCTCTGCCTAGCAAAGTGGCAGTTTGTATTATAGCACTCACTTTTATTATTATTATTATTATTTGTAAAGGACTATTGCATATAAGGATAGAATACTTGTCACAACAGTAAAACACATTTATGTGTGCAGAGAGTTAAACTGCATCTATAGATCAGTGTTTTACAGCTTCAAATGCGTTATAAAGATGAAATACATACTTAGTTTTGTGAATCGGATCCAGGATGTTAAATTATATACAAGTTTGAGAGAAACAACTATTTATAGATGTGGCTGCAGAATCTCAGAATTGGATCTATCTGAGATTCCCATCCCAAAGTTTTAAATATTTTAAACATGTACATCAAATGGGGAAACAAGATTTTGTATATTCGCTTCCATTAAAGCTTTTAAAGATTCATTGCTTTCTCCAGTCTTTATTATTATTATTATGCATCCATTACATTCACTGCTCAGGAACTTTGATTTTGGGTTTAGAACTCAAGCAAGATTTAACGCTGGAAAACTGATGCCTTTTTTTTTTGTCCTCTGAGATCACTTTGAAGTTTTGTGCTAGTAACGTGTCTTGCTGTGTCCCAGGCTATCTGGACACAGATGCCTACTTAATTTTTCCATGGGTAAGTGAGAATAAAGATTTCTAGAGAAAATGAATCCTAGTTCAAGAAATGGGAAGTCCACTTCTAAGCTGAAGTAAGGTATGATCCAGCACGAATTGACTTCACAGAGTCAAAGGAGCATGCGTGGGTTAACCTTTTACAAATGAGTTGTTTTGCAACAATGAGTTGCTGCTGCATATGCTTCCCAGAGGGGCTGTGGACTCTCCCTCCTTGGAGGTCTTCAGAATCCTCCTGGATGTGATCCTGGCAGCCAGCTCTGGGTGGCCCTGCTGGAGCAGGGATTGGAGCAAACAGGCTCCAGAGGGCCCTGCCAGCCTCAGCTGTGCTCTGGTTTTGTGATAAAGGAGTTGTAGCAGGCAGTCTTGAGATACTTTGTTGCCTCTTTGGCTATCAAGGTGCATTCCTAATGCTTGAATGCCTTTCTCCCAGTAATGAGGACTACCAGCTGGCACAGGGTGAATTCCCCAGGCTTTTACAGTGTCCTCTCCATCATGAATTTTTACTCTGCTGGTTACTATTATTATTTTTTTCACTCTATATCGTGTAGCGTAACTTTCTGTCCTCAGTCTAATGTGTTTTTTTGCAAGCACAGACAATATATTCAGCAGCGTAGACTAATGAGTGTGTTGTACTGTGGCTGATGGCCCAGGAAACCGGCATCTATGTTGGCCAAAGTCCCACGTGTGTCCCAGCCTGTTCCCTGATGCTGATGAGCACCGTCTGTAAGCTGTGTAATGAAACAGAGAGGCTCTAATTACCTGATAGTCTGCTGGTGCTGAAGCGTAAATGGCATCCTGGCAGCGCAGCAGCGGAAGGCTAATTCTTAACGAAGCATGCCCCCATGGCAGCTCAGATGAGCAGAGCTCTGACTTGGTGCTGACTACTTGAAGGCAGGTTGTGCTTTGACAACTATCTCTGGCTCTGAAAATATGGAAGCCGCCGTGCCATTGCTATTGCAAAGGCTCTGGGCTTGTTTCCTCCAAACCTTTAAAATTTGTTTCACGGTTGGTCCTGGTGTGTCCTTGGTGCTTATTTTTAGTTACTGTAGATGTAAGTACTTTCTATGCTTATTATTTCTATGCTATTTGACTACCAGTATGCGAATGTGCAGCACTTAAGCTGATATTTATTAATGACAATGCACGGTCTGACCTACTTTTTTGTGCATTACCAGCAGTTAACACAACCCCTTGGAAAAGAGATGAGAAAACTGCCGGAAAGTGGTATAAATGATTCACAAAAGACTATATAATCAAGTTGCATTGAATAATGGTGCGAAGGCAGATCACTGTATCTACTGAAAAATAGGGAATTCATTTTTAATAAATATATTGAGGATGCTGTTCGGAAGGTGGGAAAAATAGCAAACATTTTTGTTCAAATTACAAATTAGTCAGATTTTTCTTGTTAAAAAATGATTTTCCATACACTTAAACAGTGTGATTTTTAGAACTGTAAGCATCATGTGGTTGCCTGGGAAAGACTTTGTATCATGGTCATTCAACAAATAAATTAAGTTTACTTTTCACAGGAAATGTAAGGGAAAGATTGATTTCTAAGGGCTATTTTTTCCTGTTGTTTAATTCTGTTTCATTTAGGGGGAAGGAAAAACGTATTTCCTCCCTGGTCATGTGGTCCCACAGTCACCTTTCAATTACTTCCCCCATCTTTATGCTTCCTTCAGGGAACCTTTGTCAAAGGCGATTTTTAAAAGTATGAACAGGAGGAGTAATGCTTCACCCTGTGAAAAGCTGCAGGTTATTGGATAGCTGGCGTATTTCTCTGTGGCACAGTCAGAGGGGATGTTTGCTAAACAGTGCAGTCGGGCTCTATGTAAACATCCATTGCAGTATGTGTGGAGAAAAAGAGCAGTAAGGTTGGAGATGGGGGCCTCTCTCAGATGTGGTGCTTCTACCTCAGTCTTGCGTGGTGGTGGTAATTCGGGAGTGCATGAAATAGCTCTCTTGCCAATTGGTTAGAGTTTAAAATGACACGAATGTCCATAAAATTGTTTCTCAGTCATCTTTGGGCACCTAATGTTTCAGCCTTCAGGATCTGCAGCTGCTGCTTGTCAGGAATACTTGGCTTCCAAGCTAGATACTGCAAAGCTGGAAAGCTTGTCTCCTGAACAGATGCAGGCTCTGAAGAGCGTGTCTCCTTCAGGAGGTGCACAGAAATTTTGAGAAGCTGTAGGCCTGCAGTGGAAAAACAGATTATTAAATTTGGATTTATCGATTGTGTCGGTCTTTTACTTGCAGACACGTAGAAATGTTTTTGTTGTGATCAGACAGACCATCAGCATTCAAAGTCTCTTCTGTCCTTGATAAATAACTGTAGTTGGTCCCCGTCAGATGTGCTCCTTAAGAGAAGATGATGTATGGAGGAAGAGAATGTGCTTGTCTGATGTTGATTCAGTGACTGGAAAAAAAAAGTCTCACAAACATTAATATGTTTTATCCAAAGTTAATGGGGAGAAAGGTGATGACAAGTGCTCTCACAACAATGGTCTAAGCCCTTGTTAGGGGGAGAAGTACCACCAATCATTGTGAGAGGTCAGACAGGTAAACTCATTTCAAATTAGAGCTTCTGCACTGTATGTATTGCTAAGGCTTTTTAATTAGCAGAGTAGTTATTTGGAGAAGACTAGCAGAATTTTTACTCTAGAGGGATTCTGCATACCTTCCTGGTCATACCAAGTGGAGGAATAAATTCAGAATTTGTGAACTGGCTGTTCTGCCCTAATTTGAGAGCTCCAGCACTCTTAAATTAATGCACCAACTCTAAAGATGTCTTTGGGTTGTTCCTGGTGGGTGACTTCTTACAATTTACAGTTTTTGTGCATGCTGGTACTGCAGCATCTCTGCTCCATAGAGTCATGTGCATATATTTATTTCCTCAGCTTCTTTCTAGCTCTTGTCTAGGTTGATATCTAGTTTGTCAAAATTAGCCGTCAGTTAGCTAAACCTGAAAATTGAGGGTGGAATAGAGTTTTCTTTATAATATGAAACTTCTGTGATGTCTTTCAGACTTTTCTAGAAACTCTTTAAACATGGTTATAAAAATGTATAAACAATAAAACTTGAAGATCCACAGCTAAATTTTAGCAACTTCAGATGAAAGAAAGCTCTATGGAACTGAGCCTGGGAATGGGGGCTGGAAACATTTATAAGCAATTGGCATTGATTTTAATTATTTACCTATTCCAGTGATGAATGTACACAGCTGCACTATAAAAGCTTGATAGCGTATAGTCTTTAAGTTCGTATCATTTGATGATTACTCTTCCCTATTTGGTTGAAAAACAAAAGCTTAAAATACTCAGTTTACGTCATTTGCTATTTAAAAATAATTTTTACTCTTTCTTTCTCATTTTTCAGTAACAATGACAAACATTGGAGAAAAAGGTAAGATTTTTATTTGCTGTTTATAAGTGGAATTCATATGCCAGGGTAGTATTGTAGTTTATGAATAGAATTGAGATTCAGAGCTGTTGCATTTTAAATGAATGCATTTGGTGTGCTCCTCAGCTCCTTCTATTACTGTCTTGATCCTGAACATTGCTTTTACCATTCAAAATAGAGATGAGAAAAATAAGGACTTCTTACTCTCCTTTACTGACTTTCTGAAGTATCAACTAAAATAATCCTTATTTTCTGTTTTGATTTTTTTATTTTCCTTTTTATCGACAACAAGGACAGCTCTTGTAAAACCAAGGTTTTTGAAAATGATCAGGGTGGTTGTGCAGGGTGCAGCATACTTAAATGAGAGATGATTTTTTTTTTCTCCAGCTTCATTTTAGTTGATGTCTTTGAGGACGTGGAATCCTTCAGATACATAACCTTTCCAGAAAGTAATAAAACTGCCTGATTAGCTATCACTACCCAAAGGCACTAACATATTGAGACTGCTTTTCCAGATGCTATGTTAAAGCTACAGCACAACTTGGAACTGTAGTGAGGCTGTCAAGCTTATGGAGAAGGGGGGGTAAGGGTTAGGAGGCACACAATGTGCTACTTACACTTGTGTCATCCCAGCAGTTTTTGAGTCATTTGAGACTCCCTCACTTACTAAAAGATTTTGATAATTAAGAATTCTTTGCTTGAAAAGCACATTTCTGTTCAGTGATCTTCCCCACACAGCCTGTACAGGAGTGCGTGTGCACACCCACACGCTTCAACACCTGCAGGCTCTGAAACAGCTCCAGCTTCTTGCTGCTCCGTCGTGGAAAATCAAAGTTTGGTGTCGGTAGGCATTGCTCACAAAGAAAATCAGAAAAAGGCATTGATGACCATTAATTTTTCTCTTTCTTTTTTTTTTTTTAGCTGCTCAAAACCTCAGTGAGCCAGTCAGGAGAAATTTACCCTGTACTTCTATACCCTGTACTTGCTGTACTTCTACCCAAAGTGTTGTCAGGGATGACAGCTGGGCAGATGTTGCTCACCCCACTCTGTTGTCTGCTATTAGTGGGTGTTGCAACCTTCCATGTGACTCTTGCTATTTTTAAGTGGGTTGCCTTCATTCGAGGGCTACACTATTTTTTTATTTTTTTAATTAAGGAAATGTGTAAAATAGAAGGATTTCTGTGGCAGCACCTGGGTGAGATGGGGCTCCATCAAAGTGTAAGGAAACTGGTGGCTGGGTGACCTGGGAGATGTGACAGGTTAGGGCCTTGGCCACACTGGAGGACTGAGGTGCAAGAACAAGTGAAAGGAGCTCGGGTCTTGTGCAAACGTTAAAAAGGATAATCTCTTTAGGCTGTTTTTTTTCTTCCTACATATGGAAAATGATTCTTCTTACTGACCACAGTTACTCTTCTTCTCTCAGTAATAAAATACAGGTACAGACTGGTAAAGACACGGTGTACCAAACTGATATAATGCCCTGCCTTGCCCTCATTTTATGCCATGAATATGCTGGTTTAAAAAAAAAAAAATACTGATTCTCTTTGAGTAGATCAGTTTTTCATTTTTCTTGGAATTGATTAAAAGATGGATTTAAAAATGCTCCACTAAAAATGTGGACTGTACCTGCCAGAAGCTTTTGCAATAGCAAGATAGCGTAATCCAGGATATTGTGGTTGATGTGGGGTCCAGGTCTATCATTTAGTTACGGTGATATTTTTTTTTTCAGTTTATAGATGTGACATATGGCATCATGAGATTTTGCTAGCTTTTGTTTCATATCCTTTTTAACTGTCCAGTGAACAAGAATAAATATTTACCGTGTTGTGTTTTTTTTTGAATAAACAAATTTCAGTACCAGAAACATCTATTCAGTGTTATTCTGGAGGCAAAATTACAAAAGCCAAGAACATTCTGGGCTACTGCTCCTGCAGCTCTGCACACCATCCCAAGTGGTATGGAGAATTCTCTAGCACTGAATAGCTTTATATATACGTGTATAAAAACCATAGGCTAACCATATGGGGACAGTATTTTAGACTGTGCAGTGAAAGTGCATGTTTCCCTTTGTGATTTTTTTTTTTGACAATCTTATGAGTTTACAGCAGCTGCATAAAGAATATTTGACAGGTGTAGCATCTCTGACCAACTCTGAGGTCTGTATAATCTGAACTAATCTGCAGAACAGGGAAATAATATTTCGTGCTGCTGTGGTCCTAGGTGGCCTTTATTTGCCAGTTCTGTGCCCAAGAAAGAATAACCTGAGGAAATACTTCTCCTTGTGAACTAGGGGAATTAAATCAGGGGACACAGATTTCGGATTTAGTATTCACTGTAGTGGATTGTTAGCATCACTGATGGCTTCCTGCAGTAATGTACAGAATCACTGGTATGTACAGCAAGAGCTTTTAAACAGAAATACCTAGCAATACATGGCAGGTCTTTGAAAAAGTTAATGTTACATTGTGTTCTCTTAAAAAAAAAAAAAAAAAAAAAAAAAAAACACACATAGTAAATGTTGACGAGCATCTATTAAAATCCATGAATATATTGCTGGCTGTGAAGAACATAAAGCAGTGAACGCTTGAGTTTAAAGAACCTGGAGGGATGCAAGGCTGTTTCTAAAAACTTGCATCTTAAAAATCAAGCAAAACAAATTAACTGGTTATGGTTACTATTCAGGTATCATATGCACATGAAGTCTCTTCTCACTCTGGTTGTTTAGGTATTGTAACACCTTATTGTTAGGTACCTATAATTCCTTTTTTTTTTTCTCCATGGCTAACAGTCTCTCTGCATGGTTTATGAAACTGAAATGCAGAGAAGGTTCTGTTATATAGGTTTTAACAAATGCAGAAAGGGAGACTGCTTGCTTGAAAATAAGCAAATAACAGTTCCCCTCAAACTTTCATAGTGTGTGTAGCCTGGCTACTCATGGCTTCCCCCATGCAGTCTGTATTGTCTCATGTAAAGTTGTAGTGCAGTATTTCTGTTGCAGAGCTTTTGCAGAGCCTCTGTATTTACATCTGTTAGAGTAAATACCTGTGGCATGTACCGTATCTGTCTGTAAGCACTATACTATCACTGGTCCGTTGGTATTAATTCTGTTCCTTTTTGATTTTAGTTGTGTGCCTGGTTGCTTACCACATATTTTTCATGCTGTTCGTCTGGTCATATTGGAAAACAATCTTTACGCTACCAATGAATCCTTCAAAAGAAGTAAGATAAACTTAACTTTTGTTTCTGAAATAGCCTAGTCAAATGTCTGCTTTTGTAGTGCTTGAGTAACTTAGGCTCTGCTCTCATGTAGTTTTACACTGTGTAGAAAGATACAGCTAGTAGTTGCAGCTTCTTATTAGGAAGAAGTCAGATTGCAAACAGCATAATTGACAGACAAAAAAAAAAAGCTACACCTTACCTAAATCTTAAAGATACTTAAATTTTTAAAAATAGACGATATTAATGTGTGTTATTTGAACTAGCAGATTCACTCTTTGCATGGAAGTATATTTTTATATGGGGGAAAATATTTCCATGTGTTTTAGACATTTTGAGTTGCCTGTCAGCATCTGTCAGTTGTCCCTTAAATTCAAGCTTCTTCCACATCTGCTTCAGTATGAAGGAACTTGGTTGTGGCATGAGTGTGCAGTCAGGTAAGCTGATGCTGGGGAGCGTGTAGAAGAGCTGCATGGAATCGATGTCAAAGGTAGATACATACCCCAGATCCAAGTCCTTTTCACTTAACACTTCTGTACTAGCTGGATCTGGTTGTCTTGGAGAACATTATGATACAAACTGCATTCAACATCACATAGCCTCCAGGCAATTGCTTTTAGTTCTTTGTGGTTGATTTTATTTTTACTTTTTGTTTTAATTTTATATTATTTTCTAACATTTAAAAAATAAAGGATAATAAAACTTAATAATCTTAATAACATTCTTCCCTATGCAACTCAGTACAACCAAAACAAGCTTTTGGCATCTTCCATCCTGTCTGTATACAGGCACCCCAACTTCTCAGGAGGTTGTGTAACAAAACCTCTCAGGCCAGGAGGAAGCATCCTATGGCTGCTTTGCAGTTTTGAAATACCCACAAAGCCAATACTTATTTTGGCGTGGACTCCTAGCTTCATCTCCTATAATTACCATGCCAATGCAATATGAATAGCTTGTGGTTTCTACTGTCTGTTTTGCGGAGGTTCTTTTCTGGGTAATTTTCATTCACTAAAAAGATACGTAATTGTAAAGACAAGTAGATAATTCAAAGTAATTGGCATCTTCCTTGAATTTCACACTGCAGTCTTTCCTCTCTGCTCCAAGCTGTAGCAGGGAAATAAATTAAGAACTTACTTCATTTAGTAATTACATAGCAAAATATGTGCACATATATATGGTGACTGTAGTGATAATTAGAAGGCTTTTCAAATCACTGGGCTGTTGTCATTAAAAGACTACCAAAACATTTTGACAAGTCTTCAGTAATTATGCTGACATTCTAAAACCCCCATATGATGCTACCAAAGCACTTCAAATATCATATTAAAAGTAGCGAAGCTAGGTAATAGTGATGTGTGATGTTTCCATGTTCTTTGAATTTACACAATGTTGCTGGCAGTAAATGACATCTTTTGTTGTTCCATGTCTTTTTGCTAACCTGCTAGAGCATAATTTTTTAAATTAATTAGGATATTTTGTGATGTTAATTTACTGTTTGGCTTCCAGCTTATGAGATAAAGTCTGTAAACGTGAATGGATGTACTTTCAACTTACCTGTCAACTACAGCAAATATTAATTAGAAGACTAAAAAGATATAGCTTTTGCATTTTGTTCTTATGAATACTGCACCTGGTGCAAACCACACAGCATGTATGATGCTACCTAACCTTACTTCAACTTTTTACACATATTAAAAGCATTAAAGTACCCTCGCTTGAAATTTAAAATGTTTTTCACTTAACACTTTTATTCTGAAATTCGATGTGTTCTAGCCTTCCCTCACATATGAGAAATAGTTGTCCTGAGAAACACTTCAGACGCAGATGACACCATACTACCTTAACTACATCAGGTCAGGCCGTGCCATTCTGTGCCTGTGTGTACCAGCTACATGCAGGCATTGCATGAAGGTGGGAGAGAAGATGGTTTCCCAGGCAGGAAGGCTTTGCAGACTTTAGAATACTCTGACAACTGGTACAAAATGGAGGAATAGCTTTATGTCCTTTCAAAAAGGAAGCATTAAAAAAAGTGTTATTCTGAACCAAGTTTCTACGGTGAGAAATCCTATGTCACCCAATATAAATCAATTCAGGTGTTAGCAACAGGAGTGTGTTCTTGCTAGGAAAAATATAAAAGAATCTCATTTCTGAGAAGCTCAGGTTAGACTGTGTACTTCTGGCTTATACTTTAGGACTGTGAAACCATCAGGAAAGTGGAGCGATGCCTTTCACCTCTCTATGGAGGTGAGAATGGGTTCCTACCTATGTGTTTCTGACTGCTTTCTTAGCTTTACATGCATCACCTTCGTTTAGGAAAAAAGTTCATATAATGACTAGCTCTTAAACCTTTCTGTAGACATAAACACTAGTGATGTCAAGGACTTCTGTACCTTCCCATTTCTAGAAGAGACAGTGACAGTGTTAGTTATGTTGATGTGCTGCAGAGGACTTAATGCATGCCATTTATCTCTTTCAGTAATTTCTTACCCTCTGAGCTGTTACAGGAGTGATGGTTGCCATTGCTACTTCATGCAGGCACAGCAGTTGCTCAGCGCAGGAGATATTGAGAGGTGGTTATTCTACCTTGTAGGCCGCCCAGCTTTTCCATGCTCCCAGCTGTTCTGGTGTAAAACAACATCCAAACACATCCATGAAGAGAACATTGACTCTCCAGTGGCAAAGGATAAAAGGGAAAATGTCAGACGTTAGAATAGAAATTGGGGTATCTTTTCTGCTATTGCTAGTAGCATATTCTATTTTGGTTAAAGGCAGGCATTCCTAGTTTATTGTCACTAGCTAATATTTGGTATTACAGTAGATTAACTACTTTTCAAAGGATTGGTAATTAAATTTGATCATGACAACTCTTGATCCTCCCTTTTGAAGAGTGTCTCTTAATACTTCTGGAAACATTCAGCATTACATCTACACTAAATCAGAAGGAATTTTAATATTGTGTTGCTTCAATAGCAGTCAAAAACACTATAAACTGAGTTAGTGCTCTTAGGAACAGTGAGTTATTTGCTGTAATACCTCATATATGCTGCTAATCCATCTTTATATAATGAATGTTTCTCTTTACATCTCTACAGGTACTTATTTAACTTGCAATTTGCTAACATATCTTTTGGTTTTAAAAATTATTCCAGTTTCATCTATCATACTCAGACAAGGAATCCCTAGAGAGGGAGCCTAGAGGTGAATCCCAGCAAGAAGTCTTACGACGGGCAGCCAAGGATCTTCCTATCTATACAAGGACAATGTCTGGAGGTAAATAGGTGTTCAGGAGACAACTGAAGGCAGGTGTCTTGATGTACTTAGCTGCCTGAACTAATTAAGAGTCTTTCAAGGATTTTAGGGAAGAATCTCTTTTCATAGTTCATAAATCAAGAGTGCAACCCAAGAACTTAATTAACTGAATACATGTAACTTTATCCAGTTACGCATATTCAGTGAAAACGCTGTTGGAGAGTAAATTGCTGTGTACAATTTCTGATTTTTACAGTGGATGGACAGTGCCTTGCTAGATGTTTGCAAACTGAAGTTAAACGGTAGCATTTAATACTAACAAACTGCAGGAGAAAATGTAGTTTTATTTGTACAGATTTAATTTCTTAGTGCATAATTGAAAAATAGTATTAATAAATTATTATCTGAATGTGGTATATAGCTAGGAAGATCACAGGAAGAAACGGTTACTATTTTACTTGCTGGTTGTTTTGTAGCAAAGACAAAAGTTTTTCCAGACTGAGAATTAGTCTTAACCTAATAATACTGTAAGTCTGTGAATGCTTGTTAGCTAAGCAAATGCAAAAGCTAATCTCATACAGTAAATTAGAGTTGTTAGAATAATAGCTTAAAAAGGCTTTTTTGTTGGTTAGTCTTGAAAGGATTTCTGGCCTGGTTCTAGGAAGGGCTTTGTTTAGGGGGGGGTGGGGGTTGGTAGTTGGTTTGTAGCACTGACTTGGCTTTGGAGGAAAAAGCACTGATAATGAGCATAATTAGAAGACTGGGAAAAAAAAAAAAAAAAAGAGCATTTTGGACTTGTTCTGCTAGATTCAGCATTGCAGTATGTAAAGAATGCTTCAGTGTTTGCAAGTGCTTCCTGTCTCACTGCAACACTTCCGGGGAGCTCTGCTGAGCTGAGCTTCTAGTGCGCACATCTGGTCAGATTTCAGAAATCAAAATGTGTATTTGTATGTTGAGATCTAATCTTGCAACTTTTTTCTTTAGCAATCAGATACTGTGACAGATGCCATCTTGTAAAACCAGATCGTTGCCATCACTGTTCTGTGTGTGACAAGTAAGAAAATATTTTAAATGAGTAGTTTTTCTGAATAAATACATTTTTTTTTTCTTGATGCAGAAGCTTTTTTATTATTATTCTCTGATTTTTCAGGTTTAATATTTTGGCAGAGAAGCTTTTTTGTTAGATTTTTTTTTCAGATTTGGTTTTTATTTATTTCTTATTGAGGAAGTCTGTAACATACTCTAATTCATTTAATGAATTTCTTGATGCCAAATTGGATTACATGGTCTTATGCACTAATTATGAAAATTATAAATATTAATAAAGAACTTTCCTGAAGAATGTAACCAAAAGTAGCTGATAAACAAAAATTTGCTTCTTTTGTTAGAGTCTGAATAAAGATCCCTACCCATCTCAATCTAATCATGATGTCACTTACATCTTATCCGAGGTAATAAACTTAATATCCTATTTTTCATTGGATAACTTGCAGAGTATTTCTGTTTAAAGAAGGAAACAACCAAGCAGCCCCCGTTTCTAACTGAAGCATTAACATAAAGTTTTTGTTTGTGTGACATGAAAGGAAGCTCACCTCCATATTCTCCCAAAGTCCAATCACCTTATTTTGTCAACTTTCCTCCCTCTGACCTTTCTCCAATTAGTTTCTATGTCTGTGTCCTTCTCTGCTCTTGATTTAGATATTTAAATTGAAGAGAAGGGACTTCCTTGGACTGATTTATCCTTAGCTTGTTCCAAATACTCTTTAGCTGCTTATGTATCAGATCTTGCTACACTACTGAGAGGCAGAGCAGACTTAGCATTTTGTGCAGCAAAATAGGAGAGGCACTGAAAGAGTAGATAGTGGTTGCAATGTAACACAGGAACAATCTTATGTTTAAGCATAGCAGAGAAAAAGGATGACCTGTTATCCTATGAAATGTAAGTGAAATTTGCAGAATGACATTATTTAATATTTTTCAGAATACCTTAACTTTGTTCTTACATTTTCAAAATTCAGTTCCTTCAATTACATCTATTTTCTTGTACGTTTTATTAATGGAGAGCGATTAATTGCAAAAATATTTTGTATTTTTCATATAAGGTAAGTTCTTAAAATATTTGTGCTTAAAGCTGACATTGCAGATAGCATTTTCTTATATCATTAAGCTCTTGTAAGCTCTCAGGCACTTGTAGGTAAATTCTATTCTGTTAATTTTTATAGTTGTCTTTGCTTAATAGACTAGGTAACCAATAGTACGTATGTGTAATTCTTAGTCTCTTCTTGAGTAGATTAAACTGTGTTTTCTGACTTTTTTTTTTCCTTTTGCTGTTTTTTTTTTTTTTTTTTTTTTTTTAAGATGCATTCTGAAAATGGATCATCATTGCCCTTGGTGAGTGAACTATTTGTTTTCTTATACTGCTTTGATTTGGTAAAAGAGACTCTTGAGGGATCATAGATGATGCTTCACTGTTTGTAGAGTTAAATGCTTACATGAAGTTACTGGTCTTGAGGGACAGTTGGAATTGTTTATATCATCTTTCCTTAGGTGTGAGATGTAAAAAGAAGTTTAGATGATGCTTTTCGTAGAACTTCGAGTTAGCTATTTCTATAATTAGGGTGAGGTAGATTTCTCATTAGTAAGAGCAATTCCTTTAAGAATTACATTTTTTCTTGATGGACCTTGAATATTGTGGCTTCTTTGGTGAAATGATGAAATATTACCCTAGGTTGAAAACGAAAGGGAGGAGCTGTGCCTTGTTCCCCTTACTGCCTTGGGAAGTAGAGCTCCTAGGACAGCTTGCATGGTTTTGCTGGAAACATATTGTTAGCTCTTTAGTTTGACAGGTTGTTTTCTTGCTTTTTCCCCTCTTTCCCTTCCACGCTTCCTCCTTTTGCTGTTTATTGGCCTGTGCAGTGTTTTTGCCTTCCTGCCTTTCTCAGCAGCCCTTGGAAGCAGTATGTAGGCAGGATATGGAATAGATGTTATTTCGGTTTGGCAGATGTCTCACAGAAATCATTAAAGACAAATGTTTAGTAAGGTACAAGTTAACAGTACTGGATAGTAGATGGCAGCTCTTCACCATGTGAAAGGAGACAGAAAAGAAGCATCTCCTGTGTTGGCCAAACTGAATCTTCTGAGATTCTGAGATCGACGAGGCGATCGGCTCCGGGGCAGACGTGCTCTGCAGGGGAGCGGGGATCGGGCCAGGCAGGGCTCTTTTCCCGGCATCGAGGCCACTCGAGGCAGCCGAGGGAGCCGCCACGACCCGGCAGCCCTGTGAGGGACGTGACGAGGCGGAGGCGGAGCCAGCAGCGCCCCCTCCCGGCCGCTCCAAGGCAGCCCCTGGGGAGCGCGAGCGACCAGGACGGGCAAACAGCGCGGGGCGCGGCAGTTGGGGAGGCAGCGCGCGCAGGCAGGGCGAGCAGGGAGGGCGAGCAGGGAGGGCAGGGCGATCCCGCCCACAAGGACACCTCACCTGACGGCTGTCTAGCACTAGCTGGGCCACTGTGGTCCTCGCTAGGCAGCGAGCTCGCGCCAGAAAGTCTGTAGGCACCCAGGCAGACTGCCCGCTCCAAAATGCGGCAGTTCAGGTCTCTGGGTGCAGGGAGTGCCAGAGCCTGCTGCTGCCGTCTGAGGGAGGCAGAGACACTGTGTGCGTGAGGTGCAAGCAGGTGGACGACCTGGTCCACCCGGTGGCAGAGCTCAAGGAGGAGGTGGAGAGGTTGAGGGCCATCAGGGAGTGCAAGCGGGAGACAGACTGGTGGAGCAACTCCCTGCAAGGCCCGAAGGAGAGGCTCCGGAGTGAGACTCCCCACATGGGGGTGGACCCCCTGCCCTGTAGCTGTCGGGCAGAGGGAGGGGAGCTAGGAGTTGAGGTGGAATGGAGACAGGTCCCACCTCCACAATGCAGGAAATGCCCCCCCCACCTGCCCAGGTGCCCTTATGCAACAGGTTTGAGGCCCTGGTGCTCGGGGGAGCGGTGGATGAGGATGTGGAAGGAAGTTTAACCAGGAAGCCTAGGGCGAGGAAGTCTGCTCCATGCCTCAGGACTGCTTCCACCAAGAAGGAAAGGAGGGTGATCATTGTGGGTGACTCGCTTCTCAGGGGAACGGAGGGCCCTGTCTGTCGGCCTGACCCTACCCGTAGGGAGGTCTGCAGCCTCCCTGGGGCCAGGGTCAGGGATGTTGCCAGAAAGCTTCCCAGCCTGGTTCACCCCTCTGATTACTACCCACTACTGATAGTCCAGGCTGGCAGTGATAATGTTGACGAGAGAAGCCTGAAGGCTATCAAATGGGACTTCAGGGGGCTGGGACGGTTAGTGGATGGAGCGGGAGTACAGGTGGTGTTTTGTCCATTCCTACAGTAGCAGGGAGGGGTTCAGAGAGGACACAGAAAGCCCACATGATAAACACATGGCTTAGAGGCTGGTGCCAACACAGAGGTTTTGGGTTCTTCGACCACGGGGTGCTTTACTCAGGACCCGGTCTGATGGCCACAGATGGGTCCCAACTGTCCCCAAGGGGAAAATGGATCCTGGCCCAGGAGCTGGTAGGGCTCATTGAGAGGGCTTTAAACTAGTTAGGAAGGGGGATGGGGAAGAAACAAAGCCTGTTGGAGGTGTGCCAGGGGGAACAGTGGCTAGGCTGGGGGAGAAGGCAAAGGCTCAGCTGAAGTGCATCTACACTAATGCACGCAGCATGGGCAACAAGCAGGAGGAGCTGGAAGCCATTGTGCAGCACGCAGGCTATGACTTGGTTGCCATCACGGAAATGTGGTGGGACCACTCTCATGACTGGAGTTATGCAATGTCTGGCTATAGGCTCTTCAGAAGGGACAGGCAGCACGGAAGGGGTGGTGGAGTGGCTCTCTATATTAGAGAGTGTTTTGATGTCGTTGAACTTGAGGCTGGCAATGACAAGGTGGAGTCGCTATGGGTTAGGGTCAGCGGAGAGGCCAACAAGGCAAGCATCCTGATGGGGGTCTGTTATAGACCGCCAAACCAGGATGAGGGGGTGGATGAGGAGTTCTAGAGACAGCTGACAGAGGTTGCGAAATCGTCAGCGCTTGTTCTTGTGGGGGACTTTAACTTCCCAGACATATCCTGGAAGCACAACACACCCCAGAGAAAGCAGTCCAGGAGGTTTCTGGAGAGCATGGAAGATAACTTCCTGACCCAGCTGGTTGGCGAGCCTACCAGAGGAGGTGCCCCGCTAGACCTTCTGTTCACTAACAGAGAAGGACTGGTGGGAGATGTGGTCAGGGGCTGTCTTGGGCAGAGTGACCACAAAATGGTAGAGTTCTCGATACTTGGCAAAGTCAGGAAGGGGACCGGTAAAACCTCTGTCTTGGACTTCTGGAGGGCTGACTTTGAGCTGTTCAGGACGCTGGTTGGCAGAGTCCCTTGGGAGGTGGTTCTGAAGGACAGAGGAGCCCAGGAAGGCTGGGCGCTCTTCAAGAAAGAAATCCTAATGGCTCGGGAGCAGTCTGTCCCCACATGCCCAAAGACGAGCCAGCGCGGAAGAAGACTGGCCTGGCTGAACAGAGAGTTGTGGCTCGAGCTTAGGAGAAAAAAGAGGGTTTATAATCTTTGGAAAAGAGGGCGGGCCACTCAAGGGGACTACAAGGATGTTGCGAGGCGGTGCAGGGACAAAATTAGAAAGGCCAGAGCTCATCTGGAGCTCAATCTGGCTACTGCTGTTAAAGACAACAAAAAATGTTTTTATAAATACATCAATACCAAAAGGACGACTAAGGAGAATCTCCACCCTTTACTGGATGCGGGGGGAAACTTAGTTACCAGAGATGAGGATAAAGCCGAGGTGCTTAACGCCTTCAACTCAATTATTTTTTTTCCCTTTCTGTGAAACCTTTTAAGGGAAGAAGAGAAAAAAAAAAAGTTCAGGTGTGTCCAGACATGCAGTTAGATGCACATAAACATTTATTTCTTCTTTGCTGATTCTGAGGCTTTCTAGTGTCTCTGAGAGAGACACAGAGCAATGACTTCCAACTTCTCTTCTGCTAGCGTGAGTTTGATTCTGAGCAAACATTATAGTTTCCTTTAAAGACCTGTCTTTCAGGCATTAAGGGTTCTTTGGGAGATCCTGCAAGACTTTTTTTTTTTTTTTTTTTTTTTTTTTCTTTTCCCCCCAACAAAAGAGTGCAAATCACTGTAATGGGTGGGTTGTGGCCTTCCTGAAAACGTAAATCCTGCTTTGTTTTTTTCTCTTGAGATTTTCTGGTGGGAGCAAGTTTGGTGAGCAAAAGGGGGAAAGAACCCAAGTGATGCTTAGGGAGAGCACCAAGACAATATTGGGAATTACCGTTTGAATAGTCTGCTTGCAGGAGGATTTCTGGAGAGGGGATGGGTAAAAATAACCTAGGGAAAGTAAGGTGAAGCATTTGGAAGGAGAGGTAGTAAGATGGAAGTCAAGTTCTTGTCCCAGGTTAGCTGTTCCCTGCTTTTGGGGAGGCTATATTTTGGCCTGCACTTCCACGGTAATGGAAATGCTGCGATAAGTGGACATACGTAATGCTAATTGCCCTCTAGCTACTAAAAGGTTTAAGTGAAGCGGAAATAAAAGCATTAGTGATTTCTGTAAGTGCTCCTGCTACTCATACTATAGACGGAGCTTCAGGTAGGAATGGCTTGAGGCATCACCAAAAATATGATCTATATATAACAACTCTAATACTAACAAGGTGTGTTATGGACACTTTAGCAGCCATTTGAAATGTACCTGCTCCTCTGTCTTTTGAGTCATCCAAGAAGAGTTTAGCATCTCCTTCATTTTGTGATTCTTTTTCTTACCTGAGTTGCCTTGTAGCTTATTTTTTGCCTGGTAATTTTAGTAAACTAACTTTTCAGAGAGAAGGATCTCTCTTCTTTTTTGTACTTTAAGAGTAAGCATTCTAAATGTTATCCATAATCCAAGTGGAACCTAGAATGGTCTTTTGAACAAATGTTTCACTGCAATAGGATGGTTATTTGGCAAGCTGTTTTATCAGTCTTACTCTTTCTCAAGATGTTACGCTTCATATTTAACCACTCTCCTTGTTTTTTGTAATTTGATACTATATGTTCAAATAGCACAGTTACAAACCCTTAGTGTTTACTTTCTTGTTAGTCTTTTAATGAAATATTCTTTCCAGTGTGAACTCCTCAGTCTGGGGCTTTCTCAAAATTGAGAGGAGCAGGATGGTTTGTGAAAACTTATTTTAACTGGTGTACCATATGTAGTAGTGCAAAAGAACAATGAGAATGAAATCTTTGATTCAAGAAATTTCATCTTTGCAGAAGAACCATTTCATGTGATATTTTTTTCTCACACTAAACTATGTCATAAAGACTGTCATAAAGCAAATGCCCTGAGAGTAAACAGGGTTATCATAGAAACCATGAATCTGAATTGCTTGCAGTTTATCATGGAATTGCTAATTTTGAATATCTGTAATGAAAAAAATGCCTCACTGGGGAGAACTGTAAATTTACTTTTCAATAAGAATCATGATGAGCTTAGAAAGGTCCTCTGGTTTTTCTAATTAGAACGATCTCATGTGAATCCCACTTAATTGTAGTTAATACAGATGCTTACCTATTGCTTTCTGTTTAAATGGTGATGCCAAATTTAATATTTATCCAAGATGGTATGTTTTGTAACACACACAAAAAAAATAAAAAACAAACAACAAAAAAAACCTCCCTCTACCTTGTGGATAATGGTGTACAGGGAGAGCTGTTTTAAGATTTTACCCTATTCTGATTATTGTCCATCCTGCTATTAGCATCACTATCTCCTTATATAAGAGAATAGTTGCAATAACTTGTCCTGTACTTCTAGAGGCAGATGAAGTTGATATTCTCCAAGCCTTCTTTTTTATTTTTATTTTTTCAGAATTATTTTTCAACATAGCTGCTTTCATGGCTGTAGCCTTCTCTTAATTATCTAATCTTTCTAATAGGAATATCAATTAGTTAAAGAAAGAAGGAATGTGGATTTTTTTTAAAATTATTTATTCATTCATTTTAACTCTCTGGAGAATTCTGTCAAAGTTCACAGTGCAATAATAAGCTTTGGTTAGTTTCTGAATACATTAAAAAAAGTAACAGAAATAACAAAAAACAGAAGCTGTTTACCACTAAATTCTCCATGGGCACCCCTCCAATATTTTTCATCTGGTGGATGTAGCATCATTACATCCTTAATAGAACTGCAAAATTCATTGCCTTTAATGAGAAGCTGCCATGGTACTAAATGAACCCTCAACGTGTCTCTTAGGTGGTAGTGTATACTAGTAGCTCATTATCATGTATAAATCTTTTAAAAATAGGAAGTAGGTGAATGTGAAGCCTGGAGAAGGATAAATGAGATTTATTTTAACTTCTGGATGTGTATTTAAATATTCTTAATCCTTTTGGTTTGCTATCATGTTGTCACTGGTATGGAATGATTTCCCAGTAGTATTTCCCTGCTATGACTACTTATAAGCTTCAGAATCCTACCACATACTAATGTAAACTTTATTTGTATGGTTAACAGATTAACAGATTTCATACAAAAATACAAATTTGAATTTCTGTAAACTGTTGAAAGTGGCGTTGCCTTGTGAAGTTATTTTTGTTTGTTCAGTTAGTTGATTTGGTTAGGATTGCTATACTAATTTGGAATATGAAGCCAAAATGAATTTCAGTAGACTGAAGCATCACAGATAAGGAGCAAAACTGGGTTTTCCTACTGATATTATCTTCTATGGAGTAAATGAGTTTAATCTTAAACTGGGTGAAAGCAAAGCAAATAACTTTCTTTACATTCCATTTTCATCTTTACATTTTTCTGTTATCAGGGTGAACAACTGTGTAGGATTCTCCAACTACAAATTTTTTCTGCTCTTCTTGGCTTACTCTCTACTGTATTGCCTTTTCATTGCTGCAACAGATTTACAGTATTTTATCAAGTTTTGGACAGTAAGTACTCCAATTTTTGTACAGTCCGTGCATGTAGCTACTACTCTGCAAGAAATACAAGATTTGAGGTTTTACATTGTAACCTCGTATCTCCTAAGATGAAGTACAAAATTTAGTTAATAGTCATAACATACTATTTTTTTCTGTTTGTCCTACATTATTTTGAAGCTGCAATCATTTAGAAAATATTTTACAAGAGAATTGATATTGTAGATGGTTTTGTTAACATGTTCTAATGCTATGCTATGAAAATGCTTCGGGGAAATTTTCTAGTGTATCAGTTATGACTATCCGGGTTCACAGCTTAGGATATTACCTTCTTAGGTTTTCTAGTATTTGTGCTGTAATATAACTATTCTGAAAAGGCTAAGTGAACAAGATATTTTTTGGAAGATAAATTATTCTCCTCTGAAAGACACTTGAAAGTTCAAATCCAAATGTCAGGTTCTTGTGGTCGGTATTTATACTTTCTCAAGAAAGGGCCGGTTACTTTCCATGCTGTCAACAACCTAATTGCATGGCCATCTGCGCATAAAAGGTGCATAATTCATTTATTCAGGCTCTTGTTGCGTGATACATTTCTGTCTGCACTGAATTTGATTTGGCTGAATAAAGGATTATTAATAATCAAGTTAAACAGCTATTTCCCCAGTTCTAACAGCCTATTTCTTTTATTTTTAGAATGGCCTTCCTGATACTCAAGCCAAGTTCCACATCATGTTTTTATTTTTTGCTGCCGCTATGTTTTCTGTCAGTCTGTCTTCTCTCTTTGGGTACCACTGTTGGCTCGTCAGTAAGAACAAGTCAACATTAGGTAAGTTTAATGCTCCTGCATTTGACAGGAAAAAATAAATATTAGGTGTCTATTATATCAGAACAGATTTTTAAGGCAACACTTCTACATTTAGTTGTAAATGAACTCGAAGAGGTGAATGGCAGTTTCACAGTTACAGGTCCTGTCTACCACATAACTGTAGATGTGTGGAGAGGACTCTGTGTTATGGGTCAGTTTTAAAAACCTCAGAGAAGTTGGCCTGTGCCTCTAATATGGGAGTATATTTAACTGAATTTATTATCAATTTAGTATCAATTAAACTATGATTTCCCACCACCCCGATGCATATTTGTCAGATTACAATTTAAAAGATTTTAAAAAAAAAAGTGCAGATCTTTGAGAGCCTGTCCTTTACTGTAGCATGAACTGTAATAATACCAATGTTCATGAAAGTTTCTAGATCTATAAATGTTTTCCTGTTGATACATAATACAAGTTGAATTAGAACAAGCAAATTATTTGATTTCTATTTTCACAGTTTTCTTTGGATTTACTAATATGCAAATGATTATTGGGAAATTTTTGAACACATTCCATTTGGAGGAAAGCTTGTTTACTTCAAGATTTCTCTAGGGTTTGTGGGTTTCCTCTGTACTGTGAACAATGTAAAGCCCCTGGTACCTCATGCATACCTCCATGTGGGAGGTCGCTGCCAGCGCTCCCCCGCCTGCTGCAGAAGTGCGATCCCCACGTGGATCCAGAGTGGTTTCTGTGAGCTGTGCTGTCAGCACATCAGGACATGGTTTGTCTGCGGGTGTAGAGCCCATTAGGGGAATTAAACTGTTATCAGTCACTGGGTGGAAAAAGGAGGAGTTCTCTGCCTTGGGCACTTTGTGACACTGCAGGCTATATTTAGCTCTCTTCCCCGTGAAATTCAGATTGGGCATCTGTGGGGAATGGTCTGGGTCCACAGGCAAAATGCTTTCTTTATGCAGCTGTAAAAACATACGATATTTTCATACTCCAGGGTGTAAAAAGCTACTAAAGCTACCTGCTAATGTAGATTAAGCTTTATTTCTTTTCCATTGCTCTTACTGTACCTTCATTCATTGTTTTTTTGTTTCTCAAATACCGTCTGTTGTATAGTCGTGCCAAAACCGTCATATAACATATCATACCTTAAGAACCAGGTTCCTTCTCCTTGATCAAGGAGGAGGGTGGCAGGACACTTCCTCCTGTCCCCTGCACATATGATGGTGCCTAACAGTGACTTTAGCTTTCCTGAGTGAACCAGGTCATTGGAGCAGTACAGCCTTTCCTCTTGGCTGGAAATGTCATCAGTGCAATTGCCTGAATAGTGGTGTGAAACTTAAATGTGCTATATTGTGAAGAAACCTAATGATTTTTATTTTATTTTTAAGAGGTATTTAGAGCGCCCATATTTCGTCACAGAACGGACAAGAATGGTTTTAGCTTGGGCTTCAGCAAGAACCTAAGGCAGGTGTTTGGTGATGAGAAGAAATACTGGCTGCTGCCTGTGTTTTCAAGGTATGCTCAGCTTTTAATGCCTTATTTGCTGAAATTGTTCAGTTGTCAGGACACACGGGGTTTGGGGGGTGTTTTTTGTTTGTTTTCTGAAATTAGATATAGTAATATTCATTTTTTGGGGGGGAAAAAAAAAGTTCTTCAAAGCATTTTTTGTAAGTGTGGCACTAATTCTGATTTTTTTTTTTTCAGCCTAGGGGATGGTTGCTCCTTCCCAACTTGCCTTGTTAATCAGGATCCTGAGCAAGCCTCCACACCTGGCGGTCTTAATTCAACCTCCAAAAAGTAATCTGCTTTTTGTTACTTATTTCAGGTAGCTGATATTCTGTTCTGTGCCAGTGCACATAGAAATGGAACAATGTTTTACATATTTAAAAGTGGTAAGCAAATGAAGAGTCTCCTGTTAAGAAGTACAAGTCAAATTTTAAACACCCAAGTTGTAATTCAGCTAAGCCTCAGACTTGTATTTAAATTTATGGAAATAATACCCCATCTCCCCATCTACTTTTTCAATTCTGTAGCATCCCTGGACCTGAATTTTCTGTGTCTGCCTAGTTAGTGCCAGTAACATTCCATTCCGCATGCAAGATGCTTAGTTGGTCTGCCTGTGGTACAGGTGCATTGCCTTGGAAGGCTTTTTGGGGAGGCCTGCTGCTTCCTATCTGAGGAAAAATGGTTTGTATAAGGGAATCCCAGGCCTTAAGGTATGGCAGGGAGTGCTAAAGTAGAGGGTGGGAAGCAGAGTGTATATTAAATTCAAATACTTTGTTTCTGCTGATAATCAGAGACGTTTTCTTAATCCTTATCCTTTGTGGTCATGACATCTTTAGAGTACCAAAAGCATGCAGATGTTCTTTAAACTAAATGAAAATATCACAATAGCTTAGTAAATTATATTGTAACTTTATAGCAACATTTAAGTAAGGAAGCACGATACAGATAACAGACATGGACATGTGATTAAGAAATTATAATGGATTCGTACTGACAATCTTTTATTCATAAACAAATACGTTGCATGTTAGCAAGGTGTTCACTGACACTCTAAGAACATCACCGAGCTGGAGAACTTCTTACATCTTGCCCCAGTGATCTGAGCAGGGAGAAAGGAACCATAAGCTGTATTAGGAGAGAGATTTTGGAGATATTCTCTCCACTGTTTTTCATGGGAGAGCGTATGGCTAGAGAGCTTTGGAATGAACATACGTGTGTAAAGATAGAATATCTGTCAAAGAAAAAATTAAGAAATTTCCCTGTTCTGTGCTAGAGTTGCCTTTTAGATTACACTTGTATTTGTGGCAACTACACTGTGTAATGACAGAAGTGTAGTGACTCATCAGAAAATACGCAAGCTAAGGTAGAGAAGATATTGCAGATGACAAAACTGTTTGAAGTGTGTGGTAAGGTAATGGAAAAATTACTGAGGCTTACTACAATGTTCACTTATTGGCATTACAGCGAGAGTCACCTGTTCCCTGCCAAGCCACTGCGCGATTCCCAGAGCCACCTCCTCACTGACACGCAGTCTTGGTCAGACATCAGTGCAAAGGCTGAAAAAGGCAAAATTGGTAAGGAACTGATTTATGCTGCAATGATTTGTTCTGTAATTTGCATGATAAATTAGGTTTGGAGGATGTAGTGTAAAAATGACCGCACTCACTTCGTTAATATTTCTTAGGGCTGTGCTACTAAATTTATTTAAAATGCATCTTTGTAGAAAGTTGGATATTTCAAGCTGTTGTTGCCTTCCACATTAAACCCAACCAAGAGGTACTGAGAGCACCAGCACTAGTAGGTACCAGTTAACTTTTAGGCTTAGGCTGGTAATTCTTTTGGGGACAAATTGCTTATACCAGAATATGATGACACCTTGTTACAAAATCCATGTAATGGACACAGGATGGGAATAGACTTGGTTAGTAGTGGACCAATGTTAAGGTGATGATTGATAATTAAAGGCTGTATTATTTGCTGAAAAACACCTGAGAGCTTTCCTGATGAAAATATCTGTTTTTCTTTTTTTTTTGTATTACAGGTATGAGCAATCCTGCATTAACCATGGAAAATGAAACCTAACTTCCCTTAAAAGAAACTTCTGAATACTTTAGGAAAGGTATGTTACTGTTCTTTGTATTGAATTTGCTATTCTGTGATTCCTTACCACTTCAAAAATGCACAAAATAAAGTGTGTTTTTTTTTTTTTTTTAATAATTCATGTCTGTTTTTTTCTATTCTTAATTTGTTTTACCATGAGGTAATAGCCTGTGAATTCAGTTTTAAACTAAGCCTCTGATTTCTTGATGGCTCATGCTTGCAAAATATTGTTTAACCTTTATACTCATTGCTTTTAGGTAATATTCCCAAAATACTATTATTCCCCTTCTCTAGAAAGATAATGAAATTTTGACTATTCAAGCTGTACAGCAAATCTTTGTAAAGCTAGGTTTAAAGTTTAAGTTAGTTATTAATAGTGACACAACAGACCATAGCTTGGTCTACTAAAGTAGGCAAAGGTCTATCAGATGATGAAGGGAAAGATAGATTTATTCTAATATGTAAAACTATTAGCAGCTTTTTCAGTGCCAGCTACTGAGCTGCATCCTAATCATTTAAAAAGCAGCTAGGAAAGCCTGTCCTGTACACAAGACAAGGACACCTTGAGGGTTGAGGGGAATGGATGCAGTTGATCATCACATTCCCTGTAGTATTAGAAGACTTCTAATCCTAAGTTCTAAAGCTAGATAAAAGATTGCTATTTAAGACTCCAACCCTAAAAATTTCATCATACTGGGTAATGTACAGTTTTGCAACAACATTGGAGGAATTGTTCAGGCAAGGTTGTTTCCGTCTCTGCTCTTTGAAGCCTTCTTTCAGTCATCCTCAAAAAGTGTCTCAAAAGGATGTCCTCCACTTGTGTGTGGCATGACTTGTGGATGTGATGTCATAGCTGTCAAGCTGCACTCAGGCACTCCTGGAAGAAGTGGGGGGCACAGAAAGCAGTCAGGGGGACTGCAGTGAGTGTTACTAGAGTGGCCAGACATGGTTTTACGCTCAAGGCAGATGATAAAAGCTGTAGTTGTGCACATACCAACAGATGGCCTGTAGCTTGTAGCAAAAAGTTCCCAAAAGTTCAGTGTATCAAGTTGGATTCATCAGAGAAACTAGAAAATTGTTGACCCTCGTGCTCCTTTTTTGTTTTAAGTGATGAATGAAGGCACAGATGGTTCCAGATATAGGTGCTCCTGGAGCATCTACCAACGCGATGGTACTGTGAAATGCTGAAGTGTTGAAAATGTGGGTGTCGAATGAGCTCAGTTAGAGATGAGAGAAATGAAACTCAGCCAGTGTCAGCAATTTTGCCTGCTCTGTGTATGTCTTTCATGGGATCTAAGCTCCTATTTCTAACCCTTCATTCAAAACCTAAAATGACATGCCTGTGCCCTCTTTAATCCATCAGTTGCTTCAACAAAAGAGCAGCTTTTGTGGAAAAATGAGCAATTACTCAACTTCAGTAAGTTTCATATCTTTTATGGGCCATCACAACTCAAGAATAAAGCAATGGAGATAGGCTTTAAAAAGGCAAACAAACAGATTTTTGGATTATAGCACAGAAATATTAATAATAACTAGTTTCCTTAGGTCAGAGTTGGAACTTTGTGATTCAGCTCCTTGTGACTGTCAAACATGCTGTGGGTTGTTCCCAAGACACTCACAGCGTGTAAGAAAATTGTTATTCCAGCTATATTGCTTGGTAAACATCTCCCTCTGTTTATTTATTTATTTGTTTAATCCAGTCAGGGAAAGTAACAACTAGACCTGTGCTTGTGGTCTGATTACCCCCCCAGCCCTTGTTATTGTGTCTGTTTCTGTTAAGTGGTTGGTTTTTGTTGTTTCGTTTGTTTTTGAGTGTGAGCATCCATTTAGAAGTGCAGCTTTTTAAAGAGAGAACTTGTCTTCAAAGGAGGTGATGTTCCCAAGATGAGAAGAGTGCTGATAGGATGAGAAGAGTGCTGATAACATGCCGATGTTTTGGTTGTTGCAGAGCAGTGCTTGTACCAAGCCAAGGACTTTTCAGCTCCTCGCTCTGTCCTGCCAGCGGGCAGGCTGGGGGTGCAGCAGGAGCTGGGAGGGGACAGACCCAGGACAGCTGACCCAACTGGCCAAAGGAGTATTCCATACCATCTGACGTCATGCTAAACAATAGATAGGGGTGGCTAGCCGGAATGGGGGGGCAGCTGCTCAGGAATAGACTGGGCATCGGTCAGCGGGTGGTCAACAATTGCAAAATAAAAAAAAAAAAATTATTGAAATCACAATAACCAGTCCAACTCATTTCATCTTTGATGTGAAAAATGCAGCCTACAGCCACTGCTGGTGTGTTAGTAATTTACATTTTTGTCCCAACTAAGGATATGCTCAATATCCTGTATTTATAGTTAATCAGAGGACTAATTACTGGGTGTGCAGTGTGGTTCACACTGACGTAATATAGAATTGTTTTTTAATGATGAACAGTACCTGGAAGTACTGTAAAAATAGTTCATTTTATAAACTGGTGGCCTGTTTACAATGTAGTCAGTTTTTATTCGCTGTCATCCTGAAGTGGATTGATAACATACCTGTGAGCAGTCTGACTGTGTTCCTCTTCTTTGTTGTGGGATTTTTATTCAGCTGTTGCTGGCCCTCCCCTTTGAGTTGATGAGACTTGTTGCAATAATTTAAATGTTCTTTAATACTAACAACGCGTTTTGTGATTTATGTTCTGTTCCAGTTCAAGAAAAAGCTGTTGGTGGAAGGAAGATGGATTCTTCCAAAAATCAGCCCTATCAGCCAGCTGCTCCTGTCTGCTCCTGTGTGGATGTGCTCAGAAAACAAACTGACAGATGATAGCTGTCTCCATGTCACTGCTTGAAACATGAAACAAAACATACAACCTTTGAACCACATAAAGAATGTTTCAATTTAGGATTACTGGTTTTGAATGGTGAAGGGTGATTCTGAGTATTATGGAAAAAAAAAAGTCTGAGTTTACTATTGTAAAAACTCCATGGCTGGTTTTACTTTGATAATCAGCACAAGAAAAATGTGACCTCCTTATGTATCAGCCCAGGTTCTCGCCTTGGTTTTGAAAGTTCACCTGTTAGTTCAAATTACTGTAAGTATTTGACTTACTTCAAAAATCAAATGTTTGTGCTGCTGACTATATGAAGTGGGAAAACAATCAGTGTTGATTATGGACAATTTAGTGGCTTGGTCGACTGTATTTTGAGTGCTTGATAATTTTTTCTTTTTTTTTTTTTTTTTTTACGATAAGGCAAACCTAGTGAAGTGTCAGACTATTTTTGGATCACTTTCAGGAAACCTTATTGTGAAGGCTCCCTTTTCAATAGTTGTGGGGGTGGGGGGAAACCTTTGTTAATTAAATACTACAGTGAGTCCCTGGTAAATGAGTGATTAAAACATCCACATTCGGATGGATAATATGTAAGTAAAGCTGGTAGCTGGGGGATTTTGATGAAAGCTGCACTGGACGATCCTATGAAATTGGGGATTTTATTCTCCCATTTGGAGCCCTTATCAGGAAGGCTGGCACTTCACTTTGGTGGAATGAAAAAAGGTCCTTTTTTTTTTTTTTAACCTTTTTTTTTTTTTTTTAATCAACTTATGTTCTTGATGGCCACTGTCTTTCAAAAGCTGTCTCAACTTTTTTCACTTCTTTAAGACACTGAATTTCTCACTGCATAAATTAACGAATATCACATCCAAACAGGGAGATGTTGTTATAACTTACAATATTTGCAGTTACAGGACAAAGGACATTTGATTGCAATACCAAAAAGCCAAACTGCTGCAGATAGGAAGCTCCCTTCCACTAAGGTAGGAGACAGCAGGTTTTTTAGGATTGAAGTTTACCAGCCTGATGATAAAAGATACATTATTAACTGCAAAGTCAAGGAAGTTTCAGCAACACAAATGTAATTGTCTTGTGCCTTTTGTATGCACTAAACTTACTGTATCAGTGTTTACATTTAAATGCAAAGTAATTGTTTTTCTGAAAATAACAAGAAGGATCTTAGTTATGCTTTCTAGGTGGCTAGGTAAAACAGCTAGTCAAAAAAAAAAAAAAAAACTTGAAAACCTGTCAGAAGTTCTCAAAACTGAACTACTTAGCTGGTGTGTTCATGGTAGGATTCCAGTTTTTAAAGAATACCAAACACAGTTAGAAAGCTGGCAGCAGGACTAAGTGGCCGATTTCTGAAAGCAAAAATTTTATCATTAACTCTTCTACAGGCAGGTAACTTAATTTTGAGGTTTTGTTTCGTGGATTTACAACTTAAGTGGTAACTATAGGAGCACAAATGTGGCTTTTTTCTTTTTTTTTTCCCAATGAGGAAGAATGTATTGGGTTTAGTCTGTTAAAAATCTCAAAATTTTACCAGCCTGAGAATATCCGAATTTTGCCAGAAGTGCCAGAGTATGGATCACTTGATGTTGAAGGGTTTTTTTAAACAAGCATGAAGGTAGCACACGGTTTACACGATGCCTGCAGACATCCTAGCAACCAAAAGTTTTCCACAGCTATTTATTCAGTGTTGTCCTGTCAGCTTACTTTGCCTTAGTGTCTGTTTAAAGGCTAAAATGTCAAGGGATAAGGGGGAGAGGGAAAATATATATTTTTAACACTTGAAGTTCTCTAGCTATGTAGTCTTGTTTTTTACATGGTCAGGGTGGTTTGTCACAGAGCATGCATTGGAAAACAGTGACTAAAAAGTTGAAACTCAGCTTTAATGGAACTTGCTCCATACTTTCAGGTAAAGACTAAGTACCATTTTCTTCCCCAGCAAAATCTATAATGGAAATTGCTCTAATGCAGGTGGCAGAGCTGCCCTTAGGCAGGAAGGAGGCCAGCCTGGCTGTGCCTGGGGCTCTGCCAGGTCTCAGTAAGGCTGGCAATTGATACAGAGAAAGGGGAGGGATAGGGGATCAAGAAAAGCCCTGAGTGTCTCAGCAGTCACATTTAGAAAGCACAATAGCCCTAAATAAATCTGCAGTTTTGATGTAGCTAAAGGCTGTCCCTCTAGTAGAAAACTGATAGAGGCCACAGAGCCAAGAAATATAAATTCATGAGGGGAGGGGAAGGGGAAAAAGAAGGTATTCAGGTATATCTGTTCAGCAGACCAGAGCCAGCAGGCCACAGCTATACCTGATCTCAGGTTGGGTATGAGCCGTGCCTCCAGGAAGAGCGATGGCAGGAAGCTCTGAGGGGTCCTGGCTGTTCTCTCCAGGGGGTGACAGTAAGCTAAGTATGCTCCAAGGTGTAGTTTCTGATTCAACTGTATTTTTGGCTTGAAGTGCCCTACTACCTTACATAATTAAGTGAAAATGGTATTTTTGATATAGTGTCATTGAGCACTGGAGCTGTTACAATGCATGTGGGAGAACTTGTGAACAGGTAACAGGAGCAAGAATGCAATGTTGTTCGTCTGCTTAAACTGATTCTCCTGTTTTTTGTAATATTCTTGCTAGGCACTTTACTACAGTCTTTTGGGTAATTTCTGTATTTTTTTAAAAGACTGCTTTTTACCTACTGTACAGTTACTAATCTACTTTTTTGCTAAAAAGCCCTGATATTTGTCTAGAAATAGCCCTGCATTTCAGGCTTCATTGGAAGCTGGATGAGTTTGACAGACTCCTCAGCCAGGCCCAAGTCCCTCAAGACAGCAGAGTTTAGTTTATTTTGTATACATGAAAGCTGTCATGTGAATCACTAGCCACCCACCTGTCTAAAAAGCTTCCTTAATTAGTAGGTTAGAACAAATCCACTACATTTCTGCACCAGAAGTGGTCCACGCACATTCTGTATCAGTTGATGCAATGTTCAGAGTCCTCACAGAGATCTATTTTTAATAAGAAAATTGAGCACCTAGATGTTGGTGAGCTCCTCCCATAGCACAATTAGACACAACTGCTAATGTGCACCAAACTGCAGACTGAGAGCTTGTCAATAGCACACAGGCAGGGAACTAAAGAAACCTTGGAAATTATTTTTTTTAGTTACGTGTACTTAAAATCATGGTCTTCAAGCAAGACTTCAGTATGGTTGGATGCAGCAAGTTTGTTTTAGTGCATGGTATTCTAGAGCTGTTGTTAGTCCCACACGTGGTCTGAAAGAATTCTTGCCCTGATTCAAGTGACTGCTATGTTGGATGGGGGGGGGGGGAGTAAGTTTCCACATGTCTTTTGTGTAGAATTTTGCCACTTATTAAAGTATTGCTCACATAAATAAATGCTTCATGTTCAGCAAGCCACAGCTGGAGTAGTCATTGGTACACCACCTGCAGTTTCACTGACAGTGCACCTGCACAGAATAGCCTTCATTTCTACTACAGCTTCAGTAGAAACGTAAGTACTGTAAGTGCCCCTTGTCACCTCTTCACCAAGAATCACTCTCCTTGTTTTATAGAACTGAGGATCATAAGGAGAAGTATGTTACTCACCTGGGCCATCACCAAGAGCAGGACTGTGTCTTTCTACAACTTTCCTTCACATCGGGCTCTCTGCAGTCCTTCTAGGTTCTTCTAGCCACCTGCGTTTCCCCTCTTTGCATTCTGCTAACAGTCTGCTCTGGCGCAGAGAGGAATCTGTCTGCTCAGGGGCAGAACAAGCTGCAGGAACATTCATGGAAAGTAGAGGCTGCAACTCGCCCCTTCCAGTTCAGCCATGCCCTGCAGCACACACACGGAGCTTTACCCCGCTTTCTATAGACACAGTGGGGTTTTAGCTTAAAACCCTTTCAGAAGTAGTGGTATTGAACCCTATACAGAAGTTCCCGTCCAAAACAAGATTAAAGAACATACTGTAATCTGTAATGTCATATGGGTGATGAGGTTTTTTCATTGCCACTTGTAGCTAGCATTTTTTCAGCGGTGGTCAGGTAAGAGGATGGGAAAAGCAGCAACCTTCTGAGATGAAATTTTTAGCAAGCAGCAAGCCTTCATGTTTGCCCATTGTAGCTTTTTGAATTTTTCCCTTCTCTCTTCTCTGCCCACCCCTTCCTCGTTTCCCTACTAAGGCAATGAAAACAGTCCCAATAGATAAGTTTTCCCTTTGAGAGGCACTACCGAGGTCTACGTACCCTTCATCCCTCCCCCCCAGTTCCATTCCAGATAGATAAACCCTTCCTTCCTCACAGTTTTCCTACTGGCGCTCGTCACTGCCATACAGTAACTCAATCATCCTGAGGTCTGCCCATGTAGCTTCCAGTATCTGGGGCAACACTTACAGGCTTCAGCCTAGATCACCACAGTGCAATCTTCTCAAGCAGATGGGCTCAACAGTTTGCAGCAGGTGGGAGAGCACCCTGTGAAGCCACATCCCGTTTCCCACCCTCCTCCATGTTCACACCATAACCGATCGGTGTATCTGGAACTGACCCAACACTTTCCCAACACTCACTGTTTTGGGAAACCTTTTTTTTCCCCCCTTCTGAACAGAAAAAAATCAGTTCATTTAAGGAGTACTGAATATAAAGACAAAACCCACTGACCGTACAAACTGCATGTTACATCTGAACAGTAGGAACATATGCCCACTTATTTTCCCATATTAGCAATTAAATTGGCCACTAGTTCAAGCAGACAAGCACAAAACAGGAATTCGGCAGCTCTGTGATGGAATACTTGAGCAACTAACCTTCATATAAAACACCACCACAGACACCACAGCTACACTCCAGGGCATGCAGATGGACAAGAATGAAGGAAAACAAGGAGCTTGCAGAGCGCATCTGTAGCGTGATGAAAGCTAAATAAAAGATACAGTCAATGTAATGCATTTAAAAACCAAACAAACAACACTTTTTCAGATGATAAGGCGATGAATGCAACTAGTTTAGGTGAGCTATTAATTAATTCAATGTTAAGAAACCACTCAGGAGTTTAAGGACAGGTGACCTGGATATGCATGTTCTCAAATAAAAAGAGCACCTGGCAAAATGGAAAAATAATGATCAAAATTATGTCAACAACATGAACAGATACCATTGGGAAGCTTAAGTAAAGATACAGGGGGCTTGAGAGTCATGTCCCCCCCTCTCTGAATGGTATATTAACTAATATTTAGCATATTTTAAATAAATAAATGTGGCAGGAAGAATGAGTGAGGCTCAGCCCAGCAGAGAGTAAAATCCCTGAGCATCCAGCTTCATGATGGTAAGCATAAGGAAACCAGTAACGAGGACCATGTTTGCACTGTAATCCAACTGTACATTACAGTCACTACACTGTTCTTCTGTTGAGATTTCAGTACATTTTTGTACCACTTTTCTAAATCTAAATCCCAGGTGACATCAGGTATCTCCAAACAAGTAAGCTCAGTATCAAAACATGAAGCCCTCCTCAGCGGAATACCTAAAAGAGCCCTGCCAGAGAGTATTAGACTAACAAACTCATTTTGCCAGCTGATTCAGTTAGCCCTTCACCAATTCGTCTAAGTGACCACAAAAGAAGGATTATACAAAAGAATTTTACAGAGCCGAACAAGCACTACCACTCAACATTCAGCCAGCAAGATAAAAAACAAGATTTCTCAAGCACTAATGCTTATAAAGCTAGGAAATTCTGCTTGGAACTGTTAAAATATAATCTGCTACTTGGCTTTCTCCAACAGGAACCTCTCAAAAGCTAGGTTTGATTTTGTCACTTTCATTCTGAAGTACACTCACCAAATTGAACTCCAGATAGACAGTGGCTTTCTTAACCCAACCCCTGCACACTTGGACAGTGTCTTTGCATCACTCCTGGCTCATCTGTCCCTGCTTCCACCTTTTGTACACTTCCTTTCCCTCTTTGAGTTCAACCAAAAGTTCCTCGTTCTTGAGCTTGAAGAAAGCAGGCAGATAAGATTAGGGAAAGTTCTTGGATGCCAGAGGTCATCCCCAGATTCACAACCACAAATGTCCCAAATGCTCTCAATCTTTTCCAGACTGATTTACTTCTGTCTTAAAGATTCCTCTTGCCTAGTTTTAATGAGGAAAGGGATTAAATGCTTTTAAAAAAAGTGACAGAACATAATGTTCCTGGAACATCTGACTCCAGAAGCCAAAAATACAAGTGGGAAAAAAAGTCAAATATAAGTTTCTGATACTGCATTTCTTCTGACAAACCTCCAACAACAGATTTTAAATGGACTGGGAAGAGCAGAAGCCTAGAAAGAGAATTCCTGTCTCTGAACAAAAAGGTACATGTCTAGACAGCTGGAACTAGGCCTGCACATTTATTTCCACAAAAGCAATTAATCCTCTCCACTTTGGAAACAGATCCAGATTTCAGGCTCTGCAGTTTACAAGGAACAGTACTATATATAAGAAAATACTTTTTTCACAATCTCGGCAACTCACCATTTGAATCACTCCTTAATGGAAACTAAACCTAATTTTGCCACAGAAACCGAACACTGCACAGATGTCTCCCAGCTGTAATCAATTCTTATCACAGACAGATCACATTTGATCAGACCAAGAGCTCTCACACAGAATAAAGGATATTGTCAGTTTCACGCCAATTAGTGGCTTTTGAGATTTTTTTTTTCTTAAATGGGAGGAAAGCTGAAGAACACGATTTCTTGAAGTCCAAAATCCCATGAGAATTTCAGGCTAGGACTTACGCAAATTCAGCCTGGTCCTGCAGACCATGTGCTCACTAGCAGCTGGAACAGCAGAAACATACCTATTACACATCTTTGGGTTTAGGTTCTCCCACTTAAAGGAGTCCAACCTCTGACAGTTCACTCTACAAGCAAAGCAAGGCACAGAACAGCACACAGAATGCAGTCACTTCAAAAGCACATCTCAATGCGAACTAAAACTTCTACCACACACAAAGCCTTATAAACCTCTAAAAACTTCCCTTGATTCACAAAGTTATTTTAAAACAAAACCCCAAAGTTCTTAGAAAAGTCATTCCCTTCAAAAGTTAACCACATATAGCTGTACCAGCTACTACAATTTAAAACAAGTATTTCAGGGATTCTTCATTCCACGTGTGTGTGAAATTCCCATACCTTGAGGTCAAAGGTTAAAAGGCAGAATTTCATGCCAGAGTAAGAACGCATCCTGCTTGTCTGTCAGACAACACCTATCTTCTTGTTAAAGCCAAAGACAGCCAAGGTTAGAAATAAAATAACCCGCCCTCAACTAATGCATGATGAACCTAAAAGAAATCACTACCAGGGCTTGGATACCTCAGCAGTGAAGTATATTTACCACCTTTGCCACTCAGGTCAGTTGGAATGAAGTTATCAATAATGTCCAGAAAGATTTCTGCTCTGAAAGTGGAACGAGTCAGCAAGCAGTGAATGACATCATTTTACTGACAGTGGAAGAGAACTAGCATGCCTAAAGAAAGCAGCATACAGTATTGAATGGATTATAATGCACACATTCCAGGAAGAAATTGGCAACAAAACCACCAGTCTCTTGTTATGTAAGAAAACATTTTTTAGGCCTTTATTTACAAAAGCTTTAAAAAGAAATACCCTCTGTTATGCAAATTATTTGTTGTTTAAAAAGGACCAACCAGTTACATCATCGTAACTCAATGAAAAAAAGGTGTTTGGTGTTGTGGGTTTTTTCTGAAGTACAAGGTAAAACAGAGTAATTTGGCGAACATTTGGAGATTTTTCTACTATTGATTTCTGTGTTGAACACACACATACGCGCGCACGCACACACAGGCACACAATGTCGCACATTCCATCGTTTCAGGCTAGTATTTAGCTATTCAATACCAAAAATCCTTCCTGCACAACTGCTCTGTACACATGGTATGCAAAGTTAAGAACATTTTTAGGATCCTTTAAAACAATATATCTAAAATATATTGCTAAGATATACTCAAAAATAAACTAGCATTACACTCCTCAGGTAACTTTATTAGCTATAAGTTATTTATATTTTGTTGTTTTACAACAAGTATCTGCAACAGCTGTCTTTGTATCGACTACAAAAGAGCACGATTTAATTGCCCTAATTTAATAATTCAATTAAATAGTGTTTTTTTTTTTTTTTCAGATCTTTGGGTTTTGTCTTTATCTAAACTGACTTTCAAAAATTATCAAATCATGTATTTAATAAATATGAATTCATAAAAAATATTTGGGGTATAACATGACTAGAATAAAAGCTAGAAGTTAAGGGAAGTGCGCCATTATAAAATTCCTACTATTGCAATATCCTTCAAATCTTAGCTTAATGGCAAAATACTAAAGCCAAAGCTGTTTTTTTTGTTGTTGTTGTTGTTTGTTTTTTGTTTGTTTGTTTGTTTGTTTTTTTTTTTCCTGAAGGGTGTAAAGCTGTTTTTTCAAGCTTCTTTCCCTCATCACAGAGCGGTTTTAAAGCAGCAGGCCAACCAGAAGTTGACGTGTGCAGGATGTGTTTGACGACTGAACACTAGTAAATTAACAGCAGTTGCTATGATTTCAGTAGTTAGGTTTTTTTTTGCTTGAACAAATGCAGATTATGCAGCAAATAAGTCATGTTGTGTGGGTTAAGATACCATGGAAATACAGTGTGAAGCTGCTGAGCTCGAAAGATGATTGTTTTCTATCTGAGGGCAAGAGGCAAAAAAAAAAAAACAAAAAACACTTGAAACAAAGCAGAGGATTTGAGTCAGTCGCCCTCTAAAGTGCAAATCTGATGGTCCACAATCTTGAATAGCTAAAACGCCTGCATACTGGAAGGAACAGACATGAATGGGGAAGTTAGTTACAATCAGTGCGAGTTAATTTGGATAAGGGAGGGGAAAGAGAAAAAAAAAAAACAAACAAAAAACTAAGACCAAAGACCAATATAAGTTTACTATACTATTCATTTTGATTTAGCTTTCCCCTTCTCTCTGCCACACTGATCCTACACGTGCTTCTTTACAAATGGGCTAGTTATGACTCCAAAAGTAACCCATAAAATTATACATATCAATCAATATTAAGATCAAAATCTGTGATAGCAACAGTCAGGTTTAGTACATAGAAAGGCAGAAAAGAAAGTGTGCTGAGAAAGGGGGAAAAAAAGCCTTATTGTCCAAGGGGTTCAACCAGAGATAAAACCTATATACAAGCATGTGGAGCTCAAAAAGATGGCCCTTCCTTTCATGTCATGACTGTTTGTTGGCTTCTTCTTCATAAGCATTTCCCGTGCCATTTTGTACATAAGATGACCCCGAACCGAGGCCGTATAAGTGGCCACAATATTTGGCATCGTCAATGTGATCTTCAAAGAACATCTGGAGTGTGAAAAAAAAAGACAAATTATTGCCAAAGAAAAGGGCGAGTTCAAACAGAACTATAGAAAGCCCTAAAGACTTTTTAAAACTAAGTTTTTAACTTATACATACATTGCTAAACAATTAACTGCAACGGCTTTAAAAGTGCACACTAAACATAGGCATCTTTGCTAACTACTGCGTCCTTACTTAGAAAGGCTGTACGTAGAAAGAATCTCTGAAAGTACTGAAAAAAAAAAATCATCATAATCCATTTTTATTTAAACAAATGATTTTCACTAAAACCCCAGAATTCTACTTCTATGAAGAAGAGGCTTTGGGTAGACAAATTCAAGCAGGTCATTTGCCATGTTACAACCTCCATTTTAAGGAAATTATGATGGGTTTGAACCTTTTCTCTAAAAAACTAACTAGAAGGTCAATATTTTAGGTATGATTAAAAGATACTTTCCCTTTATTTGCTTTGGACGTTGTTTCAAATTCAAGAGTAAAACACTAACAATACTTCGCAGTTAGCAGCACCATGCTATGATGCCTGGATCACACCATAACAGAATCTTCTGCAGCCCATGACCTGCTCAACAACGTTAACAGTTTCAGGGGAGGCAGAACGGAGTGTTACGATGAGCAAAGCAGATTAAACCACAGCACTTGTTATTCACTTATCTCATTAGCAGTTGTCAGAAACTTGTGGTCAGTTTCTCCTTTATACAAAAGGCCAGATTACAGAAGGTAGAAGCCTCAGCATCCAGTACTAAACCTTACTAAAAGATGAAGTTTGCCGTTTGTCACCTGTTTTGATATGGTAAATGACACCAGCCCCCTGACAGAATGCCACATTCGGATGTCCGAGCATTTATCCAGTACAACTGCTTTCAAGACAAAGCCCCTTCATGAAAAATATCCTAGTATCTTCCTATTGTATGCAGACAAGTAGCAATGACATGCAAAGCTTGTAAGACTTAATTTCAATTTCTGTAAGACTTTAAATAACTGATATATAATCTTTTAGAATCTCAGTTACTTTATCTGTGCTTATGCATGGTAAACTCAAGATGAACAATGTATGGGCACTCTCCACAGCAGCCTTTGAGTCAGTATTTAGCATAACCATACCAAAAGTGGCTAGCGCAGACAGACCTGCTCTTTCCCTGGCACTAGGCCTGTCACAAGCAGCAGCACACACTGGCTGGGTATTACAACTGAGAAGCAGGTTTGCAAAAAGCAGCCTGAGTACAGTCACTCAGAAAGGAGGCTGGCTCTAGCAGCTCCACTGCAACAACCACCTAAGAAAGAAATTTTGCAGAACAGGAAAGGGAAAAAAAAAAAAAATAAATCATTTTTCCGTCATATGCCTGGCTTTGGGAAGCAATGCTCACAGCAACTAAGCAGGGAATCTGTAGGGCTAGTTCACACTTATTCTGGCAAAAATACAGTCTTGTATCTGTCAAGAAAGCAGAGATCCCTGAAGCCCCTTAGAGACTTCTTTAAAACACGTTTATCAGCCATCAAAGAATCAGCAATTCCATCTGTTACAGCAAGTTACTACTATGAAGATAAAACCAATACATCCACCTACTTCTCGCATTTTGAAAAAGGCCATTCCTGTGAGTAACGAATCAGATCCTGCCTGATGCTGTGGTCCTATCCTTTCCAGCTCTAACTGCTCAGCCACTTCTTGTAATCCACCCTGAAAGAGAAAACATTTGTCAACTGCCGCAGAACTGAAATTTGAAAACTGATTATCAGTATTTGGGGAAACCTGTTACACCAGACATACAACTTCAGGTATGTTATAACATTTGCACAGAAGCATAAGCAGGCGCTATGCTAGACAGATACACACCTGGTGAATCCACTTTTCAGTATCAAGAGCTGCATTAAAGTCTGTGTCAGTGTTGCTTAAATAAAGCAACAAAAATATTACCGCTTCTTGTTCCAACCTGTCCAGTAAACAGATCTTGCTACTTAACAAAACAAATCATTTAAGTCATCAAAAGGACTGGCAATGCTGAAGAACAATACAAGGTGTTCCTCTAACCCTTCTATTTGAATGAAAGTTTAAAAGGTAAAATGTTCTACAAACACAAGTATTCAAGTACTTACAAATGAGGCGCTCAGTTAAAGTATCTAGGCTTCCTTTGAAATTGACTTTTCTCCCCACTTACCTTTCAACAACTAAACTGAGGGGTTTTCACTTCCTTTTACAAAAAAAAGTAAGAGCATCCTTAAGTATCTAGAAAGCTACAGGGAATCCAGGAAAATGTTACACAGCAGGCGTTTAGAAACAAGGAGGTAAAGTTTAACAAAAGGAAAAGGAAGAAAAGAGCACCCACTCCATCTCTACAAGATGTTCCACGCCCCTTTAAAGTTTGTTTCATTAACTGCTGTAAGAGGGTATGGGGGAAAAAAAGCATGCAAAAGAAGAAAACTATCATCTTGTAGCTTGTTTTCTAAGATAATAAAAGCCAAAGACAGTCACTTTTATCTTAGAAATGTATATTTAATGGCCATATCACCTGCAGAACGAAGCCTACCTCTTACAAAAAGGATACAGGCATCTCACATGCAAAGAGGGAACCATTTACATCAGTAATTGTCTGGTTTGAACGTTGACACATGGTTTAAAAACACTATGAAGGTGCAGACATCACTACAAACCTTGCTGTTCTTAAAGGTAAAGCTTCTGCAGTTTTGAAACATTTCATTTTCCATTAAGCTTAACTTCTGTGAAAAACTACCCCCAAACTGCACAGTGACTAAATAAGTCTTTCATTTTAGTGCCCCAAAAATGGTAATAACCACTTGCAGAAGCAAACCTGTCAGAGATGAGTTTGGTTTTACAGATACGTCTATCCTTCAACTGCATTAAATTGTAAATGGGATCTCTGTAAGATGTGGGAATGCAATTATCTACAGCTTTTTTATTTTATTAAATCTTTACATCATAAAGCCACTGGAAACAGACTAAAGCACAGGGCACATGCTTCAAGCTCTACAGAGATCAAAACCAAAGATGAACCCTAGTGCTACTATAAGCTCAGCAAGCCAGAAATGTTACAGAGTGGAAATGATTTTAAGTAAAGACTACCTAGTATCTGAGGCAACCTGTCCTCATGCCCTTAATCTGTTTCAAGTGCAGGAAAGGAAGCAATAAGAAGCAAAAGTGTAACAGTAAAAGTTAGAACTGACACAATAATAAAAGTCAAGTCTGACCAAAAAGTCAAACTTAGCATTATGAAGATTTCCATGAATCTTAGGACAATAGCTTTGTGTTTGGGTTTTTGTTTCCTTTTAAAAACGGCAACTTCAGTAAAAACATAACATCGAGTAACCAACACTAGAAGGTGGTACAGGGATGTTTAGCTTTATTCTAGCTTGAACAGTACGAATATAGTTTGCATAAGTTTGAGAATTAGTCTATACAGATGGTCTAGATAATAAAACTGCTATCTCCCTCCCCGTAATTAGCTCCCAATGTCCTCTGCTTTCTAACTCCCAGTAATTAGGTATTGGGGTTAGCAACAGCAGTTAAGCCTGCACCCTTTTCAAGGCACCATTTGCTGCTTCTAAACTCTCTCCTTTCTCAAGCTGCAACTTATCATCACGTTCTGCTAGCTGTACGACTACACCAGCTTCAAACAGCTTGAAAGACAAACCACACAATATTAAAAACCAACAGTATTTACACAGTGGCTGCATGCTCTGCAACGCAGACATGGTAATTAAAAATTCACAGGAACAGCAGCCCACAGAAGATTGCTTTGAAAATAGCACCTTTAATAACATGTATCTATTTGTAAATACAGCATGCATCACTTGTATGAGAGACCGCTTCTTGGTCAGGAATAAAACCCCGCCGTGTCCACAGATTATTAGGCTACTGAAATTCTCTTTCAGGACTTTTGCACCCCAGATAAGAACATCTTACTGTTGGGGGAGAAGGATGATAGAAAGGGACTCAAAACAAAAATGAAACTAAAATGATTCACAAGGTATGAATTAGATCCCACCTTCCACTTGATAAATTAAAAAAATTCAGCTTTTCAGAGCACCAGTCTTTCAAGAAAAGGGTCAACAAAAATGTACATAAACACATGACCACAGTCAACTGCATTTCAAACTCAATTTTCATGGCAATGCTATGAGAGTTCCTTGCTCTGCACAAAGCCACATATTAAAAGCAAGTTTCCAAAAAGGTCTACACATCTTTATTAGAGTTGCCATTACTGTAAAAACATATGGAATTGACTACATAGAAAGACTTTTAGAGACCAAGCAAGAATTTAACGTGTCAAGTTAAGTCCCAACTGCATGGCACTGAAATACACTCGTGTCCATCTGAGTAACATACTGTAAATTTGTAACTACCTTAATCCCACAAGAACAGCTTTTAAATCCTCAAGCACATTTCTCTTCTCAAGGCCAAAAATTCATTTTTGGATGTGTGGGGCATGGTGGAGGAGGCACAGGGGATAAATTACAGCAAGTCAGTGACTTCTGCATGAAAATAACTTAGACAAGTCAATAAAGGACAACTGCACAGCAGTTCAATTCTCTCCCATTTAATAGAGATTGAATGTGACATACTTTTGGAGAAAGAGCATGCATTTTTAGAGTCACAACGTGGAACATTTAGCAACGCGTTTCAGAAAGCTGCACTCAGTACAGTACAAGTCCCACAATCATTTCATTGCTGGTGCTTAGAGGGGTAGGGTAGTCCTCAGCCCTTCCCCTCCTCTCGTGACTAGTCTGCAGGTTAGAAGAAAAGATTAAGATTTACTGCATGAAAGCTGACTACGTATTTAACTCCGAAAAATCACCCTTGTTCTTAAGGTGTGCTGAAATAAGACTCGTGAAGGTTTTTCTTTTCTTGCAAAATACATCCAGATCTCTAAATAATTCAAGTTGCATACAACTATATTTACCTTAATTAAATGACAGGAAATACAGTCTCTTCTCCCCAAACCCACTTGGAACATCACCTCTGGAATGGTGGTATGGAATGTCACTCTGTCACCTTTCCCAGGTCACTAGAGTTAGACCATACATAATACTCTTGACTGCCACCAAAGATATTGGGTACTTTACTTTCCTTCACTAAGAGTGAGAAAATGAGAAGGTTTTGTTGTTGTTGGGTTCATTGCCCCTACCCCTTTAAGGCAGCAAAATGGTAACATTTTTTTTTTCTTCTAGTCTCTGTGGAGAAAAATTACTTCTAAGATGTTCTGTAATAACCAACCATTTGCCCAGTTGATTATACCAAAAACTGGATGAAAACAGGCAAATAAACTTTTCTTACTAACTAGAAGGGAGATCACCATTTCCACCATCAATCTGGTTAACAAAAGGAATTGCACATCTTACTTTGCACACAACTAGGGTACTATTTAAAAGTGACATGCTATTTATCTTGAAGAAACGGAGGACTGCAAACCCATGCAGATCACTAGGTTAGCATGATGAAGTGGGAAGCCATTCCTTAGGATCTAGTTGTACTACAGTCGGTGCTCTCTTTTTTCTTCGGATTCTTATTAAGACCTAAAAGATCGGGTTACTTTCCGAAAAAGCAGCAAGTCATGTATTGCCATAGATGAGCGACACGCCTCATTCCAGCAGCAGTCCAGACTCTTACAGTTCTTTGGCAAGTAAAGTTGTTAACATCTGTAGCATCTTTCACTTTGCTGTCTTCCCCTTCAACATAGTTTGTTTCCATTAATTCTCCAGTCCACTTAAGTCTCCAAATTTTATGATAGAGTAAGCCAATTAGCAGCCCCAATGGCCTGACACGAGAGATTAATTTCTAGTACTGCATTTTTTCTAGAAGTTGCATGTTGCTCCTGAACATATGCTGTTCTTTATTTTTCCTTATTGGACCATTTTAAACATTCTTCGCTCGACTTCTCTTCCCAAGAGGCTTGCACAGCATCATGGTTGCAATGACCTTTGTGAAGACAACCACAGGCCTTTAATGGACTGCACAACGCAGAAATAACAGTATGTGAAACCCATCAATTCTTATGGCTCAGGGAGGGAAGGATTAATTCCAAACGTGGTTTTATCATCTGGAAACAAAGACTGGACATAGCTATAAACATAGTAGCATTGTGCTATTGTTTAGTAAGCAGTTATAAAAGTTATTGTGTGCTCCTGCCTGCCTCTACCGATAGCCTTTAATACTAAACACAACGTTTGAGAGAACAGTGCTGATTAACGGTATTATCAAAGCAAAAACAGAAAATAAGAATATATAACGTAAGTTTATATCAGTAATTATCTCCCCCCCCCCCCAAAAAAAAGTTAGTTCTGAGCCATTAACAGATTACTTACTTTCAGATTTTTGCAACTCTTCATGAGATACTTTACATCATAGATGACAGGGAAAAACAATCGCAGTATCTCAAAGAAGTCCAGCTCTTCTTCAGGTAAATTAGAGTTGGTCAGGATTTTGATTAGATAGCCAAAGTCATATCCACTGCAAATTGACAAGAAAAACAATACAGTCAAATAACTTAAAAGCACCCTTTTCACTTCCAATATCAAGACTATTATGTGTTAAAAGGAAGGCATTTGGCCTATGTGCAATGCAATTTAGACCGACTCCTAAAAAAGACTAAGCCATAATGCAAATGGCCTCGTTGCAGCTTCCAGAGAAAATGTTTTAACTTAGTCTCAAGGAGGCCAAGTGAAGAAGCAGAAAAAAAAAATAAAATAAAATCTGCCTGTAGGAGCTTCTCCAAACCCTGAAACAATGTAGTGCTGATGGAGCTTCATCTGGTAACAAGAACTTAAACAGAAAGACTCCCAGCTGGTTCCCTGGACTGGAGTTCCTCTCTACAAGCGAAAAGAGAGAAAAAGATTTTCATAGTTCTTTGAAATCTGTAGGAAGGATTAGCTTCCACAAGAGCCAACACATTTTTATGCCTGGAGGTAAGGTTCATCCTCAGCAGTGCAGAAGAGGGGGCTGTCTTCCAACTTTCCCAATTAAATCAGCAGAGTTAGACAGCTGACAACTTTCAATACAAATGAATGGGTGCCCACCATAGGCTCCAAATTCCCAGCTTACATCGTCATGGTTGTTCTTGGTTGAATGAGAATCATACTCAAAACCAGTAATTTTGCAACATGGACAAATCTTGACTGGGGCCTTTCAGCTTTAACTGTGAAGTGAGCAATACCGAAGACGCATATCAGCAGAGAGCACTGTGCTACTGACCCTGCAGATATTTAGCACCCACTTCGACCCGTGACTTCTGAGGGAGGCTTAAGGCCTTAGCTTACACGCTCATGGTACAGAGGATTGGTTTTTGTATCTTCTGTATATGACAAAGATCTCTACATCTCCTTGATTTTACAAGTTTCTAGACCAAAAATTGAAAGTCTTGAACACAAAAGGAATGACTGGACTGTTTCCTATGAGTGCATTAATACATGATACCAACTACTGCAGCTCTCCCAAGGGGCTTTCCAATATGCTAAATAGGAATTTCAAGCTGAATGAATCCTGCACTACATCTGGTGCTTTGAAGCTGGGCTGGCAGCATTCCAGGCTCCGCACCAGTGGGCACTGGCCAGGGAGCAAAGGAGCCAAAGACTTTCAGCCAAGTCTTACAACGTAAAAACTTGTAGCATACTTAGCAAAACAGCAGTTGGGAAGCTTAATTTTATTAGATCACCTATGGCAGCAGGGTTGGGAGGGGAAGAGAGGGAGGTCTGTATCAGCATAAAACCTTTTCCTTGTTCTATAGAAAAAAGAAAAAAGAGCTTTAGCCAAACAGAGGCTGTTTAGAAGGACGCAGAAAAACAAAAAAAAAAAGAACACACCAACAACATGCTCTTCAAGATTAAGGAGACTCTCACTCCTCAGGAGACTAAGCTCTCCTCTCTAGTGAGCTTACTTATTAATGCACTGAATTCCTGACATCTGTCATCCTTGTGACTCAAACAAAACATCTGTATCACAACTTTTTATGTGAAGAAAACAATAGTTATGCCCCTGCTGTTCCAAAAAGTATTTGGCCCTTCCAAAAAAAAAAAAAAAAAGACTAGATTACTGAAAAATGGATGTTCTCAAACACTTCTGAATTATATGAAGGAGGAAATACTGTAAGAAAAGCTAAAGGCTTCATTTAGTGCTTGTATTGAGAGGGAGAAAGCTATCATAAGTTAGCAGTTATGATGAATTATATATAAAGATTTTTTTTCTGCTGGAGATTGTAGCAGACACATTCGTTTTGGAATCTTCACACAGAAAGAAGGCATGGGATACACGAACAGTGGATTTATTTAACAGACAGAATTACCCTTCTATTATATGGCAGCATTCAATCAGATATCCATTCTTGGATCCTAAACATGGGCTAAGATTTAGTCAGCTCAACCAAATTCTCTTTCACATTCCTTAAGTTCCAGCTGCTTGCGCTTAGTCCCATTGCGCTCATATGAAACTGTGCTTTACTGCTCATGATGCAGTATCAAGGCATTTACATAATCTTTTAGTACACTTTTAGGGCTTAATATGCTCCTGCCTCCCAAACTTAGACATAAGAACTGTCACTCCAATTCAAGACTATGGTAATATTCAGTTCAAAACATTTTGAGTGGCCACTGCTAAATTGTCAACAGAAGGGTAGGAAAGTCCACAGTGAGCAATTATGTAATTACCTGCTCATTAGTGAAGTTTTCTTCTAATCCTCTACCAGACAATTAGTGGTTAGCTTATACCCTGGAGCACAGAAGCTTCCTTTCCTTAAAGAGCTTTCACCATTTTCTAATACAATCACTTGAAGTTAGCAACTGCAGCTAGCCACAGTCCCTGGAGCTATAGAGCACCACAAGCACGCTTACAACCACTGTTACTCAATCAGTATGGACAGCTCTAGGCAACAAGACCATTAAGAAAAGATCAAATGTGACTATTCCTTTCCCTTATTATCCAGAAAAAAAGTAATTAGATAGACAATTAGCAATGAACTTTACTCAACGACAAATAGGCTCTGAAATAAACCAAAACCTGACAGGGCAGAAAAAGATTTCATTTTATAACTCGCTATAAATTCACTCAGAAACAAGCCAGCAAATTAAATTTTACTAAAAGCAGTTAGACACAAATGATTAACGAAATGCAATGGCTAGGAACTTTCCAACTTCCCCAAAACATTTGGGTTAACTAACAGGCATGTACGCAGTGTCTCCTGAGGTAAGTTGAGAAGGCTGCACACAGGTGGACGCTCAGCACTTCAGTGTATCAGTAAACCAAACACCCAAAAACCAGCATTTGAGCCCTTGTGTTTTATAACTGGTTAGAACACCAGGCATGCACAGCTCTCTTGGCTGTGATAAGAATTAGGAACTCAGTGCTTGCCCTCCCTCTCATCAACCCAAATGCATTTTCACACACACACAAAATAATGTAGTCTCTTATGAAGCTGCACCATATAAGAACTGGTGACAGTGGAAAAAGTCTCTTCTCTCATGCCTGACAGAACCGCAGATCCACACAGATTTGCCAGTAGGTCAGGATGCCAAAGCTACATCAAATGCAGATGGAAAACAAAGGGAAAACTATTTAAGAAAGTAAGAGATTAGAGAGAAAAAAAAAAAAAAAAAAAAGCGTGACTTCCAGGAAAATGAAGACTGGGAAGTGAAACACCACCAAAACACAACCTCTCACTCTGAGACGCCCAGAAATTTTTGGAGCTGGTAGTAATTAAAACTTTTTGAGGAAACAGAAGTAAGGGCATAGCCAGCAACTATCATGAGCAATCTTTACACTATTCAAAAGACTACTGCGTAGAAATATACACGAAACAGATTTTCATCTAAGCTATCATGATGTTAAAGCTTTCACTGATAAAAATAAACACAAGAAATCTAAGGTATATTTACAAACAACCGTTTGCTATTCTTTTGTGGCACATTTGGTGACTTGTGGTCATTCGATAGCTATGCATCCCCAGAATTTCACCCATTACTCCCAGGTTTTGTGCTTGAGATAACATCAGCATGCTTTGTCAAGTGAAAAGCCTTAAACACTGACTTCAAACAGAGTTGCAGACAATCAGTGTTTGTCAAACATTTGCTGGAATTAGAATGTCTTAAGAGGATTTCTAAAGACATTTTCAGTGAAATCCACAAGAGGAACTCCTTTTAGCAGATGCAAATGAACTTCAACAAAGCTATCTCAGAAACGTGATGCCAACTGCGCTACTAAAAATGCAGTTAGTGCAGTTTGCACTACACTTCCACGAGTACAGAATCACAGAATAGATTTGGAAGGGAACCACAAGGATCATCAAGTCCAATAGTATCAGCAAGGAATCACACAATCAATATAATTACATTTTAAAAAGAATACCTGGTGTAAAAATGTCTCCTGTTCTTTTGCTAGTATTAGCATAGCTTACACTGGTTCCTTAAAGTTAATAACCTATGCTGGAGGAACAATGTTTTTCAGGTGTATCTGTTTCTATGTGACAGCTTCTGTTCAAACACTTGTTACAGGCTTAATGTGAACCCCTGCTCTTCTCCTGAACCATCCCAGTTGCATTTTTTTTTTTTTTAACTGCAGTCAAGTGTAAATCACAAATACACATATAATAATGGATTTAAGAAGCTGAAAGAAACTTAATTCAACACTGATTCAGCATTTGTAGTTATTTTTACACAGTTCATGGCACTCTTGTTTCACTATTTTCCCCAAGGTGCTGCCATAGTAGCAAGACAGCAAAAGTAAGATTATTTTGGAGTCACACTGTGAGTCAAGACAGCTATGAGTGGAAGATATTGTAAGCAGATTAGGCAACAAGATCCTTTTTCAGTATGCTTAAAGTCAGTCTAGCTGAAATAATGTTTCTACTAAGCAAGCCAAAGCTACGAATTCTGCAGCATTTGGCAACAGGCTGAATAAAAAAACAGCATGCCTCTTTACAGTGGCTGGCAGCAGTTGTTGAACATGCACAGAAGGCTTACAACCTTTTTGCAAGTTGTTACTGTTCAGCAGTTTCAGAAAAACAAATCTCAGGCACTAGCAGCCCCATACAAAATTCCTTTTCTTCTCCATTATTTTCAGCAATCTTTTGAACCTTTCTACTTCTTAGTGTAAAGCCACAAAGTTACATACAGAGCACCAAGGCTTTGCAAGGTGCCAAGATGTACAGAACGTGCCATTCTAGGCATCTGGGAAGAAAAAGCCTCTTGTTCTTTTAAGTCTGTATTCATGTGGAGTTGGGGAGGGGGTTGTAACTGGTTTTTGGGTGTTTTTAATTTTTCTCCCCTTTCCACCAGGGAAAGTGGAGAATTACTCTCCCTGTAATGTGTAGCTTTCTGTCATTACCTTACGTTCCTTGCTAAAGCAATCAGTATTTTTCAGTCGCTTTATGACTTAAATACTTCTGATTTCACAAGCATTTCTCCTGTCCAAGGCTTAATTGTTTAGGATGAAGAATTTGGTGGACTGTTTTTATTGCCATTATTTTTGTCATCTAGGGATTACCACCCACCAATGTAGCATGCATGATAAACAAGAATATGACTCTAAAGAAACTACCAGTTTAAGCTGTAACATTTGTTCTACCTTTGTTGACTTGCTTAGCAGCCAGCATTTAAGGTGTCAACTTAAACGCATTACATAGCAATGAGCCTCTAAAGCCACGGCTGCCTGCAAGAAGTGCAAATTATCTCTGGCATGTACAATCACTATTGCGTGAGTTTTAAAGTCTTAAATCTTACCAACACTATAAAATCTTTTATATCTTGATAGATTCACAGCTATTTAGCATTGTCATTTGTTTTTCTACTTGGAAAACAGGTTCCCGCAATAGAAGGAGTGGTAAAATATATTCATTGTTGCAGTCAGAATAAAGACTTATCTGAAGGATTTTCATCTAAGATTCCCAGGAGATTTATAACAAATTTAAAAGTGCTTTATAAAGCTCTTCACTAACAATTCTGAGGTTTTTCCCATGAGACAAACCGTATTTGCTACAGAACTGCTTACAAATAGCTTGCTTTTATCACTGTTACCATTATTACTTACACCTGCCATACTAAAAGATACAACGCCACCTGCTGGCTTAGGAGTTTAATGTATTTTGAGTTTAGTTTTCTGGTTAGAATGTAATCAGCTACGAAAACAAAATATCACTACCACCCTGTATGCCTTGTTCTTTCAATACACAACAGTGCCATACATACCACAGAAGAAATACATTTCTCAGACTTACCCAACAAGATAGACACGATATAAACTAGCAGATGTGTACCACACGTGACACTAGATCTGAAATCCAAGCTCTAGAATTCATCAATCAACACAGACAACTCAAATACTTAACACGCAAAATTTACCTGTGAAATGAAAGCCACTTGACTCCTTCACAAAGTACAACTCCCGATGTCATAAGCAGTTCTGCAAAGTATTGTGTCTCAATTCCTTCTTCCTCATGCTTTTTAAACTGGATTCCAGATGTCGTTAACAGCTCAATGGAGTCTTGTGCATACATATCTTCTCTGAAAACAGAAGAGAAATAAATTTTCAAAACGTACAGACCTCAGTGACTATAAATGTGGTAACATTTTTTCCTATTCACTCCACAGACGACTTTAGTAGGGGAAGCAACTTGGCTTTATTCCCTGTTTATTACAAAAACAACCATTTTCACAGCTTTTGTTAACCTTCCGTAGCACTCCGTCATTCCTAGCACCTCTGTTCTTGTCTCCTTCACAACAGCCTACTTCCTGTTCCACTTCCTATCACCTAGAACTTCCCTTTTGTAAACTCCACAGAGAAAAGCGTGTGTATGAATACCGGTATTTTACCCAACAACATCTGTTACTTAAACTGTAACAGAATAAATATAGTAGTTCAGGCACTAACATCTGTTATGGAACTAAGAGCAGTACACTCCAGATCCAAAGCGCTGTACTTCCCACCCTGTCTTGTCATCTGTGATTTAAGGTTGCATAAATATTTAGACACATGCTCATCAAAACTTTTCTCACTACAACTGGAAATTAAGTACTTGCCCTATCAACTCAACCCTTGAAGTTCAGGTACCATTTTCGCTCTAAACCACCAACTTCAACTTTTCTTTAATAGCCAGGTCTGGGACCTATACCTTAACAGGAGAGGGAAAAAAAAAATAAAAATAAAAAAAATAAATCCTTTCTGCCACCTTGCTTGATTGCTTTTATCACTGTATTTGTTCCATTCATCACTAGCATTTTTGTGAACTCCTAGGTATTTTGTGATTAAATGGATAGAGCTTTTTTCTCTCTGAAGTATAAACTGTATCATAAGAAACACACAGAATGCTTAACTGAAAAAAAAAAAAAAAACAAAAAACACAAAGGTGGCTCTTCTTAGACGATATTCATATTGCTGTTCGCAACTGCCTATTCTGCAAAGTCTCTTCAGTATATAGATTTTAATGAAAAAATACTCAAAAATGAAACAGACAAGGCAACCCAATATATCAAACCTGACTGTTAGATTCAGTTGTAGGCTTCATAATTCCTAAGAGCAAGCCATCGTTCATCAGAACATAGACACACATTCTGGAGAGGTGTTGCATCTTTTTTCCTTCCTCTCACACAGCTGCTCATTAGCTCTCCAGCTTTAAGGCATCAGCTTCCTAACACCTGTCCATTTCCATAACACATTAAAGAACACATCCAAAACAAACATGCCTATATGCTTGTTTTTTTTTTAAAAAAAAAGTTTATTCTTGTTTGTTCTCTGCACTAATCATGGGGATAGTTATTTTATAGAAATGTTTGTGCTCTTTAAAAATACAAGACCTAGCTGGAATGACAAAATAAGAGAAAATTGCCTTCTTCTAGGAAGAGTCAACAGCTGTTTTGCTTTGGGAGCAGCACACTTGGCATGGTGCCACTTCCCAAAAGGAAGTTTAGCAACAGACAAAAATAAGTCATTTTTTCATTCCTGTTTTAAATACTTGTATTTTATGCAGCTCTTATCTAGCTTACTGCTTTGTTTAGAATTTGCCCTTCAATGAACTAGCAACAAGACAGTTAGATGACTACCTAGATTCGGCCACACTAAACTTTCTTATCAATGCAGCATCTGGAACAAACAGATGGAAAACTACATTTGTTTTCAATTGCCTGACATTAATAGACCTTTGAAACACGGAAAATTAATAAAACATAATCCAGGCTCTTCTTCCCAGATCACAGTTTGGAAACTATTAATCCATTCCTCCTCCTCTTTCTCCTGTACTCAGCAGGATTAGCATATTCTTCCAAGAGGTAACTTCCATCCAGCAAGTTATATGGCCAAGCAAGTTGAGATAACAAAGTATCAAATCTGTGCTTCCTTTCCTTTCAAGGGATGCTTCAAACAAAACTAAAAAGAGCATGTTATTCCTCAGACCAAACATATCTGTGACAAGACGCAGCACTGCTTGTTTAGAAAAGCAAGAAGATCAAAAGGGGCAGCAGCAGACTTTCTTCATAAGAATCATGATTACTTTGAAAAGAATCTTTTTATCTGCTGGTTCTCTAAACTTCCTTTGTAGGCTGCAGTTTTAACTCATGTATATCAAGCTTTCCAGTGATTGGCCTGTAACGCTGCCAAAAATCCCCAAGCCTTCAACACATTTAAATTTGAGAAGTGTTTGCTCTGATACTTATATCAGACCGTATAAGAACTTGTCAGACCAATTACGTTTACTTAGGAAAAGAGTCGAGATACTGTTTTAGCTGCTTTAGTAACCTTGTCAACTGCTGCTAGATATAATTAGAACTCCACATAGGTATCTCATCCCGCTGGGAAAGACACATTCATACTTACACGTTTATCACTGATAAAAAGCGTGTTCTGAAATGAAGTCACAATACTACTCTGACCGACAGGAAAAATAAGCTTGCTTTTTAAACACCATATCACACCAAAAAAAAAGAATCTGGAGCAGAAGTCTCTGCAAGCATTATGCTGTGAAATCGAGAACCCCCTTTCAACCCACTATAGAATTAAACAGAGTAATGAATAGCAGCGTTTGTTTACAAAACACAAGAAAAGCTGCTACATTATAAAAAACCAACATGCCACTTATGTAACAACTCGTAGGAGTCCGGCTACGTTTAGGAAGAAGTACTTTGAAATGCTAAATATGAAAATGCAGATCTAACTTTTGCACTGAACATAAATGCATCATTTAAAAACATTTGTTGAAACGGCTTAGCGTTTCTGACTAAGCTACTAACAGCAAGATAGAGAGCACACAAATGAGGCAAGAAAGCACACGCTTGGCTGACAAAAGATCTCCTTGCATAAAGCTTTCCAATCGGTAGATAAAAACAGTTGAAACTTTTACAGCCTGTAGTGCATTTTCAGTATCAGTAAGTCAGAAACATACACGCAATTACGTAATTAGAGATTTAACACTTACGTTAAATTAAATTTAAAATTAAATTGCCAAGTTGAAGTTCCTGGAGGGTATTCCCCTTGCTCATTCATAAATGTCAGTCCTAGTTGAATTATTTTTAGCAAGTCGACATTACAGCGTAATAATTGGTACTGATAGTCTGCATTGCTTCTGAATTCTCCAATAGGCCTTGCAACTACTCCTGGAAATTCTGTGTCCTGTGAGAACAGAAGGAAAACTTTAACAAGAGACACCCATAAAAACTCACAGTGCTCAGTTTCAGTAAAGCGTATCTCCAGCCTCGAACAATTTCATGGCTAAAGAACACTGAGTGTGCATAGCTTTTGGAGGTAATAGATTACAATCTTAATGTTTAACCATTAATTCATCATTAAAATTCCATTTTCTTTTTCCAAGACAGATTGATAAATGACTTTAGTACGGTACAATTTACTAACATCAAATGAAATCGTTGTGGTTTTTACGGCAACTTCCTAGATAAACAGCACGTGCCCGCTTACCATAGCTACGTAGTTATACTTCCGTATAACTTGGCGGATCTTCTTCATCTCTTCGTCCAAGTTACAAGCCCAAACTTCACAGATTCTTTGGCTATGGTCTACGGTAGCTGCTGGCATAGTGGGGGGCTTTAGAGACCATACATCAAAAGGTACACTTGACTGAGGATCAGTGTCATAAAGAGGACCTTATTTCCTTTTTTTTTTTTTTTTTTTTTTAACCTAAGAGACAAATAAAGCGTTAGGTTATTTCTTAGTTACGGGAAGAAGAAAAGCTCAGAGATACAGATGAGGTTTGTTCGCCAACGGCTCGTAAAAGCAGCATGGCTCGGCCCCCAACCCCCTGCAGGTCTCAGACGAACGAGGTGAGGCAGGGAAGTAGACCCCCCGAGCAGAAAGGGGCACAAACGAAGCCCCCCGGCCGCAGCCCGACGCCCCCGAGGGGCACCCCGTGGCTCAGCGGGGCGCTCGGCCCCCCCTCACGCGACCAGCCGCGGGGCCGCCGTTAGGCCCGAAGCAGGCCGCGCACCGGGCCCGGCTCCTCCCCACTCCCCCCCAGGGCCCTACCGAGGGCCTCGAACCCACCCCCCCGGGGCAGCGCAGCGAGGCCGGCGGCCGGCCAGGGGCCTCCCTCCCGCTCCGGGGGTGGCCTCGGAGAGGCCTCCGCGGAGGCCCCGCGGGGGGCCCGCACTCACCCTCGAAGCCGTTTCCAAGGGAGGGGAGGGCCGGGCCAGGCCAGGCCAGGCCGGGCCGGGTGCTGCGAGGCCCCGCGGCGGCCCCGCCGGCCCGGAGCCGCGAGTGGGCGCGCAGCAGGCACGGAGCGCCGCCCCCGCCGCACAAAGCCATGACGTCACCGCCGCGCCCCAGCTCTCCTCTTCTTCCTCCTCCTCCTTTCCCGCGCCGGGTGATGACGCGCGCCCCCTGACGTCACGGGAGGCCGCGGCGGCGGTGGCGGCGGCCGCCATGAACTGGCTGTTCCCCCTCGCCAAGGGCGGCGGCGGCGCCTCCGGGAGCCCCGCGGCGCTGCCCGCCCGCACCGGCCTCCAGCAGCAGAAGCAGCGGCAGATTGAGGCCCTGCGCGCTGCCCACGCCGCGTGAGTGGGGCCCGGGGGGACAGGGCGGCGAGGCGCTGCGGCGGGCAGCCCGGGGAAGCCGTGGGTGCCCCGTCCCTGGAGGTGCCCGGGGCCGGGCTGGGGGCAGCCTGGGCTGCTGGGGGGTGTCCCTGCCCAAGGCAGAGGGGTGGAACCAGCTGGGCTCTAAGGTCCTTCCCAACCCGTTCTATGTCAACCCTACTGGCTCTGTAAGCTGCTTTGTTGGTGTACGGTGTTAATTGTGGGCTATTTAGCAGTGACTTGCTTTGTTTACCTGTTCCCCACAGATACCAGACAGGTTTTTTTTTCCCTAATTAACAACCAAAAATCGTCTGTACAGACAAAAGACACACAAGCTCAGTATATTCGGTGTGAAGAAACTCTTCCACCTGCAGGTTTGATGGTCCCAGACAGCTCACTGTCCTGATATTTTGAATCATCGTACAGGAAGCATAGCTATGACAATATTGCTTATTGTTACTGCTTGCTTAAACTTAAATCCGTGCAGAGCCAGTTTCACAAATATTTTCAAAAAACAGATGGCTTTTCTAAGAAGCTCTTTGTGAAGCCACTCAGCAGCTTACCTAACTAGACGTTTATGTTGGGCCATCCCTACTTAGTCCTTTATTCCCACCCTTTTCACCGTACCAGGGTGACGAGCTCACCCAGAGTTAAATCATCCAAAAAGGTGATTGTTTTTTGTTGAGGTCAGCGTGCTGGGCTGGTTCGTTACCTGTTGATCAGGCCCCTGTTGAAGTGTGTGCAGGGAGGGAACCGACCCCGTGGCCAGGGACAGGGATACGGTGGCTGCTCAGCTGTGGCTTTGGAGCGATGTAAACTTGCTTGCCTGATCCCTCTTCAGGAGAGGAGTAAAAAAGACAAAACATAGGCAGGTGAAGGAGCGTGTTTTGGCAAACATACAGTTCTTAAAGTGAGACATTTTACTGAATAAATCTGGAGAACGGTGCCTCAAGGTGTATGTTTTTGAAAAGGTCTCTGTATTTGTGGAAGATTTCAAAAGCACAGAGGGTTTTTTAGCGGTGGCACTGATGCGCTTGCTTATGCAGTCCACAGCAGCAGAGCTCTGTAGGAATATTCATACATTAAGCCTTACCAAACATATGTTTCCTAAGGAACGATTGAGAAAATGTCACTCCAGTGCTTTTGTTTCATATGTATATTTTGTTATTCATTTTAGCGTAACCCAACTGAAATGCTGGAAATAAAATTCTTAGCATGGTGTATTTTCCCTAAGTTAGGTAACTTTTTTTGTTTGTCTTAGGTAGTAAAAGCCTGGTACATGTGATCTTAATTTCGTTAAAGTAGCTTTAATTTCATTAAAGACCCCTGATACGTTAGTAGCTCGAAATCATGTTGTTTTGGTGGTGGTGGTTTTAGCATTTAAAAAATACTGTTCTTGTATTGGCTTTTGTCTTAGCCAAAGTTAAGAATGTGCCATTTTTCCATTGTACTCTTTCCCACCTGGGGAAGGGACAACAACTTTGTTGTTCCAAGGGTTTGCTCAGAGGAGCTTACAAGAGTTTGGGCAGTTCAAAAAGATCCTGGGTTTCTTGTGTTCTCTCTCCCGCTTCTCTTCTCCCACCCCAGTTCCTGTGGGTTGCCCAGGTGAGGAGAAGGTAATTATGCACTTTGCTCAAAATGATTTTGTAGCTGGCTTTTAAGAGCGTGACAGATCCTTGTAGTGCAGGAACACACGTAAGAGATTCCAGGGAGAATTCTTCGGTTAAGAACAAATTGATGATGGTTACTGTGCAGGGGTGTTGTGGTAGAGCCCTAACCTCTGGTGGAGAGCTGTTTCGGAAGGTGGGGTACAAAGAGGCTTTTTGGAAACACCCAGGTGCCAGAATTACCAATTCTAGCTGTTTCCTCCCCTCACAGGGGAGCTGTAGAGGGGTGAGGGAGAAGAATATAGTAACCAGGTGCAGGCAGGAAAAACATGTAGAAGAGGAGTCAGGCTGCTTTTCAAGTTTGTTTTGATTGGGACATTACAAGGTGAAGCTGATTTTCTGCCCTTTCTTTCCTGATCTCAGCCTAAGTGTGTTTACGTTGTCTGGAAATTATTCTTCTGAGCTTCTACTCCTCCTCCTCCACGTTGTTTGGGATGCCATCTTTCAAAACATTCCTGCTATGCATGCAAGTCAGAGTGTGCCCTGAATGTTGAAATCAGCTTCCTATTAATGCGGCTGCTTTTAGAGATTTTTCTCAGTAACTGGTCTGTTAGGAGGAGTATGTTTCAGTCGAGTCTCATAAGGTTTTATAAGGCGTGTGTTGCTTCGTTTGGTGGTTTCAGGGGGTCTGGTCTGTCTTTTGGTTGTCCCTGGATTAGGGCCTTCCAGTTTTTGGCAAGTAGCTCTTCTGCAGATAAAACTTATTTAAAATATCGGCATAAGTGAGTAGAACTTGGTTTATGCAGACAGAAGTACTATTAAAGAGTAAATTCATCTATTACGGAAGTGAGCCAGTGTTGTCGTGTATGCTTTAAACACTGACTAGTAAGCAGTGTAGTGGAGCAATATCTGGTTGTGAACCGGTTATAAAAGCATTGGCAAAGTAAATGTTTCATGGGAAAAGATTCAATTGTTAAGAAAGCACTGATGCGATTCATATATTAAGCCAGTATGAAGAGGAAGGTAAGTTGGGAGTGTTGACAGATCAGTAGGTAGCACAATGTCTCTGCCTGTACTTGCATTGTTTGTGATGATGTTGAGGTTTAGAGGTTGCACCTGCTATTTTTTTTGCTTTAATTTTCATATTCATTATTGCATTCTGAAGCATATTAACTTATTCCAGTGTTTTTAATTTTATTGTTACAAGGCTTTTCATAACTAAACTAAATAAAAAGGTCTGAGGTCCTGCCTTTTTTAGGCTGTAGGTACTAAGGCTGTTATATTGACCATGGATTGAATGCTAACAATTTCTTCCTTGACAGCATTGCAGAAATTCAGAAAGATGTGGAATATCGACTGCCCTTCACTGTAAACAACTTGACAATTAATATTAACATGTAAGTAGAGTGAGATACCCCTATGCACATCATGAAAATTAAAGTTGTTCTCACTAAATACAGTATAGAATGTGAGTGGGTTGCATCCCATAACTGATTTCAGGAACCATAACTCCGATTTGCACTAGTAGTTTTAGTAATCCAAGTGAAACTAGTTTTGTCCAAGAAGCAGATGCTAAGCTCAAAGCATATTTTGCTGTGCTCAATTCCAAAGATATCTGCATGTTTTTAGTTGAAGGTGAATAACAGAAAACTGAGAATTTCAGATGTCTTTGAGTCCCCAGCAAGTGAAAACAAACAGTAGCTGATTAATCTGCTGTTAACTCCTGGTATTAACTCTTATCCCAGTGAAACCTCTGGACTGTAACTTGAAAGTGCTTTGCTGTAACATTTCCTATGAATTTACTTGAGGGAGCACTTTCACTGTGGTAAATGCGGATGGTATTCTGTTTGCAACTTTTTTTTATTACTTAGCCTCAAGGTATTGTCAGTTTGCCTGATATTCTTGCAGGCTATGCTGCATTGTCCTTAGAGTAATAGAGTTTGTATTAGGAAATATTCTCAACACATAGCTTTTCCTTTGTCTGTGGACATAATCGCATCGTTGTTATCCTACAGTTCTCCACAGTAAATGTTCTCTTCAGTTCCATGAAAATCTAGTATTCCAGTGTCTCTGAAGTGATATTATGGACTTACAATTTTGTTCCTGAATAATCCTTGCACGCTTCATGATGTATTTCTCTACAACTGTTCTCATAGAAGAGCAAATTTACGTAACTAATAGTTTTTATTTATTTATTTATTTATTTGCATAAGAAGCCTTCTTGAAGCAAACTTGATCATGGGGTGTAGCTATAGTAATGGTTATTTTTGCATTTACAGCTTGCTTCCACCTCAGTTTCCTCAGGAAAAACCCGTCATCAGTGTTTTCCCACCTGTGAGACATCATTTAATGGATAAGCAGGGAGTTTATGTGACTGGCCCATTAATAAATAACGTATGTATAATTTGTAGCTTCATATATATCTACTGCTAATAGCAATTTTACGATGTCATGCTAGATTATTGACAGTACTTCTGAATAAAAAAAAAAGTCTAGGGCTGATTCTAATCCTTCTTAAGTGTCCTCAGTCTGAAAACATAAATTCAGTGCTGTTCAGTGTACTACTATTCATTCTATTACTACTATTACTGAGTTCAGTATTACATATAGCTAAAACTAAGTTATTATAGCTTAAAAAGTTCCTATCACTTTTCTCATTAATGCCGATAGCACAGTTCTTGTTTCTCTACAGTGTATTCCAAAAAAAGGAGAAAGATGGTTCGGGACTGTTTTGTAACCTTGTGCTTTCTACTCTAATCCTGTTAGAAAAATGCCAAGGTTTTGTTCTAATATGCAGGATTTTTCATATGCTGTGTTTTTTTGTTTGTTTGTTTGTTTTTTCCCTCCCCTCTGCCAGTAAGGATGGGGGCTGGGGACCAGGTTGTTGTTTTTTGTTGTTGTTGTTGTTTGTTTTAGAGTGACTTTTAATGATCAACACAATTAATTATGCTTTTGGTCTCAAATTTAAATGTTAATTCATAGATTTGATTTTTTTCAAATGTAACGGGGTACTTAAGTTTTTATTGTTCATTAGAAATGTTGAACTTCATCGTTTCTCCATGGATAATGGAATATGCAGAAAAAACCCTTTTAGTTTCTGTTCAGTTCTGTGTGGCTTTGTTACTTAAAGAATTTGGAGCTCTTGCATAAATAGCTTACATTAGGCAATATATCTCTGAAATCACCTAGCACACTGCCATGTGTAATAAATGGCCATGTTCAGTGTATGTTGGAACTGCAGAATTCCAGGCACGATTTTTCTTTTGCATGTAGCTTAAAATTGGTTTTTGTTTGTTTTTAATACCAGTTTACAATGCACTCAGATCTTGGAAAAATTGTTCAAAGTGTACTGGATGAGTTTTGGAAGAGTCCTCCAGTTCTGGCTCCTAGCCCATCATCATTTCCTTAGTAAGTATCTGTAACATGTTGATCTGTGTACATGTAACCATATATATTAACTTTTTTTTTTTTTTAATAAAAAGGGTCCAACCAAATATTAGGAGGACAGGAGCGCGAATAATTTAGTGGATTTGTTGGATGACATATATGACTTTCATCTACACAATTGCATGTTTGATGGCGTTATGCTTTTTAAAAGCACTAGATTTCATTGGATTTATATATGACACAGCTTTAAACGCTTCTATTTTCCTGAACATGGCCGAGTGTTTACAATAAATGAAAATTTGAATTTGCTGTAGATCATGGTCTGAGCAGTTGTCTTTCTTTGTATTCTGTTCATAATTTCCCAGGCTTGGAGGTAGTTTTCTGTTGCACATAGGTAACTATAGTTTTAAATAATTGTACTAAATATGCAAAAGCGGCCTGAGACACTACAGTCTTGTCTGTACAGCAATGCTTCTGTTGGCTGAGTGATCCTCAGTTTAGATGCAGCTGCAATTGTGAATTTTACAAACAACTCATGTAATTTAAAAGTAATTTTGGATATATTGCTGTAGCTGTTAAATACTATATCATAAACAAGAACTAATGAATGATACAGATGCATTTTGCAGGACTTTAAGATATAAAGAACTTAAATTTACATTCTCATAAGTTTTTGAGAAGTACTTTTTTATAGTTGTGTGTGCGTGCGCATGTGTGTATTTGGCTGCTCTTCAAGGATAAACCATAATAAAGTTGTGTATCTGTCTTGCACTATAATACATAAAGCAGGCTTTCTAATGTTAGAAGTAAATGAGAACAGAAAATGCAAAGTTTATGGTCTTTTAAAAATTCAGTGTTGTGTCTGCATGCGGTCTAGCAATTATAATTGAAATGATAAGAAAAATGCTGTAAGAGGTTGCTTGCTGATGGTCACATTTTCTGTTGTTTTTAGCCTTTACAGCAAACCAGCTGGAATGCCTCCGTATGCTGCTCCTCAGGGGTTTCCATTTCTTCCTCCATACCCACCTCAAGAAACAAACAGAACAATGGCAGCCGTGCCTGTTTCTGAATCAGTTTCTTCGAGCTACACAACAGATAAGCCTGCTGCTCCCTCTTACGGCTTGATTACTGACCTGCCATTACCTGTTCCAACAGCAGAAGCGGTGCTTCAGGTCTGTGCGTTGAGGTTTGCTGCTTAAGTTACTCTGGGTGCAAGTTCCCCAGAAGGCGCAAATGGCCTTCAAAGGACTGTGCAGAACTGCTTTGCAGGTCCTAGGAGAATAAAACTATTATTTTGGCTGCGACAAAAAGGTTGTTTAGAACAAACTTGAAACCAAACAAGTTTGTGTTTCTGAGTTTTGGTGAAAATATAGTTATGCTAATTATCTTGGAATATACTTTTGAGCTGCACTTTTCCCCTGCAGCTGTGGCTGTTTATCCAGGCACAAAAAGTGAGGTGATTTTCTATATAGGATTTCTTGCCCAAAAGCTATCTGGTGAGAACAATGTGCAGTGCCAGGCATTTATTTCTCATTGTCCTGCTTCAGATAGCTTCTCTTCATGGGTCTTGTGTGTCTGTATTTGCACACTGCTCTGAACCATGGGAGGAGTATTTTTTGAGTGTCTTCAGAAAACTTCATATGTAAATGTTTAGTCTTTCTCTCATCATGTGGATAAAACCTTGTCTTTAGAAACAAACTTTTCTTGGCAGATACTCTTCTGGCTTTGTAAATTAAAATTTCTACCTGCTATGAAGACATTTTTTATTTTCTAGCAACTTTTTTATGAGGGGTGGGTTGGAAAGACGTGCAAAAGATCAGAATGTCATTTTCTTTTCTTTGTTCTCTGAGTTCTACGCCTCCTCTGTGTTTCCTGGGTCATTTGTCTATTGGGAAATGGAGGACTTAGCAAGACAAAAGAGCCAGGTTTGGTGGAAGATAATTCTATGATATGCCACCTCAAACATCCCTGAGTATTTTTGTTGTCATGGTTGAACTGAGACTTTCTCTACTGGGAGACGGTGCTTACAGCTGCTTACTGCTTTTCCTACTTTTTACTGGCAAATATTTATCTCCAGTTTTGGATTAATCAGTTTACCTACTAAGAAATAGTGTTTTTTTAATCTACTAAACATTTCTAAACATCCATTTAGGTTGGCCAAAATGGATTTACTTACAAGATGCCTGATATTCCTGATACATTTCCAGAACTTTCAGAACTAAGGTAAATTTTCAGAAGGTAATAAGATTTCCCTATTCCACAGTTACTGCTCTGTGTGATTTTGGTCATAATTGTGTATATATCACTGAAAGGTTTTTGTAGAAATGATTAATAGAATAACTACCAGTTATCAAAACTCTACAGTGAGAAAGTAAGCTAGCTTTGTATTCAGATTTGCTTCTTGTTTAGGGTTTTTCTCAGCGGGAACAATACTTCAAGATTCGACACCAGGAAAAAGAGTCTTTGCTTACAGTTTTATCTAGCTACTAGTATTCTGCTGTCTTCTGGGGCCTCAACAGGAACTTAACTGCCATTAATACAGTATAAGGAAATTTCAAGAGCTTACTCCTGAAAGGAAGAAAAAGGACAGGGAACTGGATTTGAGACTGGTTCACAAATTACATTCTTTTAAATTGCTGGACTGTAGCAGAAGGTAAACAGTGGACTACTTTGTGAGCAGCTCAGCACATGTTGGAGGATTGGTTTAGATAAATCCAGGTGGTAAATTGCCAACTGTCCCAGGGTGAGTCATCTCCTTATCTTCATACACATATTACGCAAATGTTTTCATCAAAATGTATCTTGTCATGATCCAGAAATTGTATCATTGTTCCCATCAACTTGCTAAGATCTAGTGAGACAGCTTCCTTGATCAGTTATCTGGGGTTGAATAGTTTACTAATTAGTTATTAATTCTGAAAGAGTTTCAGGAAATCAGTTTATTTCCTTTCTGGTCTCGCATCTTTTTGCTGTTATCATAGTTTGTTGATTGAAAAAGCTGTCCTTTAAAAATGGAAGAGACCTCTCACAAGAAGGACTTGTGTGCTTTTCATTTGTTTCCCTGGATGCTTTGCTAAGGGTCTGTGTTGAATTTAGTGAAGTCAGCTATAAGTTCTAGTAGCATCCCTAATATATGGCAGAAAGTTTGTGTGTTGGAATGTGTGTGAGAGGGTGTTTAAAGAAATAAAATGCTGTTATCCAGTCTTTTCCTTCCAGGAAGACCAGAGTAAAAGTCTATGACTCTTCAAAAGGTAGTTGGGATGTTAGAATTTGTTGGCAATATGAGTGTATTTAAGTCATGGATGATAATGCAGCTGTGCTGAGTAGCTGTAGTGAGTACAGGTGGCAAGGCTTTGGTAGATGGGGGCTGCACAGATGGTCCCTGTGAGAATGAGCCAAGGTGTGCCTCTGTGCTTGGCATAGTTACAGACGCACTGCAGGACAGCTGACCTGATCAGCAAAGGTTGGGGCACCTCTTTGAAAACTTAACTAAGAAAACAAGAAGTGTTGGGTGAAAGAAAGTGCGTCATTCCTGTGAACATCAAGGTCAGAAGAGAAGGGAGAGGAGGTGTTCCAGGCACCAAAGCAGATATTCCTCTGTAGCCCATGGACGTTTTGGAAGAAGTCACAGTGGAGCAGGTAATTCCCTGCAGTCCCTGCAGATGACCACATCAGAACAGTTATCCACGCTGCAGCCCATGAAGGACCCCGTGCTGGAGCTGATGGATATTGCCTGGACACTGCAGCTGTGGAGAGCCCACATGAGAGCAGGCTCTCGTGCCAGGAACTGTAGCCCGCAGAGAGTACGCGTACTGGAGCAGAGAAAAAGTTTGAGGAGGAAGGAGCTGCTGAGACAGTGTTGTAGACTAATGGCAACCCCCATTTCTCCCATGCTGCTTGGGGAAAGGGGAGGTGGAAGAGTTGGGAATGAAGTATTGAAGTTGAGTCTAGGAAAAAAAGGGGCAAGAGGGAGAGAAAGGTGTTTCAGTTTGTTTCTCACAACCCAACTCAGCATTAAAGTAAAATTTTTTTCTATGTTGAGTGTGTTTTGACAATAACTTGTAGGTGATCTCCCTGCCTCTATCTTAATCCAAGTGCTTTTCCTTCTTATTTTCTCCCCACATCCTGTTGAAGAGGGAAGTGAAGGGAGCACTTCGGTTTTAGTCTGGCAACCAGCCAGGGTCAACCCTCCATAGTAGCATTAAAAACCAATCTGAAGTAAGGCTTGAGATGAGAGATACTTCTGGCTCTTTAAGTGCACTGCTGTAGATACACAGTCCAGGAGAAAGGGTAAAAAGCTGTGGCCAAGTGTCCTGCATCTGTAAAGATAGTTCCGTGTGAATGTCTCAAACTTTTGTTTTATTCTTAATTTTAAATGTGCTTTATTTTTGTTTGAATACAGTATAACACAGCTGACCAATATGAATGAGCAAGAGGAGGTGTTACTGGAACAGTTTGTGAATCTGCCACAACTGAAGCAAGTCATTACTGATAGAGATGAGCTAGTGAAAAGCATTGAAGAGCTGGCAAGTAAGATGTCAAGATAACTAGCATCCATGGCTGTGTTCTGAAAACGGAATCCTTTAAAATAATAATAATTAATAATAGTGACTTTATTTTACAGAAAAAAACTTGTTGCTGGAGCCTAGTCTAGAAGCAAAAAGACAGACGGTGCTGGATAAAGTAAGTGAATAGTATAGTCTTTTTCAGAAATTAGTTGTAATGTTTTGTTTTTTCAGGGAGAAAACATTCTTTTTCTTCCTTTCAGTATGAGCAACTCACACAGATGAAAGCAGCCTTTGAAAAAAAGATGCAAAGACAGCATGAACTTAGTGAGGTATAATCTCTATCATATTAGCCTTTAAGAATACTTTACTAAAGTTAAGTTTTATTTGTATCTTTACTCATAAAGAATATTCTGGTTAAATTCCAATTTTACATGAAGTAGTAAGATTCATGTTCAGGATGAAGTAGCAACCATTCTGAGAGCAAAACAGTGCAATGCACTGCTATTTTTCTTACAGTATAGTAGAAGCAAAGTTGGAAGAAGGCATGTGATGAACTTGTAGTGCTGTTCTTAATTACAATCCTGGGGCAAAGAGTTCTAAGAATAAAGTCATTTTTAAAGAAGGCTTGTTTAATTAATAGTACCCATTTAACGTCATGAACTTGTTAACCTGTACCTGGTAAAAATGACTAAAACCATTGCTGTGGAACTTTAAATTCTGTGTTTCACTTGGTATGCTTACTTTGAGCAACATATTACATATGCTATCAAACTCACTTCTCACACCGAATCCCTTCTAGATTAATAAGCTACACTGTTCCTTGGAGATGAAGCTTCATTTGGTCATTAAGGCTTTTATGTAATCATAGAATCATTCTAGATAGCGTAGACATTGTAGACAGCATACTCACTTCTCACACGGACTCCCTTCTAGATTAATAAGGCTTTTATGTAATAGTAATGCTCTGTTCACATATCCCATACTTATATAGTCATTTTTCTTGTTCTTGGAAATGTGGATTTTGATGGATGATTTAATATTAAGAGTTTTTGTTTCCTTAGAGTTGCAGTCCAAGTGCTCTGCAAGCCAGACTTAAAGTAGCCGCTCATGAAGCTGAAGAGGAATCAGACACTATTGCAGAAGACTTCTTGGAAGGCAAAACAGAAATAGATGACTTTCTTAGTAGTTTCATGGAAAAGAGAACGGTATATAAAATACAAGTAATTGTAGTCTGAGAGATATACAGCAGATAGGTTGAACAATCCTGTGATTTAGAACAGTGCTTTAGCAAGCTCCAGCAAAACAAAAATGTCACTATGTGTCTTCAATCTATTTAAAATGTAGTCTGCATTCTGAATGCACATATATTTGAGGCAGGAATGAAAAGATCTTTCATTAGACCCTTACCGTGCTGTTGCAGGTATTTTTGTGCCACTTTCTTCTGTATCCTATAGATCTCTGTAGATCCAGGATCTCTATTAGGAGATTATAGATCCAGGTTCTATAGATCCAGATCTCTATTCTGTATCCTATAGATCTCTATAGATCCAGGAAACATAGCCACATAGGCTATTCTAAATTTGGGAAGTCAATATAGCACGATGTGTTATATTAAACATCCCTAATGCTCAATTTATTAAACTTCTTATACTAATTAATCTGTTGATGGTTATCAGCAAATAAGCAGCAGGTTCAAAAACAGCTGTTCTTGCTCATGCTGTGACAAGCACAACTTACTGTGTAGTGTACCTTTCTTTAAAGTTTCCTAGAATCATAGAATATCCCAAGTTGGAAGGGACCCATACGGATCATCAAGTCCAGCTCCTGGCACCGCACAGGTCTAACCAAAAGTTTAGACCATGTGACTAAGTGCACAGTCCAATCTCTTTTTAAATTCAGAGAGGCTTGGTGTAGTCACTAAAGGCATTTCATAAAAGAGGAAACTTTCCACATCATGGATGGAGAGATGTTATCGGTACACACAGTTGTTCAGCCTGAAGTTTGGAGGGAATGTTCATGGGTCTTTCCTTTCTTAAAGAGCCTGAGAAGTAGCTAAATCATTGAAGAGAAACTACAGTGTATGTGGTACAAATTTCTTTCAGAATTCACTCTTCCTGTGTCTTACATTCTAGCTCTGCCACTGTAGACGAGCCAAAGAAGAAAAACTTCAACAGGCAATAGCAATGCACAGCCAATTTCATGCTCCACTATAGGTAATTTTTTTTTTTTTTGTATGTGTGGTGAACGTCTTTTAATCTACCACTTTGTTACACACACTTTGGAATTGCTAACAGCAAATGGATTTGTTGCAATGTTTAGTGTTCTAATAAGGCTTTGTTTGGGAATCAAGTATGTGTTCCACCTATTGTTCATTAACTCCTCCAGAAATGCAAAATGTCTGATTATGGTTTTAAATGCAAAATATCTGATTATGGAAATTTGTCTTTACAGGCTTCCTGCAAACTACACCTGCCAAGAGAAGAGTGAAAAACCCAATAAAGCACACTTTTTAATAACTTAATTTGCGAATAAGCATTTCATCTTATGTGGTTGTATTTATAGAAGAGATTGTATACGGAGTTGGGACTGTTTTTGTACAAATTAGAATGTCTCTTTATATTCTCATTGTACTCAAGAATCCTTCTATTGCAGTCTTTGCACTAATTTCTTGTATTTATTGTTGATAGTTATTATATTTAAGTTTCTGCTGCTATACCCCATTCTTCAAAGATTAAATATCTGAACATGTAATTTTGACTAGCTTTTTACATTTTTATAAAAACATAATTCATATCTTTTGTATTTTGAAATTTAAACAAGTTTGGCTGTGGAAGTTTAAGATAAACGGTGATAGGGCTTTGGAAACCTGAAGAAGTTCATATTTGAGATTGTCAGTAAATTCACAAGCTGTCTTTTCTTGAAGCCTAAATGTTTAAGAATATATTTTTTACTTTTAGGTAATAACACAAAACTAATTATAGCCTGTACTGTGTTTTCGATAAGTAGATTCGGATTAAGCCAAGGATGTGTTGGAACAAAATATATTGGAATCAAAATGGAATAAATGAGCTCTGCGTAGATTTATGTTGCTCAGTAGCACCAATGCACTTGATGTCAGGAGTGGCTTGGTACCTGGCACTGTAATTAAATGCAACTTCCATCTAAAAATTTCATTTTGATATTTGTTTTTACTTACAGGAAAATAAAAAACAGGTTATCTTCCTGGTGTGTTAGGCACGAATATGTTCATCGTGTGAGGAACTCAAAAGCACTTTACAGAAAACTAATGATGAAGTTCTTTGTGAAGTAACAGTTACTCTCTACGTTAAAGGAACAACGAAACTGATTTGGCTAGGGTTGTATTGTGTTTTATGTTAAGGCCAGTGATAAAACTTGGAACTGAGCCTTAATTCTGCCCTTTAACCACTCAGTCTTAACTCAGGTGAGGATCTTTTATAGGATGGGGTGTATTGGGTGAGAGTGGATAGGACCAAATGCAGTATTGTAATAGGAGGAGAATACAACCCCTAAGTACGGACTTGTATGTTCTCACTTGGTCTTGCAAAAAGACAAATTCTTTTTCTTAATCATGTCAGTGAATTAGGTTTTCATGTGGACAGTCAAGTTCCAGAAGAACAGAAGTAACTACAGTTCTGCAAGAGGAATAAGTTAAAGAACTGATTAAGTAATCTGTCAGAAAGCCTGCTCCTTTCTTTTCAGAAAACAGTTTGGAGATAACCTTCTTAGCCAAGACATTACTCTGTTACCTGGGTAGGCCCACAGAACATCACAGATTCGAGTCTGAAACTAAAGCAGGTCAGTCCAGGAGAGAACTTTATATCACTCTTCTTCAGTTACTCCTAAACTCAAGACCGGCAGAATGGAATAAGGTATTTCTTTATTCACTTTTCTCCAATTTTAAACTTGAAGTTATGGGGGGAAAAAAAAATAAGTGCAAGTAGTCTGTACCGCAGCCTAGTGAATCTTCAAATGGGGCTTTAATCTCAGCCCTCTTGTGCTTCACAGTTTTGTTGCCTGTCTTAAGCTGCTGCCATTCAGGGCAAGTATAATATTTGCTGGTGTTTGAGTTTTTTTCTTTTGAAAAGCTGGGCCAAATGCTGAGATTGGATATCCCTAGGTAAATATAACTATCATCCAAATCAAAAAAGATACTGAGGTGCCTGAAAAAAGTAGTCGTTTATAAGTGCCACCATTAAGCAATAATGTACAGAATATTAAAAAAAAAAAAAAATACACACCAAAAACATTTCTACTGAGTGTGCGTAATACTGCTTTTTTTTATTGATAGAGCACTTCTGCTAGCTTGCTAACTAAAACCCTACTTTAAAATGAGATTGAAATAGTTTCTAAGAGGTTTTGGAAACAGGTCTCTGAGTAGTGTGATTTTCTGCATCTCTAGAGAAGTTAGACTTAAGTCATCAGTGTTACCTTCTTGGCAAACCCCATCTACTTCTATGTTGAGTGTACAAGTTGCTTTGAATCTTTCTGAGTATCAAGCTAAGGAAGCTTAAAGACTAGTCGTGCAATTCTGTACAGTGCTGTTGGTTTTTTGCTTTATTTTTCCTCTATTCCTTGTAAGAAGATAAAGAGACAGTTGAGTGCTCTGGTGCTCTTCCTCAGTTGGACTCTTTTCCTTACATGTTTTATGTTGCTATGAAATGACAGGTTTCTGACTTCATTTGCCACCTCCTGTTCAATGTTACGTGGTGTATTATGGTGCTCTTCTGCTGTGACCGAACTCTCCAGCCAGGTCACTTTCAGCTGATTTGCTTCCAAAACTGGAACATGTTCACAGCATTTCAGCTTTTCCTCTTTGGTTAGTCCTGTTTTCCAAGAGATCAGACTTAGAAATGTAGGTCTTCATAGCATCCTGATGGTAGCAAAGGTCCTGATGGTGTGTCAGTCTTCCATGAAAGTTCTTAGTACAGTGTTTTCTTTTTGAAGGGCTATCAACGTTGAAAGACCTCTCTCATCTCCCTTTTTATTTTCTCTCTCATTTTTCTTATTTTTTTTAGTGGTCACAAACCCATCCAAAGGAGCACAGAACTCCCTGAATCCAGTAACAGTGTACTTGGTTAACTACAGGTGTCCTGTAAAATATGCAGGAATGGCATCCTTATGACCCGTAAAAGATAATCCAACCTGCTGTTCTTTTTTCTATTGTTGTTGCTTTGTTGTTTTAAGTCCAACATTATTTGTGCCAATGCAAACATTTCATCTTATATGTAACCTTCGTGCTGTCACCAGAAGACATGGTAGAACAGTGATAAATACTCTTGTCGGAGTTAGGTGGCTTCTAGCTTGCTAGTTGTTCACTGTTAAGCGTATTCTTTATTATATTTTACAGAAATGTGAAATGTAGTTGTAAATCCAGCTTTAAACAATTCCCTAAGAAGTGTTAGAGGATGGAAGCTGCTGTTAGATGCATATCCTATAAGTCTTTCGAAATGCGTCAAGTGAACTTTTAAGCAGCCTGAAGTAGTAGGTTGCTTATAGTGACTGGTTTCTGAAGGGCCTTGCATTGTGTAAAGCTTGTACTGAGGTGTTACGCCAAATGGAAAAGTGAAATGAGTAAGAAATAAGAAAGTAAGGAGGCAATTTGTCATTGGTATTGCAGTAGTTTGGGGTGGGTTCAAGGGCACGTTCTGTATTGTAACTGCTAATTGAGTCTGATTTTGCATATTTAAATACCTCATCTTATTGCAAAATGGTGGTTTTTAAGCTGAATTTAGGCCTCTTGTTCTTCCCTGAGTCAATAGTCTACTTAAATCCAGAAGTGAATTCTCCATATAGCAATTGTAACTGATGATATTGCAGACCAGAGAAACTTTAAAATACCTCTGAAATCAAGTAGGTTTCATTTTAACTGCTATTAATGGTACGTTCTGCGGGGGATTATAGAAGAAAGTTTTCTTAGATTTTACAGTATATTTGACATGCTAACTTTTCTGAAAGACAGATTGTCAGATACATACAGCTATACTAACCACCAGTACAAGCAAAAGACTAGAAAGTTAGATCTAAGTAGTATCTAATCTACTGTAATTGCTGTATTTACTCTATACATACTCCTGCAGTTTTGCCACTTTGGACTTAGACAGAAACAAGACCAAAACATTTCTAACTTCTGTATTTGGTCAAAGTTCTTACTACTTCCTCTGAAGACTAGGAATAATCTCTTAGAGACATTCAGGTAACGCTGAATTAAAACACTGGCAAGAGAGTTAAAGTCAGTTATTACAACCTTATTGTGTACATTATTCTGAATAATAAATACTGTAGTGTGTTAAACATACAAATAAAGGCTTTGGGATTTTTAACAAAACTGGTAATTGTCTTAAATTATGGATAGAGTTGTGTATTTCAGGAGTTGTTGGGTGGATACAGAATTGTGTTGGAAACTGGTGCAGTAAGCTACTCCAAGACAAACTTTCATTCTTTGTATGTAGTGATTTGAGTTTTTCCACCTTAACCCTTTCAACAGCAGTAATTACTAGAGCCATCTTCACTGAAATGGGTTTTGAAAACCCACATTGCAGCTCTGGCTACTGCTTTTGTAAATGCTGTAGTTTGGTCAGACAGCTATAGAAATCTACTTTACCATCGTTCTTTGTAGCTTATTGCTATGTACAACACCAATAATAAGGGAATGCTTTAATAAAGTAAGAAAATGACTACATTATTTAATCATTGGAAACGATAAATTAATCTGAATAAGCTTGACAACCAGTAGACTTCAAAACAGGTCCTTGACTGAATTCAGTTATTGATTCTAGTGAACCAGTAAAGTTTCATTTAGCTTCTTTTACAGAATGATCTATGTTACAAGACCACTGAATTTTAAGACGTAATTTGATTTTCTGTCTCCTTGTGTTTTACTGGCAATTTAAATCATGTAAATGAAGTTGAATGCTTATTTTAATATTCCTTCCCATCTCCCCATTCTCTGGCAATGTTTCTGGTGTCTCTAAATTCCAGCTTTACTGTGCTCCTGGCCCTAGAACTTTGGCAGATATTTCATTAGTCTTCATACTGTATAAATTGACCTACTTTCAACTTACTTTCTGTACCACATGTTCCTCCCTTCACAAAGAAATTGTCAGAAACTTACCTGACACTGTTTTTTCAGTCACTGTAGTGTTTACATATCTCTGCACTATAGCATGGAACAGTGACCAGCCAACATGAAAGCTGTGCTCGAGCTTCAGCTGGAAAATCCCATTGCCTTGGCTAAGATAGTGATAAACTTGAGGATTCTGTGTGCAGATCAGGGCAATGTCCTTGATTAAGCATCAAGTTAGCTTGTGATAAAATCCATACCTTGCAAATATTACCTCTTTGTTACTGCTGGTTTTTAATTGTTACTGATATCTGTCATCAAACACTTTTTATCCTATGTAAACTTTTGTTCTGACTTGCCCCATATCTTCAAAGTATGTGGTTCCCCTCCCAGACATTTTACAGAGAGCTTTATTCCCTGCCTCCATCCTTCTATTATTTTTTCTTCCTTGCTTGCAGTGATACTGTTCAATCTCAGCTTTCCCCTCCAATTTATTTCATCTTATTTCTCAGCTTTTCAAGAATCCAATGTACTACCTTTGTCTATGTTGTGTGTAGAGCTACTATTAAAAGCACTTGATGAATACATTTTGTCTGTTCTTCAGCTGGAGATTATGTGTAGAAAAAACTTTCACTGTTTGATCTCATTACCCTCAGTGTCCTCTAGATACACATTTTCATACTAAAGAACAGCCTGAACTGTTCTGAGGCTAAAGTTACACGGCAGAAACCTCTAATACTCTTCTAATCCCTTCTTCCTAGCAGTTTGTTATGCTCATGTGTGTCCTATTTCAAATTATAGTGGACTCATGCCAGATTTGCAAGGATTTGCAGCAGAGGGAAGATCCCTACAAGCCTCCAAGAAATTAAGGTAGTTTGTAGTGCTTTTTTGTTTTTCATAGAAGAAATAAAGGGATGTAATGGACTCCTATGTAATGAACTCAAGTCAACTGACAGCAGCTGTTTTCAGCTGCAGATTTCTCCACAGTTTCAAGTACTGAAGTCAAGTATGACAGTAGGAAAGATAAAATAATCCCTTGACCTCAGTGACAAAATGCCTCTTGAGTAACTGAAGAACTGTATTACAAGAATTGGGAAAGCAAACCTTTGTTTCATTCAGCATTATGAAATAACGTAACAGTACATGACCTTAAGTATTTATTTGGAAGCGTTTCTCAGCAGGCTAATAATGTCACAAATACATACATTACAATGATGAAAACAGTAGTAAGTAATGCAGATTTTCAAGGACTCAGACACATCAGAGAGGGCTGCTAAGCAAAGACTTCATTTAAAATGTTAGTATGTTAGCTAAGAACTTGCATTAGCTCCATGAGGACAGTGCTTTGAGTATGCCTATATTCCTGTTCCGCATTTGTTTCTAAACATATTTAATAAGGTGCAATACCATGATACACAATTTTACATTTTAAAGATGCACAATGGTATTGCCCAGTCTCAAACTCATTTTTAAGAAGATAGCTGTATGTTTTGTTTCATTGCTGACTTTACAGTATATTTCTTTACTTTGAGAAAACCCATTCAAAATCTCCTCTAATACTATAAATTTTACAGGCTATGTTCAAAATATGAAACATTTTTAAAAGTACAATTAAAATCAGGAATTTCATTCATTAAAAAGCCATAAAGATTAAAAACCAGAAGGCTGGATCCTCAACAGAAAGTAAATTATCATAGCCCTATTTTTAACTGAGTGACAGGGATTTATCAGTCTGAGAATCTGGCCTTTCCAGTATAACAATAAGATCTTGTTGTTAAGAATTAAATTATTTCTTCAAAGACAGCAGCTCTTAAGAGGATATTAATCAGGATAGTAATGAAGTTTACCTACTTAATAACAAGTTCTTAGAACAAAATGAAGAGCCATTCCGCGAAAGCAGACTAAGTAATAAAATCTAAAGCTTCTACATTGAGGTATATTTATATAATTTAATTCTGCCTGTAAATCTGTACTTGAAGGAGTAGCAGGAAGTACCATCGAAGTCAACTTACATCGCTACCATGGTTTGCTTTAGTAGAACTCAATGCTACATCACATCATTGTCTCCAAGGAGTTAAAAGCAGATGTGACGTATATTTAACTAATTTTCTTTATTTGGGGGGTGGGGAGGAGAAGGAGGCTTCATCTGGAAGCCTTTTAGTGAGTTTCAAAACATCCCAAGTTTTAAACATTTGTCAATGGTTTATTTCCTTATCTATAACTATGAAAGCTATTGCTCCTACTGATAAAAAAAAAAAAAAAGAAAATTATTAAACCAAACTTAAGACTGAATCTTCTATTGTGTTGTTCTATTCCATATTTAATACCAGAAAATAATTCTTTGAATCAGTCTTAAATTAGCATTGCTATGCTCAGGTTGGCAAATGTTATAAGGGAAATTTTGTGTGCAGATAAAAAACAAACAAAAAACAACTTTTATGTTAGTCTGAACAATAATATTTGGAAAAAATACAATAATTCCTTTATGGGCATAGCCATCTTCTAGTTCTGGATTTGGAGCAACACTTGTAGGTGACTTTTATAAGTGATTTTGGACTGCGTATGTACCTCACTCCCACTGAAATAAGACTGACAGGTAGGAGTTAAAATAGGTTGAAGAGTCTGGATTTTTATTATGTTTAAAACTTTACCTCTGTATCTTTCTTAGCCAGTTTTGAAGAGTAAACTATAAATAATGTTTGAGAACAAAAGACAGAGGCTATAGTATGCAGCCTAACATCTTTCATTTTAATGGGATGTTTTACCACAAAGATTGTGTTAAGTATTGTCATAGTCCTTGAAGTTTTGTTCACAGAAACTAAACTTTCAACACTGGTTGAGAGTTGAGTACAAACGGGATGCATTCACATGCTTCTTACTAAGGAATCCTTCTGTACTATCAAAGCTGCATTTGTTCCCTAAGCAAGCATATTCATTTGTTAGGTTTGCATTGCCTTAAAGGACTCTAGTAGGAGAATATGCAAAATAAATAATTGTTGGTATTCAAAAAGTAACAGCTCTCATGGGAAAAAAAGGATGCTCACAATATATCTGAAGGCAAAAAAAGCTATAAAAATAAGTTCTGACTGCTTCACCAGTAGCCTAGCACTAAGTGGATCTTCAACTTTGCCCATGTATGTAAGAGTACTTTGGAATTTCATGTCTTTGGAGAATAACTTATTTTGTACAATAAATATGGAGATGTACAAAGTAAGGAATAATTATGTGCAGCATTGATAAAGTGAAAACAAACACCACATTGGCTTAAATTAAATATTCATAACAACGGAGATTACCTTTCATTAGCATTATGTCTAAAAACTAATAATGGCTTGTTCTGCTCAATCTTTACTTACACAATTGCACAGTTCCCTTTCTTTGGATTATTTCTTTAGGCCACAGACCATTCCCATTCTTCATCTGATGAAAGTGCATCATTCCAGACCATGAAGGACTTGGCTTCATCTACATCCTTTCCTGCTGAGAAGGTATTTCAGACTGCCATACATACAGCTTCATCTGAATCCTTACCACTGTCCTCGCTAGGCAAGCAGCCACCCCTACTTGGGGACCTGCAGCTTAAGTCCTCCACACCAGACTCCTGATCACTGTTGGCTGAGAGGTCAGGATCAGAGCTTTTCAGGTTGTCCTGTGTCAAAATCAAGGCTGAATCTTCATCCCCTTGTGAAGGGCTCCGGGATGGGAATGATTTCAGATCACTGCTGTACTCCTGGGGAGTATTGGCTAAACTGTTGGTGGAAGCAGAAAGCCCTAATTGTTTGCTTCGGTCTTGCTGCTTACTCTGGATTTTATTATCATTTAATTGCATTTTCTGAAGATTGGCCAGTCTCTGAAATCAAGAAAACAGTATGCGTTATTTGCACCCATTTAGGACCCAGTGTTCCTTTTAAGTGTCTTTGCCTTTTGAAAAATAAATAAGTTAGAGCCCAACCCAAGGGGCACCCTTTAAACTTTTTTTCTGTTCATGGAGTGTGAGATATGCACAAGTCTGTCACAAACTGATGCTGAACTGAATTACAGAAGGATATAGGTTTTCTTTCAGGAATAGTATGGATGCACTATCACAGGTGAAATTCTCACCTTAAAGAGAGAGGTCTACCTTTGTGCCTCAGAACGTTAAAAGTAAAACAATCCCTGTGATTTATGTGAGAACAAGGACCATGGCTGGACATCCTTATGCCAGAAGAGGATGTGTTGTGTAGGGGATTCTGTTGCATATGGAATTAGGTTTCATCTGCCATCAGCTCGAGTCTGGGACATTCCAATCGAGTGTTTATTACCTCTCCTAAGACTTCCAGCTCTTCTTCCAGCTGCTGAGTCTCTTCCTTGACTGCCATCAGATAATCAGTAACTGACTGTCGAGGATGCAGCCCCTTTTCAAAGCGATTGTACATACCACTCCAGAACCTGGAATTGAGGGGAAGGTCAGCAATTTTCTCATTTAGCAAGATGGTATCAGAAGACTTAAATACATGCATTTTTTTTCAGCCTTTTTTAGATCCATCATTGGAGTGCATACACGTTCCATACATTCATTAACTATTTGGTAAGATTTATAATCATTTAAGTTGGAAAAGATCTCTAAGATCACCAAGACCAACTGTTAACCTAGCACTGCCAAGTCTACCACTAAACCGTGTCCCTAAGCACCGTAGCTGTGGTTCATTATGGTTCATTTACATTGGATCTGTCCTGAAGATGCAAATCTGTGGACATGCACAGCTTGAACCACTTCTTATACACAATAGAAATAAACAGGAATGTCTTGGATCACATGGCTCTGGGTGGTTCGCTGATTAGGGTTTTCAGCGATTCAGGACATTAACTATTAGAAGTAATATAGCTTATCAAAAGAACAGGTATCCTCTAAGACTAATTAATACAAACTTTTGCTACAGTATTTTCTTGTTCTACACTGTATGTGCTTTAGAGCAAAGGTACCTACCTATACCGCAGCCATGGTTCCAGACAGTTTTTCATAATCCTAGTTGTTAACCATTATTTAGCTTCCCACAGAGCCACTTTTGGAATTCTGTATGCTTATTTTTGTCTGGGGTAGGGGAGTGAGGGGCAGCTTATTTGCAATTTGTTTTTCCCCCCCCCCCCCCCGTAAAGAAGGCTTAAAAACAAAGGCTAAAAAACAGTATAGTGTCCTAATCTCTTAAAATTTAAACTGAAATTTTAAACATATGATTTTTTTTCTCTAAAATAATTATGGCATTTCAGTTGCTGCATAAATATATGCTTACACCTCTCAAGTAAACAGAATGCTTAAGAAAACAAGCAAGCTGGGAAAGAAAGAAAAATAATTAAATAGGTTCCTTAGCTGGAGGTGTACTCAAGTGCTTTCCAGAACTGGGGACTTATATGTTGTTCTAATGAAGAAACCTGTGCTAGTGATACCAAGTTGCTGTACACTGAATTCCAATTGATTTAAAACAGCAGTCCATAGCAAAAGGAAAGGCATTCAAAAGGAAAGGGTTCAAACTGTAAGTCTGTAGCTTACTCTAGCATTCTTCTTTCCTGTTTTCCACACAGCACATGGCCAGAACCTGACTTTGAGTATGTAAGTAGCTCACCAGACAGGTTAAGTAACTGAGAGACTTGCCCTCAGATGCCCAACCAAGTAGCTATTATTCCTACCCCAATACTAACTGTATACTATTTAAGTCACATTCCCCCTTAAGTTTACAGTCTGATAGCTTGAAAATCTTTACACACCCAAGTAATGCAATTAAAATCAACTGGATTACTTTTCTAATGGAGCATTGGTATTTCTTTTACAAATCCCACTATGCCAAAGAATACAATTAATGGCTATTTTTAACCTCTTTTAACGTGGCTATGGCCTGGAACAGTAGATGTGAGAAAATTCAGTTTCTGTCATCTAGGATACTTACTGACTTTTTAGTAGGTGCTTTTAGTTACAATTAGAAAGGAAATTAATTGATTTTACTTAAGTCACAGTTTTCATGTATTTCTAATTAAGTTCTCCTCAAGTTTATTAAAATTAATGGCACAATTAATTGCTCAAGTCAGAATGTCAATACCAACAATTCTAAACTCATTAGGTTCAGCTCAACTTTGGAATAAAAAAAAAAAGTAGAATTCATCTTGTATACTTTAAGGTATAACAACAACAAGGAGAAAGTCTGCTTTTTGTTTTACTGAACACTCAGTTTAGCAATTAAACTGTATCAAATTATCATTGTAAAATCTTGAATGGAAGAAGTTTAAGGAAATTTAAATTTAGAAAACATCGATGAGAACAGAACTGAAAGAGCCATTTCTCAGTGGAAGAAGTGAGTAACCATGAAATTAGGACACACCACTATCAATACAGCTCTAATCTTAAGCTTCTTTTCAGACTAATACTCTGCTGTGGACTGCTGCAGAGGTGTTGGCTGACTGTGAGCATGCAAAGAATGAACTCATGGCATCTGAACCTGAATTCACTCTGTAAGTTCTCTTACAGAGCGATAAACACATAAATACAAAGGCATTATGTTCTTTTATGTACTAACACATCCTATGCTTCTCAGTGGCAAGTGATATTACCTACTTGTACAAGAAGTTGCATGGAGCCATCTGTGGGTACAGGGTCCCTTGGGTTTGGCTGTGGTTTGATCTGTACAGAGGATTCAAGTAATCTGCACGATTTTTCCACAAGTGAGCCCACAGTGAATATGTTCGTTCTTGGATTCTGAAAAAATAGAGTCAAGTGTATAAACATCTCAAGCACAATTCAGGTATCAATAAAGCTTGGTTAAGACATTCTAGTGCTCTACTTGTTTACAATCAGCTTTATACTTCCTTAGCAGAATAAGATGTATCCCTTTGTTGGTCATTAACAGCAAAATCCAATCCATTCCCCATAAAGCCAGAGCAGCTGGAGAGAGAATGTAGAGAGCTGGGTTCATTTTAGGTTTCCTCTGTAGAAGTCCTAGAACAGCCCCATTAAACCTTCCCCCGCAGTATTCGTAGAATGATGATGGACAGCTTGGTGCTTTCTTTCCTGCCCCACTGCTCTGCAACCCTTTTGTGGCATTGGTGAAACTGGAGGTATTCATAACCCATGCTTGTTATGCATGGTCAGTAAACAGGCAGAAGCCTGACACATATATGAATGTTGCCTGGCTGCAGAAGCTGAGTAGTCAGTTGTTCTCTCTGAGTTAAATTCAGCCATGGGAGGGCTTGTAATTATGCAAGCTGGGAATGACAGCTGACAAACAATTGAGATTGTTAAAAAAAAAAAAATGCTTTACATGACAGGATCTTGCTTCTGTGAGGTAGTAACTTTCACCTTCTTTTTAAGACTCCAGGGACGGGTCACTTTTTTTCTGTGGATTACGTGGAGTGAGTCACAGCAGGTTCAGTGCTTGGCTAGGTTGGGTGTTCTTGGTCTCAATCACATAATCACACAATCTGAATCATATAATGATGGAGTCTGTGGTCACATGTAAACTGTGATTGACAGTAGGATGCTTTGGGATGGCTTGCCCTAGCAGTATCAGCTAAAATTTCTTTGTTAGCATGAAAATTTGAGGGTATTTGGTCCCAAAGGTTTGAGAGATGGAGAGGATCACCTCCGTAAAATTGGCTTTCAGACCTATTGCTGCACCAAAAGGATGCCCACACAAGTGAGCTGAGATTTCTCCTGCAGTTATAGCTTGGGATATGATGAAGGTATATCAAATGCTCTGTGTTTGAGCAGTGAAAGGGTCCAAAGAGCAGCAGCAAGCAATGACTGCCGCTTCCCTCACAGTACTACTGCTGTCATGATCATGATGCATGAGAAAAGCAGGGGTTACCACGATGTAACCTAGGAGCCAGGGCCCCGTGCAGCAGATAACGAACATCAGCTCTGCCATGAGTGATAATGTTGGCTCTGTTTGGAACTGAGGACAGGTAGATTAATGCATAATTGCTTTGGAGCCAAACAGCAGAAGGACAGTTTGGTGACTCAGTCCTCAGGAGGGGTACCACACTAAAAGGCTGTTCATAAGTAAGTATCCCAGACGACAGGACTAGAGTGGTGGCTGGGAAGAACATGAGATCCAAAGACAGGTTAGAACACAGAAGAGCAGTGACTCAAACTGAGAACTGAATTTTCATTAATAGCTTTTTTTTTTTTTTTTTTTTTTTTAGAGCTTGCCTCATAGGTTTTTAATGCTGCAATAAGGCCAGGGCCACGTGGCTGAAGGTCTAATGCTCTCAGTTCTCACTAATCCCTGTCATGCACACGGTGGATTATACTCACAGCAGAGCCACACTGCAGAGGATCAACGTTTTTGGTATTAATCTGTGTCACCAGAAGATGACAGCCAGGAATGCTACACTGCTCCTTGCACCTTATGGAAGCACGTACACCTGGGCTGGGAAACACTGGAGTCTTGAACACAGTAACACACCCACAGACCCCAACATAAATAAGCTTCTACAGAAAAGGCTTTCATACTTAAGCTCTCGTCTCTCCTTCTGGCTGTTACACAGGAAATTACCGAACTGGCAAGAATAGATATGGTGCTGTATGTGGATCAGGAATCTCTCATTGAATTCAAAGGCACAAGGAAATTGTTCCATTAACTGCCAGACACATTCGATGAACTGGTCAATAACAGGGGATATCTCTTTTGGATCTCCATCTAAATTGCCATACCTAAAACAGGACAAGATACATTCAGTTATAACCTGAAATCTGCTAGGAAAACTGAATTGATGAATCCTGAATTAATGAAAACAAAGCCCTCACACTTCCAGCGCACAAAGTGCATTCATTTCTAAAATCTCACCCACTAGCGTGTTTTTACTTACAAAAATGATGCAAGGCTCATGGAGTAGAAGGAAAGCAGAATTTATCAAATAGAAAGAGAAGCCCCTTATGGGTGTCTTGTTGCTTCACATCTACTAACAGCTGGCTGCTACATAGCCATGTTTTAATGCTATTAATATAGTTATGCCACAGTAACAGAAGTCATCATAAGAATGACTGCAGTGACTTAGCAAGCTATCCTAGACAGTCTGTCAATGTCAGACCATTGCCAAACCCAGAAGACTGAGCAGGAGAGGAACAGAACAACTTTGGCATAAAACAGTTTAAAGCTGCCCTCTCTTGGTGACATTTTTAAAAGTGGGAAATTTTTACAGCTACTTTATCTGTAAAGTGGACATGAAACTTTCTATCTATAAAACTGTCTGTTGGAACCACTTGCTGTAGGGTACGTTGAAGAACAGGAACCTGAAAATACAGAACACACAGAAATAAAAGATATTTTATAAGTCTACCTAATAGGAAGAAGCATTTTCAATTAATTATTCTGCTTGCCTAGTGACATAAGGCTTGGGAAAAATGGAAAGTGGAAAAATGGAGAGTGGAAATCTGTCAACATCTAAAATCAAAGCCTTCACTTCTACTGTTACTATGCATCAAAGCAAGCATAACAATACTGTACTGGAAATCAGACTATAGCCATCGGTGATTACATTTCATTGTATCTATCACCTGATAATAATAGACATCTGACAGCATTATTTTTTAATGTGATAATTCCTGCTGGAATTTCACAAGTGTTGTGGCACTTCTACTGAAAAGTTGTTTTTGTGTGTGTGCTTTTTTTTTTTTTAAGAACATAAATTTATATCCAAATCAAGCAATATCATGTAGTTAAGCTCCAATACAAAAACTACACTTTATATTTTTACAGAAATTAAAGGAAAAGAAAGAAAATAAAGAAAATATGGATATTTATCCATGTTTATACATAAATTATTCAGACATTTTCATTATGTTATAGCCTTTATATTATGGATGCACAAAATAACTTGTCCAGATAGATGACTTTCTGCTTTTCCTTTACCTGATGTTTCTGAACAAAAGCTATTGTTTTCATTGGAACAAAGCATAATAAGAAAAGTATATTTTAGATAATAGGTAACTCAAAGACATGCCTAAATTTAAGTACTATCCTGGAAAACGTACACTCTCCTGAACAGGGACTTAAGCGGGAATTCTTGGCACTACTGAAAGATCTGCTGGATTCCAGAGGGGATTTTCAAGTCACATATTTTTTTCTCACATGCGTCATAGCAATTGCAAGACCAGCACTCACTATTCCTCATAGCAATCTTGTAGTGAACATACAAGAAAAGACAGATACAAAAATATTTCACTTTGATTTTTCCAGGCAGCTAAGTTACATAGAGGGGAAAAACGGATATGGTGATATCCTGAGGGTGCGTTCTGTTGATATGCTTTGAAAGACAACAAGTAAAGTAAAATTGGAATGGCAGTGGATACTGACTACATAAAATATATAGAAAGAAAAACTCTAGCACAGCCTTACCTGTGGTTAAATTTGTGACCAAAGGAAATCCAGTCTTTTTCAATTAAAACCTAAAATGAGAATATTGCGTTCAGTGTAGTGGAGCAGAGCTGACATATTGAAACAGGCAGAACAAGCAGTATTGGAATCCCAGGTATTTTTTAGAATAAGCAGAAAAGTGATGAGCAAGATACGATGTAAGCAAGCAGTATCAGAATCCCAGAAAAATTTGACAGCAAGCAGGAAGATGATGAGCATTGAGCACCACTGCCAACTCAGAAGAAAGTAGCAGTTCTGATTAATGCAAGTATTTCACCATAAATTAGGTTGCTTCATCATTTGCTAAACCAGAACCTAACAGTGTTTCAAACCTCATTCTTAATGTGTGCCCATTAACTTGATAGGCATTCCTAGATGCCTCACTAGTGCTGGTGTGCTTGGTAAAGGATCAGATCTTCCAACATGCTTGCTCATTGCAATCTAGTGTCTGAGGATCACACACTTCTGACACTCATAACTTCACTTATTCCTGAAAACAAACACAAACTCATGCCTGCACCAAAAAGCCCCTTGGGCTGCAGGAAAGTTTCTTGGTTGAGGTTATGAAAAAAATAGATGGGTACCCAACTGCTCCACACCTTTGATAGCATTTCATAAAGAAATGGGGAGACTAACTTGGATGGATAAAAACCTTTATACTTAAGAAGAATAAAAAATTAGGGAAAGTTGGTTTTCCATAAAAAAAAAAAAAAAGAAGATACTCAACATTCTCTAAAATTATGCCATAATATTTTCATTTACTATGTGAAAGAGAACCTGCTTACCATGAATCCCTTCATAGTTCTGTAATATGGGTCCAACAGAAGGCTTGCTACAGAGCAAACCTGGGCTGTTCTATCCCAGCCATCAGAGCAGTGAACAAGCACACTCACACCTTCCTCAGCCACAGCCTAAGAATACAGAAAAAGTCAGAGAAAGGCAATAGTAAGAGAGGAAAAGTGAGACAGCGCAGTATGGAGGGCATTCATTTGAGAACTGGGAAAATTTGGGGTTTGTTTAGTTTTGTTTTTAATTCTGCCACAGATTTCCTGAATGATGTTGAGCGTTATTCCTCTCATTTGGAAGGTCTTAATCGCATCCCATCCCATGCAACACAGTGTTGGCACAGTCTTCTAACTTCTAACTGCCAAGTTGTTAGCTATTCTGGTTTTGAGTTACTTTCACCTCCTCTTCATGAAGCTGTTCTGCATAGAATAGCTAAGTGTGCTTTTGGGCCATGGGGCCTTTGACCTTACCCAGAAAGGAACAGATCTGAATTTCAGCACCTGTTTTTTGTGAACACCAATGAGACACAAACATTGGATCTGGGGACTTGAAGGAGCATACTACAAAATCTCATTTGTAATTTGTGATAGGCACCCCACACTGTCCTTTAGATGCACTAAGAGGATAGATACATTAAAAAAAAAAAGGGGGGGGGGGGGTGGGGTACTTAGCTATTATGGAACTTGCAGATAAATACATTTCCAAAATATACCAGCAAATTCACCTGGAAGACAGCTTCACTGATTCTCAGTTCCAAAAGCCTACTGTGCACAAGAGGATCCAGACCACACAGAGCAATTAAAATACATCAACTGGACAGAGTGGACTACTGTCTAAAGTCAGCTCAGCTACTGCTAATGCTCTCACTCACATACCAGCAACAGAACAGCCGTATTTCCATATGGCTCTTAATTTCCCTTCCTGATGGCAATGCCAACAATGGTAATGTCTGCCTCCAGTGCCAGGCTAGCATGGATATTATTACACCATACTGCATTAAAGACATAATTGTAAAGATTTCTGATGAAGCCTGTGGTAGTAGTGAACATCCATATCTAATAAGCAAGATTGTACAATTACTTTTAAAGTGAGTAACTGAGGAGAGAGGATCCCATTTTAACCATAATCCAGAAGAAACACATGAAAAGGGGATTTGTACGATGCTCTTCAAAGTCTCGTGTTGCATTATTTTTGGAACTTAAGGGTTATTTTAAATTCTAAGGATTTTGGCCTTTGCCATTTCTAAAGAGAACTATGTTTAGAAAAGAAAGAAATAAAATAGGTTAGGAAAGACACTGCTTAGATAAATAAACATTTAGGTTAAATTTGGGCTTAAAAGAAAACAAGGAATAATAATAAATTATCTATGTTTATCTCAAGAGACAAGTAAATTCTACCAAAATAGAACCCATATGGGCAGGAGACCAAAAACTGAGAACTGGGAACTGTGCAAATAAGTACAGGTCAAAATGCAAGCCTGAGTAAACACAAGGCTGGCAAGCATATGGACAAAGGATATACTTTTTGGACATTAAACACTAGCCACTGGGAAAAAATTGGCAAGAGCTAATGTAAATGACTTGATTTCTATAAACTAAAGAAGCTAGTAGGACTGGGAGAAATAACATGGGCATTTATCTTGCAGCTGGCATTCAGGTAAGAGGCTACAACTGCTGAGCAGGAAGAAGCAAAACAAGAGAAACAGGCAGTTACTTAGGAGGCAGATCCATGAAGTTTATCCATATTGTCATATATAGCAGGTCTTGTAAATAAAATGACCTGTAAAAAATTGTAATAGTAATCTTAAAAATAAGAACTGAACCAGAAAAGAGACAGACCACAAGTAAGGGGGTTATAAAATTAAAATAACTGTTAGTAGATGAGAAATGTCTGCACTGCTTGAGGTGGGATTAGGAGAAATAATTTCTTACCAAAGCCAACACTTTTTTTTTTTTTTTTTTCCTGAAGCAGTTATCAAGTACTTAAGAGTAGAACCTGCTAGAGAATTTGGTCATCATAATGGACAGGCACTGGATTAGGAGGTTAATTTAGGTGTTTCCTAAATAACTCAGAGGATAGTGCTAACATTCCTGTAGTACAACTACCGTGTAAAGTAGTAGTCCTAGAACTGAAATTGTCAGCAAAGAAAATGTCCTGGAAACAGTGGAGGAGGCAAGGTAAATAGGGAAAGGAGCAGCAACAACAACTGCTGGGGCAGTAAAGAAAGGGCATTGAAATACATGGCATAACATGGCATAACAAGATCCAGGAAAGCAGAGGCCATAATACATTTGAGATCTTCAGTGCAAATTAACACAAACTCTTTTTACCGAATTAGCAAAATGTTCATGTCACAGCACCTAAAACCTTTCTCTCCTCATATGCGAGGCATCACAAGACACACTAGTTTCCGATACAACAACATCACTGAAGATAACAAAAGTTACCCAAGTAACTTGGGTTACTTGGTCCTCACTTTCTGGGTAGTTCAAGTTTTGTTTTTATTTTATACACCTTACCTTTGCAATAAAAATGCCAGCATCCATAATGGCTTTGATATGCTTCAGCCAGCCCGAATTTTCAAGGCCCCACAGAAAGTCACTCATTGAAGGTGATTTCAGTTCACAAACTGCAAAATAAGCTACATCTTAAATGCAGGGTAAATACAGGAAGCCTGATGCAATCAGTTTACCAAATACATCCTTCTGTGCAGCACAGATCTTCCCCAGTTGTGTTGTGAGTGAAGTTTTCCAACCCTTTAGAGAGAGGCACTTCTATCTATTATTGAGGTCTTGGAATCAGAAAATGAACAAATTTCTGCCTTTGGACAGGCAGAAAACCACTAAGTGCCATAGCCTCCTATTCACAACCATATTTGCTGGTGAAGCTGGATTTGGTGAGTGCTATAAGGGCAGCCCCAACAAATCCAGATGTTAGCATCACCACACACAATGGTGTTTTGGATAAAGCAATTCAATCAAGAGTTCCTGTCCCTGAATGAAACCTTATTAAAATTTCAGATGTAGCCAAAAAACATCATCTGATGGTGAGGAAAAGTCATAGCTCACCAAGGAAAACATTTTTGCTGAAAACTTTGCCATCTTAACACCATGTTTGAAGAACAAAATCTCCCAGCTTTTACAACATTAAATTTCTATCCTACTGTACCTGAGTGCTTTTTTAAAAAAAAAAATAGTCAATCAGAATCTAAAACAGGTATCTCATTCTAGCAAGAAATACCTCTTTGGGGTAATCTATTTTCAAGAGTGAGACACTAAATTCACCACATAAATAGATTACACACTTATTCTGATCCATGTTCAATGATATTGTATTTTAAAGAAAAAATGTATTAATCTGTGAAATTCATTTAAGGAATATAGTGAAAACATCATGTTTTCCATTAAGTTCAGGTATGACCTGTGAATTAATAACATCTTAGTAGGTCTCTTTTCCTCTGGACATCTTCTAAAAGACTCAGCTCATATTTTGAGCCATTATGACTGGTGGCAAAACTTCCATTTCTTTCAACATGAACAGAGTTTAATTTTACAAGCCAAATTCAGAGTTTATACTATGTCTGAGTGAATCTGACTGTTTTCACTCTTTTTAATTCAGAGGCAATTCTGACTCCTTTTAATTCAGAGGCAAAACAGCCTAATGTGTCCATGTGAAATCCAGTAATCTTTGTACGCAGGTCTCTTCCAGATGGTTATTTTAAAAGTCTTTTTGAAGGATATTTATAAAAATGCATAGATAGCAGCACTGAAAGCAAACATCTTTGCACATGACTAATGCTCCTGTGCAGATGGAAGCATGACCAATTAGTAGCTGGATTCTGGCTGAGGCTGCTGTCACTGTTTACAAAAGTCCAAGGTAAAGCTGAAATAGTGCTTTGCTCATTCCCACCACCAAATTGGAATCAATATTTACCTACCACTTCACTGAGCAAAGTTCAGACTGTCCTAAATTAAAGGCACACACCTTATATTTCAAATGATTTTGGCCACCAACCTGGACCTCAGTACTGAGTTCAGTTATGAATTCAACTTATCCTGAGGGAAAAGGACATTTCTCGGCAGTGAAAAAAAAAAATGATACCAGCACAAAAAAAAATCTTGCTACCTTCTTTACTTCAGGAGAGATAAAATAAATAAAAATAAATAAATAAAATTTGGTACCAAAATCCGGGAGAAATAAAACCTCCTGCACACATGCTGTGGGAAAGAGATCATAGGCTGGGCACAGGAAAATCAAGAGCCCATGCCAGAGTTCATGGAAATCCAGCTGTGCTTCCTTCCCCTGGAGGGTAGGAAGAAATAGGGCACGTGGTGGAAACTGCCTCTTCCATCAGCACCAGTACCAGAAGGGGATGCAACTGAAGTTCAGTTTCCCTCTTTCTGGCAGCAGGGTCCTAGGGAGAGGAAGAAGGGCTGTGGGCCAACCCCTTAAGCTCTCTTTCTGGCTGATCTGTCACTGCAGTCCAAGGATCAGAAGGCTGCTCTGATCAACCACCAGTGCTCCTGGTATGAGGGGAGGAGAAGCTCATGTTTGCTGTTTAAATACAGACAGAGAGCATGTGGGGTCGCCATTTCAGTGCACAACAAACAGGGGTCAAGCTTTGGTTGTCTCCTAGAAGCCTGACAGGGCTCCCCCGCTTCGCACATACCAAACAACAGGCTCAGCACCTGAATCTTTCCTGAGAAAACATCTTGTACCACATCTTCTTCTAATATTAAAAATTATTTCAAGGAAGTTGTGTCCAGGATCAAAATTGACACAAGTTTTTTCATAGACACCTCTCTTAAAAAATAACAATAATAAAATTCAATATTATACAAATGATATGAGGCAGCAGAGGCAAGGATAAAACTTGATTGTTTGTTCTTCTGGAAGGAAATTTCAGCACCTCAAAGTTCATTTTTCTTCTAGAGTAAAGTGAAATCTCAACTTCTTTTGCATATTTTTAAAAAAATCTTGTTATCCTACAAATTTAGTATTTAAATTATTAATAATCTGTATTAAATTTTAATATAAATTATAATGCTCTTATATTATGCTAAAATAAATATACAAGAGTAAATACATGTTAATTAAATAAAACTGTTAGAATTAAAGTTATTAAAATTTCAAAGCTTTTTTTTTTTTACTAATCAAATTATTGGCAATAAGTATAAAACTAATTGGTTCAGCTTTTTTCTAAAGAAATATAATTGAAATCAACATATTCCTAATACAAGTGCATTTTTAGTTCAGATTATTTCTTCAGTGTTTGAAATTATTTAAAATTGTATGTTGACAACAAACTGCAGTCTTTCATGTGACCTTCACTTCTGCTTAATTCCAGTAAATGGAATAAAATTATCTTTGCTGCACTCCTGCACCAAATCAGACTCATCTCACAACATACCACGATCAGTAGGCATATTCTGGGATGTTGGCAGTGTAATGTGATATTTACATTAGAGATTTACCATTTGATTTCATCAAATACTTGATGAAAATGTAAAGCCATATCAAGTGGATATTGTTGTTGTCTTTGGCAGCCTTTTTGATTCTGGTTCCCCAGTAATAACATTTTAAAGGACACAAGAAAAATAAGATGAAGGGACACTTCTACAAATGGAAAAAGAGGAAAACTGTATGGTTTTTTACATGAAAAAAAAAAGCCCTCATGCACCTCAAGCCTTAAGATTCAATGAAAGCTTCAAGTATTTGAAACCTCACTTCTTTAATTTCTAATCTTATCTGTCAGGTCTCTAAACGAGATTTCAACACAGAAAATATAAAATCTATGAAAAAACACAGATACATACAACATAAGGCTCATTTAAGAACAGACGCTAAAAAGTTATGCCCCCAAGCAGCATGAAGTGTTAAATGTATCAGAAATTGCCTTGTTACCTATCAGTTTGTGCCATGGGCTTGGCTCATGAACTTCTGGCTCTAAAATAATACACAACACTACCCCATGCAGCCAGGCTGGTTGTTTACTACTTTAACCTTGCTAGGCTCAAGCTGAACAAAGTGAAAGGTTTGTTCACGAGGCCTCTCTTTCAGCCAAACAAGGCTTTGTCGTTCACTAAAACCCCTCCTTCTGAGACCCTTAGGCAAGGAACTAAGGAAGAATACACCATAGAGGGAGCGATGTACTAAAAATAAAGTGAATTGCCTAGGAGTTATTGATTTAAACTAAGATCCTCTGTAGGGCTGAGGACACATGCATCTGTAGTGGGCAGAGCAATGGCTACAGAGCCTTCCTCCTTCGCGTGGACAAGGTTACTGACCAGGGATCACAGAAGACTACACAGACTGCCTTGGAATCACATGTGGCCAAAGAGGACATGGTAAGGTACATTCCTGTGGTACCAGAAGGCACATTTCAGCCTGGAGAAGAGAAGGCCCTGGGGACACCTCTTTGTGGCCTTTCAGTACTTAAAGGGGTCTTATGAAAAGGATGGAGATGGACTCTTTACTTGGGTAGGTAATGATAGGACAAGGGAGAATGGTCTTAAACTAAAATAGGATAGATTTAGATTAGACATTAGGAAGTAATTCTTCACTGTAAGGGTAGTGAGGCACTGGAACAGGTTGCCCTGAGGAGCTGTGGATGCCCCATCCCCAGAGGGGATCCCCTGATTCAAGACCAAGGCCTGTTCAGGATCAAGCTGATTCAGGAGGGGAAAGAATTTAGAAGTCTTTTATTGATTATATACATGAAATAAATACTGAGACTGTGTGGGATGGAGTGAGCACTTACTATTTGCCTACTAAAAATCAACAAAACAACTGTAGGTCAAGGATGGCTTTTTATCCTTAACCTTTTCCGAGGAGGCCTCTAAACTGTAATGTATTCCAAACACTAAACAAACACCAGTACAATGTGCTGGTTTATACACCGCTAGGTGTTTATAGAGCAATTATTACTAATTTACAGGGGATTATGAAGGTGTTGAATGGTTACACCCACTGACTGGGAGTTTCACAAACAGACCTGATGTGATGTGCCCTATACATGCCATGAACAAATTTCTATTAAAATTTAAAGTCCCAAATACATGAGTTCCTTACTGACCAAATACAAAACTCAAGCCATATGTTTTCTGAGATTTTTTTTTTTGAATCTTCTGTCTTTCCCACCATCATCTTAATCAGATATAAGCAACTGTTTACATTCTACCATCAAACTGTAAACCACAAGGAAAGAGTAGTATTGAAGGTCTATTAAAGTCAAATGAGGTTTGTCATTAAAGTAAACAATACCTGGATTTTACTCATGGAACAAGACTTTCACACAATTAGGAAAACATCCCTAATTGCAGTGATGATCCATGGTACAAGTCCATTAGACAGCAGGCAACTACATGCTGTACACCAGACAAAATTTTATTTTAGTACTGATTTCAAAGAAGTTGTTCTGATTTGTGTCAAAACTTTTCCTTAGCTTTCAATAAAGAAGAGTCATACCTTCAAGCATTTTCTGCAGACTATTTCTCATGACGTGGATGTTCTCAATGCCTATGAATTGAAACTTGATGTTGGAGTAGTTGTCTTCGTTCTCATATCCCTTCCCTGCTGCTCGGTTTGCCATTGCATTGAGCTGAAAAAAAATAATAAATAGGAAAACTGGATGAAAACAAGTAGTGCAGGTTCTTTTCAGAATAAAGCTCATGGTCTACTGCAGTAAATCAGAGTGATTTAAGTCAAGCATAAACTGGAACGTTTACCATGGTGTCAACACAACTAGTTAGGCAATGGGAATCCATTTACATTATATTGCAGTCTGCTGCGTCACTAAGGCTCTGATCTCTATTTCACACACGCTGAGTATTAATCAAACACACACACACAAAATTCTCCACAGCTTATGTCGGGCTCTTCTGTAGGAGCACAAAGGTTTAATTTTGCTTTTAAAAGGCCATTTTGATTTTATTTGTGGTCAGCATTATGTTTACTAGCAGAATGTACCCAGAAGGTGGCAGTGTCTTATCTGCCATAACACTGTTCCATGGCATATGGAACATATATTTCCCAGAAATACATTTTATTGCTCAAATCACCCAAAAGTTCATACAGCTTAGTTCTCTAAGCTTGAAATAGTGAAAAGTCAGGGTAGTTTTCCCAAGTTTAGAGTGTCTTGGCTCCAGTTGTATAAGACCACAAAATATCTGAATTGACAAAATTACCACAAACATCTTCATCTACAATGCAGCACTACCAAATATTTTGCTGTGCTTCAGCAAAAGAATATATTGAAATGGAAGCTGGAGTTTTATCTTTGAATCTGCTGCTTGCTTGCTAGCCTGGGAAAGTCAATAAATACTTCTTTAGTTCAGTTTTCCCATGTGTAAAATTAAGTGTTTTTTTATGTTTATTTCCCCCTTTTTGAGATTCTTGGGGGAAAAGAAAGCTATCTGCCAAGCCCCTTATGCCAAATTCAAATCTCCATACACACAAAAAAATAGAGCTGATTGAAATTAAGTACTTTTACTTTATTAACCGGTACATATTTATTAATATTTATTATTTCCCATACTTATTTCATTTCTTACTCCAAATGGTCAGCCTTACAGGAATTCCCTGTCTCTAAGCCCAAACAAGTTCTGCTCCGGAAAGATCTCTGATTTAAAGTAACAACACACACTGCACATCCATACTGAAGGACACTAACAAAGCTTTTCAAGACACCTTGTGACGTATCAGTTGACCAAAAAAAAAAAAAAAAAAGTCTTCATTGCAAAGAGAGATTATGTTCTGAAAAAATTAAAATGAAGTATCTCAAGTATTGTCTAGGAGACAAAGGACTAAGTAGGTAAATCCTTTTCCAGTTTATTTCCGAATGTTGCCAGAAGCATTGTTGATTTGCTGCTTCTCTGGTTGCTTTTGTAGTTCACAATAGTATATTTCAGTACTCAGCTAATGGTGTCATGGGAAGAAAGTGTCTCTTCCGATCTCCACCCCTAACACACATACTCCCACTATTCAATTTTAATTTGGAACTGAATGCAAGCCATTAAGGAGGATTGTCTGCTGCCAGCTTATCTCCAACAACGATGAACAGGTCTAGCTTCATGTCATAAATCAAAACTGGTTCACATGCCCCATATCTGACCTCTTAACTTTCAAAGTGCTAAAAACTAAACCCTTTTTATGAACTTTAATTTAATTTTAGATGCATAAGTAAACAGGTGAGACCGCTTTTCAACTGTTTTATTCTAATTCAGAAAGGTGAAGATAGGCTTTTTCTCCCATCTTCAGGTTTTCTAACACATCCATTCCCTTGAGTAGAACTTAGCAATAGGAATGCATAGTTGTATTTGTGGAGGACCATTAGGAATTGAGACATTGCATGACTTTCATGATAAGACAGAAGAAACTATACTCTAAAACAGGAAACTAGACAAAAAAAAAAAGGAACTAGTCTACCAGTGCGCACTCTGCTGATCTTTGTCAGGGAACAATAAAAAAATTTACTGCCTGTGAACAGCATGTCCTCTAAGGACAGAGCCCTCAGTGTGACTTGCTAGAAAGATTTAAATCATCTGTCAACTCCTCATCTTTCTCTTTTGAAGTAGTGCTCAGTATTCTTATATCAGCAACATGAAGCTGTCCCTCCTGACAACAGCATATAGCTTCAGAAAAAAGATCTGTATATATGTCTGAATCACCAGAAAGCCCAGAAGCCCTAAATGAAACACACCTTGCCCTTAACTGACCTAATCCTCAGCACTGCAAATGTTATAAACTGTCTGCATCAGAGCAATTTCATCACAGATATCCTTCATTAAAATAAATAAATAAATAAATCTGAGACAGCTCTCTTTAAAAGTAAATAAATATAAGGTTAAATTTGCAAGGCTTTCTGACACTCATTTATTTTAAATATTATCAGTTTCCAAATTTTGCAGCTGCCACAATATTTACTAACAACTTTTCCACATCACCTACCCAAATTCCATCTGTTGCTCCAAAAGCAGTTGTTAATTTCTAAATTGTGCCTGCCCCGGTTTAATCTCAGCAAACAGGAGGATAAAACCTTTAAAGGGAACAGACCTCACTTGCCAGTTTCCCTGGCACCTTCTTTAGCGCGGAAGGTAACCGAGTCCTTGCTTTTTAAAAAGAGTAGTAGAACTAATGTGTTTCACTAATAAATTTATATTAACATCTTCTGTAAACACACGGAGGAAGGAGAAAATGAAGAAAGGTAGTAGCCAAAGTAAAAGCTCTGTGCTTGGTCACCCTGGCCTATTTAAATGAAGTGGAAACAAAGCTTTCCTACACAGCCAAATCTTCTGTTTTGAACATTAGTAATCACAACAAAGGACAGCGTACAAGAAGCACTTGGGAATGCTGGATTCTGCCAATATTCATCATCTTCACAAGGAACTAGTCCTGGTGAGAAAAGAGGCAGGTAGCTCTTTATATTAGCAGAGCAATGGAGGACATTGCAGCAGACTTGATAACTTACCTGTGTTTGTTCATGTCTCCCAGAGAAGAGCCAGGTGCAACTTGCACTGGGATCTACCACTGCCTACATGCTCCAGGGTTACATATGCATGAGGAGCTGCACAGCTGTAACAAGTCTGCATCTGGCACCTGGGATCACAGAAGCTTTTGGTAAAACAGCCCAGTGCAGACAGAGATGAGTAGGAATCTACGTATCCAGATTTCTTTCCATCAGAACTCTTTTTCCAGAGAAGTTGAGTGAAAACCAGTGTTTTCATCTGCTGACTGGCTCTTGAAGAAGTCAGCACTGCTGGAAATACAGAGGTTTTTTTGTAATTTCCAGCCAAATTTGCTCTCGTCACTTAGAGTTCGAGCTTTTTTCACTGCTCACAGGAGGTGTCTCAGCAAAGCCATTTACTGGAAAAATTTCACAGAATCACAGAATGTCTAGGTTGGAAGAGACCTACAAGATCGCCGAGTCCAACCTCTGACCTAACACTAACAAATCATCCCCTAAACCATATCCCTAAGCTCCACATCTAAACGTCTTTTGAAGACCTCCAGGGATGGTGACTCAACCACTTCCCTGGGCAGCCTATTCCAGTGACTAACAACCCTTTCTGTAAAGAAGTTCTTCCTAATATCCAACCTAAACCTCCCCTGGCGCAACTTTAGCCCATTCCCGCTCGTCCTGTCACCAGGCCTGTGGGAGAATAGACCAACCCCCGCCTTGCTACAGCCTCCTTTCAGGTACCTGTAGAGCACGATAAGGTCGCCCCTGAGCCTCCTCTTCTCCAGGCTATATAGTCCCAGCTCCCTCAGCCGCTCCTCCTAAGACTTGTTCTCCAGACCCTTCACCAGCTTCATAGCCCTTCTCTGGACTCGCTCAAGCACCTCCATGTCCTTCTGGTAGTGAGGGGCCCAAAACTGAACACAGTACTCGAGGTGCGGCCTCACCAGAGCCGAGTACAAGGGGACAGTCACTTCCCTGGACCTGCTGGCCATGCTGTTTCTCAGGCAAGCCAGGATGCTGTTGGCCTTCTTGGCCGCCTGAGCACACCGCTGGCTCATATTCAGCCGACTGTCAACCAAAACTCACAGGTCCTTCTCTGACAGGCAGCTTTCTATCCACACATCTCCCAGCCTGTAGCTCTGCTTGGGGTTGTTGTGCCCCAGGTGCAGGACCCAGCACTTGGCCTTGTTGAACTTCATACCGTTGGCCTCGGCCCATCGGTCCAGCCTATCCAGATCATCTTGCAGAGCCTTCCTACCCTCGAGCAGGTCGACACACGCACCTAACTTGGTGTCGTCTGCAAACTTACTGAGGGTGCACTCGATCCCCTCATCCAGATCATTGATGAAGATGTTAAAGAGGACTGGTCCCAGCCCCGAGCCCTGGGGGACTCCACTAGTGACCGGCCTCCAACTGGATTTGACTCCGTTCACCACAACTCTCAAGGCCTGGCCATCCAGCCAGCTCTTAACCCAACAAAGCGTGCGCCAGTCCAAGCCATGGGCAGCCAGTTCCCTGAGGAGAATGCTGTGGTGAACGGTGTCAAATGCCTTACTGAAGTCAAGGTAGACCACATGCACAGCCTTTCCCTCATCCACTAAGCGTGTCACCTTGTCACAGAAGGAGATCAGGTTCGTCAAGCAGGACCTGCCCTTCATAAACCCATGCTGACTAGGCCTGATTGCCTGCTTGCCCTGCACCTGCCGCATGATGACACCCAAGATAATCAGCTCCATGAGCTTCCCTGGCACTGATATTAAACTAACAGGCCTGTAGTTCCCCGGGTCTACCCTCCAGCCCTTCTTGTAGATGGGCGCCATGTTTGCTATCCGCCAATCAAGTGGGACCTCCCCCGATAGCCAGGACTGCCGATAAATGATGGAAATCGGCCTGGCCAGCTCTTCCGCCAGTTCTCTCAGTACCCTCGGGTGGATCCCATCCGGCCCCATCAACTTGCGTACATCCAAGTGCTGTAGCAGGTCGCCAACCATCTCCTCGTGGATTGTGGGGGCCACATTCTGCTCCCCATCCCCTTCCACCACCTCAGGGTACTGGGCATCCAGAGAGCAACTGGTTTTGCTGCTAAAGACTGAGGCAAAGAAGGTGTTAAGCACCTCAGCTTTATCCTCGTCTCTGGTAACTAAGTTTCCCCCCGCATCCAGTAAAGGGTGGAGATTCTCCTTAGTCCTCCTTTTGGTATTGATGTATTTATAAAAACATTTTTTGTTGTCTTTAACAGCAGTAGCCAGATTGAGCTCCAGATGAGCTTTGGCCTTTCTAATTTTGTCCCTACACCGCCTCGCAACATCCTTGTAGTCCCCTTGAGTGGCCTGCCCTCTTTTCCAAAGATTAGAAACCCTCTTTTTTCTCCTAAGCTCGAGCCACAACTCTCTGGTCAGCCAGGCCTGTCTTCTTCCGCGCCGGCTCGTCTTTGGGCACGTGGGGACAGACCACTCCTGAGCCATTAGGATTTCTTTCTTGAAGAGCACCCAGCCTTCCTGGGCTCCTCTGTCCTTCAGAACCACCTCCCAAGGGACTCTGCCAACCAGTGTCCTGAACAGCTCAAAGTCAGCCCTCCAGAAGTCCAAGACAGCGGTTTTACCGGTCCCCTTCCTGACTTTGCCAAGTATCGAGAACTCTACCATTTTGTGGTCACTCTGCCCAAGACAGCCCCCAACCACCACATCTCCCACCAGTCCTTCTCTGTTAGTGAACAGAAGGTCTAGCAGGGCACCTCCCCTGGTAGGCTCACCAACCAGCTGTGTCAGGAAGTTATCTTCCACGCTCTCCAGAAACCTCCTGGACTGGTTTCTCTGGGCTGTGTTGTGCTTGCAGGATATGTCTGGGAAGTTAAAGTCCCCCACAAGAACAAGCGCTGACGATTTCGCAACCTCTGTCAGCTGTCTCTAGAACTCCTCATCCACCCCCTCATCCTGGTTTGGTGGTTTATAACAGACCCCCATCAGGATGCTTGCCTTGTTGGCCTCTCCGCTGACCCTAACCCATAGCGACTCCATCTTGTCATTGCCAGCCTCAAGTTCAACGACATCAAAACACTCTCTAACATAGAGAGTCACTCCACCACCCCTTCCGTGCTGCCTGTCCCTTCTGAAGAGCCTATAGCCAGACATGGCAGCACTCCAGTCATGAGAGTGGTCCCACCACGTTTCTGTGATGGCAACCAAGTCATAGCCTGCGTGCTGCACAATGGCTTCCAGCTCCTCCTGCTTGTTGCCCATGCTGCGTGCATTAGTGTAGATGCACTTCAGCTGAGCCTTTGCCTTCTCCCCCAGCCTAGCCACTGTTCCCCCTGGCAGACCTCCAACAGGCTTTGTTTCTTCCCCATCCCCCTTCTTACCTAGTTTAAAGCCCTCTCAATGAGCCCTGCCAGCTCCTGGGCCAGGATCCGTTTTCCCCTTGGGGACAGTTGAGACCCGTCTGCGGCCATCAAGCCGGGTGCCGAGTAAAGCACCCCGTGGTCGAAGAACCCAAAACCTCTGTGTTGGCACCAGCCTCTGAGCCATGTGTTTATCAGGTGGGCTTTGCGTGTCCTCTCTGAACCCCTCCCTGCCACTGTAGGAATGGACAAAACACCACCTGTACTCCTGCTCCATCCACTAACCGTCCCAGCCCCCTGAAGTCCCATTTGATAGCCTTCAGGCTTCTCTCGTCAACATTATCAGTGCCAGCCTGGACTATCAGTAGTGGGTAGTAATCAGAGGGGTGAACCAGGCTGGGAAGCTTTCTGGCAACATCCCTGACCCTGGCCCCAGGGAGGCAGCAGACCTCCCTACGGGTAGGGTCAGGCTGACAGATAGGGCCCTCCGTTCCCCTGAGAAAGGAGTCGCCCACAACCATCACCCTCCTTTCCTTCTTGGTGGAAGCAGTCTTGAGGCACGGAGCAGACTTCCTCGCCCTAGGCTTCCTGGTTAAGCTTCCTTCCACACCCTCATCCACCGCTCCCCCGAGCTCCAGGGCCTCAAACCTGTTGCATAAGGGCGCCTGGGCAGGTGGGGGGGGGGCATTTCCTGCATCGTTGAGCAGGGACCTATTTCCATTCCTCTTGAACTCCTAGGTCCCCTCAGCAGCTGGGCAGGGGGTCCACCCCCATGTGGGGAGTCTCACTCCAGAGCCTCTCCTTCGGGCCTTGCAGGGAGTTGCTCCACCAGTCTGTCTCCTGCTCGCACTCCCTGATGGCCCTCAACCTCTCCACCTCCTCCTTGAGCTCTGCCACCAGGCGGACCAGGTCATCCACCTGCTCGCACCTCACGCACACAGTGTCTCTGCCTCCCTCAGACGGCAGCAGCAGGCTCTGGCACTCCCTGCACCCAGAGACCTGAACTGCCGCATTTTGGAGCGGGCAGTCTGCCTGGGTGCCTACAGACTTTCTGGCGCGAGCTCGCTGCCTAGCGAGGACCGTAGCAGCCCAGCTAGTGCCAGACAGCCGTCAGGTGAGCTGTTCTTGTGGGCGGGATCGCCCTGCCCTCCCTGCTCGCCCTCCCTGCTCGCCCTGCCTGCGCGCGCTGCCTCCCCAACTGCCGCGCCCCGCGCTGTTTGCCCGTCCTGGTCGCTCGCGCTCCCCAGGGGCTGCCTTGGAGCGGCCGGGAGGGGGCGCTGCTGGCTCCGCCTCCGCCTCGTCACGTCCCTCACAGGGCTGCCGGGTCGTGGCGGCTCCCTCGGCTGCCTCGAGTGGCCTCGATGCCGGGAAAAGAGCCCTGCCTGGCCCGATCCCCCGCTCCCCTGCAGAGCGCGTCTGCCCCGGAGCCGATCGCCTCGGCAAATTTGCAGGATTGGAGCTTATTCTCCCACTTATTGGAGTGATCTTGCATGGTAAATTTTATTATAAGCAGATAGAGGTTTGCAAGACTACAAATAACTGTAAATACAATTTTATAATAGGAATTATTTTTCACTAGCCTCATCAGTATTACTGTTAGCTCCTGCATGTGTTGAAACTAGCCTTTTATAGCATAATCTTACAGTTACTATTCCAAGTTACTTATTTTTCTGTATCTTAACATATTGCTAAGAACAAAAAAGAGAAAGACTCAGTGTAAAGAATAAACCTCTCAAAGTGAGAAAACTTGGGAAGATATCCTTGATAATTCCTGATTTACCTGTGGAGTTACACAGGTGCAACAGGGAACAGAAGTACAGCCAGTCATATATTCAGCCCAGATTCAGCCTTTTTATGGGCAAGAAAAGCAATATGCTTACTTTGGGTCGAGTGTCAACAACATATAGGAAATCACTTCCTGGGTTTGCTTTTCTGATGGCCTGGAGCATCTGTTCATCCTCAAGACATCGAGCACTAAAGCCAGATAAAGGCTGGCTGCTCCTACATATGGAGGCCTGCAGGAAAAGAAAAATGAATAAATTAGTATACTTATTAAGCAGAAATGATTTAGCGTCCTGAAATATTTACAAAAGCAGCTTATTAGATGTTCACCATAGGTGTATGGTTGCATGGAAATGGTAAAGTGATTTGCATGTTACTAAATAAATTATTTTTAGAAAGACAAGGGAATATTATGGCAATAATACCCCAATGCCCAGGTCTAATCTTGAATCCAACTTTTAGAGCTATTTTAAATATAGACTTTTCCCTCGTGGGGAATATCTCTTGAAAGGTCGTTTCTAGAGAACGAGTATAGCACTGCAATCACAAGAGTGCTGATGTAGCATAAGGAATGGATCCCTCTGCATGGTCACTCAGGCTTCGGTTATTATACTAGTTACACCCAACTTACACCAATACATGCTTTACTAAACAGCCTGAGACACCACGAGTCCAGGAAGCAAAAATGCATACTGTGCAGCCAGATCAGTGATGCTGCTGTATTTTTAGCACTGCCTCTGGAGAAAGAACTCGCTACATGGGAAGTGGGTCAGGCAGCCTGGTTCCTGGAGCACATTTATTAGCCAGAACTGTTGAAGAAGGCAAAGGCGTTTCTCCCTAAACCCATTAGGAACAGGCTGCTCAATGAAACTGGGAAAGAAGGAACTGGATGTGGAACAGGGAGGTTTTATTTCCCAGTCACTGCTAGGCAGGGGTCAGATAGGTTTGTAGGAGGCACAGGGCTAATGCATGTACTTTCTAAGCACTGAACGTAAGCATGAAGAGAATCTGTACTCTGAAGGTCATGACCCACACAGACTGCCCTACAGATTATTTATTACTGTGAGAGGGAACATGCTTGTTTTCAGCCAAGTCTTTGAACTATCAGGGGTTAGTAAAACGGGTATATTTAATACATAAACCCTGAATCGTGTGAGAGCCTGTTCAGACATGAAACATTTTTTGCAAGTCGATTATTAGTCATTTAATTTTGCCTGCTGATCAGTGCACTTCCTGGTGATTTAATATATGCTAACACCTCTTTTTCATAAAGCAAAAGATACTCATGAATATGTTCACAACATATTATTTTAATAGAAGGAAGACATTTCTCTCTCAACCATGGTGTACCATACTTGAGGTAGCTATGGACATCAAGACTAAGGCTAAAGATAGGGTTGTGGATTAAGGTTAAGATTGTGGAAAGTAGGGGCTGGAGCTCATTACATTATAGCACTCTGGGGGCTCAACAGCTAAGATACGTGCTGCCACCAGAAGGAGAGAGCAGCTTGTCTGTCAAGTTAAGCTTGAGGTTAAGATCATGTTTAGCCTCAGCTTACGAAACAGCTGCACTGACAGCAGTGCAAAACTAGAAAGATAAATTGACCTAGATACCCATTAGGTGTCAAGCAGGAATCATTATATGCTATCTCTATGAACAGCTTGCCTCCAGCTGACTCAGGCCAAATACTTATGACGAGCCCATATGTCTATAACATTTCTTGGGATGTGGGGAGGGCAAGAGATCAGGTCACTTTGTATTGCACAGGCTGAACAAATAGTTCCAGGGTTTGATCTTAGCGTAGCCACAACGATCCTGTGAGACACAGAGTCGTGTCACAACATCATTTGAACTTGTGCGTACTAAATTACTATGGGACAGTAGTGGTTATGAAAGACTGAATGAGTGGCAGCCATCCCCCTGCCAGCAGCAGACCTCTTCCTAGCCTGCTGTTACTCTAGTTGTTCAATGCCTACCTTCACCAATCTTACCCCACTTCTTTTCCTAGCCCTTTGAACCTTGCAGGATCCAGGAGTGAACACAGTACTTCAGACCCTGGTGGTCTGAAAGTGAACCTTAGCCTTAACCTGAACATGAACTGAAATGGGGAAAACATCTAGGCCAAAACTGGGGAATGCACCCAAATTGGGCTACTATATATTGCAATCCAGCTGACCCCCAAGACCTGTTCTTTTCCTGAGATTTGAAAATGTCCAAGTGTTTTGAATCCTAATGCCTGTATTTGGACTTAGTTGATTATGCAAAGTGATTCACTTTGAAAAATTTGACCTTAAAAATGTACATTTTTTTGTATAAAAATTGTATATTAAATACAATACGCAATTTATACATAGACTGTATTTACTATTTAAACTTTTATTTCCTCCTGTTCTGTAGTCAAACCCATAGATCTTTACTGAAGCAGAATTCTGCTGAAATAAGGGGGTAAAGAATGAGTCAAAAATAATGTCTCATTCCCTTCTGAAGCTTAAACCTAGGATAAGGACCACAGCAAGGAAAAGATTTCAGTGGAGACTGTAGCTTATCGTTCTTGCTTATGACAGCCTATGGAAATAGTTCCCATCCTGTGTGGGACACTCTGAAGATGCCCTGTAATCCCACACTAGCTCTGTCCTTGGGAAGTCCTGGCCACCTCCCAGAGCTACCAGGGAAGACGTCTTGATGCAGTTGCCAGTCTGGGACTGAAACATAAGGAGCTATTAGACACACAGATCTTCTGTGAGTACCAGGGGGACACCATCCTCCTAACTGGTAATGACAGCTGAGCTAAGCCAGTTTCTAGAGGCCCAGGACACAAATTTAAAAACACTCAGTCCATGGGATCCTGCAGTCCACCTTTACATCAGCTGCCAAAACCAGGAGTGCCAATAGTCTAGGTGCAAGTTTTTTTTCCAGATGGTTACAGACAAGTGAGGCAGCTCTCACTCAGCCCTGAGAATATCTAGCACAGGGATTAGGTGGCATTCCCCTCTCCTACCAAAGACAAGGACAAGGAAAGACTCTTCAACAAAGCCACAACACATCATACACACATAACACGTGTGCTCAGCCAACATTTGGTAGCTCTTTCAGCCATCCTCACTAGGTCGAGTCACAGATTTTTTTTCTTGAGAGGCTACTCCCAGTTTTCCAATAGTTTCAAGTACAGTTTTTCTCCTCCTCATCTTGCTCTCAGGCTGTGGCTACCACATCCTAAATTCCTCTGTTCTCCTCCAGTCATCTCCCCAGTCACCTGCTACTGGCCTTCGCTCTTCTGCCACTCATGTTTTGGGCTGCATCTCATCTGGTCTCCCCAGGCCCCTCTGACTTCTTGTACCTTGTCTTGATTCCTTGTGATATAGGGATTGCAATAATTTTTTTTTATGTTAGCTTGATGATGAAGCTGCGTTTAAATAACTGCATTAAATGTCTGTAAGTGATCTAACCATAATTCCAGTATGTGCCTGCTGACCATATGCAAAAACCACACTAACCAGACTACACCAACAATCTTTTAATTTATTTTTCTTTTTTTTTTTTTTTTTTTTTTAAAACAAACAATGATTCTTCTTGTAGAAGTTTACTAGAAGAATTATAAAGTCAAGGACAAAATGACTAAAGACATCAAAGCTAGAAATTCACACTTACATTGTTATCCTTGCAGTAGTAGGAAAGAGCTGGGAAACGCCTTCGGCTCCGGAATTTAGAGCTCCCCACTATGATATGTGCAGTTGCAGACTTTGGTACGTACACTTCTGTAGGATAGGAGTCACACACCTGCAAAAGGAAACTGCTTATTTGGTCTACAGAATACAACTAACATTAGCCAGCTCCACTGCAAAAACGTAATAGCAAGGAACGCTGTTCTCAAGCAATAGAGAGGTGTAGTACAGCTGCTATACACATCACCTACATTTCTCAAAACAGTCTTCTAAAATTGGGATGTGTTAATTCTATCTTGCAGAAGACAAAGCCAGAGTAGAAAATTAAAAGGACTGTATTTCCAAGTGTTAATTTATGCCATGTTGAGAACATATATTCAAATCAGAAAAGAACCAGCATTATGTACAGCATGGTTGTATTTACAACCGCTGCTTCCTCCAGAGCAGAATTTGGAAGTAAGGATGGGAATGGTTGAAGTTCCCAAACATCCCTCTGTTATAATGGGGACTGTAGAGCCAATTTTTCTGGCGAATCTGGGGAAAATAACAAAAAACATAAGGACTTGGCAAAAAGGAATTCATCTGTATGAAATGAGGATACTAAAAGGCTAGCAGCCCTGCCAATGTCTTCCTTCTCAAAGAAACACAATGACCAGGCAACAAACAAATAAAAAACTAGAGGTTCTTCTGGAGATAAATAGGAACAGAAATGGGATCCCTGCCTAACTTTCTTTTCCTGATATCATGTGTGGCATTCTGGCTGGGGCCAAAAGGATGTTCACTATCTCCCTGGGACTTGCAGAGATGAATAAAGAAGTTAGGATGCCCAACAAGAATTCAGTTTCTGAGACTACTAGAGACAAGAAAAGAAGGAGAAGGAAAAGGAAGGGCTTGTGGTTAAAGATGCTGTGGTGAATCGGGCTCTATGCATGATCCCATTTTTTCCTACGCTTTATCTTAAGAGAGGTCAAACATTTTTTCCGCTTGTTTTAACAAAAAGAAAACAAACCCTGACAGCACACTCAGTCTTCTCTGAGAACTTCACAGGCCTTCCTTAACATGGATATGATCCAGCAACAAAGCCAATGGAGGGCATGGACAGATTTCTTTCAGATCATATTTTGGTTGTTATTTCTCACAATTTATTAACTTTCTGGGGACTTGAGTTGTACAAGACTGAACTAGGAAGGACAGTATGTGGCTAGGAAGAGATATAACCTCTCAGACAACTGTGGAAAACTCTAACAGTCAATCATAGAGGCTTTAAAAGGACTGAGAATAGCCAGTGAGGAAAAAGTGTTGTCAAATTTGCTGTTACAAGTATTTTTTTCTTAAAATGTCTGTGTAGTAATTTTACGTAACAGTACATGTCAGGAAAATTCTCACTTAGACACTTAACATTAGGCATGATTTAATTAATTTTAGGTGTGATTTACCAGCAGCCAAGCACTAAGGTTTAAAACTTACTCTTGCCAAATTTTTGCTCTTCAACTTCCAATATATTAAATGAAGACACATCCTTTATCCTGCTATCTATTTTCCTTTCAGTGTGAAAGAGGAGAAGGGCTGCACCTTCCTACAAGTGCGTACAGGACTGGACACAGGAATTCTGCATCTAAGCACTAGGGTAGCCCACAGTCAGACTGCTGGTCCATGCACTTCATGGACTCCATGACATAAAAATCACAACAACTCACGCCATAGTCTCTGTTAACGTCACTAATCTGCCAGTAATCGTTCGGAATACCCATCCGGTTATATTCTTCATTGAGGTCCACAAGCTTCCAGCCTTGTTCTCGTTCTTCCTTATCTAATTTTGGATTGAATGAGAAACAATACAGCTCTTCGTATTTCACTGAAACGAACAAACAGAACAGTAAGACATCTGATTTCTGATCCTGAAGTCACTCTTCAAAAGCAAAACTTAGCACTGTCTTTTTTTGTAGTTTCTCTTTAAAAATAGCATAAATTGCAACTCCAAATCCTACAGCCTGGCTTATAACTATTGTCAAGCATACTGTGATATTTTTGTTATTTGCATAAGTTATATTATAAGTGCCTTATTAGCAATGCTATTTGAAATATTCTGTTCTAAAGAATTAAAATTAAAGGAATTAATTAATATTAATTAAGATTAAAATTCTCCCCCAGCACACACACACACAAAAAAGCAGAGATGATATGCTTTTATCTGATAAAAATTGAAGTTAGTGACAGAATCAGTATTAGGCCTGCAAAACAATTTGCAAGTCAGAGGTAGCTTATAGATCCCTTTATTAACGTAACATGTTTTGTGCAAAATAGCATGTGTTGCATTAATCATTACATCATGACCATAAACTCATTTAAGTAGCTACGCCACTTGTCACCCTCAGTCAAGTACCATATAGTAAACTTTGCTTGTACTGGAGTTTTATTTATTTATTTATTAGGAATGTCTGTATTATCTGTATTTATACTAAAGAGTGTCTTAATTGTGTTAGCTTATGGCAGTCAGACACCATTGGCATTAAATGCCACCTGTAACTGATAAAAAAACTATTCCACATGTAGCTTGAAACAAAAGTTCTTGCTGCTGAAGATAGTGTTATCTCAGGAGGGCATGTTTTATCCTGTTGCTCGAAGTTCCTTAAAACTTTCTGACAAATAGGTTTTTAACTTTGAAATTGAAATAAAGTAAATCACAAGTTTAATCCTCTCTGGTGTCAGAGTTCCCCATGGATACAGGTCTTTTATGATATAATTTTAACAAGATCAGTAAATTTAACTACCACACTTTCTTTTCTAATAATATCTGCCTATAATAATATACTAAGCAGAGTCTTAGTATACCGTAGTAAGGAACTCATGCATACAAAAATAATAATATCAACAACAATAACAACTACACAATTAATAATGATAAGGCTTCCACTTTTTTTTTTTCCTATAGGTAGTCTTTATTTTTATTTTAATTATCACAGAATCACAGACTGGCCGAGGTTGGAAGGGACCTCTGAAGATCATCCAGTCCAACCCTCCTGCCAAGCAAGATCACCTAGAGCACATTGCACAGGATGGCATCCAGGTGGGTTTTGAATATCTCCAGAGAAGGAGACTGCACAACCTCTCTGGGCAATTATGTCTTTTAAAAGTGTAATTTAAGTTATATTTTGCACTTTTTAATTAAATGGATTGTATATATACACATGAAAAATAAGAACAAACATAAGGAAATAAAACTTCATGTTAATTCTGTCAGGAAAGTACTGAAAGACAACAAGGTCATGAGAGAAGAGAAAGGAGAAAGAAAATAACAATTTGCACATGGTTCGATAGTTCAAACTCTTCCTGTATTCTCTGACCTCAAATTTCTGTCATGGCACAGATTAGGAAGACAGATTGGTTTATTTCTCATCTGCTAACAAAGTTTCATCATTATCCATAAATCCAATCTGAGCTCATTTCAATAAAGTGCTTTAAGTAGCAATCTAAGCTTTTGCTTTTACTATTCGGTTATCAGAAGCATCTGGAAATTCTTTCCAAGTGGACCTGCTTTCAGGCATAGTGGGAAGCCTTTAAAAATCCACTTGTTAAAAAATATCCAGGTTATTTATGACTGAAGTCTCAATCAACATTACAACTATGACAACATGATGGTATCTATAGGTGGTGACAAAATTGTTTAGGTATTAATAATCAGTGTCTTAAAGCTCTTCTATCAATTCTTCTCCAGCACTTCCAGGACCTTCCACAATCTTCCACACTTATTTTGTCATAAATGTCTGCAATCCTGCAATAACTGTTACAGTCTGCTTGTTTCACAAAATGTCTTAACTAAGCAAAAAAGGATGGATTCAGCTGACTGCATGATATTAAAACGCTATTAACCGCTGGGAAGAATAAAATCAAACAAATTTCTCCTTCTCAGACAATGTGGAAGAGATTAAGCCAGTACACAAGAAGGCTTTACTCAGGTTCAGCTGTGCTGGAATCAATGAAAAGATGAGGCAGAGAAGGGAAAACAGAGCTTAAACAAGTCCATTATATGGAGTAAAGTGAACTTTATGATGCTGGGTAACTGTGTAACCTGAAGAAGTGAAGCTTCTTGCCCTGACAAAAAGGACAGAGCAGAGTACAATCAGGATACATTTGGGTCAACTTTCAGTTAGAGCCTTCTAAATTTTGAGTAAGCAAGATTTTATCCTGCCTAACTTGAAGACTGGATACTTTGCTGGAGAAGGAAAGCCACTGTGCAGCTGAACTCTGCCAAAAGCAAATTCTCCTGGGCTATTCCTGTGCCTTTTTGTCCAAATGTCTTTGCCCACTGTGATCTGGCACTAAGCACATGTCCATGCTCCTCAGCCACTCTTCTCTTGGGCAGTCTGTATGTCCATACTGCAGCATCTGTCCTGGTGCACAGCAATAGGCACACATCCTCCTGGCTCCAAGGAGATAGTGTTACAGAACTGCTTTCCTTCCAGCACGCATGAGCACATATTTGTGGTGAAGGCCCGTGGAATTAATCCAGATCTACATCAGCAGAAGCACAGGCTAAATTTGTCTCATTGTTTCTCAATTTCTCCAATTGCTTTCATCTTGCATCACCTAGCATATCAAGTTACATCTGCTGCACTTGCATATTACTACTACTACTACTACCCTAATTATAGAAGGCACTTTACCAAGATCAGTTACTGTGCTGGCTGACAGTGCAATTTTTCCCCTCTACACACCAGATAAAACTGGTGTTGTCCTAGCAAGACATAAATTAAAGCCAATGCTGTCACTTTTGTACAGACTGTGGCAAACATTTCTTAGCCTACTGTTAAAATAATACTACAGGAGAGAGGAGGGTGTTGTCTTTATGCAGTTATCATTTTAAACAAACAATCCAGAGGCACTGTGAGTTGGCTCCTGACATGGGGGATCAGATGCTGGACTCCACTGCAACATTTGGATTTTCACTGTAAAGAGGAAAGGCTTCAAAAGGACCTTGTTTGGGTTTAATAAATTCAAAAAGGGCACATTCATCTTTCATCATTCCAATCTAGAGAATAATAACCCAAAACACAAGCAGTCCAGTGGCATAAATTAACTACTTGCTGCAACACATTTCTTTGATTTAAAAAAAATTATGCACAGCACAGAAAAAATCAGATCTTGATGTGGTCACTAGATTTATCATGAGTTTTTCATCACCACAGGAACATCAAAGTTCCCTGAATTTAGAGACTTGTCAGTGTTTTCCTAAATTCACACTTACACAAGTCATCCAGTAAGCAACAGTGACATGTAAAATAGCATTATAATATATTTTATGTTCAGCAGTCCCCTGGAGTATCATTTTAAGTAAAAGTTCATGTTCATAAAAAAAGTGCTTCAGTTCATCATAATGCATCCCCAATGAAGTCTTTTCTCTTAAACTGCAAAGAAGAAAGATGCACAGCTACACTTCTCCCATTACATTCTCTCTGTTCAGGAGAGTGATTTACTTTACTGCCGTGTTCCCTTCCCATACCTGGCCGTGCCAGACGTATTAGAGAGATGTAAACATCATGGCAGTCTCGTTCCTGAGGGATGATCAGCTGGATGACCTGGAAGTTCTTGCAGCGGATCAGCAGTGGGCAACCTGTGGCAGTTGTGGCCTGCTTCTCAATGGAGGAAATTTGGCTGTGGAGAACCTGTGAGGGAATTGAAAATTGTTATGCCACATGATGTAAATCTTCAGGAAGAAAAATTATTTCTTATAATGATCTGCCAGGACAGACAGTAGCTTTCACTGGTGTTTCAGAAAATCACCTCACAAATCCTCTTGTAGTTTTGTTCCTACCTCCAGCATCAGGCTCAGGCAGTGCCAGATACATACCCTACAGACAAATACTTCTAGGGTCTTTCAGCTGGTCATGCTATCCAAAGCCTTCTGGTTTTTTTGTTTTTTTTTAGGCTAATGGTTGCCAGAAGAAGAGCTCTTATCATCTATCTGTGCAGTGAAAAGATGAACCAGCATCAGTTGTATAAAACTCTTCCAGAATCCCTAGGCTAAAAAATTGGGCATCCTAACTAACAGAATGGAAGTACAGGCACTCAGGGAGACAGGCAAGAGCTGACTGAGCCTGGGTAGGAACTCACATTCAAAACAGATGTACTTTACAAAGGTGGTTCCTCGGTGAAACACATCCAGTACTTGTACAGTGAAGGCCCTTGCATTCCTCTGGATTACAATATCCAGAAGCCATTGAAAGTGCTCAATAATTATCAAGCTGCAAAGGTCTTCAATTGGAACTTCTCTGAAGTTATAAAAGCAGCCATATAAACTGATTTATCACATTTAATCTACTTTGCAAGGTATTTTCAAATTACCATCAATAAATTGCCATGCACTTACAGCTAACTGAAAAATAAAAATTCATACCCAGGTTTCTTTACGAGTTTCAGAAGCATTCTCCACAAATATGACATGGGTAGCTGTTAAATACAAGGTTCCCAGTGCAGCTTTTCTTGAGGATACGCGATCAACTAACCGAACATTTTCCACCTAAACAAAGAAATGACAGAGAGAAAAAGAAAATGAAAAAAAACTAGGCTATGGCATAGCTTTCCACAGTGAGATCTCAAAATTCACATTTTGTCCATTGCGAACACAGGTTTTTCATTCTAAGATTAGACATTTACCACCTACACAGTACATATATATGTGAGGTTGATCTACCTTCACAAGCCATAGAACGCAGGATAGCTTCATAGTACAATTTAGGTTGGAAGAGACCCCAGGAGGTCTCCAGTCCAACCTCCTGCTCCAAGTATGGTCAGCTGTGAGGTTAGATCAGGTTACCCAGGGCTTCTCCAAGTCAGGTCTTGAAAATCTCCAAGGATGTAGCCTACCCAACTGGTCTGAGTGATCTGCTCTGTTGCCAAACTGTCCTCACAGTGAAAATGATAGAAAAAACATGCTGCAGGATAGAGTAGTACCAGAAGAACCACTGAATCCCTTACTGATAAGTGTAGTCATTACTTTTTAGGTTTAGGTATTGGGTTTGTGCCTATGGTCTTTTCTGAGGAAATTATTTTTACACTGATTCTCAAGAATGGCAAAACTAAAGCTAATACAGATACATACCCTTCCCTTGAGCCCATTCTGTGGCCCCCACTGGTCTCAGCTGGAGGGTTGCATGCACCAGTGCACAAATGTGCACCCCAGATTTCTACTGCACTATCCACACGCTGTGTACAAGATTAAGGAATAAACTGAAATTCTGGGAAAGTGAAATAAGGGAAGCAAACTGAAACTGAGAGTCATAAGTAGATTTTTGTTTGTGTGGTTATAGGAGCAATCTATCCAACGTCCCCACTCCCAGCAAATTCCAGTGAACATCCAAGTCATAAACCAAGTGCTGGTTTATAAGGAAATACAGAATGGTCAAAAAAATAAATCAAACACAGGAATATCTCAAAATTAACAGTCAAGCCTGAACCAAATAATGTTGGAAAGCTGCCTCACTATTGAAAAAAATAAAAATAAACTATCTCACACATAATATGGAAAAGCATAGCTAAAACCATCTGAACCAGAAATGCTGTGTGTGAGAGCATGAAAAGATGCTTTTCCCATAAGATCTTTCCAGAGCCATATGAAATGGCTATCAGAAAAGTATTTATATATGAGAAAATATGATTATATTACATGATCTAGGTCGAGATCTAACAATGTTCATTTTTTTCCCCTCTTGTATCCCCTCTGTATCCAAACATCTGTTAGTAAAGAAATCCAAAGACAATTTCTGCCTTGAGCGCTTTCTTTTTATCTCACCTTACCAAAACCCTGTGATAGCAAGGCACGGCTTGGCATCCCTCCAAGCCATTCCAGAATTATCAGTGATACAAAGAAAGCTAAATTAATAAATAATAATAATAATAACAATAATAATAAGCAGGAGGTGATAGTAGTAGTGTGTCTCTCTTCAGCAAGTCCCACTCAGGCTTGCAGACAAGTCTCTGGTAAGAGTTCAAAAAATGTCTAAGCTATGCTGCTATTAGTGGACATATCTGGAAATTTCTGCCTTCAGTCACCTTCCAACTGGAATCAAAGACTTAACACTCAGTGTTTTGTTTCACTGGACACAAAATGGACATTCTCTCTTTGGTACACTCCTGAAAATAGGTGAGTCTCTAACGTTACAAATCCCCAGCTAACTAGCTTCTGGCTTTTACACAGTATTTGGTATATAGCATATGTCACAGGTATTTGATCTGATGTTATATGGCATTTCTGACTGAGAGGCTAAAGGGATAAAAAGATCAACAAGGTGGCTGTTGAATGGATTAAAATTGCCTGAAATGGTTAATAATTTCTTAACAATTGCTTTGGCAGGTTTCCCAGTGCAACAAATTTAAACCAACTAATTTTGGCTTTTCCTATAAAACATGCCTAGTTCAAAAACATTAAACCAAGGAACACTGATGGTCAGGATCATATAATGTATAGTAAATTAGCAAATTGTTTTATAGTATTATATACTAGAGCACGATTTTCACACACATGGTAGCAAAGCCCTCTGTAGCCTTCCCACCACTGCAAGAGATCGTCAACACACCAGCTATCTTCTCTACTCCTTTTCAACTCTCCACTTAAGACTTACAGTTCCTTTTATACACCCAGTTATTTTCAGGGCCTAGGGTTGGTAACTGTTGAAGAGATATGACCCCATTAAAATCAAAAAGGACTATTCTTGTGTTTGAAAAACTGAAGCTGACTTAAATGTTGCTCCAAGAAAATGGAAAAAAAAGGAAGAACGCTACGGAGGACATAATCACTTTTTACAACAAAATACAAGTAATTTTGCACCAGCTCATGAAAACCAGAGCTGGGTGCCACAAAAATAAATAATGAAGATCTGCAAAGTCATTTTGATTTCCAATAATATATAGATCCCAGATTACATTGACAGAAGCTTCCTACAATACTCTCAGAGATAGGAAGTAGTGTTTCTTGACGTGTATCATCTCAGTCTTTACGGACTTCCACTGAAATCACACAACAAGCAGAATGATGCCAGCACCCAGAACTGGATGTTTGCAGTGTATAATCTAAACACATTGCACTAATTTAAGAATAGGAACAGAGAGGTCCTTAAAACCAAAACAAGCCAGTATGGTAGCAAAATGCTTAAAAATCAAACAATTAGCAAAAAAGCAAAAACCAAGTCTTCTCCCTCAAGGCCAGTTATAATCTGCTTTAAACAAAAATAAAACAGCTAGAAAGCATGAATAAAGTCTTTTCCCAGGACCATCTACTTCAGGGGTCACATACTGGGGTGAGGAGGAATGAAAGAAACACAGTGTTAACCCAAACCATTCACTAATAAGCCAAAGAGGAGATATAAAAGAGCCCAGATGAGACAAAACAAAGATTTAGGCAGTGCTCCAAACCTAAAAAGAACCTACAAATAACAACAAAAATGAGGTTCACCTAGACAAAATGCAAGTACCTACAGTGTAGTCTGGCCATGGAGGGCTCTGCTCTATAGGCTCTGGTCTTGTCCAAGGAAGTTGTCGCCCCCAAATACCACCCTACACACTGAGGTACTTCAGGACATGAAACACAAGCAATGCAGATTCAAACAGCAGGGCTGAATTTTCAGGCCTCCTAATCACACCTTCACCCTGCTCTTCAGTCAGAGACCCACAACTGAATAGCAACCAAGACTCACTGTAATTATTTTTTTGAATACAAAGCTACAAATAAAATAAAGAGTAGACATGAATAAACAGGAATAGCTGCTATAGGAACTACGCAGTAAGTCATATTTCATTAAAACAAATACTACAACTGCGTGGTTCATCCAGCCCTTCAGTTTATCTCTTAGAAGAGTATGAGGCAAGCATCTACTGATGCTCCCTCAGGATGTTACCCCAACTTCTAGAAGCCAGCAGCTCTGGGGGCTTTCTACGCTGAGGTCGCAGTTTCTAATAGCTCTAATTAGATTTACGTTCCATGAATTTTGTCATGTAATGTTTTAAATCCCTGTGAACTAATGACACCCACAATGCCCAGTGAGAGTGAACTTCACATTTTGCTACGCGTTGTACAAACAAATATCCTTTCCTCTTGCTTGTTTTGACTCTGCTACCAATGGCAGGTGCACTGTGCCATTTGGTGATTGAGTTCTTAAACAGTGAATGTCCTCATTTACCTTTTCTGTCATACACACTGTTACAGATCTTTCCCTCCAGAGTCTCACTCCCAGACAGAAGAGCTCAGCTTTATGTAGTTGCTACCTGTACGGAAGCTATTCCTGACAAGCTCTTCCATACTTCTGATTTTGTGACAAAAATTTGATTTCTTAAGAGGCCAAAAGTGCAAACATAATTCAGGATATGGATGTATGGCAGATCTGTGGAGTGAAATAGTATATTTGTTCTTTTGTTCTCTACTGAATTTATTAAAGTTTTCAAACATTGCTTGCCTTTTTTTTTTTTTTTTTTTTTTTGCTCCTTAACACTTTTTTTAGAACTAGGTATTATAACTCCAAGTCATCTCTGCATACATAAGCTAAGACACCCCCCACCCATTTGTATTATCTTACATTTATCAATGATTAATGTTGTCTATCAGTATCACGAGACATAGCTACAAGCCTCTATGGCAATCTTTCATTTCTCCTACACTAGGTAATTAAAATACTGTCAGTGAAGTTTGCTGCCTCTGGCATCTCCTCCTCCCTGTATCTTTCAAAACAATTGTCGGCTGAACATCAGAGGTTTTCATATATAACTTGAATCTCTAGAGAGGGATTGCCTCCGTTGCAAAAACTGAGTTAACTGTTTGTTTCTGTTGTGCCTTAGCCCCAGGAGGCAGCTCAGCACCACACAGCCACTCACTGTCCCCAGGTGGGAAGGGGGAGAAATCAGAACAGTAAAAGTGCAAGAACTCATGGATTGAGATAAGGACAGTTTACCAGGGAAAGCAAAAACCGTGCACACAAGCAAAGCAAGACAGGGAATTCATTTGCTACTTCCCATCAGCAGGCACTTCCAGGACAGCAGGGGTGATCATGTGTAGTGGTTTCTCGGGAAGACAAATGCCATCACTCCAAACATCCCTTTCATCCTCCTTTACCCCAGTTTTATTGCTAAGCATGACGCCACGTGTTTTGGGACATCCCTTGGATGTCCCTGGGCCAGCTGTCCTGGCTGTGTCCCCTCCCACCTCCTGGTGCATCCCCAGGCTCCTCGCAGGCAAGGTAGCATGAGAAGCTGGGAAGGCCTTGGCTCTGTGCAAGCACCACTCTAAAACAACTAAAACATTGGTGTGTTACTAGCATTATTCTCATCCTAAATCCAAAACACAACTAAAACATTGGTGTGTTACCAGCATTATTCTCATCCTAAATCCAAAACACAGCATTGTGTGAGCCTCTATGAAGAAATTAACTCTGGCCCAGCCAAACCTATGACAGTTTCTTATTTTTTAACTAGTTATTACTGAGAGGACCTTAGTCTGTGGTGACTAAGTTTCTTTAAGAGCCTTTGATAAAGATGTGGAAGATCACCTGGATTCTATCAGATGGATTAACCCTAGTTCATATGTTCAGTTAACTTTTCCAAAGAAATTTAAGGAATTATAAGTTCCTCTATGAAAGCTATGCTGATTCTTCCCCTTTTTAATGACACCCATAAATCTAAAGATTTAGAAGGGGGAGCAAGGGGTGTAGCAGCTCCTATCAGTTTTCTCAGATTAGGTATCATTCATCACCTCAATTTTATTTATTTATTTATTGGACTAGAACACTTTTAAGCAGCACACCATAGTTACTGGCTTGTACTTTTGTACTTTTTTTAAAATCGTTTTGCATGGATACCATCTGGCCATAGTATTTTTTTACCATTCACTGTTGTCAGTTTCTCATGAAATCTCTTCTAATAACACTTTTATTGGTAACAAATATTCTGGCACATTCTTGACAGAGAGATATGCCAGAAAGGGCATGGCCCTAAATACTTCTGCCACCTAGATCATTTACTAGCCCTATATATTTTGTCAAGATTTTGTCTACTTAAAGACAGCTAGAATAAGGTTTTGCTACTATTTTTTTTTTTTTTTTTTTGCTAGGTTGTTCTTCAAATTCTCTTTTGGCCTGCTTTATTTTGTTTATGTCTTTGGCTTGTTTATGTTCTATTTTCCTAATTTAAGTACAACTTCAACTTGAAAGAAGCCCTTTTACTTCTAATAAAAGAAGTCCTTTGAATAAGAGACATCCTCTTACTCCTTTACCCTGCTGTTTAGCTATGCAAATCTTCTGTTGGTCTTTTAAAGCCTTTTTTCTGGAAGCTGGCTTGCAGTAAGCTCCCGTATTTAAACAATCTTCATGACTCCCATAAACATTTTAATTTTTGGCTCTCTTTCTTTTAAACAGTTTTCACATTTTTATGTAGTTTCCTCTTTGAAGTTAAACATTGCCATGGGATTTTTTTTTTTTCCCTTTTGCTATTTCAAGAATACTTATCTAAGTATTTTCATTGCTGTCACACAGTGGTTCCAGTTTTATTTTGAACCAGGTCTTTGTGTCAGGTCCTAGAATAACTTAGAATTACTTTCAATTTTTTTCAATAATTACTTTCATTTTTTTCAAAATGAGCAAATAGCCTCTGTATAAACAATCATTTACAACACCTAAACTTTTACTCAGAATCACATCCCTAGCGCAGTTACCCTATACCAATTTTGTAACGTCTCCCTTCTTTATTGCATTTTCTGCCTTCATGCCCAGTTTGATTTCAGTTAGGCTGTCAACAGGTGATGTGACAGCAAAGTTCCACATTTTTCCTGTGTAGTTTGCCTGTCACATTGATTATTGTTCTTTCACCAAATTTCTAACACACCTCTTACAGCAAGATTCTCATTTACAACCAGAAACTTTAGTTTCCACAACCTTCTTCAGACTTAATATTTGTACAGAAACACAGACACACTTGGTCCAATTGTCTGTGCTTCTTTTTTTTGCCATTGTTAAGTGGAACTCTTGGTGATTTCTGTTGATTTGAGAATACAGAATTTTTTATACCATCAGAAATTTTATGACACGTTTTAGCATTCAAAGTACCAGACATTTTCTGCATTCTAACAAGAGCTTCTCGGTTTTTCTTCAGCGTGGACAAGTACAACTCCAAATTAGCTCTTACCAGGCTTGACAAAGAAGTAGTACTATTTGTTAGACAATGCAGTTAAATTTTTATCTAGCACTTATTCCTGCTGACCTCAATGAGTATAGTAATTCAAATAAAACTAATGAGAGCCTCAAAATTTGACTTGATTAAAATTAGCATGATTTGTTGATTAATCTTGGCTCTCATGCCATATATGCTAGTCTGTGATGGTAGTAATAGAAAAAATAAAGCAGGTTTACTAATAACTTGCCTCATAAACGACTTAATCATATCTAACATTGTTTTCAATGGGGAAGTAAATTACTGTAGTCTTATCTCTTTTTAGATTCAAAACCACAGTTCTGATTCACTGCAAGCCAAGTGGCACTAAGTGCCTTCAGGAGCAGTAAGGGTTTCTAAGCTCTCAGGAGCTTGTTCTAATAATCCCTGCATAACCCCCAGCTGGCATACATGGCTTTCATCTGAACTTCATCTGTGTTTCCAGTTACTCAAACTTTCTGGAAAAGACATATATTTCACCCATGGACAAATAAATAAGTAACAAAGCAATCTTCAATCTTAGATTTCATTCTGCTCATCAAAGGATTCAGAGAATGTCTTCTGTCTTCTTCTCCACCCTTCTAATCAGGAAAAGAAAGCCAAGTCAAAGAGTGTCTTTAAATGGTCTAGAGGGAACAGGAAGACGTTCATTTCCACAAGAGGGGAACACACATTGCAATATTGCTTTGAAAAGGTTCAGTTTTTCTATCCAAAAAAGTACAAGCATGAGGAGAAATTGGTATTAAGAATAGTTAAAGAAAAAAAAAATGGAATTAAATATTAGAAAAAGTCACTGTAGTAATTATTATCCTACTTCTCCAAAATGTACTCTAATTTTTAATCAAAGCTGATGCAGATGTTGTTGCAGAACATGAGAATTCATGTATGTACACATCAGGAAAAAGCATACTCACCACACACGGGCTCTGCCTAAAATGAAAACCTGGTGAGAGAGACCAGGTCAGAGTATGACAGGTAAAGAATAAAAAAGAGCAAGTAAAGCTGAGAGCTTGGAGAGCTTGAGGAGCAAAAATGCAGGCACTAACCAAGCCAGCCTGAAGACTGGCACCTAAAGAAAACCTTTAATAATTTATTTGAAGCTGTTGCCCCCATCATTTATTTTTGCTTGATGACTGTGGTTGTCTAGGCTTAAGGAAAAGACTGCCAAGAGATTTACTTCAATGATTACAACCCCTTACATGGGGATAAATAAAGTTGGCCAAAACCTCTATTTTCAATGCAACACAGATGACAGAAAAAGGAGGCAAAAATAGAAGTTACAGGGAACACAAATTAAGAACAGATGGAAGGCACTTTTTACTCAGAGAATAAACATGATAAATTGCTTATGAACAAGGTTGCCAGAAGGTCATTCAAGAAAAAGATGTCATATTAGGGAAAAGCACGGGTCAAATCTTTATTCAGGCACAACTCCCACTAGTTTCAATGGGACTCCCACCTAAGGAAGAACAGCAAAGATATGACCCTGAAAGTGTTCAGAAAAGCTGCTGTGCCAAAATGTTACTCCTAAAAATATCCATGTACCCTAATTCGTTTTCATGGCTAGCATAGATTACTTCTTGAATAAGCTCTGACTGCATGGCCTATTTTTAAAAGATTCTTGAACATGGTACCTTCATTCTCACTTCTCTAATTTATTTAGGCATCTCCTAACACATGGTGACATCAAAAAATGCAGAAGTTACTGCTAGTTGTTTGTGCTGTTTATAGCTCCACATTTTAACTTTCAAATAAATATGGGATCAGTTTTTATGGTGGACATAGGCCTGAGTCAGGAAAGGAGAGAGAAGAAAGATGACAAGCAAGACCATCTCATGGAGTTCTGTTTTCACTACACAGGTTTTCTCTTGGTATGTTTCCTTCCCATGTATGAGCTAAACCTGTAATTGCAACGTAACCCACTGCAATTTAACTGCACATCTGGAAGATGTGAAGGCAGAAAACCCATCTGGTAGCGAAGAACAAAAGAGCTCTGCTCCTGCCCATCACCAAGGATGGACTGTTATTAATTGTTCTAATTCCTTCCCACCAAAATTAGAAGAAGGGCGTGAAGACCCTCACAGCTAGGAGGGAGCTGCTAATTAAAGGAAACCAAGGAATCTCCTAGCTCAGGACATGTCCTCATGAGTTTCTCCATTTTTCAGTCAAATAAAAGTTACTGCTTTGCAGTAAAAGCCTAAGTGATAAAAGTTGATTGAGTACCTTGAGATTTGAGTGTACAAAGCAAAGAAATCATTTTTGGTGGTTCTTTAAAGGTACAGAAAGTGCAATGATTTCAGTCACTGATTCACTGAATATGACTGAGCTTCTAAGGTTTTGTATGATGTCCATGACCAAAAGAAGCAGGCTTTCATTGTGGGTTTGTTTTGGTCTGGAAAGTGAGGAAAGAGAGAATCATTGCAGAAAAAGCTAGAGGAAACAGAGAAGTCTGAAAGCGCACAGTGTGCATCAGGGCAGGCACACAAGAACACCAGAACACAGTGGTAAATGCACAGGATGTGCAAAAAGGATCACGCTTTCCAGAAGGGTCTTGCAGGCTCTGTCTATGCCAGCTCAACAGCCGCTATTTCACAACCATCAGTACTGCTGAAAAGCTTGCTCCAAAGCCAAGAGATGGGGCTGGCTTAGGTCAGCAGCACACATGTAGCCCTAGAAAGGCTTCTTCTCGTCCACCCGTGCCTTCATCTTCCCTCGGGCTCCTAGACCCAGGGTTGCTGCCACTTTGCCTACTTATCTTGCAATGTTACACATGCAAGTAGAAGCAAGAAGAAACTGAATCTTGGGAATCAGTGACAGGACTCCGACTGACTTCAGCACTGCAGGCACGCAAAAGCTAAGGAAAGAGCTTGTACAAGCCAAAAGCCAGAGCCTAATGAGAAAAAAGGAGCACAGCTGGTACGGTTTGAGGCCAAGTGGAATATTTGAGCTTTCTTCACCCTGGTTGACCCCAGCTATCCATGTGTTTAGCATAATGCTCAAGAGTGAAAAAATATAACGTGCAAAAGACCAAATGCTGTTAAATATTTTTTTCCACACAGAGAGAGTATAATGTTGTACTCATTAAACAAAATATACAATAAATTATCTTTCTGCATAGTTTTGGAACAAGAAAAAAGAAAAATAGAGTTGTCAATTTAATGCCATTTAATGTGGTTTCTATTCTATTTTCAATAAGAATCACAAAAACTGTAGTTGATCCATGCAACTTTTTTACATTTTCATCTTTGAAGAGGTTTCTTGAGTGCAGTAAAATAATGCACAATCAATCTGTAACACAGAGTCAAAAGGCTGCATATGTCAAAAAAATCAACCAAAACCAAAAAACACCAACATAATAAAATTTAAATAAAAACACCTTAAGTTCGACATTATAAAAAGCTTCCTCAGGGCAAACCTGCCAGGATGGGGGAAAATATTCAAGAAAAATCTAAACAAACTTTATTCATTAAAGGACAGAAGTTAAGTTGAAATATTGGAAAAGAGCTGGGAAAAAAAGGTTATAAGGAATGACTAGTATGTGAGCAAGACAGAGAAAAAAATACCTAACAATTTGTTTGATTAAAAAAACCCTCTATTGTCTGCTATGATCTCCAAGTGGGAAGTCAGTACCTTATTAGCATATACAGCTGAGTAGCAGTTGTATAATGGATGCAGTGAACTGTAACCTATTACAAGCATAGACAGCATTGCAATATGGTGTCAACATCACAGCTCAGAGTTTTTCCATAATGTTTTCTCTTTCAGTCCACATTAAATCCCATTTATCTAGAAAAGGAGAAGGGAGCAACTGAGGAATTCCACAGGTCAGTGTATTTAACTACATTTTCCAAAATATATTCACTCTGAAAAAAATACACAGAAAATTCTGGTGCACAGTAATAATCTAGAGTAGGGAGGAACAATTTCACATGGAGCTAAGGTGCAGTGAACAAAATAATGTATTAATACATGTATATATAAATTCCTCCATTTGATACAGGTTGCTCCATTGTGTATTCACAACTATGCACTGTTCAACAGTCTATTTCAGAGCAGCAGCACCAGTCCCTTTGAGCTGCACAGGCCACCAAAGACTTGCATTAAAGATGGATTTGTAGGAGTCCCTTTTCTCATGGTATGGATCTGGCTTTCTCAGCAGGAAATGGCAGTGTACTCTTTCTGTTGCAAATAGATCATTGCTCTAGCTAGCAGACACTGACAGATCAAATACCACCCACTTGAGTCCACCAGCTGCAGGCTTAGAGATTCCAGCCTTGACCACTCCAAAGGCAAACTTCCCAAATCCTTCACTCCAACCTCAGTCTCCTACTACACAAAAGTACAAATCAAAGAATATCCTGCAGGCACGTTCTAATGACTTTCAGTACCATTTTCAGTGCAACAAGTTTTAGAATTGCTGGATTAGACACAGATACCAAGACAGAAAATTAAAGCATGTGGTTAACCATGTTTTTAGAGCTTGTTTTGTGACTTTACCCAGCTGCCTCTTTATTGAGGGTCACATTATTGAAAATATGAAAGTCTGGCATAAAACCCCAAAGGGGAGCTGCCAATTCCAGGATTAGGAAAATATTTGTATTACTATGGACTTAACAGAGCAATCTAAATTTTAAGAAAGAACAAAACTAGAAATATAAGAATTTAAACTACCTTTTCAGTTAATATAGCGACACGGTATATGAATCTCACACAGAAGAAAGTGCCTTGCTACTCAAACAATGTGAGAAGAAGCAAGATACTTGATTTTTCTTTAAACAACACTGCAATCAAAACAGAAATAAAGTGCATATTGGGAACAGGCATGTGTTTGAAAATCAAGTTTCAAAAGTGAAAAAGCATCCAGAATCAAAGGGCTCCAATGCCAAAGGTAATGTAAAATAAAGAAAACCAAGTGAAAAAAAAGAACCAAAACCAAAAAAGCTAAAATGCTGGTTTCTGAGACCTTTAAAGCCAGAGGAACACCTTCATTACCTTAAAAAACCTTTGGATCACTGGCTTCATCAGTGTTCTCGCTTCAGCTCATAAATTTGGCAGCAGCTTCCCAGATGGATCATTCTTACCTTCATCCCCTTCTAAATGTCTTTTAGTTAATATTCTGAATCAGATGTTTTGGTCTCTAAAACCAGAAGCACAATTATCCTGATCTAGTATGACAGCTCCTTTGCTCACTCAAATAAGTCACTCCACAAAAGTCAGTATTCTCCTGGATTCACTAGCTTAGATGTAACTAGTAACTAGTCGAGTCTGAATTAGCTATTATTTAAATGTTCAGCTGTCCCACAGGCTAATACTAATACATAGGCACAGAGTTTTGAGATGATGAATATATGACATACTTTAGCAGCTTTAACCTGTTTCACATGGAACTTCCAACAGGATAACCAAAGACTAAGAAAGTAGATATGGATGAAGAGGACCAAAAGTAGTATTCTGTTTCTTTAAGAGAACATATATTAATATATCACTGTGAGAAATATGACTCAGATTACAGGACTGAGAAAACACATGTAAGAGTAGTGAACAGATTAAGCTGATTATTTTAATAGACACAAACAGGAGAAGAAAAAAAAAAAAGGCAAACTTCCACCAGATAAACAGAAAAGTGAAATTTCAGCTGAAACTGTACTCCAAAGTTTTAGTTGTAGTTCTCTGTAACAATCAAGTTGTTTGAAAAAACACACCAACATAAGAGCATTTAGATAATATTTCAAGATGTTGAGAATAGAAAAATTACAACCTACTTGGACAAAGTAAGAAATATTTGGTCTACCTACTCCATGCTCAAGAAAAAGGGGGGAAAGCTGTTATAATCTTGTTATATTTTGAAATTCCAGCAACAGGATGAAGGGTTTTGTCTACTGCCTACTCTTCTGTGCTGAATCTGCTATGGTTGCTTTGGCTCCTTGCCCTAAGCACTGCACATCAAGAGCTACCTACGGTTAGGTTTCCAGGTTGGACAACTGACTTAGCACTGTGGAGCTCAGACTCTCTAAAATGTCCAATTTCACTTCTGACATGAAGGAAGGACAGTTCTCAGATCCTCAGTAATCTCCTGGGGAGACAGCCAGGAAAAAGGAAATTTTTCATCAGAACCTTGCTGGTGCTTTCACAGAACTTCAGCTACAACAACAGGCTTCTGGGAGATTTTTTTTTGTCCGGTAAGTAAGAACATGCCAATGTAAAGCAATTTAATTCAAAAGTTCCTGCCAGGAGAAATAAAATGATAAAGAATGGAGGGAAGGTGGGGTCCAACAGAAACAGTCCAAAAGAAGGGAAATAGTGACACTACAACCTGGTAAGCCTGAGAGAAAGAAGTAAAACATTCAAACAGGTGAAATACTGCTAAGGGAAGTAAACCACAGCCCAAATCTTCCAACATACCAAGACAAAAACTGGTATTCACAAATATATGAGAATACTGGGAATGAGCCAAACAAAAACCATGATGTAAGGGAGGAGGAGATCCAAAACCTGAAGAGCAGCTCTGGCTACTGAGTCACTGGAGCTGCAGTGTCACTGCAATATTTCTTTTTAGCAGGAGTTAGTTTAATTTCACTAATAATGTCATTATCTTGAAACCCTCCAATATCAAAGACAGCTCTAGATTTCCTCTAGTACTATTCCAAAAAAGACATAGTAAGTGACTTAATGTGTCTTATACAAAATGGCTGAAAGTTATATGGATTCCCAATGAAGACATTGGGAAAATTGACTTGTATTATGAAGTTGACTGAATAAAAAGAAAGAACTATGAAAAAGAAAACAGATTTAAAATAAAAGGAAACACGACTCATTTACATATGCTGGAAATTAATTTTGGAAAGTAATAAGCCTGGTATAAAGACTTGTCATTATCATGAGAAATGTCATTGTATCTTAAATTCTGCCAGAGAAAGGGATCATTGAAAGGAAATACCTCACTATAACATCACAAAAATGAAAGCACTTGAGCAACTCAAGTCATCCCAAGTATTGTGTTAACAAGAGTTACTCAGCCAAATGAATTTCTGAACTAACTCCACTGAAGACAGCTGCTGCGCCAGGGATATATATGATGTATTCTTTATAATAAGAATCTCATTTAGCAGGCCTGCTGCCAATATGCAAAGACAAATGATATGGAACAGAGGTAAATAAAGTAACTGACTAGCAACAGTGTGTGAAGTCCCCCTAAGAAATAAGTGAACATTTAGAGCTTTTATCTGTCAACCTGTCCATGGTCAGGCATGTCTCTGTGGATGTTAACAAGATGTGTTTCTAGTCAGTGTGGAAGTATTGCTTATTAACTTTTTATGAGTGTTATGAGCAGTTTATCACATTTTGGGCTTGGGCAGTTATCCTAGGCAATCTTGCTGCTCAGTCCACACTAATAGCTGACAGTGCTTTACTCATTTGTAATTTTGAATTGTTTATTGGAATTATATACCATTCTATGTAGCTCTGCAGGACAGTTACCAACTCTTAAATATACTCAAATTACAGTCTTCATATATAGGATGACATTTTCATTGTGACATTTACATCATCACTGCCTGTGTATATTTGTATAAGCACACAGCAAATGTTCACTCTCCATTCTGCTGATAATATCACAACACAATGATGGCATTTGCTACATTTGTTAGACATTGGAACGCGCTGCCCAGGGAAGTGGTGGAGTCACCATCCCTGGAGGTCTTTAAAAGACGTTTAGATGTAGAGCTTAGGGATATGGTTTAGTGGGGACTGTTAGTGTTAGGTCAGAGGTTGGACTCGATGATCTTGAGGTCTCTTCCAACCTAGAAATTCTGTGATTCTGTGATTCAACCGTGTGTTAGGGATTCATCTATCTGTTCTCCAGTAGGTCTAAGGAATACCATTTCAAAAATAATGAAGAAAAGCTGTGTGGTCAAGTGGTTTCTATTTCTGCTATTGACATGCTACTTTTGCTTATTAAGGAGAAATGGCAGTTAAACTCTTAAAGAGTAGAATTAAAGGCATTACATCTTCTGGTGCAAGACTAGGCAATGCACCATTTGCAAACTCATGTCATCACGTCAACAGCATGTGGAAGAACAGGACCGTTGAACAGGTGGATGCACAGTCTGTTGGGAAAAAAGACTCAGAATGGCCTTTGCAGTAGGAAATCCCACTGGAGCCATGACGCTGCCATATAGGTAAAGGTCACCCAGAGGATTCAATATATTTAGAATTCAAAAAAGCTTTTAACAATCAAAGGATCTTAGAGAAACTAAGTTGCCATGGTACTAGAGCAAAGCTCCACTTACAGACTGAAAGCGGGTTAAAGGATAGGAAGTAAAGAGCAGGGCAGGGAAGTCCTACAAAGCCCTCCAGACATTCTATCAGTGAGAGATAAAGAACTGGAAAAAAGAGCAAACAGAAAAATCTCCAAGTCTGTGGATGATCGTATGCTGTCTTAGCCAAATTCTTTATCTGTGGCACACAAACTCCAGAAGAGCCTTACAAAATAGTGCTCAGGCAAAAGAGACACAGATAAACCTAAGTGGTTTATCCAAAGGGAAAAAAAAAAAAAACCCACAAACCTAAACCACGTCTACATGGACTCAGATCTGATAGTTAACACACAGGGAAGAGGTCTTGGAGTCATTGTTGACATTTCCCTGAAATTATCAGAATCTGGTGGGCTGTGATCAAGATTTGTGGTAAAGACATGGATAAGTAGAACACAAATGGTTATTTATCAAATCATTGAAGCTAGATGCAGGGGGGTCATGAATGAAACTACTAAGATTTTTTTTTTTTTTTTTTTTTAAACAAATAGGAGAAAGTAATTCTTTCTACAACTGTGATCTTCTGGAATTTGCTCTCACGCAGGCTATGGAGGCAGAGGGTGTCAGCACATTCAGAAAGGTTTTTGGTGAACTCACGCACAAGAGGTCCATAAATGGACACAAATCAAAGCAGGGAGGGCTGGACCCTACTGCAGCCATCAGGGATGCTGACAGGGTGCAGAAGGTGGCCAGGCTCTCCCTCTGCCACTGTCAGGCACAAAGTAATGACCTAAATGAATTATTCGTCCAAACAACATGGAATTTCCTCACACTTTTTGTTTTATTATTTCTTATTTTGCTTAAACGATGGCTACGTTATATTGGATTTATTTTAATGTTTACAAACTGTCAATCAATACTGTTGTATTTCAACTAAAATCAAAAACAGTTGCCAGGTCCTAATGGACATCATGCTTTTTACCACCTTTTAAAGGAAAAACTTTTACTTGGGGTAGGAATTTTGTTTTCCAGTATTATTAAGTTCATTAACTTTCAATGCATGGGATTTATCTTGATTTTCAAAGTGGCTGGGAATCTGGGAAAGTCCCCTTATCACAAAATAAATACCTCTACGGAGTAGGGCAGTTGCTTATCAAGCTTCTCTCAGGACAAAATTGGATGGGGTCAGGAAATGTGATACCAGAGACTAACCTCCATGCCATACACTGAGAATATCCCCATATTCACATAGCTCTCTCATCTCTTTTTACATTGCTGGGGCTCAAATTCATTTAACATTAAACTCCAAATTATCAGTTACAAATTCAGAAAAAAAAAAAAAAAAAAGTTTTGTCACTCATTTCAAGCTGAGTTTTTCTGAACAAATAAATCAAAGATAACAGTTCTGCCAGGTAACTGTAGAAGCATTGACAGGTGACTGTATTTAGGAATAACTGGAGAGATGTATTTCGATATATCAATACTCATGTTTAATGTCTTAGCTTTTATACATTTATGGAAGGATTTCTAAAGGATTTAAAGGCACCTTTACCTGAAGCCTTCTGAACTGCTTTATTATATCAGAGATATAACTTCTAGCATAGCTACAATGTAGGTGGATGCCAGGAATCGAGACAGCAGAATCAGCTCCCACTGAGGAAAGTTTCCAGTGCAAGTCTTCAGTCATCAGTACCAGGCCTTCTCACAGCTGCCTGATACAGAAAGGGGCTTTACCTATGCACAGTAACATTTTAAGGCAGTTGTTTGCAGAAAAGCTTCCATTGCTCATAATAGCGGCTTGCTGAGGCCATTTGTTCAAAACAAGTGTGAAGAATTACTTTTAAGATTTCCCCCCCTCCCCTTATTCACCTGCTTTCATTATCTTTCTCATTTGTGCTTTCAACATTCTTCAGGCAATGTGCAGAAGCACCTGCTCAGGCAACTTTCACTGACTGTTTCCCACCTGTGGTAGGAGAGATTTGTGCTGTTCTGACAGCTTTCCTTCCCACAAAATGATAGCTCATCAAATAAGAGGGGAGGAAGGGCAGTTTCTTTGACACCTATATTCCTAATATCTGCAGCTTAGCACCAAAAGGCCCCAAAATCTAAGTTGAATAAGACAAATCTCATCTCAAATTAATGTCCTCATACTAGATATTGACAATAAACAAACATTACATAATATTTGTTATATAACTAATATAACATATACACAAAACAAATAACTTTTAATAGATCCTTTATGGGGTACAAAAATAAATAGATAAAAATATATCCTACCCCCAATTCATGTTGACATACTGCTGTTTATTTTTAGCACTATTTTGAATTAATTTTTGTATGTGTCAAAAACTGCGTCTCCTTTTTTAGCAGAAAATGAAAAATTAAAAATATTTTTTTTAAAAATACAGGCTTTATGCTTGGAAAGATGCACAAGTAGAAGGAATGCACTGTCGGCCTGCAGAAGCTAAACAAATTCACCACCAGTTCTGACAAGCTGGGATGCACTAAAGGTGGACGAAAAGCAGGGTGCCCCTCTCTGGTTACCCACGAGGCACAGACAGGGCAACTCAGGAGCCCCATAAATCCCCAGCACACATCGCAGTGCTCACCCCCTAGGGTAGGAGGGATGGCTGAAACAGCAGGATGGCTTAATAATAATAATGGTGGTGATGATGATGATGATGAAACCACCTCACAGGGGCCGGATCATGCCTGCGTGTCTGATCCCACCTCCCGGTGGGGCCCGACCCCGCTGCCCGGCCGCCAGGACCCACCTTGGGCATCCGGATGTGCTCCATGGTGCCTCCGGGCCCGGCTTTTCACGGCAGCCAGGCAGCCATCCGCACCTGCGGCTTGCTCCCAGTCCTTTAAATATATATATAATATATATATGTAAATATATATAATAAAATAATATATATATATAATATATATGTAAATACGTATATATATATTTAAATTCTCCCCGCGCTTTCCTGCGCAGGTAGGAGAAAAAAAAAAAAAAAAGAAAAAAAAAAAAAAAGATTTTTTAAAAAGGTACTTATTTATTGAAAGCAACTAACGTGCCTGTGTGTCGGTGCGGGCAGGTCAGCGGCTGGCCCCACCTCCCCGGCAGCAGCCATGCAGCACCGCCGGCGGGGATGCTCGGCGGGGCTGCATCCTGCCTGCCCGCCCGCCCGGCCCAGGGCACCGCGGGGCACAGCCTGGGGGAGGATCTCCGGCAGTTCGCCGTCTGATCCGAAACGACGTGGCCTGGTCCTTCTTTCAGAAAAAGGCTCGGAAACGGCCAAGGGAGTTCTGGCTGAGATGGCCTCCCCCTGTGTTGAGCCGTTCACTGGCCCGGCGTGCGCAGTATCCCAAAGACAAAAGCCGTGCTTATTGAAACTGAGGCACTGATTCTCTTTATCTCAGGCTCTGCGGGTCCGTCTCAATAATTAGCCATTTTGCTGCATGCTCAGATTGGTGCAGGGGGAGATTTTTTTGTGTCACACAATTTTCAGTCTTCTGCAAGAAATTTCTTGTCCTGTCTTTTCCTTACCTGGCCCAAGAGATACCTCTTTTTACCTCTTGAGGCAAAAAGAATTGCTAGAGAGCTGATTTTCCCAGGCTGCAGCCCCATACAGTCATGAATAAATCTCTAACCATCTTGGAATCACTATCATATTCTGTGCAAAAAGAGGAATTTATGCCAATGTGGTGCTACTAATTTCAGATACAGCATAGCCTTTGAAGCTTATGAAATGCCCAAATATCCCATATTCATCAATGTATTACAGCAGTTCTTGACAAATAGGCTAGTCCTGTTTGGGCTAGCAACACAAACGAATAGGAACAAATGTGAAGACCTGTCAAACCACATAAAGGCCATGGCAAGAGTGCCCTGCTCCAAAGCAGAAGCTCCGTATTTATCCTTACCTTGCCTGCAGGGAACAGAGCAAGCTTAATCCATTTTGTGAAAGCTAAAATATGTGCTGAAAATAATGGTGCTACCTAAAAATGTGCATGTATTTTACCCTAAGGGAAAGGGAAATATGGGTATAGGACTGCACTGGCTCCACTCCTGCCACGTTCTTGCTAGATGGTTCAGCATCAGGAATTCTTTTATGCTGGCTCTTCGATTAAAGGAGACAGAAGCTGTGTTGCCAGGAGTAGGAGGTAAATCATATCTGGGTTCCCTCCTTCCCTGTTTTGGTCCATTTCTGCCATCTTTTCTGTCATAATTCAGCTGCTGTTATTGTGCAGGAGTGGCTGGGTCAACCACTATCTGAGGACACCATCAACTAGACGAAACTTCTACTGTTTCAGCCTTTCCCTTTAACTCTGTTCACTCAGATCTGATATGAGGGTTGAAGGTAATTTCTGTTTGAAAATTCACTGGATGGCATCCATAAAAGTGCATGAATTGTGTAAAGAATCTTGTATTCACAAGGCTCAGTTGGTGGCATATTTTGCTCTCTGTTTTAGGCCAGAGCTATCAGAAACAGTTAAGATTAACCATCCACATAAATTCCATCCACTGTTTCCTTTGTAGTTATAGTTAATGTAATTCATTGCATATAATATCATCTTTTGGCATTTGCTACTGCCAGTGAGTAATTAAAGTTGGAAGAAAGCATGCTCATCTTTCCAGTCCCTGGAGACTTTTTCTTTGGTACATCTTGTGATTTGTTATGGCCAAGTTCGAGTCCTACTGTTGATGCTGCTTTCTCTCTGCTTCACATTCATCAATATCTGCAAAACTAAGACATTGCTCAGAGGAGACTGTTTATGTAGCAATCAGTTGCTCAACATCCTGCCAGAGTTTTTAACCTGTATTGGATTAGTAAAATAATTGATGGGTGAGTACAGATATAAACAGAACTTGGATTTAGATAAAAGTTCTGCCTACTGCATTTGTCACAGAAAGCTGCAATAAACACAAGCTTCTAGAAGTTCCCTTGCAGTTTTCATTTGCATTTCATGCTCATGGAAGTTGTTGTCTTAACAATCCTGAAAATGAAATATTGTCTCCAGAGAAGCAGCAGGGACAAGAAAATTAAATTGTCATGCATAAATAGTTTTTGTTGTAACTGCTGCAACTAACAGCAAAGTTCCTGCTTAATGCCCCTTGAAGAAGGCCAGCCATTGAGGACTAGAATTATGCCAGGGTATTTATTTTCTGTGCCCATAAGCAGTAACGACGGGTTTTGGCCTAGTTTGCTAAAATCTGAAAGCATACATTTAACTTACAATATATAAAAATTTCTATTATAATCAGAGCAGTCATCTGAATGCTCAAGCATTTACTATCTGTTAAGACCTGGATTTGAAACATCACGTTAAATCTGAAAGGCTTTGTAGATTTTTTTGTGTGTGTTCTGCTATTATATCCTACTAACTTACCATAGGTTGCATTTTAATATGATACAAACTTAAAGAATAAATTTATATGTTTGTATTAATACTTATTTTTAAATGTAGTCTACAGGTGATCATATCACTTTATAGATACATATTAAACACTGCTGTGTATGTGTAGTGGGTTTACATGGCAAGGTTTTGGTAGTTGGGGGGCCATAGGGGTGGCTTCTGCAAGAAGAATCCAGAAGCTGCCTCATGTTAAATAAGGGCCCCACTGCTAGCCAGAGCCACGCCAATAAGTGATGTTGGTTGCACCTCTGTGAGACCATATTTTATACATGGAAAATAAACTGCTGGGATCAGCAGCTGGGAGAGAGTGAGAAGAGTGAGAAACAGCCCTGCGGCCCCGAAGGTCAGTGCAGCAGGAGGTCAGGAGGTGCTCCAGGCAGGGAGCAGAGGTTCCCCTGCAGCCTGTGGAGAGGCCCCTTCAGGCTGTTCCCCTGTAGCCTATGGGTACCACATGGGGCAGATCTCCACGCTGCAGCCCGTGGAGGAGCCCCCCATGGAGCAGGTGGATGTGGCCAGGAGGAGGCTGCGGCCCATGGAGAGCCTCCGCAGGAGCAGGCCCCGGGCCTGAGCTGCAGCCCGTGGAGAGAAGCCCACGCAGGAGCAGGGGTCTGGGGGGAGCTGCCGCCCGTGGGGGACCCATGTCGGGGAAGTTTGCTCCTGGGGGATGGACCCTGTGGTTTGGAGCCATGTGGGAGCAGTTCTTGAAGAGCTGCTGCCTGTGGGCAGCCTCTGCAGGCTCAGCTGGGGAAGGATGGCATCCCATGGGAGGGACCCCACGTGGAGCAGGTGCAGAGAGTGACCATGAAGTAGTGGTGGAGAGAAAGTGCTACAGACTGACCGCAAGCCCCATTCCCCTGTGCTGCTTGGGGGAGGAGGTGGAAGAGGCTGGATAGGGAGGAAGGTGTTGTTGTTTTCTTTCCTTTGTTTCTCACTTCTCTAGCTTGTTAGTAATAGGCAATAAATCTTACTATCTCCCTACTCTGAGTCTGTTTTGCCCATCACAATAATTGTTGAGCAATCTCCCCATCCTTATCTCAACTGTTTAGTCCTTTGCATCGTATTTTCTCCCCCTTTTCCTTTGAGGAGGGGGAGTGAGAGAGCGGCTGTGGTTGTGTGCGGCTGCCCACCCAAGTAAAACTTCCGCAGTAGGGAAAAAATTGACTTGAACCTGATAGTAAAGCAGCTTTGTTTCTGGGCAGCTATAGCTAATGTGACAGAATCCACCTGCAGTCTGGGTTGTGGGATGAAGACATGGAGGCTGGGATCAGCCTGTATTGCTGCGGGATGAAGGCAGACTGGGCTGGTTTGAGTGCGGCTTTGGGTTTGGGGTTAAGGGATGAAGCAAATACAACAACAACAACAAGGAATTTTCTAATGGCATGTCACCAAAGAAGTGCTTCTGGTCTCAGAGCAAGAGGTGGTTTGTAGGTATCAAAGTTTTCTCGTCCAGTTCAACACACAGGTCTTTGCGCATTATTTGTTTAAAACAACGAGCCAGCCAGTCAAACAGAATTACCTCAAAGTCACCTGGCCTTTTTATCAATCTTATCCTTATGGAAATATCCAGAAAGATTTGTAGACTTTTATATTACCAAAGGGGAAACAATCATGCTTTTTAGCATAAAATACAATATATTTTTGAAAATTATTTATCTACACCTGTAATACACTAAAGATTCAACTAATGTAGATTGGTAATTCTGGATTAACAATGGCAGCACATCATAATCATATAAATTTTAGGCATATTTACTCTATTGTTTGAAAATGTTTTCATCCACCATTTCCATAGTGCTGCTCTACTGTTTTAACCCCTTGAGAAGATAACAAAATTAAAGTTACTTATTTCCTTATTTTTTCAAAAGTATTCATGCCACTTTTCAAATGATAAAGTTCAATTCTTCAGGAGCATGTTAGAGAAGACTCTAACATCACAGCCTTTTGAAAGACAAATGCCAAAAAGGCATAACTTCATGTTTGTGAGGTGGGGTGCTTTCACTCCCTCAGCAGGCTGGGCAGCGTGCAGATGTTGCAGCATCGTAGTTCCTGTCTACCTGTTACCTACTACGGATTGCCATTAACGGTGCAAATGCACGCATGCAATTTGTGGGTGTCTATGGTGATTACACCCTGGATAATCAGTACCATGGATTCAGAAACAGTGTGTCTCTTTCTGTGCTTCATAACTTTTGAACTTTTAGAGGGAACATCCCAAGTTTCTTATGGCTAATGCACTTGGACACACAAACTTCTCTCCCAGTTAATCTACCAGGAGCTACACGTGACCTGGTAAAGGATCCAGGGAGCAGCTCTGACTTTATTGTTTAACTCAGCTAACTGTTACTTGGCTTGACCTTTCAACATTTCCTTCAAGAATCACTCAAAGCAATCTTTGATTTTGCCTTGTTACAAAACATCGTTGCATTGTTGTAAAAACAGCATTCTCACAGAAGAGAATAGAATCACAGAATCACACAATCACACAATCACAGAATAGTCTAGGACGGAAGAGACCTACAAGATCACCAAGTCCAACCTCTGACCTAACACTAACAAATCTTCCACTAAATATCCCTAAGCTCTACATCTAAATGTCTTTTAAAGACTTCCAGGGATGGTGACTCAACCACTTCCCTGGGCAGCCTATTCCAGTGAATAACAACTCGTTCAGTAAAGAAGTTTTTCCTAATATCCAACCTAAACCTCCCCTGGCGCAACTTTAGCCCATTCCCCCTCGTCCTGTCACCAGGCACATGGGAGAATAGACCAGCCGCCACCTCGCTACAGCCTCCTTTCAGGTACCTGTGGAGTGCGATATGGTCACCCCTGAGCCTCCTCTTCTCCAGGCTAAACAGTCCCAGCTCCCTCAGCCACTCCTCATAAGGCTTGTTCTCCAGACCCTTCACCAGCTTCGTAGCCCTTCTCTGGACTCGCTCAAGCACCTCCATGTCCTTCTGGTAGTGAGGGGCCCAGAACTGAACACAGTACTCAAGGTGTGGCCTCACCAGAGCCAAGTACAAGGGGACAGTCACTTCCCTGGACCTGCTGGCCACGCTGTTTCTCAGGCAAGCCAGGATGCTGTTGGCCTTCTTGGCCGCCTGAGCACACTGCTGGTTCATATTCAGCCGACTGTCAACCAATACTCCCAGGTTCTTCTCTGACAGGCAGCTTTCTATCCACACATCTCCCAGCCTGTAGCTCTGCTTGGGGTTGTTGTGCCCCAGGTGCAGGACCCGGCACTTGGCCTTGTTGAACTTCATACCGTTGGCCTCGGCCCATCGGTCCAGCCTATCCAGATCATCTTGCAGAGCCTTCCTACCCTCGAGCAGGTCGACACACGCACCTAACTTGGTGTCGTCTGCAAACTTACTGAGGGTGCACTCGATCCCCTCATCCAGATCATTGATGAAGATGTTAAAGAGGACTGGTCCCAGCCCCGAGCCCTGGGGGACTCCACTAGTGACCGGCCTCCAACTGGATTTGACTCCGTTCACCACAACTCTCAAGGCCTGGCCATCCAGCCAGCTCTTAACCCAACAAAGCGTGCGCCAGTCCAAGCCATGGGCAGCCAGTTCCCTGAGGAGAATGCTGTGGTGAACGGTGTCAAATGCCTTACTGAAGTCAAGGTAGACCACATGCACAGCCTTTCCCTCATCCACTAAGCGTGTCACCTTGTCACAGAAGGAGATCAGGTTCGTCAAGCAGGACCTGCCCTTCATAAACCCATGCTGACTAGGCCTGATTGCCTGCTTGCCCTGCACCTGCCGCATGATGACACCCAAGATAATCAGCTCCATGAGCTTCCCTGGCACTGATATTAAACTAACAGGCCTGTAGTTCCCCGGGTCTACCCTCCAGCCCTTCTTGTAGATGGGCGCCATGTTTGCTATCCGCCAATCAAGTGGGACCTCCCCCGATAGCCAGGACTGCCGATAAATGATGGAAAGCTGCTTGGCCAGCTCTTCCGCCAGTTCTCTCAGTACCCTCGGGTGGATCCCATCCGGCCCCATCAACTTGCGTACATCCAAGTGCTGTAGCAGGTCGCCAACCATCTCCTCGTGGATTGTGGGGGCCACATTCTGCTCCCCATCCCCTTCCACCACCTCAGGGTACTGGGCATCCAGAGAGCAACTGGTTTTGCTGCTAAAGACTGAGGCAAAGAAGGTGTTAAGCACCTCGGCTTTATCCTCATCTCTGGTAACTAAGTTTCCCCCCGCATCCAGTAAAGGGTGGAGATTCTCCTTAGTCCTCCTTTTGGTATTGATGTATTTATAAAAACATTTTTTGTTGTCTTTAACAGCAGTAGCCAGATTGAGCTCCAGATGAGCTTTGGCCTTTCTAATTTTGTCCCTACACCGCCTCGCAACATCCTTGTAGTCCCCTTGAGTGGCCTGCCCTCTTTTCCAAAGATTAGAAACCCTCTTTTTTCTCCTAAGCTCGAGCCACAACTCTCTGGTCAGCCAGGCCTGTCTTCTTCTGCGCCGGCTCGTCTTTGGGCACGTGGGGACAGACCACTCCTGAGCCATTAGGATTTCTTTCTTGAAGAGCACCCAGCCTTCCTGGGCTCCTCTGTCCTTCAGAACCACCTCCCAAGGGACTCTGCCAACCAGTGTCCTGAACAGCTCAAAGTCAGCCCTCCAGAAGTCCAAGACAGCGGTTTTACCGGTCCCCTTCCTGACTTTGCCAAGTATCGAGAACTCTACCATTTTGTGGTCACTCTGCCCAAGACAGCCCCCAACCACCACATCTCCCACCAGTCCTTCTCTGTTAGTGAACAGAAGGTCTAGCAGGGCACCTCCCCTGGTAGGCTCACCAACCAGCTGCGTCAGGAAGTTATCTTCCACGCTCTCCAGAAACCTCCTGGACTGGTTTCTCTGGGCTGTGTTGTGCTTGCAGGATATGTCTGGGAAGTTAAAGTCCCCCACAAGAACAAGTGCTGACGATTTCGCAACCTCTGTCAGCTGTCTCTAGAACTCCTCATCCACCCCCTCATCCTGGTTCGGCGGTCTATAACAGACCCCCATCAGGATGCTTGCCTTGTTGGCCTCTCCGCTGACCCTAACCCATAGCGACTCCACCTTGTCATTGCCAGCCTCAAGTTCAACGACATCAAAACACTCTCTAACATAGAGAGTCACTCCACCACCCCTTCCGTGCTGCCTGTCCCTTCTGAAGAGCCTATAGCCAGACATGGCAGCACTCCAGTCATGAGAGTGGTCCCACCACGTTTCCGTGATGGCAACCAAGTCATAGCCTGCGTGCTGCACAATGGCTTCCAGCTCCTCCTGCTTGTTGCCCACGCTGCGTGCATTAGTGTAGATGCGCTTCAGCTGAGCCTTTGCCTTCTCCCCCAGCCTAGCCACTGTTCCCCCTGGCAGACCTCCAACAGGCTTTGTTTCTTCCCCATCCCCCTTCTTACCTAGTTTAAAGCCCTCTCAATGAGCCCTGCCAGCTCCTGGGCCAGGATCCGTTTTCCCCTTGGGGACAGTTGAGACCCGTCTGCGGCCATCAAGCCGGGTGCCGAGTAAAGCACCCCGTGGTCGAAGAACCCAAAACCTCTGTGTTGGCACCAGCCTCTGAGCCATGTGTTTATCAGGTGGGCTTTGCGTGTCCTCTCTGAACCCCTCCCTGCCACTGTAGGAATGGACAAAACACCACCTGTACTCCTGCTCCATCCACTAACTGTCCCAGCCCCCTGAAGTCCTGTTTGATAGCCTTCAGACTTCCCTCGTCAACATTATCAGTGCCAGCCTGGACTATCAGTAGTGGGTAGTAATCAGAGGGGCGAACCAGGCTGGGAAGCTTTCTGGCAACATCCCTGACCCTGGCCCCAGGGAGGCAGCAGACCTCCCTACGGGTAGGGTCAGGCGGACAGATAGGGCCCTCTGTTCCCCTGAGAAGGGAGTCGCCCACAACCATCACCCTCCTTTCCTTCTTGGTGGAAGCAGTCCTGAGGCGTGGAGCAGACTTCCTCGCCCTAGGCTTCCTGGTTAAACTTCCTTCCACATCCTCATCCACTGCTCCCTCGAGCTCCAGGGCCTTGAGGGCACCTGGGCAGATGGGGCAGGTGGGGGGGGGGGCGTTTCCTGCATTGTCGAGCAGGGACCTGTCTCCATTCCACCTCAACCCTTAGGTCCCCTCCCTCTGCCCAGCAGTGACAGGGCAGGGGGTCCACCCCCATGTGGGGAGTCTCACTCCAGAGCCTCTCCTTCGGGCCTTGCAGGGAGTTGCTCCACCAGTCTGTCTCCCGCTCGCACTCCCTGATGGCCCTCAACCTCTCCACCTCCTCCTTGAGCTCTGCCACCAGGCGGACCAGGTCATCCACCTGCTCGCACCTCACGCACACAGTGTCTCTGCCTCCCTCAGACGGCAGCAGCAGGCTCTGGCACTCCCTGCACCCAGAGACCTGAACTGCCGCATTTTGGAGCGGGCAGTCTGGCTGGGTGCCTACAGACTTTCTGGCGCGAGCTCGCTGCCTAGCGAGGACCATAGTGGCCCAGGTAGTGCTAGACAGCCGTCAGGTGAGGTGTCCTTGTGGGCGGGATCGCCCTGCCCTCCCTGCTCGCCCTGCCTGCGCGCGCTGCCTCCCCAACTGCCGCGCCCCGCGCTGTTTGCCCGTCCTGGTCGCTCGCGCTCCCCAGGGGCTGCCTTGGAGCGGCCGGGAGGGGGCGCTGCTGGCTCCGCCTCCGCCTCGTCACGTCCCTCACAGGGCTGCCGGGTCGTGGCGGCTCCCTCGGCTGCCTCGAGTGGCCTCGATGCCGGCAAAAGAGCCCTGCATGGCCCGATCCCCGCTCCGCTGCAGAGCACGTCTGCCCCGGAGCCGATCGCCTCGGCAAGTGGCCATCATTCAGGTACATTATGTGACCATCTTTCAGGTACTGGCAGGCAATTTAGTTTTTGAGAAATAGCTGATTAAGCAAGTGTCATAGAAACCTCAGTGTTCAACCTGACAGGATGTTATGGTTGAATTCATATGTGCTCTTCCAGAATTTATCCAGTTTATTACTTGAATTCAATTTGCTTTGTTTTCACATCAAAAGTATTTTTAACTTTTAACGTTCCATTGTTAGGCCTGTAGTCCAAGGTCTTGTCTAACTCCTGAAAATTTCCAACCCCGTGTAGTATTAGATTTATGTTCTTGATCGCTGTCAATTATTTTCATGGGTTATGCATAGGAGGACAGTGTTTGATGTACTCTGCTCCTGGAGCGGAACGTCCAGGGGTTTGTTCCAAGTTCTTTTTGCCAGCTGGTCACAGTCAAGATGCATGAGCTATCATGGTTGAAAGGTTCTCATCTGAGTGGAAAGGATGCAATCTTTGGAAAAAAAATATGTGTGGGATGAGATGTATCATTAACTACAGATAGCTACAGATATGGTTATACATAACTGTCCGCTCTGAGGTTAGTGGTTAATTAACTTAATGATTATACTCAACACATAAAGAGTATGACTACATTGTATTTTTGCTGCGTGCCACATCATGAAGCACCAAACTTTGTGTGCTGCTACTTACCACCTTATATCTGTAATGCTATCTGCAGCTGTACAAGTCTCAGTGAAGACCATTCACATCACCCTGGCTCAGTAGCTATTCTATGGTTGTGGTGCCCACATAGGACAGACGTCTCTGTGGCTAGGCTCACCAGCCATCTGCATCATGCACTTTTTACATCACCAAGCTATGTAAAACCAATATCCAGGATTCTCATCTTTGCTATTCCCAACACATGTCCAGATTTGATCATCATACAACGACTGCTGCCAGTGCAGCTAGAATAATCTGGTTGAGGAATTACCCCTGAAAGATCAAAGGTTAAGTCCTGAACTGGGCTGTGGCTGGAGTCCTCTCCAGGCCCTTGGGAGTCAGAAAAGATTTTTGCCTCTATAAAACTAGAAATGGAACTGCATCATTGTAGCCCAAGCTGTCTAGCAGGGGGCAGAGCTTACAGGTATGTAGGTTCACACCTGAAAGCCTCTATTGCTAGGTAGTGCCTGCCCTTCAGCACCAATGTACTTCTTTCCCAGCTTTCAGCTCTGTGGAAGAGGATGAACATCTGTTTGTAGAGTGTCACTCCTGCCCGGTCTTGCTTATTGCTGGCCACCCAGTTTCCACAATAGCACAGCCACTGTCTGTGTGATCATCATGGACATCTCCTGCCACCATTTGGTTGGCAGTGGCAGCATCCCCAAAAACAGGTTGACTTTCAGTCACTATCAAAATTCATAGTAGGAAAATCAACAATATTTACATTTTCACCCATGTTATCCCCACCTAACTGATAAATTTGTGCTCACTGATCACACTGTGAGATTCATTAATACCATGGCTTCCATCAGTAGCTGGACTTGTGAAGATGTCTTCTGAATTTTTTTTTATTTTTTATTTTTTTAGAGAATGAAGCTGGAGGACTATGAAGGATAAGCTAGGTGCTGATAGCCCAATACCAATTTTAGCTGCCTACTGCGCCTTGTCTACTGCTGCTTATTAGCCTCAGAAATCCTTTCCCAGGGGCTTCCCACAGCTTACATTTAGGGTTAAGAGCAGGAATTCAGTGTTAGGAATGTAATATCGTAGTAAATATTAATGTAGTCAGCAGAATTATAGAAAAAGAGAAATGGTTTCTGCATCCCATAGGCATCTTCTTGCTGGGAATGAACTGCCATATGCACAGTAAAGCTGAGGGCCAAATCCCAAACTGGCTGCTCTCTGGCATGCAGAACTTAAGTTTTTTAGCACATTATTTGGTGGTTTTCATGAGGAATGAGTCCATCTCAGGGGTTTCCTGAGAACAGAATGCTCTGGGAAAATGTTGGGATTGTTTCGGGCAGGAAGAGAACAACCCTTGGCAATTTATGTTTCTCCACAGTCAAGGAGTGCTCCACCACCGAGATTTCCTCCCAGCAGTCCCACAGTAACTCTGGAGCAGATCGAGCTCTACTGTCTCTGACTACAGCTGAAAAGAATAGTGGGGAGGCAGGAGGAGACGGTAAAACAAATTGCCAGATTGACTAGGTAGAAGTACCTTTGGTGGCCTGGTGCTCAGGGAAAGGAATACCTGCATTTTTGTGTATATCGAAAATTAAGAAATGTCTGTTTGTAGTGTTATTACAATTGTTACATGGAAAATAAATTTCAGGGATTAATTTCACTAAAATCTGTAGGTGTACAAGCATAGCTTTTGTATTGTAACCTCTATGTTCTTAGAAAATCTTTAAAGAAATACTTTAAGTTTTATTCTTATTGTTGCATTTTGTAGGAGGAAAAGTTCAGTTTCCAGAAACATGCAAGAAGATATTGGAATCCAAGGTAATTTTTTCTCTCAGATGTTATGGCTTTAGATGTTTTCTTTTCTTGGCCATATATCCACTTCTTTGGACAAGCCCTTTGTTGGTATGTTTCAAAAAGGTCTTTGTAGATCAGCTTATTAATTTCTTCCATAGTCTAGTGTATTTTTTGATAATTGTCCTTAATTTTGTATCTGTGGAAAACACAGTTTGGCGTTTGTTTTTCTTGTCAATATAATGCAGAAATGGATAAAGGAAAGGTGAACTAGAGGAGAGAAAAACAGAGAGAATAAGAGGTATCCCTAGTACGTGGAGTTTTTATGTGCCAAAAAGCCCAGAACGTAACTTTTAGGAAAAAAGCTCCCCGAATCCACGTCGGGTCAGGCATTTGTCTGAAGGGAAACTTGAAAGATCCCAAAGGTCTCTTTTCAGAACTGAACTCTTTTATTTAAGCAGTACAAAATCTGTTGCATTTGAAAAGATAAGGAAGCCCTTCTTTGATTTACCCAAGACTTAACTGAATTGATTAAACTGTGCAGAAATACACTTTTTAGGATGACAGGCTGTTTTTGTTAGGTTGTCGTTTATTAACACCTAAATGTTGTTTTTACTGTGAAGAATAATGTTATTGTGACTGTTTTTATGACCATTTTAATGTGACCATCTAAAGATAAAGTTTGACAAGTGGTAGAAAAGGGTAAGCATTAGCAGATGTCTAAATCAAACTACATACAGTCTTCACTTCTGTTGTATAAATCTCTTTCCATATTCAATATTGGCCAATATGCTACAACATTATGTTTCCTAGATAAAAAACAGTCAGACAAACACAACCCTCCAGGGCTTATTTAAATAGAAATACGTGAGGTAGATTTAGTAGAGTAGAAATCCAAGGTCTGTGTAATTTAGAGCCCTGTGTAATTTTCCAGTTGTTAGATCACATGTGGTTCTCCCTCACAACAGAGTGACCTTGGTTAGATTTTGATATGGCAATAACTGTAGGCATAAAATAGAAGAAACTCTATGCCCCAGCATTTCTATAGAACAAAATATATACATTTTACCATGACTTCCATCAAAAAATCATTTTTCCAGCATTCATTACATCAAAAATTCATCAATTGATTCTATTTGCCATATGATCCAATGTATTAATATGAGCAAGGAAATTACAACATAAATTATAAGGTGAGAATTATCGTCTTTTTACAATATTGAGAAGTCCATTTGTAGCTGACAAATTCCACTGTTGTATATTCTTTGTTGATGTGTCCTGAAGGGATTAGGAATGCTGTCTATTATCTGGACAGTTTAACAGGTACTCAGAAGTTGTGCAGTCAGATTCTTGTTTTCCTAAATTTCTTCTATATTATTAATGAGAAGAAAATTACATAATCGGCTGATTTCTGAGCCAGTAACCCTCTGCACTTAAAAAGTGTGGTAGCTCCCTCTTCACCAAATGAGTAGAGGAGTCACATTGCAAAAACTGATGAGATGTACAGCTATCATGGAAGCAAAGGAGCAAGCACTAGAAGTCTTCAGAAACAAGTATGCTGAAGTAGCATTGTGCAGCAACAAAATGTTCACATAGACATATGGAAATCACACTGCCCAAACCCTGCTCCAAAACTTACTCTTACATGTCACTCGAAAGGTGGAGAAAACAAGTCAGAACAAGCCACTTAATGTACAAAGATAACAAAAGTTTTCACAGTTGCACGTGAAGTAGCTGTTTCATGAGTATGTGACTCTTGTGATCTGTACAACTTGAAGCATTCCTGGTTTTTAAAAAAGAGAAAATTGGTTAAAAAAAGAAGAAGAAAAAGCTATGTTTCTGATATTTTTTTGCCACCTTTTCTTCACTTGAGTGTCACCTCTGGCATAGGACTAAATAGTGTAAAACCTGATATCTCTTTTCAAAAACATTTTGTCAAAATTAGACTTATTTGGAAGGTGCAAACAGGAACAGGATAAAAGCTCCTATTCAGTAGGACTCATAACAAATGCATCAGAGTATTGTTGGGATGGAGCATACCAAAGTATCTTACAAGTTGTATTTACAAAAAAAAAAAAAAAAAAAAAAAAAAAAAAAAAAAAAAAAAAAAAAAAGGTTACGTAGTGCTAAGAATAGAAAAATGTTTCTGTTATTGTTGCTGGATCATACATTGTATAAGGCAGCTGCAAGTCTTCACTTTGAACAATCCCACACCCTTCTTCACCCTAACTACCCTTTCCCTTTTCATGGAAGATATTATTTCTTGACTAAGAATCTCATTCTGCAATACTAAACTAACCCAAACTCAAGGGATGTTAAGTGGGATTTTTAAAGCAGTCAGCACTTTCCAGGGAGTGTGCAGCAGCTTACAAGACTCAATCCTGAATAAAAGGCACTTTTTCTTCTCTTTGAATAAGCTTACAATTTTCTTACTTATTTTCTTTCGTACTTATTTTCTGTGACAGAAAATTTCAGAGTTGCCAGCATCATTTTTATGATATATACTGTACCTTTTTACCAGCAATTTTACATAATACCTCTCACAGCAAGTGCACGGTGGCTGAATTTTACCCTTCAGCCTTTGCATGTTATGAATTAGAACAACTGAGCTTCTCTTTGCATCCTTATGACTTTTTGGGCAGGGATGTCAGTAGTCTAAGCGCTTTTGACTTCTGTTGTCACTCTACGTCAAGAAGGAAAGAAAAAGAGGGAAAAAATGGAGATACGTATTTATTTCCTTCCAGGCTACCTTTCACACAACCCAGCTTTAGGCCCAGGACCTCAGTGGCCAGGCTGGAAAGCTTCCCAAGTACTCAGTGCAGGCTGCAGGGATCCATCAAGTGCCCCTAAAGCTTGCTACTGCTCTGACTCACGCTCTGGAGGAACCAAGAGAGGAAGACCATCTACATCAGAAGCCTGTAGTATGAACGTCCCATGTACTGTCCCCTGTAGCTTAAAAGAGGAATGACATCCATTCACCTCTTGTGACATTGCTGGGTCACCCTCCAATGAAAGTACTCTGATAACAAGCTTGGCAAGACTCGGCATCAAATTCAGCGGGAAGCCTTGCAAGCTGGAGTGACAGTGACAGTCCGAGCCGCTTTTGGATGACCTTCACCACTTCCAAATTTCTCTGAGAGGAGCTGGCTCCCACATTGCATTGCCAGATCCACCCCCACCCTCATCCCTGAGCATTGGTCCCTGTGGACAAGATGACTGACACAGCGTGCAGAGGCTAGCTATTAATGTGCAGTAACACTTCTGGCTTCTATACCGGGCATGGGAAAGTCCACGCCGAATAGACCGATGTGTTGGAAGTGTGCCTAGCAATACAGAAAGCCTTAAATTTCTGTTAGCTTTTTTATTCTATTCTATTTTTTAGCATTCTTGATTTTTTGGCAAATTTCTGTGTACTCTGGTGGGAGATTTTTCCCACAAAACTGGAGAGTTATAAAAAGTGCAATGGGCAGGAGCCGCACCTGGTCTGATTTTCAAAGGCAGTCGGTTTTCCTCACTAATATCTCAAGGCAGTAACTGTGATTCAATAATGTTTTTTGTTTATTTGTTTGTTTTTTTTTCAAAAAAAGCTGCTTGTATTTCAAATAATCTGTGGCAATGAGATTTGTGGTGTGTGTTATGAAAGGGTGGATCTCCAAATGACAGTTTGGTTCCCAGAGTTTTTGGCTGCTGAGCCAGGGAAGTCAGAGCCTCACCTGAATAACGAGCTGCAACGTGAGCACAACCTCTACGAGAAATCACGGAATCTGCACACGGGAGATGTTTTCAAAGATGATGATTTCAAAGCAGGAAAAGCAACACTCTGTATTCACAGAGCAGAAACTTCTTACAGAAATGCGAAGCTAGTTAATCAGCTACTGGGAACTTAAAGGCTTACTTACTGCAGATTTACACCCAGGGAGCTGGCTGCTGTCCAGGTGACACATGAGAAGAAAACTCTGCTCTGGTGATGTGAGCAAACAGCTGGCATTTAGCAAGGAAATTTTGCCAAACTCTCAGATTCAAATGTTTTCTGTTCTGATATAACGCCTCCTTTTCACTGACAGAGAATGGTCAAATGCAAATTTATACGGTTTTATTTTAGAAGTTATAAGTATTTTGTTATGGTTGTTAACTTCCAGTTGGAGTCAGTGTCTGCAATTTACCAGTTCAGTACGCTCCTGAACCTGGGAGAGTTCAAAATCTATTTTGAAGCCATTAGGCAGGAAGCCACTAGAAGAAAGATGGCCACAGCAATGTCTCCTCTACCACTGAACCTCCTGGAGTCCCACCACTGTGGAATGACAGCAGGAATGCAGAAGCAACACACTGATAAGGCCGAAGTTAGTTATAAAACAAAATGTACAACCTGCAGTAGAATTGTTCTTTGTGCTTTGAGATAACCACGAAAAATCCCTGTTTGGGGTTTTTTATTACGTATATCGATGTTACTCTCCTTCAAAATAGCACATTCTGGGAGAAGTTTCTGTAAAGATTAATAACCTTTTTTAGCACCTTGGCTTATTTCTTAAACACTACTAACAGTCACACAGCTCTGGGGGCATTTGGATGGGTACTGACCTTGTTTCTGCATTTCAGTCCCATTCATGTTCACAGATTCCACTGGCCGAGTCAGATGCCCTCTTGTTTTCATTCTTTACTTTGTTCCCTCCTCTCTCCATACCCTCACACATTTCCTGAGTGTAGGCTCTCTTTCTTATAATTCATTTCTGAGAATGCCAGGCCCTGCAGGACAGGTGACTTTCCAGATTCTCCAGGGCCTGAGGTACACCTTTTCCCAAGACCTACAAACCCAGGAGGTTCAAGACTTACAATTCAACACATAAATGGTATTAAACAGTTAAAATAGATGAACACTACCTTCTAGATTACAAAACTGATCACCTCATTTCTTCATAGATGGTGTCAGGCCTTTGCAGATACAGCACATATCACTGCAGATTTCCTGCCTCTCCTTCCTCACCACAGCAGAACATTTTTGACTCCAACAGCAATCCTCGGAGCAATCTCTCTCCCTGGATATAGTTACTTTTCTGACCCAAATGGACTGGAAGGCCTTCAGCACTGGGGTTAATAGGTCACGCTCTATATTAGTTCTGAAAGAGAACAGAGATGAATCAAATTACACCACAAAGAATTGCTCTTAGACCAGTACAGCCCAGCAGTCACCTGCAAGGGTGCTAAGTTCTCAAACAGCTTTTAGAGCTGAGCTGCTAATCCAAATAGTTATAATGTTGTTACAGCTAGTGTAGTTCAGTTCTGTGTTGTGTGTCTTGCTTCTTGGGGTAGTACTAACACAATCATTTTTTTCCTGAACTTTTTCTATTGGGAAGTAAATCCAATCCATGTGTGCTCATTCTTATAAAAAGCATACATAAAAAAATAAAAAATAATTAAAAAAAATGAATCGTGTCTAAATCCGTGTGCTCAGGCCTGATGTTTCCCAGGCGATGTTACAAACATAGACAGTGCTTTCCAAAACTATTTTAGCAATTAAAAATATATTCACCCTTTCCAAAAGACAAAGGACTGAAGGGGACCTTCTCGTTCATCATGCTTAGCCCCCAGCTATTCTGAACTGCACTATTATATGATCTTCACATATTCAGCTAGCTCCATTTTAAAACCAGTTCCTTTATTACCCCCTCTCTACGTCACTCTTATGAAGAATTAGATACTGACTCATCTGTCCCAGCCAAAACGTATCCATGGGCCACTTGTGCCAAAGTGCTCTTTTGCCAATCTAAACAGTTCCTCTCTCTTCCCAAAAGTTACCCTTTGAAATATATGCTGCAATCATATATCCCATCAGCCTTCAATTTGCCAGGATAAAACTCTCTTACGGAAGTGCTCATGCTACAGATTGCAGCGTGGTGTATGTACACCACAAGGCAGCTTTTGATGAGGGCAACCTTCCTGTGAGAGCTGGCAGCTCTGCGCAGCCTCTGGCTACATTTCTCTTTGCAGTTTCCATGTACTTAGTACGCTTAGTGTGTCATGTATCTTGCATCATCTTTTTAACAGATGCAAAAATCAGCCAAAGAATAAAAATTATGATGTAAATTTAGATATATAACATGAATATGCATATACTTTTTCATTTGTGTGCAAATAAAGTCCTCTAACCAATTACAATGACTAAAATAACCATTTGATTACTATGTGAATGAACATATAGAATGTTGCAAATCAATGTAGATACTAGGACAAGCAAACTTAATCTGGAAGATTATAAAATTAGTGTTGAGAAGTTACCAACCTGAGCTTTTGTGATCACAGTGTGAGGGAAGCTTTTCCATAGTCTTATTTAAAGCCAGGATTCAGTGCTTTCTCCCTGACAGAGTGTTTCTTCCTCCTGCATAAGTGGTTACAGTTGTGAGTCAGCTCTTGGGGACACATTCTGCCCCTGAGTTCCACAGAGGTCCCTACAAATGTGAAATCACATCATTAAGGAATGTGCATCTGTTTGTACTACCGTAGATAGGAAATGTTCCAAATTAAGCCTTTCCCTCTGCTATTTGAATCACATTACCTTTAACATTAGTACAGCCTGAGTGACAGAACAAATCTTGTAACATTACCAGAACCGTGTCCTCCAGCATGTCAGTGCTCACAGCTCTGAACTGAAATGAGCTTCTTCTACTTCCAGTCACAGTTCACATCCACCAAAATATTTTACTCAGACAAATGGGCTTATTTGGTTAAAACAAGCACTCCAAGCTCTCCCTAGAGTGTTGGGTCTTGTGTTTGTTCCTGAGGCCAGTACAATCTTAGGAGTTCACAAGAGATACCAGATTTAAGAACAGGAGAAGATACAGCACCTCTGGTTTCTCAGCAGTCTCTCCTATTGATTAAAGAGTTTAATCAGTTTTGATTAAAGACTTCCCACAGCATAAAGAGTGACACTAGTTTCCTTCATCCTGAAGGACAGCAGTTACACACACACAGGTATTTAAAGGGGGAAAAATTACAAGTATGGATGCCATGAGAAAAAATGAAGTCTTCCATCATTTGCTGCTCAGTTAATCTCACCATATTATAGATATCAAAAGAAGAAAAGAATAATAGTGTATGAATCATATTTATTTGAGAAAATGAATAGCAGTGTGAAGAAAGGTGGTGCACACAAATCCACCATGTGAACAATATCCTAGATTTATTCCCTCTGATGGGCTCAAAGAATTTTGCAGGATGATCAATGATCATGTCATCTCTTGCTGATGAATAGCAACCACAGGAGTGGAACAATTCAACCACTTTGCTGGTGCATGCTATCACATTAATCAGCTGAAGAAGTGAACAAGAAGGTAAAATGCAAAACCAGTGGCAGTAATAGGAGGTTACCTGTTTTTTTCTGAGGAAAAAATTTGAAGAGAAATTATGTGCAGCATCCAAAACATGTTGCATTCTTCTTCCCCACTTAAAAATTTAGCTTTGTCTCATCAGAAAGTAGCTGCAAACACGTTGTTCTTTTCAACAGCTTCAGCGCATGTATATGTATAATGTATACTTGCATATAATGTATATGCACACAAACACAGATGAACAAAGACATACACAAAGTACCTAGTCGCACAATTTGTGGCATCTATGTAGCCAATTACAAGCCCTGATTGTAAACGTTCACTTCCCTGGGGAATATTTCAGTAATTAATGAATGCTGTTGTTGTGCAGAGATGGAGCAGAGTGTGCTAACATGATGGTTTCCCCAGTGGTATAACTGGGACTGAATGATTCAGACAACTTCCTTCCCACCATGCTAGGCAGAGCTGAACTTAAAAATGTGTCAGTATATATTTATACTCTCTCTTTTCCAAGGGCAGAAGGGCTGTTTAAGTCTTCCACATCTGGCTGCTCTCTCCCACCCTTTTCCTGTGGGAAGTTCTTCTCTCACATCTTCGGCCACAGAGAAGGGGAAGACTAGCTGTGTGGGGGGACTACACAGCATCCCAAAGGTCAGTGGAATCTTCCTGGGAAAGCTGATTAAAAGTAGCGCTTTACTCTGAAAAATGATTTTGTAAAAATTTCAGTCAGTTCTCTGAGTGATAGAGACATGCTGGATCGCAGGAGCTAATTTAGGAAAGCTGGAGGGTCTTTCTGGTAGGTAAGAGCTGTAGGATGCAGTGTGAAGCTGTGCAGAACTGCAACTAATACGTTTGCTAAAAGTCAATGTAGGAGACTATTAATTAATGATGAGCACTGCCAGTGATGTAGAATTGCCTTTGGCATTGAAATGAATGAGCTGACTAGAATGTGTGGAGCAGCTCACATTTCTCACAATGTGACCACACCGCACAGTTGGCACTTAGTGCCAAAGAGACTGACCAGACTTTCAAAGATCAAGTTTGTATGTCAGGAAAAAACTAACAGCAGTGACACAAAGCTCGACGTGAATAGTTACCAGAACCCAGAATCAAAAACTTGTCTGTTAAAAGATAACCCAAGTATCTTTACATAAAGGTTCATTCTCAAGTGTGAACTCTTTGTTCAGACATCCCGGAAGCTCAATGAGACAGCATCTGTATCTGGTTATTTGAGCTTTCTTTGCAAATCAAAGGCAGGATACTTTCTCCCACCCTACACTGAAAATTTGGACTCTTCAAGACAGTTTAAGGCCATTAAGTCATACTGTTCATACTGATGATGGGATAAAAAGAAAGTTCAGAAGCTATGCTAAACTTGCAGAATTGACACTGACAACGGCATCCTATAGCATCACTTCTGCAATGCCCCATTTAAAAAGGAGTTCCAGTTTAAGATTTAGCATTTCACTTCTGCTGGAGCATGTTATATTGTTCTCTTTTTGCTGGTCTCCTACCAGAAAGACCTCCAGTTGCAGATGATCTTCTTGTGCAGAACTCCATTGACTAATCCATACAATGCATACATGCATCAGTAATGCTTGTGGTGTCTGAACTCAAGAAGCCCCTCTACACAGACTGCAAAACTTGCACCTATTTCATGTCTTAGAAAGACTCAAAAACCAAAATCACAACCATCCTAATTTAAGGGATTAGCTCCTTCACTTCTAGCAGGCAAATTAAAATGTCACTTTGATGCACAGCTCATGTGGAAAAGTAGAAGAGATGAAAAGAAGCCAACCCTCACAATCCCATAAGGCACATTTCATTCTTTAAATGTGCCAAAACTCACGTTGTCTGGTTCGGCTTCAGCAAGTCACCTAATGTATCTTAGTGAGGCAACTCGTGATTCATTGTGGCTAATCAAAACTTAAGTACTTAGGCAAATTCTGGCCCCAGAAGAGAATAAGTTGGGCCTGTGAACAGTGATTGTGTACAGCAGACTGTAAAGCAGTGGTTAATGTGTAAGCAACCTGCTGATAACTGTAAAAAAAAAAAAGTATATTTTCTTTGCTGATGAGGCTGGGCAAGTTTCTTGGCGTGTGCACCTTCTACTTTTTAAAGTTTCATTGACGCGGCCCCAGTTGCTCAACAGCTGAGACTTGCCATAGGTTGCTTGAGATACTTGGTGGTTACCTCAACATTGTTCGCTGGAAAACAGAAGATGATTGCAGCTTTCCTGCCACTCCCCCCTACACTCCCCTTGGTACACCCCCTTGAAGTCTCAAATGGCAGGCCTGCTTTATGCAGCTGAAGATCAAGTCCTGCCAGAACTTTTTTTCCTACTGTTATGGAAAAGTAATAATTCATTTCTGACTCTACATAGCCAAGATCTCTAAAGAAAATAAACACCCAAACTGATGGAAAGAATAAAAATTGTCACCCGGTGCTCATGGAAATATCCTAAATCTTCATATCTTTTTTTTTTTTTCCTGCAAATGGGTAATTGGTTATTTACACTAATTTTCTGTGATTTATCTAAATTCCTTGATTCCTTTCTTGTTGTTCAGCCTAATAAAATATAGTGTTTTGCATTTATTAACACAGATTAGAAATACTTCTTGGCTTTTTTTTTTTTCCTTTGCAAATTTTTTTTCCTCCGTGTTTGTGTTTGAAAAGGTTAAAGGACAATCTGTCCTGCATAATAAGAGCCCTTATTTGTCTAGTGACTAAATGTATTCCAGTCAGCCAAATCATGAAGCTTCTGTTCTGCCAAATAATTCTGTCATGACCTGATGGGTATTAACCTGCTTGCAAGGGAAAATGCCTTCATTTTTATGATATTTGCATTCCTCACAAAATCACTGACTCTGAACAACATTGCTATGAGTTAGGTGGAGAAGGGGGCTGTAGCCTCCTCCCCTCCAGTCCCCAGCCAGCACAGCTCCCAGTGACATTAAAAGCTCCACTAGGTACCTTCCTACCGAGAAAATTTCTCTGAAAACATTATTCATAGAATTAATAGAATTAAGGCACCAACGACTAAGGCTAAGTACACATAGTGAAGCTTATTGTATAAGTAGTGATACCTTTGGTGGGAATATTGGGTTGGTGAGAGAAATCTATTATTTCCCTCTCTTTTCCCTCTTTGCTCCCTCTCCTCTCTGCATTTTTGAACCTTTTTGTATGATGTGCCTAAAAGTGTGGGCTGATATCTGCAGTTCTGCTATGCAAATAAGTTACAGCCAGTGTTGTGAACCCCACCTAAAAACTTGTCAGACTCCAAAAGTCAGGATAGTTGTTTAAAACTCATTAGGTTTTTCAATGTTGAATTTTACGTTAATGTTACCTATCTTCAGAGCTTTGGTTTTTGAGCCTCACTTGGATCAAGGTTAATTTCCTGCACTGTCATGTACGTGGATGACCACCCTGTTCATTCTCTTTGACTGCCTATTACTTTTTCATACTTCTGTCTAGTTATTTGATTTGGTGAAAAACATTTAATAGCAGTGGTCTGACCCCCTAACCAAGTCTAACTTATTCCATTGTGCCTAATTATTATAGCATCTGACTTCTGATTCATGATATAGTACTGTCACACTTAGTACACCTTTCACATTTACAAATCCAATTACTCTAAGAGTTACTCTTAAACAGAAGAAAAAACATAAAACAGAAGGTTTTATGCATCATGCAAACAATTTATTGATAAGGGTTAAGACCCTTAGTCAAAGCTGTTGTCCTGCAGACATGGCAAAGGCAGGAGCATGTACCTTCCTTGTTGCAAATGTTTCGGTTGAATATTTCCCACTAGTAACATGGTTTTCCTGAAAAATTGATGAGCATCATGAAAAAAATCTTTGCAGTGCTGCTCATGTTAATGATGACAGGCTGATGATATTCCACACTTATCTGAGATATCCAGAAAAGGGAAGAAGAGAGATTCTACTGAGAAGAATAGTAGAAGTAGTCCAACCACATAGGAGCACAGCACCACTGTTTAAGAGAATGGTCCACAATCTATTTTTCCTCAGATAAATCAATCATTCTGAGCCATGAATTTACTTTTATAGTGTTAAGTCATTAAACAGTCACTCCCCAGATATGCTTCTGCTCTTTTTCTTTCATCAGATTGATCCTCTTCATGATTAGGCAGTATCAGAGTTACAGATACTTGTCTCACGTTGACAGTTCTAAATGAGTCCCCCTGCAGAAGGGGAAAGATAAAGCCCAGCCAAGTTTAAGACAGAATTTGATCTACTTTTGAAATAAGCCATATGATATACCAGTCTTTACAAGGACAGCAAAGGTATTTCCATGCTGCAGTCCAGGCAGTGTCTGACAGTGTAGCAATGGCAGCAGTGATTGAATTCGTTGGCCTGGATTAATTCTTGTCTGTCTACCTGCAGGCATAGAGGTATGAGGCTCATTGTTGACTCCAACCATGACCAGGAAACTTTAGTAAATACAAAGAAAATTCTTGGGTGCGTTTCTAGTCAGTTCTGGTCTCCCTGACTGTACTAGTTTCTGATCTAGCCTGTTTAAAGGTGGACTGTGGGGATGTTTGTGAGGTGCAGTTGTGCATTTGACTCTAGGATACACACACTCCCAGCGAGGCTGTGAAAGCAGCGAACCAGATTAAATGCTCTTTGCTTTAATTACAGGACACATTAATACACAGTAAACATTTGAAACAGGACTGATACATTTACATATGGCCAGACATAAATTGAAAGTTGTCACTCTGACTTTGCTGTTCCAACAGCAGGCAATTTGCTCTGTCTGCGCAGTCACTGGGAAAGGACTTTCCTCTGAAGGAAAGCTGTGGCTGTGGAGGACTACCAGACCTCCCAGAAACATGCATGCTGAGTTTCATGACACTCTGCTGCTTTTTATAAAAGCAGTTATGGTTTTGTCAACATTTCAAAGCCATCACAGAGAGAAAGCAGAGAAAGCCACTTCAGTTGTTAACACAGCAATGCAGTATAAGCAGGGCTGAGATAGGATCTGGCTATTTCTCATGTTTTAGGTCGTGGCATTTCAAAAACCCACTTATATTGGATGTAAATATTTAAGTTCACACTTTAAAGGCAGTTTTGACAGTGGACGACACACATGACTGCTTCAGGTGGAATCTTCACAGAGGAAAAGTCCTTTGATCTAATAGCTGAAACTTAACCTAATAATTACTTAACTGCAAGGAATATGGTTATTCATCATGAAAAGAACTACATTTAAGACTCCTAGCCTGAAGGACAAATGGTATCTAGACCTAAGAATGAAACAAAAGGGAATAATCTGCTATCTGCAAGTCCTCTTACAAAAACAAACAAACCCAAAGCATCTAGGCACGCTGAAACTGGTCCAGGCCCTATGGGCTTTGTCGGCATCCTTAGCATTAGCCTCTTCATGGCCTCTTATGGATGTGGAGTGGTTAGAAGCACAATAGGGCTGGTATAAAATGTGTTTGGAAGTAAGCTTGCTTATTTTTTTGTGAAATGCACACAACATAATTACCTTTTACTGAGGATAGTTGATGATGCTGTGCTATTGTTGGTCTTTTTCATATACTATCTGAAACAAATCTTAAGGACTGTTCATAGAAATTTACAGAGGAGTTTAGCCCAGCTGTCAAATGCTGGTTATGTATGATTCACTAATAGCACTAGGTTTTATTATATAAATATATCATATTTACCATGTTTATACAGTATTTATATGGTATCAAGTACGATATAAATGATACAATTATTATTATTATTATTATTGATAGTTAGATCTATGCAGAAGGCTTAGGTTTAAAGATGTCACAGAAAACCACAAAGAAAATTAAGACTTTTATTTACAAGTTCTGGTGTCCACAGAACCACTGTTATCTTAAAAACTACAGTAGGGTTATGCATGTGTGTGTGTATAATGGTTGTATGCACATATGCACACACACCACATATATGGTGACAGAACATCACAGAACAGAGATGAGCAGATCCACAGCCAATTTTTTAAAAAATATTTCCAACAATTTTGATGTGCAACAATTTGACTGTAGTATTGAAAATGAAAGGTCTTATATAAGTAGAATATATTTAGGGAGAGAGATTGTGATTGTAAGATTTATTCTGGTTATTCTTAATGTTAGTTATTCATAGCATTAGCTATTCTTAGCCTAAGACTATTCTTAGCCCTAAAATGAGTTTTTTAGGATATTTGGCCCAGGGGAACAATCTGAATTATTTAAGCTGAAGCAGAGGGAGACACAAAAACTCCCCAACCTGTGGACAAATGGAGCTGCCACATCCCAGGCATCTCAAACAAAAAATGACAAGGCTTATAGGAAGAAGCAGGGTTTTATGAAGCCGATTGATAACACCAGAATGAAAAGAAGCATTGTACACGTGTCAGGCCTGTTCTGTATCCCATCCTGTGGTGCTTTTTGCAGCTCTCAGACAAATTTTGCCTGTGATGCATGTGAAAAGCAACATCCAAAGTGTGATACGTGCAGATAGCTGAAGTGGCTCTTTTCCCTCCATTCCCACCGCTCCCTGGAGCTTGGCCACAAAATCCCATGTGGACCCACACAGGTTGTGCTGCTCTCCTACCATGCGTACCTCAGAGCTGGCCTGTGATACACATCCAGCAAGTCATGAGGGCTGCTAGGCTCAAACTGTGAGGGCTGCTAGGCTCAATTTGTGAGGGCTGCTAGGTTTAACTTGTAAGGGCTGCTAGGCTCAAGTCATGAGGGCTGTTAGGCTCAAGCTGTAAGGGCTGCTAGGCTCAAGTCATGAGGGCTGCTAGGCTCAAGTCATGAGGACTGTTAGGCTCAAGTTGTGAGGGCTGCTAGGCTCTTCAGTGTTTCGCAGAGAGGGCTTTTCGACTGCTGTCTAACCAAGGGCTGGGGAAGCATCCCCTGACACTCTCTCCCCATTAAAACCACACGGAAGAAAATGCTGTTTCTGGCGACGGATCCTTAACCCCTGCAGCCGTCTTTCGGCGTGCTGATAACGGGCAGAAGTCCAAAGCATTTAGGGCGAGAGATTGGGGCAGAAAACGCTGGCAACTGACAGCAAGGCTGGGAAAGGGGCGGCGGGCGGCGTGCAAGGGTGGCTGCGAAGTGCCAGCACCCAGTGAGGGAAGCGGGGGGCTCGTAGCGCCCTGTGGCGGGCGCTGCCCCGCCTCCTCGCCTCACGGCCCGGAGAGAAAAGAAGGGAAAGCCCCTCGGGGACCCCAGCCTCCCTGAGGCGCCATGGCGCCGCTCGGGGAAGGGGGGGGACACCCACGACACAGCCTGCCGAGGGGGAGAGGAGGAGGGAAGGGCGGGGAGGGGTGAGGCGGCCCCGCACGTGTGGGAAGGCCGGGCATGGCTGGGGGCTCTGGGCCGGGAGGAGCGAGCCGGCTGAGAGAGCCCCGCCGCTGAGCCCGCACCTCCAGCGCAGCCCTGCCCGCCGCCGCCAGAAGCCGCGGCCCGGCCCCGTAAGTGGCGGCCTTCGCCCGCCTCGCCCCGCTCGGGACCGGCCGGGCACCTCACGGACGGGGGCTGGGACCTGGGGACGAAGGGGGGACCCCCGGGAGGCTCCAGTGGGCGGTGGGGGGGGGCTCCGGGTTGGGGAAGGCGGCCTCCCTGCTCGCCCGGGGGCTTTTACGGAGCCCAAAGCCGCAGCCGAAGCGACCTCGGTTCCTCAGGGTTGTTTTAAGGAGCAGGGGAAAACGTGCTGTGTTGGGGGGGGGGGCCGGGGGGGCGTGAGGTGGGCGCAGGTGTCTGCTGTGAGGCAAGTAAGATTCTTTGCCTTCTGCTAGCTTTGCATGTTTAAATATAGAAGTGTGCTTGGAGTGCATGTCATCGGATGGGCAGCGCTGCTCGCAGCTGGAGAAAGCCCGGCTGACGAAGCGGTCTTGAAAATGCGCCGTGTCCGAAGCAGCAGCTCAAAATCCTCGGTTTTAAACAATCGGTTATCCCTTGGCATATACGGTTTGTGTGGTTGAGTGCTGCGGATCTGAGGCAAGTCTTCCCCCAGGGGGAACCCCGTTAAATGAACAAAACGAGGGTGTGCGGGTTTTGAGGGGCACTGCAGCTTCTGCTGGCTGTTGTGCTGCCACTAAGCACATCGTTCCTCCCAAAGTAACCCAGCTGTGAAAGAGAGAGGAGTTTCCTAAAGCTTGGCCCAAGGCTGTGAAATTCCTTTCGGGACTGCACCGCGCTCTGTTTCAAGTGTATTAATACCTGACCTGTATTTATTTTAAAAGCTTTCAAACGCATTTCTCCTTGTATTCTTCCTTATTAAAACCAAAACAAATGTGTGGGGAATGTCACTCAAGGGATCGTGGCATTATAGAACCTGTTTATATTGAAACAAACTGATGATCGTTTGATTATCCTAGAAAGACAAAATAAAACAAATTCTATGAAACTTCATGTAGACACTGTGCAGATTCAGTACACAGTGGCTCTTGGATCAGAATTTGGATTACATAGTGTGGAAAACGTGCTGAGTTCTGGTTTGTGTCACGTAATGGCATTAAAATATTAAGATTGATAGTAAAATAGGCATAAGGCCTATGCAAAAACTAAACTTGCTTTCATTGACACCTGTGCTGCCAGATGCAATGAGACACGGTGGTGGCTCACCCCTGTGAGCACATGTCCTTTGCTGCAGCTGCTTCCACTTCACTCTACCCCTGTCCACACATGATTCTTCTGAACCCCGCTGGGCTCTAATATAAACTGGGAAATGAATAAAACAACCCCACAGAGACACGTAACTACATGTTGTGCTGAAGATTATCTATGGGTGGAATAATCTTTGGTCTAATTGATGTTATTATTAAAATACAACTTGTAATTCTTCACACGTGGATGAAGACTGGGCGCTTTGTGAAGTCTTAATGCAATCCTGAAGCTCAGTATGTTGGCTAGATTGCATGCATAAATGGTCTGACCAAGACTCCGACCTTGGTAAAAACGTACTTGATGGGATGCATGAGTATGTAGCTGCTTCTAGCTTTGTACATATGTAGTGTAAATCAAAATCAGTTTCAACTTTCTTAAGAAATTAATGCAATTAGCATATTTTCAACCTATCTATATAATTCTAACTTTTTTAAGTTCAAGGTTCTAGTTGAAAAGTTACTTAAGGATGATAGTGAACTTGGAGTCAGTGTTAAATTTTTGATGCCATCTATTAGCTGCTTTATGGGGATATTTACTAAATGAACAGATTAGCCCAGTAGGTGGCAGTGAGTACGGAAAGACAGGTAAGATAACAGGATAATAAAAGTTAAAAAGTTTAAAACCCTTTTTCACTTTCTAAGTGTTTTGGCAACAATGTATTTTGAAGGAATACAGTGTTCTGTTTCTAAATCACTGGCTGCAGATGACTGTTTCAGTGACTAAAACTAGCCAGAACTCCCGGTAAGTATGTTGGATACAAGAATAGATAGAGTGGAATTCCTCCAGATGGAGGTAAATTGCAAGAAACTCATGTATCTTAAGTCCAAAGGTGTGAAACAATGATTTTACAAGGGTAGAGATCAAAAATGGGTCAGATTAATTCTGCAACTGTAGAAGAAAAACCACACCATACATCAGTTTAAGTCAATGTGGCCATTAACTTGCTTGTAAAATGCACCTCGCTTTTACCTTTCAGCTATCAGTCACTGCAGATTAACTGAGAAAAGTTTTGACATTCATGCATTGCAAAATAGAATGTGTTGAAAGGCACTGTGAACATTTAGCTCCTCCTTTTGTGCCTTGGCAGGTTTTTGTTCATTTTGCAGTGAGCTGTGTTAAGACAGAGGGGAATGAAGGGGAGAGACCATAAATGAACAAAAAAGTGCTTAAACTAAATCTTATTCCCGAAATTATGCAGCTTTTAAGATGGTAAAGATCTCTCAGCTTTGGTTATCTAGCTTTGGATCACCTTCATGCATACTGGTTCTGTAGGTATCACTTTGACCTCTGTCCATCATGTTGCAAGTATCATTGTGACAAACAAACAAAAGCTTCCTGTTTTGTTGCTGTCCTGCTTTTAACCAGAATCCCCCCCTGGTCATAGGATGACATACTTGGGGGAATGTTCCTTTTGCATAGGTAGGGCATTATGTAGGGCATTAACTTAAAATATAGGCTGGATGGTTTTAGCAGTCTACCAGTCCTGTCTTTGACTTACTGTTTCATTTTGATACTGGAATGATCAGTTTTCTGTCATTTCTTCCTTTCCCTTCTTCCCTCAGGTTTTTCCTCAATGATATGTTTTGAACATACTCTATCAACTTTAAGTTATTACAAAGAGAAGTTCAATGGAAATAAAACATCAGGACATGTCTGAGGGCAGGAGGGTGGGAGAAGCGAAGCAAAGCAGCAGCAGCAATAATGTTCCTGGTATGGAAACTTTGAGTTCTGCAAAGTAGTGAACCTCTCTTTTTCCCCTTTTCCAGGGGAACAGCAGTTTGTGACCAAACTCAGTGAAAGATATATGTACATCAATGAGAAAGATCTCTAGGTGATGTGCACAAGGGAGAAGTAAGGGGTTCTTCACTGTTGCAGCCCTTTGCCCCCAAATTTCTTGCCTTTCTTTCCAAATCTGTCAACATTCAGAAATCTTAATTCTGTTATGTCCCAGACAGGTAATGATCTATTAATGTCATACAGCCAAAGATGTAGAAAAGTTTGTGCTGCCGTTTGTATGCATATTTGTGACTTTAAATCAGAACTTCAGGTATTCACATTAGCTTTTTATGTAGTAAGACCATTAAACTATTTTTTTTTTCATGCTGCTGAAATTATTAGAAAGTATCTAAAAATATTTGGTGTCATGTTTCAGCGTCTGACATTTTCATGTACTGGAAAGTGCCCACCTTCATGGCACCTTTGTCATTTATCACATCACCTTTGATCACATGTGGTGCTCATTTCCTGTCACTATACAATTCTGATCCTTGGTCTTGTCAATTCTGCAGCCTCCTGTGCATTGTCCACTTGGGGTAAGAGTCATCCTCATTCCACTGGTTGAACTAGGTAGTAGCCAAACAATTTAGTATTGGTAAGTCAAGTATCAGGGCTGTTGGAAGCAAACAGTTGAGCTTTCAGAAAATGACAAATGTGTGTTCCTCCCTGCTGGGAAAAGCATTCATGTAAGTGATCTGCCACTACAAGCCTGTAGAGAATTATAAAGGTTACTAGTAAAAGTGGCTTCTGGGATTATGAAGTTTAGTTATTCCTGACAGCCATCCAAGAGCCACAATATTATCTTGCCTGATCTCAACAGTGTAATTTATCTGTATAGATGTACTTTGAGGGGAGGATCATTTAGAAATGTGCTGAATGTTGTCATTGTCTTCACAAGTTCCTGTAAAGGACTGCATATGTGTAGAATGAGAGATTTCACAATGTATCTAGGGTACAGATGGAGAAATGTATCACATGCACTTGGCCATAGAATGAGCAGTTAGCTCATTCTTGTTCTACACAGCTGGAAAAGAAATGCATGACTGCCTTGAATAAAGCATTCTGTTTGCAAGATGGCTATTGAAGATCTCTTGAGAGATCTTCAGATCTTGAGGGATCTTGAGAGAGATGTTGAGACATGATCTGCAGCAACTGTGTACACAGATACCCTTTAATTCTATCAATCTCACTTGACCATGAACCCCAGTAAAAATGAGGGTGGGAAGTTTTGGGCTGTTAAAGGTGGAGAGTCTGATGGCTGCTGTTGGGTTTATGTATTGGATGCAACTCAGGGAGAGGTTCTACTGGAACAGCATGCGTAAAATTGGTGTCTGAATGGCTGCATGCATCTGATGAAGAGAAGTAAACCAGCCACCCAGAAGAAAAAAAGGGAGTAAACAATCATACATAAACCATCACATTGTTGTTCTGGTTATCCACGGGCTCCAGTTCTTCTTCCATGTGGCTTTTTCAATTGCCTTCTCCTTCCACCACTAGCAGTTAGTAGAGCTGCTCCACAAAGACCTCCGTGCAGCTGCCAGGACAGGTAATGTTTGGCGCCTTCAGCTCCCAAGGACAACCCAGAAATGCAGTGGAGTGCACACAGCAGCTGCTGCTTCTGAGAAGTAATAAGAATGGGCAGAGTCAGCGTTAGTGGTTCAGTGCTGAGCTGTAGTCCCCTATATCACTAATGGCAAGGTCTTTTTTGCCTCTTCATGAGGTATGGCTGATCTCACTAAATTAGCTCATTTCTGAAAATTATTTCATCAGATATAATACCAGAAGGGGGTGGTATGTTGTTAATTTCATTCAGTTGTGTTGGTTACTAGAATTTTGGTGAGCTGGAGGAAGGTCCTTCACTGGCAAAATCCAAGTAAATAAATATTCCTCCAGATTTTCTGCAGGGAACTTAAATGTAGTTTGTCCGTTTTGAGATAGGACTGAAGGAAAAGACAAACTGCACTGAGTTATTTTGCCACACTTTACTACTGTCTTCCGTGTGTAATACTCAACATCTCTTCATTTGTGCTTCTTGCTTGTCAGAATGAAGTGCAATTTTTTGAGAAATGTACGGAATAAGTATATTTTTCCTTTAAAGAGCATTCTTCTTTGCGTGACTCTGTTTGGGGAGGAGTAGGACTCTAATCTTTACTTTCCTTAGTGTGAAAACAATGAACTGTGTGGATAACCTGTTCTATAGCTGTGTGAATTAATGTAGCTAGTCCCTGGTCCTAGCCCGTTTTGGTTGAGGTTAGTTATTTCTGTGTCTGGAGTTTGATTGCGAGCTGTTGGATGAGATGGGAAAGCGATATGTTTATTTTATTTTGTTTGTGCAGTACCATGTGCATTGTGGTTATGGAATAAATAATAATTTACAAGGAATTTGGAAGGGATTATTTATTGTCCTCTCTTCAGTTTCCTTAGATTGAGAAACATCTCCATATTAGTTAAGGAAAATGTAGCTTTTGGATATCATGAAGATATCTGATTACTCCCATGAGGACTGAAATTAATTCCTCTGAATTCAGTGTTTATTCATGATTTGGTATGATATGGATTTTATTTTGCCCTTGTATATTTTTGGACCGTCATGCAGTTGAGAGCAAACAATGGGATGTGACTTGCCATGAAATGCTTTCAGCACTGTGAACGAGGTGAAAAAGCTTGTGGAAATATGGAATTAGCATGAATGTGTGATTCTTTTCCAAGATGCACTGCTTTAGTGGGCTTGCTAGAAGCAGTAGGTTGGATGACTAGGCTGTATTTTTGATCCTCGTAATGTGAGCCTGACTCGTTAGGGGTTTCAAGTTAACAGAAAGCATCTGAAGGAAGCCAGGAGCAGAATTTCATTGCTTTCTTCTGCTGCTGAGAGGGAGGATGTTCAGGGGTGGTACTGGAGAAGTACGTAGCACAAAGCATCACTTCTGTTGTGTGGGAACTGTGGGCCAGCAAAAAGTCGTAGGGCTTTTTGCCATGGTAGTTACACAGCAACTCTGAAATCAAGAGGTGGTGTTATACCTGTGTTATACCTCATCAAACGGTGTCTGCACTCTTTCTGCACATGGACTCAAGGAGGAGCATGGGCAGGTGAGGGGTGAGGAAGGCGGTTGTGCCATAGGACCAGGTCTCCTCTTGTCCATGGGGAAGTCAGGAGCTGGGAGCTTCCTTCAGACAATTGGAAGCCGTTTTCAGGAGTTGAAAAGCAGATGTTTGTGTGTCATTTGGGGAAGGAAGAAAAGAAAAGAAAAAAGAAAAGAAAAGAAAAAAGGAAAGAAAAGAAAAAAGAAAAGAAAAAAGAAAGAACCCTTCTCATTTGTCCCCTCATTTGTCCCATGAAAGCACAACTTTAGTCATGCTAGTAGAATGACAATGAGAAATCCCATAGATAACATATAGTAGCAAGTTGTTCTTGGTATGAGGTGGTCCGCTAGACTGTCTTCCAGCAGTGAGGTGCTCCCTGTCTGATTTTCACAAATCAGACAGAAGAAACTGTCTGTGAGGGAGAGATCAGCCCCGTAGCATGCTTTCCCTAAAAGAAGGAAATCTGTTCTAATTGTTTCAACATTTATTCTTGGTGAGACACTGCTTTTGGGTATCCATTCCCGAATTGTTTGCAGTCTCCCATGCAACGTCCAACTACTAGAAATATTTTATGTGACCATTTTAATTTATTAGATGCATGTGCCTTATTTGGAGGCAACTAGTTTCAACATCAGACTTAATAACCTCATTTTGTATCTAATTGTCCCAGATACAAACTTTCACAAATCTTCCTGAAAGTCTGTAGCACTCTGTGAAGCCCTCTATGGTGTTTAATTGCCTATGTACTCCATTTCATTAGTTGTCTAAGTAAATAATTTTGATTTCTATTAAATAAGATTTTTTTTCTTTGACTGTTTTTCTGTCCTATGTGGTAACAGATGGATTGCACTTAGTTCAATGAACCAGATGCAAAAAGAGCAGAATTTGCAGAAAAATAATGTTGATGTTGCATTTTTACCCCCCCCACAATAAGTTAAGTCAACTTTCTGATTATGTAAAGTGTATATTTACACTATTTCATTGTTATTGATTAAAATGTACCCGCTATGCTCTGGGAACCAGGTAGCTTTTTCCCATCCTGATGTGCTCACAGGTGAAGTTTGTGCATTTCCTTCTGAAGCAGTGTCAGCAGAAGCAGCTCTTGTGCTCTGCTCCAGGCTGCTCTCTCTTGTTCTTGCTTCAATAAGCATCCCTCTGTGCCTGCACAGCTCTTTGTGGTACTCTGCAATGAGCTGGGTTAGGAAACTAGCCCATTTTCTTTTTTTCTTGGGATACTTTTGATCAAGGATTGGTTTCCTGTTCCACTTTATCACACGGCCACAAACGTGGCTGTGCAACCACAACTAAGGGATGCAAGGATTGATGCAGAGGAGAAAGTAAGCTGCTTCACTTGTACGGCATTGCGAGAAGCTATCAAAAATGCCCCACACAGCTGTAAAACATGCAGTAATTTCTCTTATCCTCTCTGTTTTTTGTCTGTCCTTCCTTTTAGACCACCTTTGGTCACAGGAGTGACCAAACTTAAGAATTAGGTTTGGGCATTTGGAATCCTATTTTTCTCGTAACATAGGCACTCCTGTAAAGTCTTATTCCATAATTTTGTGCCTTTGGACTGGAGCTTAAAAAAATAAATAAATTTTAAATCAAGAAGATGGCACTCACCAAGTGCATTTTTGCTGGTGATATCTTTTATACTTGCTTGCTAAATGACTTGTATATGATGCTGCTTTTATGAAGTATTTTGGATCATTCATACTTTGCATCTGTTACATCTTTACTATACGTGTCGTTCCATTACTGCATATTTGACCTGTTTCTGATCTCTGTTTGGCGTTGTAAATAGGGAATATTTCCATAGGAACCAGCAAAACAACCCAAAAACCACTCTCTCAACTCTTATTTGCATTTATTGGCAGACTATTGCAGGCTGTCAGAGTTCTTTAAAGTGATCTCATTTTGCCTGCTTATGAAAACATGTCATATTACCGTATATTTGTCCAAACAACTGCCTGATGGTTGTTTCAGATATCTCCTCCTGTGGAAGGTGGAGAGTATGGTAACTATCTTCCTTTCATATAACTCGGGGAATGTTGAAAACCACAGTATTTTAGCATGTCTGAAACCTAGCCGATAAAAGTGTGGGTTTCAATGTACCCTGTTTTCTAAGGATCTGATAACAAGCACTGCTGATAGCACGCAGTCAGACAGTGGGCTGATTTAATCGCAGCTGTTTGCAGATGGCAGAAAGGCAGCAGAAATACAGAACGATGTGACTGGTGCTCACAGCATTCCCCTGAGAGACAGCTTGGGGTTGGAAGTGGTGGCTGGAAGGAAAGCTGGAACCTGCGAGCAAAGAAGCTCACTTTTTGGAGTTTGACTCCTGCCATGTCAAGGGAAACAGGAGTCTGGCAACACACAGTGGGGCATTTGGGATATGCAACACTGGGTTTCTCCACCTTGCTGAATGCAAACCCTTAGAAACAGATCATCTGTGTTGAAAGGCAAAATCAATGGTTGGTGGAGCATCTATCTCCTTAGGGAGGCAAGCTTGCAAGTGCTGCACATAGATTCTTCCTCTGATGGTAAGCAAACTTCTTGAAAAGGTCACCAGAAGTCTGAAGGAGGACCTCAAGCAGTGGTATATAGCAGCTTTATTCACTACCTCCATGAAGTGCCATTTTCATAGACAGCTGACAACTGCTGACTTGATGGTGGAGAACATTTGCATTTCTCCTAGCAAATTTGGCAAGCAGGTTTTCAGGAATAACAACAAAAAGCTCTCCACAAAACTCAACTGGGGAAATAAATTTGTGAACTGGAAAGCCTATAGAAGTCATCTGCCTGGATGTGGAGCTGGGTCAGCCTGGGGACTTGCATAAGGCTGAATATCTTACCACAGATTTCTACTCTGGAGGCCCAGGAGGGGAAAGGGGAAAGGTTGGATTGCCCCATCAGAAATACTGCGGTCCTTGACATTAGTATTTTTTGTGACTGATACTGTTCTGCTGAAATTTATTTGGCTTCATTCAGTTTTGAAGCCCAGGTAGATTACTGGGCAGAACAGAAAGGTAACGTCTTGAGCACAGACTCTGACATAGGAGCCATCACAAGAAACTTATTTTCTTGCCTCCACAAAGTTTGATATCCTATCAGGCTTTAAGAAATGGAGAAGTTGGATTTGCTGCATACCATGAAGAGCAAAAATCTGTAGCTGTTAATATCCTACCCAAGGCTGCAATCTGAGAAGCAATATATACCATACACTCAAACTGATATTTCAGAATATGTTCCCACACCTGGCTGTGTCGTGAGGAAGAGCTGACCATTTGAAGCAAAGAATGGAAATCAGAACAGTTTTGCGCCCATCCTGCAGGGGTTGTTCTGCTGGGTTTTGTTACTGATTTCCTCTTCTTTTTTAGGTATCATTGAAGATCTGTAAGGAAAGCAGATCTGAACCTTCAGCTGCTTGTAGGATCTTGCTCCTTAGTTGAGATAGTATGTCAGCATTTTAATGTGTAATAGACTATGAAAATTTAAGCAATGTGTCCTGGTTTCAGTTAGGACAGTTTTCCTCCTAGTAGCTGGTGGAATGCTGTGTTTTGGATTAGGTTGGGAAGAGTGCTGATAACATGCCGATGTTTTGGTTGTTGCAGAGCAGTGCTTGTACCAAGCCAAGGACTTTTCAGCTCCTTGCTCTGTCCTGCCAGCAGGCAGGCTGGGGGTGCAGCAAGAGCTGGGAGGGGACAGACCCAGGACAGCTGACCCAAACTGGCCAAAGGAGTATTCCATACCATCTGACGTCATGCTAAACAATATATAGGGGTGGCTAGCTGGGGTGGGGGGGCCGTCTGCTTGGGATAGACTGGGCATTGGTCAGCGGGTGGTGAGCAATTGCATTGTGCATCACTTGTTTCATACACATTATTATTATTATTATTATTATTGTGTCCTATCTTAATAAACTGTCTCTATCTCAACTCTCGTTTCACTTTTCCATTTCTCTCCCCCATCCCGGGGGGGGGGGGGAGTGAGCGAACGGCTGTGTGGTGTTTAGCTGCCGGCCGGGTTAAACCACAACACAATGGCATTTGTAGAATCACAGAATCATCTAGGCTGGAAGAGACCTCTAAGATCACCGAGTCCAGCCTCGGACCTTACACTAACAAGTCCTCCTGGGCCTGTTTTGGTATTCACAGAATCTCAGAATCACAGAATGGTTTGGGTTGGAAGGGACTCTGTAGTGAAATAACAAGTCAGCATCCAAAGAAGAAACAATCCCAAGAACAACCAAAGGACTGGTTTTGTACAAGCATGAGCATGTAACCTCTGTATGTGTGACTTCAAGCTTGCATAGAATACCAGTTTGCTTCTGGATGGTGGGAGGGAGCCAGTGCCTGGATGCCTGCCTCAGCCTGTTTGCTGTACTTGGACAATAAAATGGCATACACTAAAACCTTTGGACAAGGTGGACAGCTATTGATATGAAAATTATGTCAAAAAGGAAGTGGGAGAAGTCTAATCCTAGTAGGAAGGAGACTAGATCAGGTATTCTTCTGGAGCACTTGTTCCAATTTCCTTTCCTCCAAAAGTGTTGTTCAGGATTGTGTCATGGAGTGAACCACAGTGCAGTGAATGGCCAGGGTGACTGGGAGAATACCTTTGAAAATATGCATCTGATCGGAACAAATAGGGCTGGGTACGTACACCAAGGGTTACTCGGCTCTGTACATGCTGCAGTCAGGTTGTTGCACTGACTATGGTACAGATGTGGTTTCACTGGTCGTACGTGCCTCTTTCAGTCTACTGATTCCATGTCAAACCTCGTTTGGGTGACAGTTCTGCAGCTACTCATGAACCAAGCATGTCCCACTGTAGCTCTCCAAGCTGGGCCTCATGGTTGGAGAAAGGAGAGATAAGATTGTAGCGCTGTTTCATTACCTATCTGTCTATCTTGGCAGTATCCCATGAAAAATGAGCTAAGTATGGCACTGTAAAGCTCTTTTACTGGAATGCCCCTGGTGTGCACAAGTGCCTTCATGAAATTTAGTACTCAAAGAGGGGAATTTCGTACTCCAGATTGACTATAGATCTTCAGCTGATGCAGCATTGTCAAATAAGAAGCATAAAGATCACTTTTGAAAGAGCTGCATTTGCTATGCAAAGCAAAATACTGGATGTGCATAGCCTAAAAAGCACCAAAGAAAGAAACCTGAATGTAAGAATTTAGGCAGGGGACAATCCTACTGGATTCTGCTTGGGTAAGCAGTTGTCTACTGAAAGAGTAATTCTGCAGGAAGCAGGCAGTCAAACTTGAATTGGGAAGGGAAAAAAAGCCAATTCCTGGCCTGAACCAACTGAGCTGTGTTTGAAAGAAAACCTTCATAAACTGCCTCCATCCTTGTTTGAACATGCTGGTAGCAGAGGCTACGTTGCAGCTTCTCGTTGTTTTGACAGAGTCAGGAAGATTGATTGCACTTCAGGAGGAAGACAGATGAAGCCACCATACCATGTGCTTTACTTTTCTTTGGTTGGTTTACCTCTGCCTTTCTCACACTGTTGATTTTTCTTAAGTTAAGCTCTTGGGCAGGCCGTGATTGCGAGCTGGGTGTTACTGCTGGATGAATAATTGCAGGAATAATTTTTTATCTTAGCACAGCTGAAAAGCTTTTTGTTTTGCTAACTAGGACTCAGAGCGTGTTTATGAAAATAGTTTTGCCATGTGGCTACAATCTGTAGTAAATTCGGGGGCTTGTATAACAAAGGCCTTAATTTTAAAGGGATTTCAGGCTTTCTGATTATACATAGCTGTTTGAATTTCTGGATCAAGGATAAAGAATTAAGGATTATTTATTTATTCATTTGCTTATTTATCTTTTTTTTTAAGAAATGCTGACTCTTCCTTCCCCTCCTGTTCTGGAGCTAAAATAGCTTGGCAGCAGCGTTTGAACACGGCTCCAGTTAAACCAGTTTTGGAGCACAGTTTGGCAGGCCAGCATGGAGTATGGCCAGAGTATGTTACAGCTAAGTTTGAAAACTTATTTTGAAGCTAAAACTGTAGCTGTAGTGAGAGAGATTGTTGTTATACTCACATAAAATACTTTTATCTTCCCTGTCCTCCTTCTTTCTCCCGTTAGGCAAAATGGGTGAGGCTGCTGGAAAGCCTACTCTTCTGCCTAGGCCTCGGTGTGGAGAGCAACTCACCCAGTTAGCCAGTTCTTTGGGAAGTAGCCAGCTTTAAAACCGCATTATTACTAGATAAAAATTCACTTACCTTAAACATGTTGTGGAGCCTATAGCACTGCAGATAGCTGAGCTTTATCTTTGCTGTGCCATCGCTTGCAAACCAGCTGAATCAAAGGCTGTTTCCATCTCCCTTCAAACCTAGTGTTGTACAAACACAGCTCCTTCGACTGATTTGGTTTATCTGCTGTTGACTTTAGAAGCACAATTTTCAGTACAAAAGGATGACTGCAGGATATTATTTTTAAAGTCTCTGTAAAAGTGATTGTGTATCTTTTTTTTTTTTTTTTTTTTTTTTTTCCCACAGTGAAAATGTCTAGACTTTTCTGAACCTTTGTAAAGCTGTTATCCAGACAAATTAGTTCCACGATTTTGAGCCACATCAACCTCAAGAATTATCCAAATAACTGGGGTCACCAAGTCATTTTACTTTTAGCTATAATACAAAACAGTGCTCATAATCTGAAAAGCTGACAGATACGAAAATTGCTCATCAGCTACAGCCCAAACCTTTCATCTGAGTATTCAAAATAATTCCCAGCAAGCAGAGTGGGTATTCTGCTACTAAATAATTTGGGCTGTCTCCACACACAGATATTTGTGTTAAGTATAAGTGCCATGAGGCATCGTTTGTGGCCAAATTCTAATGCCGAAGTGTAAGAGTAAGAGATTTGTAATACCCAGTTATATTTTTAGGGAGATGTTCTGTTAATGTGGGGGGCTATCAGACTCCAAACCATCAGTAGCTTCTCTTTGATCTTTTATACTGCTTCAGAATTCATATCAATGCCAAAAAATAATTCCTCCATATCCCAGGCTTCTCATCTGTTTTTGCCTGTGCTTCCCAAATGGCCTTTCATCCAGTGTGTGCTTGTTATTTGTGCTTTCTTTGTATGCCATATCCTCAGTCTGATAAACTTGGAACAAAGGAATCCTCTGAACACTGCTCACGTTCACTTGGAGTCTGTCTGCTCCTTTTTACACAGGCTTCTCCAAATAAGCTTTGGTTTAAATCCAGGCAATCAAGACTGTGAACATCATTTTGTTTGATCTTCTGTCCTTTGTGTGAGAAAGGAGAGAGAAAAAAAATAGCATGAATAAACTGAGTTAAGCTGTTTTAGAAAGAGCCATGCTCACAGTTTTTACAGTTTTCCCAACTCGATAACATTCATGCTTTGAACCTGTTAGCAGAACACAACTGTCTTTGCATGAAACAGCTTTCAGAGTTTTTTTTGTTTGTTTGTTTATTTGTCTTCAGAGCCTACATTATAGAGCTTTAGGAGAAGGTAGAATGAAAAAGAATCGGAAATGACTTTAAGGAGTCATGGTATTGTCATCACATCACTGAACCCAACGTGTATTTCATGGTTATAGGCATAAAATGGTAGAATGTCTATCTCTGCTCTCTCAGAGGCATTTTCTGAGATTTATTGTCTGGGATTTTTGTCAAGACAAAATTTATAATATCACATGTATACCTATCACAGCAGAGAGCAAAGATATGTTCCAAAACAAAATAATAAACAGTGGAGTCGTTATTTGGAAGGACTGTCTTTGAGCTGTTTGATCTCTGAGCTCAGTAGCTCTACTTCATATTTATCTTTTTCCCATGTTTTGGTTTCATAACTATCACCAGTTCCGTATGAAACATTGCCATCCAGTGCTGAGTCCACAGATGTTCTTCAAGAGTAATGTAAGTTACTGAGCTCCAGACAATTTCACTCACTTGCCCTAAAACATCCTTTTAGAAGTATTATAATTTTCCACGCTTTTCCATAGTTGTCTGCAGTTGTGGTGGGTTTTGTAATTCCCATCAGAAAACCCATCTTTTTAAGGACAGTTTGGAAGATAATGAAACAATTCCATTGCTATGGAGGTTTTTTTTTTTTTTTTTTTTTTTTTAATTTCTCTTTATGATTGTAAGGAATTTCAGAGTATGTAATGTAGAGAGTATGCAATGTATTTATGTAGCGTTGTGAACTTTTAGCTCTTCTGCTTAGAACATTACCAAGTTAATATTCACCTATACCTAACAGGTAGAATAAGTTGCCTTGAAATATTTAAAACAAAACAAAACAAAACACATGTATTCATGCTGTATAGTTAGAAGAAGACCAGTTTTCATTTTCATACTTAGTGTGCATCTTTAAGGATCGTCAGAGTGACTAGCAGTGCTGCTGGAGAGTTCCACTTGAGGAAGTAAATTCTCTACTGTCATTCAGAGGAAAAGTAAGTGCAAATGTTATGGTACACAATAAGCAGTCGTCTGTGACAGGTTTCTGTAAGTATTTGCAAAGTATCAGATTTCATTAGTTTTGTCATCTATTTTAAAGTTTTGTACCTGTAGGCTTTGGGAATAGAGAGGAGGAGGTTAGTCTTTAGGGAAATCTCTGCCTAAATCAGACGATGCCCATTAGTTCCAGGTGGCTCATATGGCTTATCTTCAAGGTTGATTTTTGCCTTTTGCTCTTAGTGGGAAATTGTCCCGTACATAGAAGGATAGATTTTTAAAACTATATGCGACCGGCACCAAAAAACACAGGATGTCTTTCCTGTAATTTCCTAGATCATTGCATTTCAAATAGCAACCTGTTTTCTGGATACGGCTGATTTTTAGAGTTGTGCTGACCACCTTTTCCTCCTGGGACAAGCAAGGAATGGTTTGTGGCCAAATCCTGCTTCTACACAGACAGGCACTTTGAACTCAAGTTGCTGCCGTTGCCACCAGAGCTCATGAGAAAGTGAGGGAGGAGTACAAAATTATTCCAAAATTGTGATGCAGCCATACTAACAATGAAGGCCACCCAGAATTAAGCCATCCTTTTGGATAGTAGACACTGAAAAGCAACCCAAGAAGTACTGTGGTCAGCATTCACACAGAAACGCATACACACAGCTCTGGGAAGGATTGAAGAAATCTCTTTGGTGATAACCAGTCAAATTATTTGCAGTGTCTGGAGTTTTGGGGGCCTGACTTGTGGGTTTAGGGTGGTTTTTAAGTAAATAGAATTGGCTGGATTAAGATCCAGTGTTTTATAGAATTTTCTCTGCAATTAATTCACAGCGTGGCTGGAGATGAGGCTAATTTTTGTATGCGTTTAGAAAGAAAAACATTTGAATTTAGGAACAAATAAGGGGAGAAGTATCTCATTTCACTTAAATTAATGCATGATAAAAGAAAAGAAGGGGACCATTTAGCTAAAGAACAAATATGAGATAGTTTGGTAACTAAATATGCTTGATGTTCTCTGTTGCTAATGTTCAGTGTTTCTTGGTTAGAGGGGAATGTCTGGGGGATTTCATGATTACCTGTGTGATTCTCAGTCAGAAACATATCCAATGCTTGTCGAGATGGTCTATGTTCACTGAGGGTAGAACTAAGAGTCGTAAGTTTATAGGGCTTTCCATTGGCTCAACAGAACAAAATTGAAAACTGGCTTTCACCAGATCTCTGTCTGGGAGAGGAGATGGGCTGTCCCAGCCACTTCCCAGTTGCTGTGTGATCCAGATGGTCCTGAAAGCACAGCTGTGAGCAATTCATTTTAACTAGTGCATTGTTATTTTAGTGCAAGCAACATTCATCTAGTTTGTTCCTCTTGTGTTGTTTGGTAGCCAGTGAAGTATCTTCATAGGTACACTAAATGCAACTGTATGTTCGTATGACATTTAATGTTTATGAGCAGAACAGCCTCCTGGAACAAATTGCTGAACTGCTAAGCTGCTAGCTCTTCTAATGCCCTCCAGACAATTCATATTGAAAATAAAATTGCAAGTGCAGAACCATCATGCTGTCTGGTTTGGGACACATCATATGCACATGTGCACACACATGTGTAGGGCATTGTCTGAGAAGTTTGTGTGATTCCATGTGCCAGGTATTATTTTCAGAATATTCATCACTTTATGACCTATATTTTTGCTGTCTTACATGCTTTTTACTCCCTGCTAGAATGTCTCTACTGCTATTGCTGCACTTGCTCTGGCTTTGTACCAGGAGCGAAGATCTGGTTTCTTCAGGCAGACGTGCCAACATTTTGGGCTCGGTGCAGTCAATCAGACCTGCGTAGGTCTGTGAGGTGGCAGCCTTTGCCGTGGTTATGCAACTCTCCTGCATGGCTGCGAGTTGATTAAGACACGAAGGAATGGAGAACCCTACATCTTTTCTTGAGGGAAGCTCACAAAGGGTTTTACGTGTATCTTTTGAAGATGCTGAGCAGAGCCTTGCTATCTGCAGTGCTGTCTTGCGTGGCAGAATGGAGCCTTTTTGGCTGTGCAAGCCCAAGCTGCCTGGAAAGCTGCAGTGCACGGTCAGGCTAACATGGGGTCACTTCCCATAACCATTGCTCAACCTCCTGGATATCTGTGATCGAGATCCCAGAGTGTGACTAGCAAGGTCAGTGTTGATTTTTGTTGCCTTTTAAAGTCTTGGTCATGTTTTAGCATGAGATATTACATGCAGCTGAGCTGCTTATTGACTCAATTGAGAAATGTGATGAATTTGAAAGCCTTTTCTGAAGATTTCTCAGCTGAAGGTTATAATGCTCTTCAAGTGCTGTTCCTGGTGCATTAAATGTAGTTGGTGCTATTTAAAGCCAAGAATGAAGAGGGAACTCTCTGGCATTAGTTGCCTCGGTTATAAATAATTTTAGATGTTAGGCTTTATATGATGTGGACATGCACAGTGTACATTCAGACCTGCTGGTTGGACTGTCTGCATTTAATGTCAAAGGGTAATGCTCTGTGAAAGGGTAGCTGTAGGGACTTCTTCACAGTGACTTTTCATTTGGGGGATTTCATATTGGAAAGAAGGGCTGTTTGATTCTGCAAGGTGCAAAAAGTACCCCAGGGCATGCTGGGCGGTACCTCAGAAACAGAGTGTTGTTTAACCCTCCTAGGATTAAACCTTGTAGAAGGAGTTTATTTATGTCATGTGAACTAACTGTTCTTGTTTATGTTGTTTTGTATTGTTCTAATCTATAAACCTAAAAAAAATGACAGCAGCGTGCCTAATGCACTGGCTCTGTCTGCTGTGGGTGGTACCTACCACTGGTGTGAGGCATGTTCATGGTGTTAGGCATGCCATTTTCAGGGAATGGAATCAATATACTTCTCTGATTTAATTTTTAAACTTCTTACCAATCCAGAGATGGATCTTACTTTAAATACTTTGTTTCAGAGCAGTATTTGATTGCAAAGATTTGTCAAAGCCTTTGTATAAGAATCTCTTGAATTCTTACTGCCTTAGACTTAAGGTAAATGAAATATGGAAAATAAGCAGTGTGTGAATCTCATTTTTAGATTTCTGTAAGCAACAGAAAGCAAACTTGGCTTTTAGCACCTGCTATAATTGGCAGATTATTAATATATACTTATTAAATGCTCAGGTGTTCCATGCTGAGAAAGTTGTGGCACTTTGATTTAGTGACCTAGTGGCATCAGCTACATACTTCAAATAATGTTTTATTTACTCATTCTTATGTCACTTATTTATTTATTTATTGAATTATTTATTTTTTTCAACAGGAAGCTAACGAGGTAGATAAAGATGTGTCTGGGAAATAATTTCTGCAATGGTTGATTTAATGCAATGGTTGATCTAATCTCTGAAAATAGTTGAACTGAAAGTAAGCGGTCATAGTTGCTATGCATTTTAGGCTTTCGGATAAGGGGTTGTTATTCTAAAAATGCTTCAGAATTGGTTGCAAGTGGCTAAATCTGGTACTGAGGGCATTTTGTAACCATTTAAAATGTCATCTTTTCTGTGTCCCATAAAAAGGCATATAGAAGCAAGTGAGATAGGAATTTATTTCCTTCCATGACACTTTTGGAAGCAAAGCCATTTTCAGTATAATCTATGAATTCCTTTAGTTTTAAATTAGATAGATTCACCCGTTCTCTCTCCCTCACTCTCTTTTCTCCCTTCTTTGGCCCCCATGGGAAAAAAAATATATATATGCATTTTATATAAAATTGAATTATTTTCAATAATTTTCAATAAAACTGAAATTTCAGTAGAATTTGCAATGGGAAGGAAGGAGGGAAATGAAGCATAAATCATTAGTTCTTCACTTAATTTCCATTGTTACCCCACAAAATGATGCTTCTTTTCGAGCTGCTGAGCTGTTCCCATTGAGGTTGCCCTGTGGAGTGCACAGGAGCACACAGCCCAAATCTTTCTAAAAAATATGTAGTCTTTATACCAATTTCAGCAGCCACCTCAGGAGTTTAAGCACATGGAAGTTTAAGCTCTCGCCATTTGTACTTTAAAATTAGCGGCAAAGCCCCTTATAGCAAATCACCAGCTTTTGTGCAAATCAGTACAGTTTTCTGCAGGGAAAGGTTTGGGATTTAATTTTATCCTTCAGTCATTACTCATATCTTTGTATTAGACCAGAAAACAAAATCAATGATTGTATTTGCATGTACAGCTCTACTGGTTTGGCAAGGCTTTATTTCTATTTATTTATTTATTTATTCTTTAATTTTGGCTGGTTTTGAAGAGGACAAAATAGATGGAATTGATCTGATTTAGGCTTTTGCTGATGTCTTGCACAAGAAGATGTAATGGAAACTTAGTAACCATGGGGTAAGAGGTAAAGCCCTGTTACTGATTAAAAACAGTAAATAAAAACAGAAAGCTACACATCATTTTTTTCAGGCATTTTCCATCATGGAAAATTATTGTTAATGGCATACCTCTGGAATGAAGTAGAAATGGAGCTAATAGAAATTTTCAAAACATTTTTTTTTTTTTTAATAAGAAAACCAAATGTTAATTCAGGATGGTAATATTGGAGCTTTCCCACTGTGATACAAGAAAAGCTAATACTTTCAGCCTTCTAACTGAAAGAGCTTAAAATAAAACCTAAATATTCCCCCAAAAGCCAAAAATCCAAATAAACTGAGAAAAAGATTATGTATTACAGAAGTTTATATATAAATATGCATATATGATGATATAGAAGGAATAGACAATGAATTTTGAGCTGGTTAATTCAGATAATAAATTGATTATTAGAAAAAATTAGAAAAAGACAACCTTAAAAAAACTGTGAAGGAAATGTATTTGAAACAACTTTTAAAAGTACTCATTTTGTAAATAATGATGTAACAATAATAAATAATACATGATAATAATAAAATGATATAATATTTAATTTGTAAATAATGATATAACTCTTCATAATAACTCAGAGCCCCACTGTTTAGATAAAAGCTTAGTAAATTTTTTTGTTAAGTTTTGAGATGTAAGTGCAATTTAGAATAGCCTTTGCATTTACATAGGCCAGGATAATTGCTATTAAATGTGCTTATTACCTACTTAAATTGCCATAAGAAGCAAATATGCATGCACATTAGTATGTTTCCACATATTTGGCATCTGTCAAACATCTGTCTTGGACTGGTGTCATAAATGGATTTTTTTAAGTTTCTTTGCTTCAGTTGGAGATGACGTGAGTTCCATCAGACTTGTGGAAAAGCAGCTTACGATGTTATTCAATAGCTAACATCTTAAAAAAAAAAAAAAAAAAAAAAAAAAAAAAAAAAAGTACAATGCTCGAGGCTTGTTAGCAGAGGTTTAATCTACTACATGTAGGATATGCCCCTAGCAGGAGCTCAAGAGCAATATTGCGATAAGTGGGAGGCAAGAGAGATGGGCTGGATGTTTCAGGTTGTGACCTGGGTGAGTTTGGTTGAGGCTGAAAGAAGCCCTGCTTCCTTCCATGTTGAAGAAACAACAGTTTCTTTCATGTTGAAGAAACTCACAGCTTTGGAGGAAAAGCTCCTGAGTAGCAGGGTTGAGTGCCCTGATGCCAGGGCAAGTGCTCCTGTGAGTATCTCAGGTTCATTCTGCATCCTTTAAACCTTCTATGTTTTGCTCTTACTGAAGACACCTTGTGGCTTCATGCTTCTGATGGAGAAAATATGTTTGTGCATTGTAGGCCATGTGGGACCTTGTTCGGGCCCTTTCCCAAGGCACCATGTGAAGCCACCTCTGGTGCGCCTTTCCCAGGCCCCCAAGGAGATGTCAGACCCATTCATTTCAGCCCTGGCAAAACATGGCTTTACTTTCACTTATGGATCGAGTGTTAGTTGCAGCTTTGATTTTTTTGGTCTTCTTTGTATACGTTACAAGCTTTTCTATCTGAATTCCCTACTTGCATTTGCAGTCTGCTCAAGGTGTGGATTCGGGCCAGAAAGCATGTGTGGATTTATTTTATTTAACTTTTTTTTTAGAGAGCATGGCTTTAAATAGATACATTCCTTCTTCAAGGCTTCTCCAAAACTCTGATTTTAGACTTGGGGACTGCTCTATGAGTCAGCAGTGCAAACAGTTCCTTTAGCCCCTTTGGGAGATCAGCAAATGATAGCTGGTAGTAGCTTGGGACGTGCTTAATATTAGGTTAAATGACTTATTCCTGGGTCAAAATAGCTAGTAGGAATTTGTGCCTTCATGTTGTTACACATGAAAAGTACAGTTTAGCAGATCTATTCTTCCTGCCTATATTAGTCTAATAATATATTTAACAGGATGTGTTACATTTCTCTTATGGAAGGTCAGGATTTGAGATATTTTTCTTTCTAAGTACAAAGTGAAAGAGAATTATTAAAAAAAAGTTAAGAGAATTGACAAGTGATAACTTATTTTAATCTGTGCCACATTCTGTAGGAAGTAATTTCAATAGGCTGTTTAAACTATGAGAAGCAACTGGAAATAAATGTATTGTGATAAATAGGAAGCCCTTTAAAGACTGTGGAATTGTAATTTAGTTTCTTCAGAAACAATCCTGTCACAACACTATAGGATTAGTCTAATTTACCATTGAGTTTTATAAAGATTCTTTTTCTCCCACTTATTTATGATTGTTTTATGTAGATTAGCAAATAGATTGAATTGATTTTTTTTTTTTGTGGGAAGTTGGGCTTTTATTTTCATATGTAAATACAGACTCATTTCTCTTAATATTATGAAGAATCTTCAGAGGTGGAAGCTATGCATATCCTCACAAATAGTTAATTGGACTATTTTTTCTAAATTTTGTGTTCCTTTGAATCTGGTTTGTTCTTATGGGAATATTTGGCTTCAGTGAATGGATTTTTCCAGTTTTATAGTCAGAAAATTCCTTGCCAGATCTATTTGTCCTCATTTGACAGATCTCTTTCACATGCAGAAATGAGCCCTCTTAATGATACATGGTCTTACATTCAAATAAAAATCAAAAACCTGTGTGCTGAAAGGACACAACTAGTTCTCTTATACTCTAGACAGTACTTTAGCTTGCAGTTTGTTCCTCTGCTTTTAGAACTTCATTAATTTTGACTCATTGCAGTTAAAGCAGCTGTCTCTGCTGTGCCTTGGAGTGGAGCCATTTTTTCTCCCAAGTTCAAGTTAACATGGATATCAGCTCTCAGAGCCACTAGTAGCATTGCTGAAGTTTCTGGGACATTGATCTAGCATGTTTAAAACTTGTATGAAATAATACTCCAGAACTTCAGTGAATTTCAAAATAATAAATCTTTTAATATTTTACGTTTTAAAATATTTTTGCTATCAAGGATCTTAAGGCATCCAATGGAAACAACTGTCCATGTAGATAGATACTTGACTGAGAGACTTGAATGGATCATCCTAGCAGATTACAAGACACTCATTACTTTATTTATCTCAACACAGAAAAGATTCCTGCTGGCACTTCATGAATCCTTTTATGAATGCTAATATATCTTTTCAAATCCTGTTGGAGTTCCACACGTTGTACAAACCATGTCGTGTTTTCCTTTTTTTTCTTGTGGATGTCAAGTTACCTTTGTTACAGTTGGCTGCAAAGTCCCGACTTCCAAGGCAAAGCAGCAGGCTCTATTTTAGATTTCTGTTCGAGGAATTGTAATGGTTCACTTAGACCCCAGTCCTGCCAGAACTTTTGTTCATGTTTAACTTCCACACAATATGGGTAGCCATATGGACAAGGATGTGGATATGCTTTTGCAGAGCCAACGCCTCTGGTTATGTAAAACAGCATGCCTTTTTGGCCTGGAGCTGCTGGACTGTAGCTGTGAGACAAGTCAGAGACAACAGCAGAGCAGCTTTTAATCAGTTTGTCATCTGGGCTCCAACAGTATTTTGGTTTAGTCCGTGCAAGAGTTTCTTTTTGCAAATGAATATAATTTTATTTTTATTTTTATTTTTTCCAATTCCCTGGGCATAAATTTCTGAGTAAATCTCTGTCAGTATCTTCGTACTCTTTTGACATGAGAAGAGAAAGTCTTAAAGGAGCCCTCTGTAGCAAAATAAAGTACATAGAATAGTTCTCTCTTACAGTTCATTCGTCAGCTGTTTCATAGCAAGAAGAGAATTTCTGATCAAATTCTTTATGGCAAGAATGAGCTGCAAAAATCCCTGGAGCACTAGATTAATCCAAGTACGATATAGTTGCTAAGGAGCTGAAAATGCCCAAACCAAAGCTCTCTAAAGCCAAAACTGAAGCTATGAAGTAATGTTGGTCAGGACACTGTTGATTTGTAACCAGAAACAAACTGGGAGCCAAACTGGAAGAGTTTTTGTTTGGGGTTGCTCCCTGCATAAGACACGTACATGTATAGACTGTGTTCAGAATACTACAGGAAGTTAGGGAAGGGAGTTATGTACTTAGGGTTTGTATTCTTAGGGTTTGTCTACACTGGCAGGTAAATTAGCTTCTGGTTTGCTCCCAGCCTGTAGTCTCCCAATGGAAGTCATGCAGAAGCTGTTTGGGTATACTGCAGCTTGTCTGGGGACAGTTGACATCCCTAAAACACTTCTTGTGGAAAAGTGTGAGCAATGTTGTGTCATGCTGTGGTTGTGTACTGTTGGTGGAATAAGGGTTAGTCCTTTCTGTTGTTACTATCTACTTCCTCCTGTTTCCTAATTCAAAGTCCTTATTTTGAATCAAATCCTGACCCCAACGATATAACTTGCAGTTTTGCTGTTGGCCTCAGTCTGACCAGGTTTGTGTATTTAATACCAAGAACTGTTTGTCTTGCTCTGTGAATATGACAACATGCCCTTGACAGGTCTATGCTAATTCTGCACAGTGCAAGAGGTTTTGAAATGTCTGTATCTACAAATTCAAACAGTGCATAAAATGTTCAGAAGAGATTTTATAGGTGTTTTCTAGATGCTATAGCAAGAACTATGATTATAGGGAATTAATATGTCTATCAGAATGCAAATTTGAAATTAAACTACTTACTTCAGCTTGTTCTACCTTCTTGGAAATAAAGAATTCCAGTTCCTCTGGTTAAATTTGGGCCCATTCTCCTGTCACTACCACCTCTATGGCCACATTTAGGAAGAAGTGGGCAGTAGTTCTCATTTTTATTTTATTTTTATCCTGCTGAATTGTCTTTTATTAATAAAGCCACTTGGGAGGTATTTACATGTGGTGATATGCCAGAGAGTGGTTCCAGCCCTAGGTGTGGCAGAAATTCATAGTCCAGCACAGTGCATCACCACTAACCCAGCAGGAGCCTACTGGAAAGCCATTCGGGGGGAGCTTAACACCACCAACAGGCTAGCCTCATGCTCAGCTCATCCCGGGGGAAGGCTAGCTTTTAGAAGTCAAGAAGAAGTGTTTCTGTATTCAGCAGATTACGAGGTAATTACAGTATTTATTTATTTATCTTAAAGAGGAATGTTTTCCCATGATTAATAAATTAATTCATGCATTAACAACAGTTTCTAATGGATTTACATAGTTGCAAATGATTCAGCACTGGCCTTGAGGATGTTAACTCTAATCCATGCAAGTAATTACCAAGTCATTAATGGACTTCCTAGAGGCTGAAACGTTGGGAAATAAATGCCTAGATATTGTAATGGTTGAGAATGATGCTATTTAATAGCTGTTTCTTTCTATTTTCACCCAAGAAAACCGATTAGCAGCTTAAACTTCAATCATAACTTCTTGTTTTGTCTTCTGACTGGATGTTTCCAAGGCTAAATTGTAAAGAGGGAGATAGGAGAATGGGGTTGATAATGAGCTCCTGGCAATTAGGTCTAACATGAAGAGATCTACAATGGAGATGGTACCATGCAACTGCTGGAAAGCAGAGTTATGAGAACAAGGAGATTCCCTTAACCTCAGAAGTGGGCAAGGCTTAGCTAGGAAGGAGACGCAGTTTGTATTTAGTAGGGATTTGCTCTTCATGAGGGGAAGGAGGAGCACTGAGATCACTGGAGCTTTCTTCCCTACGCCTTTTAGCATCTTTTTAATGTTCTCTGAACAAAAAGAGAGGTACTGAAAGACAAGTGTTTTAAGAGAAACAATATACTGTGAATACTGTTGACTGGAAATTCTACTGCTTGTTTGGGGTGGGGTTGTCTGCCATTGAAAGTAATAAAAATACAGCTGTATATTATCCATTTGAGTTTAGTCTATTCTGGAAGCTAATTTTTAAGAAACTGAGGATTATTTATTGGTCGTGTCACAGGAACATTTTGCACTATTCTAATTCCAGTCTTCAGCATTAGACTGATTTAAATTTTTTACATTTCAAGCCATATAAAGAAGAAGAAGCTATACGGTGTGTCTACCCCAGTTCAGCAGAATGGTCTCTAACCACACTGTAAACAGAGACTCTTCTCTCTTGTTTCTTATCACAGTAATACTTTTCAAATTAATTATATTATTTTAAAATGTACTCAGCAAAAGCAGTTTTCATGCTATGCTCTAGGATTCAGGTTTCAAAGTGTTGCAAAGTGGTGCTCAAAGAGCTCAACACACTTCAAAGTCAAATTGTTTTTTACAAGGGCAGCAAATGTGAAAGCTGGGAAGAGTTAGATTTCATGTCAGAGACAAAGTTTTACATCCCCACTTTTCTTGTCATCCAGGATGTTTAAATAGAGTCCCCCAGGGATGAATGGGGGGTACCTTCTCACCTGTGTATGCTTTGTATATAAGCAGACAGGGGTGTTCTAGTGTAGAAAGCGGCATCCTGATGAGATATTATGATGTGGATATGATTTATCTGAACAGCAGTAAGACCTTCTCCCTCCCCGCCTTCGCTGGGCAAATCGTTTGCCAGCTCCCAGCTCTCCAATCACCCGGGGCTGTGGAGCCTCCACCCCCTCTGCCACAGCAGTTCACACACCACCTGCCGCTTACTTTTAAGCGATTTCAGTTAAATCACTTTCAATCATTACTCTAACATTTAGGACTACCGAAGTTCAGGACTGGGCGGGAGAAGCAGAAGTTTGCCTAGCAGAAGTTGCTCTGAATCAGGTTTGTAATGCTAAAAGAAGCAATCTGAAAACAGTGCAGGTTTTCATGTGAAACTCTGCTTTTAACATATGTGCTTTTTGAATAGTGAGACCTGTGCTATGCAGTATTAAATTTAGTGTGCTTTACATTGTTATGTCTCTAAGTGCAAATTAATGTCTTAATACAGAAGATGTGGTTTATGTTTTCCTTCTCAGTCTGAACAGAAGGTATTTCTGCTTTTAGGTAGTAAATTTTTCCTTTTCCATTTATGCATATTGTGTTACAGGTGCTGCTTTCCAGTTTTAGGGCCTTATGTATTATTTGGGTGCACTACTTTAAATATTCCAAGACAGTGGAAAGTTTTTGAAAGTCTTGGCCACAACATCAACTTTTAGGACATCAAAAAATTGCAGTGGTAGTAGAATCATGTATTGCGTGGGCATTTGTGTACACACGTACAAACCATAGACTATAGTTATGCTTAACCTCTGATTTTTATTTTTATTTTTTTACTTTCATGTATTATTGCACTAGATGCTGCAACTTTGAATAAGGTCTTGCAGTAACATATCTTGAATAGTAAATCCTGCAAACAAGATTTTTCACCAGAATTATACAGAATTAAAACAACTGGTGCAACTGGTAAAACATTTCACAGGTTTTTACAGGAAACTGAGGCTGAAGAAAGACTCTGAATTAATCTGTATATATTTATATTTCTGCATTATGAGTATGTTACAAATTTGTTGGGGTATTTTCTCCATAATTTATATGCTATTTAAAGTGTAAAACTACTGCACCTAATGAAGTATATTACAACATATAATATGAAGTCAACAAAATAGATTAGAAGTAAATTAAATTACTTTTGCTTAAGAAATCTTCAAATATACATCTTGATAAGAGTATAACAACTTTTAGAGGTATTATGTGGCTATATAATACTTGCTTTTCATATGAGAATTTTTATCAATTTTATTAGAAATTTTAATGGAAAATTTAGTACAAAATATTGACTTGCAACACAGGTTATTTAATCAAAAGTTTTTTTTTTTTTTCCATGTACAGCTAGGGTTTTATGAGTACTGACTTAAATGACTCATTTAGCATAATTAAAATGTCATTTTGAAATGAACATGTGGTACAATGCACAATGACTTTATGATATAACTAACTTTTCTCCTCTATCAATATCCACCTATTGTTTGTGTTTTGTTTGGGGTAGGAGGCTGTTAGCTTTTTTCATATAGAAAATACTTTGTGAGAATGGTGGCTTTTACAGACTATGAAGTAGTGCAGTTCTAAAGATGAATAGAAACTTTCCATGTGGAGACTTTGCCCCTTGCTTTCTGTTTGTAGACACATTTTTTTTCATACCAAACCTTTGCTGCTAGAAGAGGGCTAGCAATAGGTGGCCATTAAATGTGGCTGCTCATCCACCTGAATGGGAGACCTGCTATGAGTTATAAGGCTGAACTCATCTGCTTGGGTTAGCATTCAGATTAACGTAGATCAAGCAGTAAAATATCTGGTTTACAAGCAGGAATTTTCCTGGCCAGTAGAGATTGAAGTTAAGAAGAAGGGTCTGTCATCAGCAGAGTCTGTCAGAACAAACAAGACGATAAGGGGCAGAAGGAATGGGAAAAGGATCCATGCTTACTCAAGTACTGCAACACATAGTATATAAGTCCATGAGATGTGAGGAGCTTATGCTTTTTCCTCTGTGTTAGATAGGTCTTTCCAATTCCTTTCCTGTCCAAACTAGGTGCTCCAGTCCAACCTGTCTCTTTGTTGCATGCTGTTGAAGGTGTAAAACTAAGCTGTGATGTGCTCAGCTGCACATTTCTTTCTAGGAATGTTTTCAAGGAAGGGAGAGACTTGAACACGGACTGAGCATTGGTCCTCAAGTCCTGGGCAGTTGAACTGGGGCCTACCTCTTCCAGAAGACTGCTGGAGATGTTTTCTGTGTTACAGAATAATCTGTAGCTAAAGAAAAACTTAATCCAGGGGAGACATCAGGAGTGCAGTGACCCAGTGCAGGCAGAGCCAGGGAGCTGCCAGCTGAGTTGTTTGCGGCAAAAGGATCTTGCCAAGGTCGGTGACAAATGGACTTATAGGTGTTTGTTTGTGACAGATGTCTCTGTAAAGCAGACTTCACCGACGTGGCGCCTAGCGCAGGTTTGAACATGTGGGAGAAGCAGCAGCTAGGGCCTGCTCCTCGCCTCACTCAGGGATAACTGCTCGCTGATGGCCAGCATCAAGCTCAAGCTGTCAAACGTGCCTCGCCAGAAGGCCTTGAAGAAGGGCCTGGGCTGGTCAGCTGTGCACAGACAGCCCTCAGGGGCCTCAGCCAGAGCTGCTGCCAGCAGAAGCAGCGAGGAAGCAGAGGACCCAGCGGTCAGCCTGCTGGGAAGGGGAAGGTTTCCACTGCAGCAGGAGTAAGGCCCTTTTTCAGTGCCGTGGCAGCGGTCAGTGTGAGCTTGTCCAGGACAATGCTGCCACCAAAAGGCACTCCCAGCTTCTGCTGGAGCCTTCCTGCTTTTGTGGCTAGTGGCTGAGTTGGAGACGTGCTTAGCCACAGTGTGACAGTGAGGTGTGCTTGTGTGGCAGCACATGTCCCTGCTGACCTGTGCGCAGGTCGTTCCTCTGGATTACCTTCTTCTGCATTACATTGCCTTGCGTGTGGCACCTTGGAAGAAGGTTAAGCTTTCCAGTGGTTTCTGAAGACACTTTGTCACTTCCTATGCCATTTAGGCCTGTGTGGAGACCAAGTAAGCCCGTCAGTTCTTCCCGTCAAGTATGAAGTGATGGGTGCTGGATTCTTTGGATGTCTGTGCCAAATCTGAACTGGGCCCCTGCCTGAGGCAGTACTCTGTACTTGGTACATTTCAACAGGAGTTGTGAAACAGCACTCAGACATTGTTTGTTGTATATTCACATATAATTAGTAGACAGCGTAAGATATTCCGGATTGCAGTGGTCATCATAGAAGGATATGTGTTCTTCAAGTTCATGTTAGGATGGATATACCTAAAATGATATGTTTCTGCAGTATGAGGGATTTCTTTCTTCTACTGACACAAGGTTTGTGTCTTGTACCTTGTCTTTGCTTTTGCTCCAATTTTTAAAGACGAAAGAGAGGATGAGTTTGAGTCAGAAGAGGTGTTTCATCTTACTGGCTTGTGATTGGCAAGAGCCAGCCTCCTGTTCTCTCCATTGGAGTAGGAGAAAGTAGAAGCAGAAGAAATACATATTTTGTCACATGGATTGCCTCTTAGCAGAGAAATCTGTAACAGCACTCAGATGACCACTGTGATAAATGACTTTACAGTCTTCAGGGCTTGTCCCAAATTGCAAAGGAACAGAGTAATCTGAGATGCTATTTGAATAACAAAAGTCTTGTAAACTGATTAGTGTTCAGAGAACAAAGTCTGTGAGAATACTTTTTCCTGTTAATGAAATACCAAATAATCTATCATTTGAGGGGAAAAAAAAAAAAAAAAAAAGTAATCACTCCTTAAAAACAAAACATCCCTTATTTCTGCAACACTGAAATTACTAAGGGGAAGGGCATGGAGTCACAATAGTGTTGCTGCCTATCACCATGGGCTGCAGCCTTATGAATATATCAATATTGCATCTTAAGTGATTGCTACTGATTCAGAAGTGTCATCATAGGAAAATGTAATGGTCTTGGGAATACTTGTCAAAATACAAGCCAGGACAGAGAAGAAGCCTTTGAGGGAATGGGATGTTTTTACTAGAGTTGAGGAGCTACAGTAGGGGATTTTGCCTGAATAATTCAATATTGATTCCCCTCAGAAGAGCTTCTGGAGATCTTCTGTCTGGCAACATTCACATCATATTGGATCCAACCTGGTGTGTGAAATTGCCTCAGTGGCTGAAGTCTGGACACTGTCAGCAGATATTTATATCTGGGAGTGTGAAGGACTGAACTGCCTAATTGCAACAGAGCCTTGGAAACTTGCCTGTTTTGCCTTCTTGCTCTGTCCTGGAGCAGCCATCACCTTTCTAATGAGCACTAAACATCATTGCCTGGAGCTATTCAGTTCCATTCACTCTCCTTTATCAATTTCTCTTTCCCTGAAAGGTGAATGGAGACTTTAATGAACCCTGTTTAAAGATGAAAGTGACAAGTCAGTGTGCTTGGGGAGCTACAGGAAGAGGAGGAACATGTTTCTGCTCAGATCTCTCTCTCTTTAATACCCAAGGGGATATTTTTCAGGCAATCTTGCATTCAGGATGGCATTTCTCTTGCTTCCGAGTCTTTGTTCCAGGATCAAATACTGCCGTAGTGAGACATCTCTCTTGAAAGTCATTGTTAGTGGATTGAACTTTTGTGGGTAGAAATGCCCTTTACTGATTCAGGAGACTGATACGTATGGGGAGGGATATACCAGCAGAGCATCTTTGTCTAAATGAAAATAATTTCCTGTGAGGGTTGCTCTTAACAAATCATGAGCACAAGCATAGGTATTTATGGTATGGGCTGCAATGGCAAATATCAGCTTGGGGAGATGGCAGATGGCATAGCTTAATTCTTACCAAACTGTTAGTCATCTGTAATGCAATTGCACAAAGAAAGACAGGACCTATACAGTAACACTGTCTCTTGGAGATATTATTTTCTATTGGATTTCAGTGTCCTGCCTTCCAGCCAAATGCTTTAGACCTTCTGCTACCATCTGTTTTGAGTTGGGAAGCAAATCACCAGTTTTCCTCTTAGCAGGCACCCATATGACAAGCCAGAGAAATGTTCCTCACCTACTGGCCTTCAGGACCTAGCCAGTCACAAAATCTGACCTCATGGGCAAGAACATATTGCATCCCACACTGCGACAAGCACTCAGGGTACTGAAGAAACTGCATTTGGCATCCTACTGCATCTTACAGTTATCCTACTGGTTCTTGTTAGAAGCTTGCCAGGGAGAGTTCATACATTTCTTTTAAAGATAATTATTTCTGGGAAACATTGTTTGTGTGGGAAGGAGTAGAAACACTGTTTTAATCTACTTTCAAGCAGTTTTTTACTGAAGTGAATTCTAAAGGCAAATGCCATGTCATTCGAATCCAAAAAGATATTGCATTGGCTCTGTCAGAATGCTGTATTTTAAAGCTTTTGGTGTTTATAGCCTTGATGTTGGAGTTTTACATCTTAAAAATCCATATTTATTGGTGATGATCCTTATGTTAAAAGCCTTAATGATCGATGAGATGACAGATATCTGTTTTGGTACTGTTTTAGAAATGGTTAAGAAGAAGCCAACAATGGATAAATAAAAGCAATTCCTTTTTTTAAAACAAAACAAAACAAAACAAAAAAAAAAAACAAAAAAAAACAACAACAACAACAAAAAAACAGCAGTGTAGTAAACCTAAAGATGATGGATATCTTTCCCTAGACGAATAAGTGCTAAATATAACTGAATCCCTCGTGTTTTGTGGGGAAAAAGAACATGATGGCTTTTTAATGCCACAGAAAAAAGCAAATATGTTAATAAGTAGGTGTGATTGAAGTTCTTCATGCAAATACATTTCTTTGGCTGTTTTTCACTGTTTCTGGGGTACTTGTTATGCACTGCAATGATATATTTTATTTCAGAGCTCTCCATCCACCATGTTGCCCTGTGGACCAGCTTTGACCTTTGTTCGGTGCCTGGTACGGAAGAAGAATGTTGGTGGTGAAAGCCTTGAGGACTCCAAGTTGTGCCGATGCTTGTCGACGGTGGACCTTATAGCACTGGGAGTGGGAAGTACCCTTGGTGCTGGTGTTTATGTTCTTGCTGGAGAAGTAGCCAAATCTGATTCCGGACCTAGCATCGTTGTTTCCTTCCTCATTGCTGCCCTGGCGTCTGTGATGGCAGGTCTCTGCTACGCTGAGTTTGGTGCTCGTGTTCCCAAGACTGGTTCTGCGTATTTGTATACTTACGTAACTGTTGGTGAGCTGTGGGCTTTTATCACTGGTTGGAATCTCATTTTATCCTATATTATAGGTAAGCCAAGATCCAAACACGGGACTTGAGGGTTTATGAGAAAACAGACATAAGTTACAGATTTGGGTCTTTCTGTCTCTGTATTTAGCTACTGTTTGTTTTTTTTTTCCTACTGGGATCAAATAACCAAGGTAATTTGATTAGGTTTTTTCTTCTGTTCATTGCCATTATAAATAGACAAGATACTTTGTAAACAGTCCGTCTTCAGCAGCAGGAACTAAGTAACTAATACAAAAGTTTTGTTAGACAGTAGTGATGATGCACAGGAATAAACACAATTTCATTGCTGTATTTGGTCAGCAAGAATAATTTCAGTGAAACCAATATTGTTTTCTAAACATACACAGAAAGACATTTATAAGGGCCCCATCACTATATTATCTCCTTTCAAGAAAGTCATGATGCTTAGTTTCTAATTGGTTAGTATAATCTCATGCTAATTAAATGATGTCCTATGTTGTGATCCCATAAAACACAAAGTTTACCATATCATAATATCAATGCTTATGTGGCAGATATTCAAATAACTACTTCAGTGCTTTGGCAAAGATGACAAATTTGATTTATATATGTTTTCTTCCAGAGGTACATGTTCTGGTATATTGTGTGTAAGCATGCCCATCTGAATATACATATGTATATCTACTTACAGGAATGTTGCCCAAATCACTACAAAATCAATATAATTGTTGTTTTAAAGTGCATTAATGGTAGGAAACTGGTTAAAACATGGTTGTATTTAGCTATGTCCCTGTACATTGTTTACCAGAAGAGAGTATTGGTCTTAAATACTAACTAGCAATATAAATCTAACTAGTGATATTTTTTGGCTTTATTTCCATGTGGGCAATCTTTCTTTAGTATTTTTTATTAAACCATTTTCTTACATTGTTTTGCATTGTTTAATGTACCATAATTCAATTTTAGAAGTAAGTGTCTTCCAGAATAGCATCAAATATAAATGATATAGACATAATTTTGCAATATTTGGGGAACAAATGAAGTAAAAACTTGTATATTTTAGTAGTAGAATAATATGTTATCGTTTAAATAGGTAGAAACTTTTGATAATGTTAAAACTTCAAAATTATCACCGTTTTAGCACAAGCTCTGTTTTTCTAAATACAAGTAGCAGTTTGCTTAGTTTTATTTCCTTGTCAGTAGAAGTAACTATATTCCATTGTATGCATGCAAAATGCTAAATATGCATGTATTTTATGAAGGTACATCAAGTGTAGCAAGAGCCTGGAGTGGCACTTTTGATGAACTTCTTGGAAAGCAGATTGGTCACTTCTTCAGAACCTACTTCAAAATGAATTACTCTGGACTGGCAGAGTATCCTGACTTTTTTGCTGTATTTCTTATATTGCTTCTATCAGGTAAGAGACAGATATGTCTTCATTTATGATGGCTCTGATGTCAGTTTCTTAAAGGGAAAAAAAAAAAAAAAAAAGTTAAAATGTAGTTAGTGTTTTATCAGAAATACCTTAATAATATTTGAACAATTTGTGTACTGACAAAATGACTCTGGGAGTTAAATTTATATGAACTGTTCTTGAATCTGAAACATGAAATAATCACTTTTTATTAAACCTGTGATACAGATTGATGATAACATGAAAATCTTTATTTCATGTCATATTTTTAAATTACAAAAACTGACACTAAAGCTATGCCTTTCGAGGCATCAGAAAGCTCCAAAATGCTGAAACTTTTTTTTTTTGTATGTTTGCATTTAACAATTGCTTTCCACAAGTAAGTATTCTTAAAGGAGTGAAGGAAGTGAAGAAAGCTGTATGCAAGTTTTAAAGTGTATAGCCTGTTTTCCACCAATACTAGAAACAGTTCAGTATTCACTAGAGGTCTTACCCAAACTGAAAAATTGAAAAATACTCTAGAACAAAATTATTTAAAAGGCGGCTTTCAGTTAGATTTAGGATGTACCTGTACTGTGAGTCATATTTCAGTGTAGAGATTCCCAGGCTGAATCAACACCCATATCTTTAGAAACTGTGGCCAAAATACCATTAGGGGAGAAAAATTGAGCAGCTCATGATAACTTCTGTGTTATTATGAGATAGCAAATATCTCATTAGTGGAGGCAGAAATTTTTTAGACATTATCTTGAGAGGCATAAAACAAAGTTAATCTCTAGGTAATGAGGGAAAGCATGTATGTGTTCTTAGTGGAAATGCTTACAATGCAAAGAAGCCAGGGTGACTCTATTTAATTTTTTTTCCCACTCTATTTAATTTTTCTTGATCTGCTTTCTGCCTGCTGTTCCATTAAACTATTAGTAGCTTACAATTGTTACACAGTAGGACCCTGATGAAATAACTTTCAGATCATTTAAATGCATTAGTCTGCAGCGTAAGGCACGCATATTTTATATTAATCTTTTTTTCTAGAACCTCTGTGAATCAGTACTTATGAACAGGAGGCGTGCATTTCTTCTAAAGGTTTTGTTAATGAGCTAGGAAACAGGACTCTTACTCTGAGATGGATATGCTCTGAAAAACTTAGATCAGTAACCTGATTTGTTCAATCTAATAATTATTTGTTCTGTGCGTAATATATTCTATCAAACTGTTTTTAGTAAGCATAGATTTTTGTAGCTATTTTTGTTCCATAGCGTGAAATAGAGATATGAACTCAAACCTCAGAAAAGCAGTAAGTAAAAATTGCTCAAAATATTTTGAAATATTTCAAAAGTACAATTAAAGAAAGTTATCATTTTATGGTTCCCAATACACTTTCCTGTCTCCATGCTATCAGACAGTTTATTAAATTTGTGCTACCACTTTTTAAAGGTGTAAAATCTACTAAATCTACTTCTGTTTTTTTATTATTATTTTTTTATATTTTTTTATTTTAATATTATTCATTGTACTGGTATGTATATTGTCTTGAAAATAACTTTTCTTACTGTAAGTGACTCTTCACTTAAAAAATATTTTTATTTTATAGGTCTATTATCTTTTGGAGTAAAAGAATCTGCATGGGTGAATAAAATTTTCACTGCTATTAACATCTTGGTCCTACTCTTCGTTATGATTTCTGGTTTTGTGAAAGGAGATGCTGACAACTGGAAAATAAGTGAAGAATATCTCATAAACCTTACTGCAATAACAGAGTAATTACTTTTTAAGAATCAATTTACTTGCTCATATTCCAAGCAATTTTCTGTTACACTTCCTTTTGTGCTATTGCAGGTGTTAACAGAGCTCTGTTGATGGGAGTGATAAGCGCTTCATGCTCTTAAAAGTATTTTTATTTTCATGTTTGTAGTTTCCTAAAAGTTTCCTGAAGTCTTATTTTGACACTCATATCTGTAGCTATTTGAGAAGTTACTGGCTTCTTGTCTTTAAGCCATGTATTAACTGCAGAATGTGAGTATAACAACAGATTCCTACATCATTAGTATTTTAATGCTCTTACCAACAAATGGTAAAGGGAGTAAGCTGATAGTTACAAGATTCAGGTATTATTCCTCTTACTGTTATTTTTGTCATACAATTTTTGACATGCAAATGTCTTCTTGTACAGTTTTGTAAAGCAGAACTCTGTCTTGATGAGAGCATTTTTACATGTTTTTCCAGAGTTGCAGGGGAGGAATATGTATTTGTTTGTCCTACCAATAATAAAAAATGAGTTATTTTTCTGCTGTGTTTTTGTTCTTCATAGGAATTTTTCATCCTATGAGAATGTGACCAGTATATATGGGAGCGGTGGCTTTATGCCATATGGTTTCACAGGAACGTTGGCTGGTGCTGCAACCTGTTTTTATGCTTTTGTAGGATTTGACTGCATTGCAACAACTGGTATAGTATTTATATGTGTCTGTGTGTGTATATATATATATGTACGTATGTATAATATACCTTTGGGGGATCCAAAACAACATAGTCTGCTTACTGTCCTTCCTTTGCTTTGTCCTGAAATTTTTTCAGTCCATGAAGAATGAGTCTGAGTTCATTCCTGAATGTGGCTATCATTCTGTGAGGAAGGAGGAGATTTTTCTTATTTTATTTTGATGCTAAATAAATTAATTGTTGCTTTCTAAGTCTGGGAAGTGCTTAGTTTATATATATATATATTTTTCTGCCCAAATCATGTTAATCACCTGCTGATTGTCTGAGATAAGATCTCTCTCCTAAAGGCTGGCTTTTATATGAATGGTATGGATTAAGTACTTAAAACTTACAAATTATAGGAAAATAACTAGAAATGATGGGGTTTGACTACTGTGAATATAGGATGTATTTTATATCTAGCAATTATGCCTCTGTTTTTTAATGCTATTTTTTCTGCAACAAAATATTGAGCTATATACTATATACTATGTCAATGAGCTTAATTTGTGCGGATTTTTAAAAATTATATTACAAATATGGTTCTGAGTGTTCAGACTTACAGAAGTACTCATTTGTGTTCATTGCTATATTTTAAAGCTGAATGTAATAGTAAGAGTTTTTGGTGTTTCTTTTTTTTTCTTTTTTTCATTTTTTTCAGGAGAAGAGGTCAAGAATCCTCAGAAAGCCATACCCATAGGAATTGTGGTGTCCTTGCTTGTCTGCTTCATGGCCTATTTTGGGGTTTCAGCTGCACTGACTCTTATGATGCCATACTATATACTAGACGAGAAAAGTCCTCTGCCAGTAGCATTTGCATATGTTGGATGGGGTCCTGCAAAATATGTTGTAGCAGTGGGATCCCTCTGCGCTTTGTCCACAAGGTAAAGACTTTGATATGCTAATTTCCTCTGGAAAAGCTGATGGGTAATATAAGACACTTAAATATACATTCATGTGTTCATTTTGAAGGCTCACTTCATGCAAAGGATTATCCATAAGTGTTATACACACATTTCAGACTTAAACAGGTCTTGATGACAATGTGTGTTAATGTATGTTCTTTTTTAAAATTGTAGTTATTGGACTCTACTTCCTTGACTTTTTACCCAAAAGTTCTTTAATAAAATAAGTATTTTCAGTCATATGACCTGCAAGTTTTCTATATTAACCATTGAAATAAACCTCACATGTTTTGTCCTTTCCTGCTGTCCATTCCCAAAGATTCAGCAGCTTTATGGGCTCTGAGTATTTGCAGGCAAAACTGAATAGTCAGTTAACTAGTTCCTCTTCTCACCTTCATTGCCTGTCTGTTTTTCTCCAGTCTGTCTTCTGATATCATCCCTTCCCATGATTTTCCTATGGGTATTTGAGACGTAGGTCATAGCTGTGAAAACTGGATAGTTTATTCCCACTTGTGAAACTGTGGATGCAGCCTTAACTTTGCATGTTATTTTGATTAAAAAGATCAGGGAAAGCATGAGATACATTAGTTAGTCTTCATATATGTTACACTCCAGTTGTTATGTGGTAGCTTTCGTAGCATAGAATATTGCTCTGTGCTTAAATTTAGGGATAGTAGAATGCTGATGCCAGTCTTCTACCTGAGCTTTTTAGGTAAGGAGTCATTCAAGTGATCTTCAGTGATACAAATACTGGCTAGCTTTCCACAAAGGAAAAAGCCATGCCTGCTTAAGCAGGAATATCAACAGTACTCTGAGATAACCCTGGTGAGCATCGGCCTGTTGAAGATGACCGCAGTGACTCTGAGGAGTGATTTAAAGGAAAGGAATATTTTGACATAGGAGGTGACAGAAAGAGGAAATAGTTCCAAAATGACATAAAAAATAGTTCCAAATAGACATAAATTATACAGCTGACTGATCAATATCACATTTATGCAGTTCATTTTTGGATTATAGCTGTATTCTATCTAGTTGTCAACCGTTCAAACCCCCGTTTGAAGGGTTTTACTGCAGTTTTGCCCTTTATTGGTAAATATTGATAAAAGTGATACGGTGGAATATATAACAGTGGAAATTAGATTAAGGAAACTGATACTGGAAAACAAAATTAACAGAGATGGTAAAACACTGTTTCAGAAATTTAAATTGCTGTCCTCTTTCTAGTGTATTTTGAAGTATTGTATTTCCTTGTATGGAAAGAGTAATCTTCCAGTGTTTTTGTTGACAGAAGTTGATTTAGAATAAATCTAAGGAAATTGTATTTCATATTCCTAAATTTAGAGGTATAATTAACAACAACAATAAAATTTGGGATAATTGCTTTTGGTTCTTATGGTTACCTCTTATCATGTTATGTTGTGAACTTGTTTCCTCTGGGTAAAGATGTTCATTAATATTTCCATTATTTATGTGAATTCACTTAAAGAGGGATAGGATAAATAAATTTTACAAAGTCAAAACAGCAAAAATTTAGCTGTGGACTTTAACAGTATCCTTACTCGAAGAATAAACTGTCATCCCAATTCAGGAAACATTATTTTTTGTAAAGAGCATTCATACATCAGTTCAAAATAAAACTTATTTTATGTGTGTCTAACCTAAATGCTTGTGTCTCATGAGCATTACAGAGGTACTTAGCATCTGTGGTACATAAAAGCTGGGCCTTCTGTAAATGGTATAATTGATATCCTAAGTAACATGGGCAACTGTTCTACTGGTTAAATATTAGTATGCTTGCTGCAGAGGTTATACTGGCTATGAATTTGCTTTTTGTCCTTTAAATCTTTTTTGGTTTTCGTAATTACGATTATTTCACTCTGAGAGAAAGAAACCACCTAATTTAAGAAGTCTATCTAAAAAGAGCCTTGAGTTATCAACAGTTCAAAAGCTTTCTGTGTGCTGCTAACAATAAATCTAAAATAATTACCTTTACTTCTTCCAAAAAAGAAATTATCTCAATGAAGCTTGGCTTGAGGTACTTTAATTCAAAGAAATAATGTGCCCAAGTTAACTGTATGGTGCTTACTTTGAGTTACTGTTAATCAGCAGCTTCACATAGAAATGTAGAGCATAAAAGATGCTGCTAAAGCTTATTGATTTGCTGCTGCTGACTGACGGACTTTTTCCAGGAATACTAAAGCTTAATTGCATAGTTAGTGTGACCTGGAACATGTTCCTTGTCCACTAATACCCAAGAACTACAGTGATGGCAAGAGTTACTTTGCTAACCTGAAATCTCTCTGATGAAGCAATTCTATTACCTAAAAGAAAAACAAATAAACCAAAAAAAAAATCAACTTTACAGGAAAAAAATAACGATATTTCAATTTGTGTCTGATCTGTAGTAGCTTGGGCTATGGGGCTTTCTGGTGTTGTCTTACAATCATAAGTTTTGTTTCTGTACATGGCATTAATTAACATTTTTATCTTTTCCATGATACAACTCTGCATGAACTGCATTTGCCGTGTTGCATGTGTTTGCTTTTTATTCAGTCTTCTTGGATCCATTTTCCCAATGCCACGTGTAATCTATGCTATGGCGAAGGATGGGTTGCTTTTCAAATGTCTAGCTCAAATCAATTCCAAAACGAAGACCCCACTAGTTGCTACTCTATCGTCTGGTGCAGTAGCAGGTGAGACTAAGAGTTGATCCTTGTAAAGAAAGGTGCACTGCTAAATGCTTTGCATATGTGGAAAATGTGCAAAATATATGTGCAATTTTGATTTGCTTGTGACTGAAATGTCCAGATATGGCTGTCGCCAGGCAAAGTAGGCTACTAGTGAAACTTTTCTCTGCCACAGATTTTGTATTTGTTGGTTAATCTCAAGAGCTGTCATAGCCTAGGTTCAAAGAAACAACAGACCTTAAACAACACCACCGATCAACCAAACAAAAAATAAGAGCAGCAAAACAGAGCCTAAACCAAAACTAAACCTAAAACCATTCACTCTTCCAAGCTTTCTTTTTGTGTAGTTGGGTTTACCAGTAAAGCACTGTGCTTTTAATAACCTGTGTTTGAACTATACATTTTTCTGTTCTAGTCTTCTCGGCTCTATGTTCCCTTTGCCCCGAATTCTGTTTGCCATGGCACGCGATGGTTTACTCTTTAGTTTTCTTGCCAAAGTGAGTAAGAGGCAGGCACCAGTTTCTGCCACCTTGACAGCAGGGGTCATCTCTGGTAAGCTCTCAAAGCCCGTGTTTCTTAAAACTGAGATTTAAGCACTCTATGCACGTGCATGGTACTTTGTTTTTGAAAAAGGGCTTCTTGTTAACTTCCCTTGCATGTAAGGTGGGAATAAAATTATTGAGTAATCAAAGGGTGTAAGAACTCCGAATCATACCAATCATGGTGGTGGTAACACCCTTAATGTCACAGAATTCAAAATGATGATGATGATTATTTTTTTTAATATTGGTCTCTTGTACTGTGAATAAGCTTCTTACTTAATCTATGTCACTTAAGCTGATGCTCTCCATACACGGTTTCCTTGTTCAATGAGCATATATATATGTATATATGTGTCACATCTGTGAGGTGGGAAAACAGCTGTCAAGTTTTTTTATTATGAGATTTGAGGAAAAAAAAATCCTACATTTGCAATGGGATCAGCTTTCGTGTAAAATACATAGATTTTTTCACTTTCTTATTTTGGTACAAGCTTACCAAGTTATGGTTGAGGGGTGTGTTGGTGTGTGTGTTGGGGTTTATGTGTGTATGCACATACGTCTGCATGTACACACCCACATATATTTTAGCAACACAGTGTTTTAGGAGCAGCTGCCAACTGTTATGTTTTGCAAAGAGAAATTTTTAACATATAGCTCTTTCACTTCTGTCCATGCTTCCTGCAGAGGCACACGTGGTTCTGCCCAGATTTCACTGTGTTATTTCAGAGGGATGTCTAATTATCCCAGAAAACTGGAAGCTCTAGAAGCATTTAACTTAAAGGCAAATAAATGTCCAAAAATTAATTCAAACATAAAAGACATGCCTTAAAACACTAAACAACCCTGGCTGCAATTTTTATCAAATCACAGAATGTTAAGGATTGGAAAGGACCTTGAAAGATCATCTAGTCCAATCCCCCTGCTGGAGTATATGATGTCTTGCTCAGAAAAAAATAAAAAAATAAAAAAAATAAAAATTGGCATGCTACCCAAACATATATAAAAGTCCTGAAGAGTTAATACATTTCTTTATGTTTTACTTCACAATTAGTAAAATTCTGTTGTAACATCAGTTGAAAAATCTCCAATTTGTAAGTTGATCAAGTGAACACTTTTTTTTTCTTTTAATCACAGAATCACACAGTATAGTCTAGGTTTGAAGAGACCTCCAAGATCACCAGGTCCAACCTCTGACCTAACACTAACAAATCCCCCACTAAACCAGATCCCTAAGCTCTACACCTAAACGTCTTTTAAAGACCTCCAGGGATGGTGACTCCACCACTTCCCTGGGCAGCCTATTCCAGTGCCTAACAACCCTTTCAGTAAAGACGTTCTTCCTAATATCCAACCTAAACCTCCCCTGGCGCAACTTTAGCCCATTCCCCCTCGTCCTGTCACCAGGCATGTGGGAGAATAGACCAACCCCTGCCTTGCTACAGCCTCCTTTCAGGTACCTGTAGAGTGCGTAATGAGTAAACTGATGGAGGTAGCTGTACAGCCCTGACCATAGCTTTGCAGTAGCAGTCACTTGGACTGTTTTTAGACAGTTTGGGGAATTTGGTGTGTGAACAATTTACCTGCAGACAGCTTTATCTATTGCTGGAGGAGTATTTTTTATTTTTAAAAGGATGCATATTTGGTAATTTGTGGTCATAAATAGTTTTGCCAGAATAGTTACATATGTGTACAACAATTCTTATTATCTGATCTTCCTATTAAATCCTATCATGGATAGGATAAGCATAGCTTTAAGAACTGTTCTCCTTTACCCCGTTAGCCTGTTAAATGTTTGGCCTCAATTAAAATTATCAGGTCAAGACTGAGTCAGTTGTCACATGCTATAATTGTGACTTACCTTTTCACATACTGTAATCATGGTTGTGAAACTCTGCACACAGGGAAATGTTTAGTTGACAGTTCAAGGTTGCTTCATCGTAAATTTGTCTACCAGGGTTTCTTACAACTTCAGTAGAATTAATAGGGGTGAAAAAATAACACTAGGTCATTTTTTTTCCTCTTACTCAGAAGCTTAGGGACTTTTTTTCAGGGATTCTAACATGTAAGAGAAAGTTCTGGGCTACAAAGTAGTGTTTTGAAGCTAGCTTTTGAAGTTAGCTACATAGCTAACATAGCTACTGCATGTTAGGTTATAACAGGTTCTGTTCTTTGCTTACCTACACCTTTTTGAGTGTGCAAGGCACTGAGGTATTCAGAAATTTACCTCACGGATGAGGTAATGACATCTTATAATAAATGACATCCACCCTCATTAAAGAAGATGGGATAGTCTTCCTTCATTGAAGGAGGAGACTAGCAGATGAAATAATATGTCTGTAACACAGCAGTCTTGCTTTCTGGAAATCACATTTTGCTGTCTCCTTCAGGATCAGAAAACGGGAATATGTGTTGCTGCGTGTTTTTGCATTTATACACCTATCTACAAATATATTAACAAACATAAGATACATATTAATATATAAGTACTTCTGAACATAGAAAAATTTGTGTGCACATACACATACAGTGTATAAAGGCTACATGTGATGGTTTCTTTTGATGGTGAGGTTATTGGTGATTCAAAAAATGAAATATTTTTGGATTATTTCTGTATCTCAATAATACAGATATTTTAAGATGTTTTTTGACCACATGCATCTCAAATCAACTAATACTAGCCTTTCATTTGGTGACAATTAATTTCAATTAATTGTGCTAATTTCTTTATGAGTGCTTTGTGTCTGTATGCAAACAACATAGACAAAGACAGTCCAGAATCTCCAAAAGAAGGTGGCCTTAGCTTTTATAAATAACTGCCGTAGTTATTCACAGTATCATGGAAATTTCTGCCCCTGATTTCAGTGATCTTAAGGATATTAATTATCATGATATTTTGCTGTCTGGACTAAAGGCGACTTGAACTTAACTGTTTTTAGTAAGATAATCATTCAAAAACAAAACCACTTATTTTATTCTAGACAACTCCTTAAAGCGTCTCTTTACACAGAGCACTTTCTGAGACCATCACTCTCAGATGACATACTGGGTTGTATCATTGTTCCCCTGCTTTGCTGTGGGAGCCGTCCTCTCAACTTTGATGAGATTCTGTTGCAGCATCAGAACCTTATTCTATAAAATTTTATTTTAATGTGTTACCATTCAGCAGGGCATGTATGCAAGTACTTATGTCCACATAAGTCCAATACAAATTGCTTGATTGTGCAGCATGACTGTATGGCCCATCAGCGTGATATCCATATGAATGAGTTTTTCCAATAGAAATTAGGTTCAGGAATGTCGGCTGTGACTTAAAATATCTTTTTAAGGATTACCATGATTTCACTTATATTGCTGTCAGTAAAATAATTTAAAGTTACACTGCTGACAGAGGTTAAAATCTTGACTCAGTGTATCAGCCTCATACAAATTTTGCATTATCTTTTCTTTTTTAGCTGTAATGGCGTTTCTGTTTGACCTAAAGGCTTTAGTGGATATGATGTCTATTGGCACACTTCTTGCATATTCACTTGTGGCAACCTGTGTCCTCATTCTTAGGTGAGTCAAAAAGACCATTTCTATTTTACTGTGTTTTGCTTTGTGATGTTCACTACCTAAATGGAGGTGACATTTATAATGTACATTTTTTTGCTGGATAGCTACATGTTTGAGAGCTATCTGCTTGTGTATAAATGACTACTAAGAAGTTGAGATCCATCAGAGAAAACACAGATTTATTGTCATATCAGTATAGTAGCTACTCAAATCAAAGCTTCATGTGAAATCCAGACACCTTTTATTTTCCAGGAGATGCACTGATCCCAGCACCAGTCCCAATGGCACTAATGAATGATATTTTGATTAAAATCTATGCTGTGTATCAGGCCTATCATATTGTGGGGGCTATACCTGACAGATCAGGTAGCTGACAGTATGACCAAGTTAAAATAATTGCATTGTATTGCCCTAGTCAGAATCCAGTAGAGAAACAACAGACAAGTGTTTCAAGCTGTGGTAGCGCTAGGAGTGAGTACAAATACTCTCAATGAGTGAGATAAGAGAGTTAAACTCTCTTATCTGTTCTCTTTTTAAAACAATTGAATAATATTGTTATACTTTTAGCTGCAGGCCATCTCTTTATTAATTTGTTATTTTTAAATTAAAAAGTCAGTATTTGTTACTTACCATATGAGGCTAAATTGATAACTTTGAAAACTATGCAGCTTAAATTCAGGTCAGATTCAATGTTGCAATAGTTTGTTTACTCTTTAGAGAAAACTATTTTATTCCATACAGGCTTATTTAAAGAATGTATTTTTAAAAATGTACCTACATTCTAACAAAGGAGATGTAAAATTTGAGTTTATGCCCGTTAGTAGGCCCCATACTGGAAGCAAGGCAGAACAAACTTGCCACTGTGGAAAGAAGCTTCTCTCCCCTTTCCCTGCTATTGACCACCAGTTCCCTCTTTTTGTGTAATACGGGTCATTTATTTGACCCATTGGTGCATTCATATAGCTTAAACTGCCAACAAACAAACTCAGAAAAAAAGTGAATTACCATTATTTCTGTATATATATTAGTGACTAATAATATGCTGTTGCAGTACAGTTATAGATCAGGAAATTCTGAATCTCTATTGCAAAGCATTTAGTACTTAGATGCATTCCTAGAGGCATATTCCTTCAATTCCTGAAGTATACTTAGCACTTTATTATCCTGTTTGCTGTTTGTTTTTGCACAGGTACCAACCCAGTTTAACCTATGAGCAACCCAAATATTCTCCAGAAAAAGCAGCTTTGGCTGCATCAGAAAGGGAAGCTGCAGTAAGTGAATCCCAGATAAATATGATACAAGAGAATCACTTCAGTCTTCAGACCCTGATTAATCCATCCAGTTTACCTACAGAACAGACTGCAACTACTGTTAACTTTTTAGTGGGTCTGTTAGGTAAGTTTTCAGCTGTCCAAGCTCATAACAAGTTAATGTAAATAGCAGAATTCTATCACAGACAAAATTAAAAATCCAGTAATAACATAACTACTTTCAGTCATCATTAGTGCATCATTCTGGAGAATGCTTTTTTTTTTTTTTCCTTATTGATTTAATCTGTAATCTAGTGTGTATTCCATTACTTAATCATTTTCATAACATTTCATACTGAAGTTCTGCTGTCTTTCTTCTTAAAAGTCACTTCCTCTTCAACACAGAGATTTAGTGACCTCTCTCCTATTTCCATCATTTTGTTTTTCACACAGCTTTCTTGGTTTGTGGCTTGAGTGTTCTCACTACATATGGGACTCATTTCATTGCTAACTTGGAGCCCTGGAGTATTGGCCTTCTTGCTGCGTTGGTGGTGTCCTTCATAGTTACCATTCTCCTCATCCAAAGGCAGCCTCAGAACCAGCAGAAAGTGGCCTTTATGGTGAATAACATAATAGCTCTAATGAGAGGTTTGGGTGTATTCTAAAAACTGGGAGAGGGGCAGAGGGAGACAGTCTTTTTCAGGCAGTCTTTCATTACTGCGCTGCTACGACTGTGGTGTTTTTTTGTTGTTTTTTTGTTTGTTTGTTTGTTTTTGTGAATGTAAGGGTAGTAGATGCTCACAGCTGAATCATCAGCACGTGTAGGTCCAGTCCAGATCATCTCAGAACGAGAGAAAGTGTTTTGCTGCCCTCAGATTGAACGTGTGACATGCATAGGAGCATGGCTGCACAAAATGGGTATAACAATTGGGTTGCTGTTAAAAGTAGTGGGTCTGACAACACAGATTTTCTAGCTATTCCTTCAGACATATCCCCACAGTGCACATTGCTGAGACCCAAGGAATTCTGTTCCTCAATTTAAACACTTAGATGCTGCAAAAGGATTCAGAAACTGATCAGTATACAGACAGCTTGTCTGTGTTGTGTGCAGTGATTTGGACCACAGTACAGTTCATACCTCCCATTGTATAAGCCTTTCATTTTGAGCTTCTACTTAGGTTCCAAGACTTACAAACTGTAGAATAGTTTGTAATGGACTATTTAATGGAAATAATGAAGTACAGTGTTGAAAGTGAAGGAATTTGATAGAACAGTGGAGTGGTGGTGGTGGTGTGCAATTCGGAAATAAGGTATATATATATAAAGATAGAAATAATACTTTTCAGCTGTACATCAAGGAATTCATTGGTATATGTTCAGCACAAGCTGGAAGACTTTTCCTCACAGCCTTAGAGAACATATTTTAAATATAACTTACTTTAAAAGTCTAAGATATACAGAAACTGGTGGTTAAACACAGCAAAAAAAAAAAAAAAAAAAGAAAATTTCACTATACTTCAGTAAGAAAATTTTCCTATTCTTTTTAGTGAGAAGACGTGTCACCTCTAGTTCATGTTGTATAACTGAAGTATGGCATTAATAGTGCAAGCATGCAAAAAATAGTATTTAATTTGCAAATATTTTAAATGTTTCCCTTTAGGTTCCACTATTACCATTTTTACCATCGTTCAGTATTCTGGTAAATATTTACCTGATGGTACAATTAAGCAGAGACACTTGGATCAGATTTAGCTTCTGGATGGCACTTGGTAGGTACTTCTGCTCATTTCAGTCACCTCCTTTGTTAGGACTGATGAATCCTGTCTCAGATAATTTGATTCTCTTCCATTAAATATCGGAATAAAAGTCTGTGCTTAATAAAAGTCAGCTGATATTTCTAGTAATTAAAACAAATCATGCCTTAGAAGGGGTACATATACACAGCCAAAACTGTAAATATGGTTTTGAGGGTAATAGGAAGAGTCAAAGATATAGGACTAATTCCAGTAAGCCACTAAACTTTTATTTCTAATAAGCATAGCTAAAATTGTGCAGAGAGCTGTTTGTAACAGTTTTCTTCATGCTACATCAGTCATTCTCATTCAAGATATGGAAAATTGCATTGATTTTATTTAGTCATAAATCAGAAATAGTAGTTTCCATGGCCTATTAGAGCAATCAGTTAAAGCAAAAATAATATACTGGAATTTAGTGCCTGCACTTTCCATACTAAGAGAGAAGACCTGAAGCATGAACTGTAATTCCCATACCTGAAGAGGAAACTGGCTTTGAAAATCATGCTCAGCCAGAGGGTAATAAATAACTGCTTTTTAATGCACTACTTACATGAATACCCTATTAACTTTTATTTTTATTTTTTTATTTTGAAGGCTTCTTCATTTATTTTGCTTATGGCATTAGGCACAGTATTGAAGGTCATCGCAGTGATGGAGATGAAGATTCTTGCTCAGAAAATAGTGGCTTGCAAGAAAAGAACCCTATGGAAGAAGTGGATGAACCTGAAAATACAAATGAAAGTGATCAGTTTCTTGCACATGAGAGGACAAGTGAATGTTAATCTATGCAAATATACAAGTCTTTTAAACCTTTAATTGACATTTTACTTGCGAACTGAAATTTCAAAAGTTTTCTACCAACATTGTGCTTCTTGAAAGTGTTTACTACAAGCCCTGGCTGATACTTTGGACAAGCTGCTAAACCATCTTCATAATTTCAGAACTGACAGCACGGAGATTAATATTTAATTTTTTTTTTTTTTTAAAAAAAGTACCCTTTGGCAAGCAAAAATATGGATGGATTGTTTGAGCATCCGTCATGAACATCCATGATCACTGACAATCACAAAATATGGAGGACTTCAGAACTGCCTGCAAGAAGTTCTGAATATTTTACACTGCATTGTGAACACAAGTGCCTTTTATATGTCCTCCTTGTCTCTGTTACATGTTCTGGTCACAATGAAATAGTATCTCAAATAACAAAGCAGCTAACTCACTGACTACTGAAATACCAAGTGCTATCTTTTTTCTATAGAAGTAACTGTCACAGGAGATAAATTGAAGATAAGCCTGGAAAATATTTGGAAAATAAATGGTAAACGTACAGATCTGATATTTGGCAAAAAATAGATAAGAATAGTAGATAAATAATTGCTTAGCCTTAATAATTAGTTGACATGGTGAACTCGAACAGAGAAAATTCTTTAAAGGCTTTTGGTCCTTCTAAATGCTATTCAAGATTTCTACTTCTAGGTTACATGAGTTCCTTTCACTTCACAGATACTGTGTATACAAAATACTTCCAAGAGGAGTTAAGTTGTTTTCTGCAAAACCATCTGGGAAATAATCTGTTGGTCACAATATTGACATTTGTGTATGATTTAGCAAGTATTCTGCTGTTGTTTTCAGAAGGGATGGGATTTTATCCCTATGTAATTGCGTACTTTCATCCAGCACTACTTATTTATTCCCCCTGTACTTCCTTCTCCTTTATTGTGTGACAGAATTGATACTTCTGAGATTAGTTGCTACACATTGCTTCTCTGCAGAAAAATTTATGTACAAAATCCTTGCCTTCTTTCAGATACAAGGGGAGGTGAAAAAAAACTGAGGCCCAGGCTTTGGAAAGAATCCTCTTCAAAGCAATATTTAAGTTCTTAACTGAGCCATAAACATATGTTAGCACATCAGGTTTTTGTGAGCCAAGCCTATATCCACAAATCCATTCATGTGGGTAGGATGTCCAAATGCAGATTTATGGAAAGAACCAAATTGTTGCAGCAGTGCTGGGTTAAACTAAAGCTAGTGAAAATGAACTGTGTTCTTTCAGCATAAAAGTCATACTACCTATCAAAGGCACCCAAACTTTTTAATGCTATTTTTCAGCAAATAGTAGGATTCCATGATGTGGAGTTATTTTGCTAGAAGGCATTTATAGAAATAACTTCCTTAAAGTAAGAAAGAATTGAGTTGAACTTTGTCATGGAGCATTGCAAGCTGAAGCATAATATTGCCAGTAATAATCATTGGTATTAATCTCTGTTGCTATGTATAAAATCCTATATCCTGTGAGAGTGATGTTGGTTGACACTGAAAAGCACCTTACTTTTTATAATAGCTGGAATTTTACCAAAAAAAAAAAAAAAAAAAAAAAGGAAAAAAAAAAGAAAAGAAAAAAAAAAAAAGAAACTAGTTAAGCTGCTTCTGTCTGTCTCCCTCCCTTTCTGTCTTCTTCACGGCAATAGATTTGGGCTTTTTAGTCTAAAAATGATTTCAGTTGTAAGAGAATAACGTGCCTAAATGTAGGAGGGCAGAAAGAGCTTCTTGATAGAGAACCCTGAATGTGCTTATGCCCCTTTTTGGAATCCCGTAGAGTTAGTTGTAGATTTCAGCCTGATGCCTTTCCCAGTTTGAACTGGGAGGAGAGCATTTTGCAGCACTGGTAGCTTGGAAGGGAGTTGTTGCTGTTGCACTACTGGCCTCTGCTGGCTACTGAGCACTAGGAATAGCAATCTGAAAAGATCTTCGCTTCTGCTTGTCTTCTGAGGCATATTCCTGGATTTATAGTAATCTAGGAAAACAAACAAAACAAAACAAAACCCTGAAAACATTTGCTAGAATACCAAAGCAGAGCATTTGCAGGTGCCTGTGTTTCTTTTTGGGGGTATGGGGTAAGAAGCATACAACAGGAAAAACACCTGCCTCTTAAGTGAGGATCTGGCATGGGCATCATGTAACTGCGGTTGTCCTAAGGACTTTTCTCCAGATAAGTGGTCCTTAAAAATGGACAGGACACAGAGGATAAGAAACTTTAGGGTAGGTGGCAATGCAGTCCAATTTTTTAATGTATCATAATCCATCCAGAATTGATCCTAAGTTATATCCACTTCTTTCCATAATTCATCATCGTTTTACAAGATTAAAGAAACACTGAAATGCCATATTAGACTAATAGAAGCAGATGATAGTCTAAGTAGATGTTTGATTGATAGGAATGGATAGTAATTGTTAGCAATAGTAATCAAGAAACTATTGCTAAGTTTCGGTATCCAGTGAATGAAAGAGCTGCCTATGTCAGTTGGATCTTCTATTTTAATTGTACTTCTCAAGGGAGGCCCATTTTTATGAAAAAAATGACAAAAGAACTGTATGTTCTTGAATAAAACATTAGAAAAATGTAAGACTTTCTAGGCTCTGTTGAAAGGAATATAATAAGGTAATCATTATAGATGTCAAAACAGAAGCTTTATTTAAAAGTATACCACAAGTATTTGAAGTAGACAGTGATGCTTTTCCTCATTTGTAACTTCTCCATCAAGAGCACAGTTTCTACAGTGGTTATTCTTCAGAGGACATCCTCGCCTCTTATATCCTCAGCGCCATGCCATTGGAGCAAGTCAACAGTTCTCAGTCAAAGCTTCTGCATAATGCCTTTACAAGCCTAGAGTGAAGTGCAGCTCTTTTGGACTTCCTCTCACATCTCGGTGTGTGGGAAGCAGAGACATTTTCCTGTGGATGCTGATGCCACAGAGCAGGCGAAGCAGGCTCCCAAGATGCAAACTGTTGCTGTTCTGTGATGTGCAAGGAAGACCCCATTCCCTCCCGGAGCCATCATATAGAATGTATGAGTGTGCATGCCTGTCTGTATGTTCGCATCTGTCTGACATTAACCCATAGTAATTTTGATGTACTGATTACAATAATTTCTATACAGCACTGGAATTTTCTTTCGAAGGGAGACTGTCCACGTAATAACCTTATGACTGAAGTGAGTGCTAGCTAAGACTTCTGGAGGTAGGTTAGAGAAATTTTCCAGCTTATGTGTATTTTGTATATAGACAGTTTCCCCTTTCATTTGTAGGAGAATTTCTTCCCCCTTGTTATAGAAATGAACTCTATGAAAACGAAAGAATGTGACTGTACAATTGTTGCTGAGGGGGATTGGGAGCAGCTGCAGCATGGGAACTGCAGCATGGCAACACGGGAAGTTAAGTAATGAGATAACAGTTAAGGAAATTAGGGGAAAGTGTTCTCAGTTGCTTCAACTGTGCAAAGCTTATTTATATGTGTGTATAGTTAATGTTGTTATTGCTTAGTGGCTAGGTAAGAACACTACAGGCCAGAAGTAAGGTATTTATGCTAATTTTGATATACATTTGTATATGCAATCTTGAAATTCCAGATGCTACTCTGGAACTTCAGAGGAGCAGGCCCTGTGAGGGACAGCCGTGCTAGCTTGTTCTTACACAGGAGGTATGCTTGAAACAAATCCTGATTTTGTTTGCTGAACGTCTGTATTTGCCGACAGCAGCTGAAAGCACATGTCCAGTGGAATTAAATTGTTATTTTTTACATAGTTGTTGATATTGTAAGTTGTTCTGTGCAAATAATAATGGTATGTATTAATATACATCTATTTTTGGAGGTAGCTTATTGTTTTTTTTTTTCTTTCTTTGTGGAAAAAAAAATATCCTCCAAAAACTGTACTTACATTGGTACATTCTCAATGTGCCTTTAGATATAGGACTTATTTTTATCTAATTGGATTTAGGAAAGTAAATTAAATCGTATTTAAGGGAGAGCAAGTAAATCTCTTTGTTTTCCCTCAGGGAAGCGTAAAGAGTTATAAAACATGTCTGTATAATTCATTTTAACTGAAGTGATCTTCGTGTGGTATTCCAAATTCTAGTCCTAATGCTGCAACAGGAAATTTTATGAGGCATCTTAGATTTCATTGTCTGTTACCCTGGATAAAGCTATTCTGTTAATAACAGTGTGCTTTTTCCTGCACAACAAATGCAAGGCAGATTCTTGAAACCTGCCATATTATGGTCACCATGTGTTAAGGGCATTTATATTGCCTGCTCTAGAGAATTATCAGAAATAAAGATAAATAGTCGTGATACTGGGTAACTTATATGTATACTTAGGAACTTAACTATGCCATGCAGAAACTTCAAATGATACAATGAATTTAGAAGCAAAACATGGTAAAGCTTAATATACATATTCTGTATTTTATTAGATGATGAATGTAAAAGTCTAGCCACCTTTTCCCTAAACTTTGTGTGTTGATATATATTTTTTCAGAAATAAAACACATACTGTTTTCATGGAGGTTTTAATAACGTGCAGGATTAGACATGCTGCAAGCATCCTGAGATACTGTGGGCTAAACAACCCGGGTGAAAGCTGTGACAGTGCAGGAAATGTGCGTGGGACTGTGCAATCATTTCAGTCATGTCTGATGCCTTTGACATTGAGGTGCATTTTGTACAGTAGGAATTTAATTCACATGATGTCAGTCATATGTTACTTGATAACATGAAAAAGAAAGTAAAAGCACCTTTTATTCTAAGGCCCTAATTCTTTCCAGACCTGCCAGGAAGATTGTACAAATTGCAGTATGCTCATTGAAAGCACTGGGGTTACTCAGTGTTAAGTAAATACATAACTTACAGAAACAGCAGGTGGTATTTCACATAGTGTAGGATATTTGTTTTTAATTTTCTGTACCTTTAATATTTCTTCCTGGTACATACTTTGAGGACCTCTTCATTTTTTATAGTTGGACCTTTCGAAAGCTAAATATAATGCCTTTACCATGTCCTGATCTGTTTTCCATTTGATTTTAGAAATCAAACTCTTTAACATTAGCCAAGTGGAAGGATTTCTGTGCATAGACATGCATTATGGAGACCTATGTGTATATATAATTGTTTATTTTTGTTGTCAGTTGGACAAATTCTGTTGTCTTTGTATGTTTTCACTGAGCCTTGCGTGAGGCAAACTCCAACTTCACCAACAGAAGTTTAATTGCAGTCAGGACAAACGATAAAATGATTCAGATGTTTAGGAGGGCTTTTTTTTTTCTTTTGTATTAACAGAAAGTAAAGTGTGAAATATGTTACATATCTTTAAGAACAGTTATGTGTGCATAATTTCAAAAAACAGTAATGTTTATATCAATTTTTAACTTTTCTTGTTCATATGTACATTGTAGTGATAATTTCTGTATTATGTGCTGCTGAGCATTTAAAGTGTAGATAGAATGATTATGATGCAACGTAGACTACAAATTTATATTTCTTTGAAGTGCTCTAGCCAAAATGAAAAGTCTTGAATTTTTATTAATGTAAAAATGCATATATTTAAGAATATGGTGCTTTTTTTTTTTTTTTTTTTTTTTTTTCCACTTTTTCAACAGAATTGTAATCAGCACTATTTCTCATTATGTTAGTTCTAAATTCTAATGGAAATTATATTATTATATTGCTCTTCATTTACTGTAAAATGTGCTTCACGGGATAACAATTGTGCATTTGTCCTGTATTTTGTAAATAAAGCTGAATATCACTTGTACGTACATCTTACAACACCTCTAACTTCACCACTGTAGTTGTAGTAAATACTAAAATAATATGGTGACTTCATAATCACTAGCGTGTCATCATGTCATGACATTAAACCATAAATCACTTGTAATAAATAGCATGATAGTTCATATACTTTTTGTAGAGGAGAAAAAAATCTGTTTTATGTTTAAATCCTTTATTTTTTTCAGTGGTCTGGTGATGGGCATAGTAGAAGCATGTTTCATACTTGCTTCTAAGCACTCAAGAAGTCATCAAAACACAGAATAACAAATACCCTTTGATTTGGGCATTTTGACTGACGGTGCCAAACCAGAGATGATGTTAGGTTTGACTTCCAGAGGGAGCGAGGAGTCCTCGGCGTTCACGTTGCTCAACTTCCTGAAGCGCCCTGCAGTGACCCCGCATGTAGAAGTCTCTATAGGTCGATGGCAACCCCCAGCCCCCACCCGTGCACATATGGCAAACGGTCACTGATGAGCTAATCTAGGTGGTAAGCCGCCACATGTGTCTCTGCAAAGCAGATCACTATGGGCAGCGGCTCCTGCGTGGCATGCACTGAAAGCAGAGCCCTGCTTGACCATCCTCAACCAGAGGAGATGTCTGGGGAAGCGGAGCTGGCGGGGGGGATCCCTCCGCCATCCTCTCCAGCCCAATGGTTGGACAGCGGTGGAGCTGCTGAGTGAGCGATATAAGCCGGGCGTAAGGCACGGAGTCCTTCCCCGGGAGGGATCCGAAGCAGGTGCCAGACGGGCGGTGGAGCCCAGCAGAAGACCGCCCGACGAGGCCAGGTCAGCGTTGCGCCCTCTCCCTGGGGTCCCCGTGAGGGACCGTCCCGCCGAGGCCACCCCGAGGCAGCGTCCCGGGGGCTCCCCTCAGCCGCCGGCTCCTCCCCGCGGGGCCCCCCGCCGCCGCTGCCGGGCCGCCTCCGCGGCCGCGCCCGCCCTGCCTCGCCTCAGCCCAGCGCCCCGACCGCTCTCGCCATGCGGCTCTGGGTGCTCCTCAGCCTGCTGCTGCTGCAGGACGCGCTGCCGCACGGTGAGCCGCCGCGACCCCCTTTGTCCCCCAGCACCTTTCCTCGGGCTTCCCCGGCTGCTCCCCCGCTCCCTGCCCCGCCGAGCGCCCCCCGCCCGCCGCCATGAGGGACCCCGCGGCGGCCGGCGGCCATTTCGGGGAGCCCGCCCTTCCCGGGGGGGGCGGCGGGAGCACCCCCACAGCGAGCCGCCGCCGCGGTTTTCCGCCGCGGAGCCGAAATGTGGCTTCGTTCCGGGCAGAGATTTTGGGTGCGTGTAGGGGGCTGTTGTCGGAAACACCAGCTACCCTTCTGCTGCCCCGCCGTTGTAGCCAGCCCTCAGGTTCTTGCGCCTGTCCTGAGGAGGCTTAGTGCTGCACGTGGCACTCAACTAAAAAAAAAAAAAAAAAAAAAAAAAAAAAAAAATTAGTGTCACTTGTGAGGGAAAGAATGACACATCAGCCCCCAAGGTGTGCCCAGACATGGTTGCCACAAGCCCGTCTCCCACCCCAGGCTCCTTTGAGGTGTCCTTTGCTGTGGAGGAGGCGTCGTGTCCCCGCATGGTGCTGGTGGAAGATTCCAGGTGCAAGTGGCTCGGTTCATGCCTGGCAGGCATGAGTCCTTAACTTTCTTTCTTCTGCTTTTTTTGGGAATGTTTTGTTTTCTTGATAAATCTGATTTCTATGTGTTTTGTGCACTGTTGGCCTTTTCATAGGAAGGACCGAACTTTGTTCTTAACTCAGTTTCATGTTGTGATGAACTCCTGGCCGGGGAAGGAGTTTAGTGTTCGGCTGGGCAAGGAAGTGCCTGACCAACTGCTCTGTTATTCATACTTGTGGCTCTAGCCAGTGGCTTGTGCTATTACTCTGAAAATGTCAGTCATTGTGTGATCTGTTGGTGGAGAGGGCAGCTGAAGCAAAGATTGAAGCATCATCCCTTCCTGCCACCTTTTCCCATGTGTTGTCGGGAAAAGTTTGGGGATCGAGGTCTGTCAGCCTGGAGAAGGCTGTGTGACTGTGAGGGTTTGTAGAGAAACCTGAGCCAGGCTCTGAGATGCATGGTGAAAGGAAAAGAGGCAGCTACAAGTGGCCCAGGTCATAAGGGGAAAAGTTATTGTAAGAACATAAAAATTCTTCATGCTGAGAGCTGTTAAGCCCTGGACGTAGTTATCCAGGGAGGTTGTAGAGTCTCCAGGCTGAGACATTGTCAAAGTGCCCTCAGCAACTGGACTAGGGTAGGAAGGACCTTCCAGATGTCCTTTCCAGCCTAATTTTTCTTATGAAAGGGAATGCAGTCTGGGCAAGGAGGTGCTGCACCAGTGTGGTGTAGAGGATTTCTTCTAAAAGATGTTGTGTGTGTGGATGTGTAGTACCACATCAAGGAAAGTGTTCTCTATTTGAGAAGTAGACAATAAAAACACAGAATGAGAAATGAGTTGCAACTTAGGCAAAAGGTTTTCCAGGCTAACTTTCTTCTTAGCTCATCTGCGCTCTATTTGGAGGTTTGGCTGGGTGCTTCATGCTGGGTCATCCAGGGGCTCATCTATGTGAGAAATAACTTGGTGTATTTAATGATAGCTATTAATTTAAAGCCTTAGGCATAATCTGATCGCTAAATGGCCTTCCTAACATAGCTTGTGTCAGTTTATGACCAGTGAAATATGTCTCTCCAGATTGCCTACGTGAATGTTGGTATCCACGTTGTCTGTGCGAGTGCTGGTTTGCACCGTAGCCATGCACTTGAAGTACCACAAATAGAGGTGTGTCCAACCTGTTTCGTTCTGTTAGCCACAACCACAAAGACTCTACTCTCTCATCCTAATCCTAGGGGTTCAGGGTGATTCCTTTTGGAAATGACATAATAATAACTGCTTGATTTTCTTCAAGTAAGAAGTCACCCGTGTTAATGGGAGTTGAAAGGTCTGTAAAGCTGCTAAGATGTAGTATGGGACCTGCCGTGTGGAATGGGTACGTCAGGTGGGTGGTGCACATGGTTCCTCTGTCCTTGTGGAAGACCTTGCTTGCTCTCTGCTTCTGAAGTTCTTAGTGGGCACCTGAAGGAACTCAGGGGCACTCTCCAGTTGTAGCCCATGCAGCTGTGAAACTAGTGGGGCATGCACGTGGATATAGGTGATGTCTCAGGTCAGCGCTGGATGCGTTTTGCATTCTGTGACTAAGGCTTATTTGGGGATTTTTGTGTGTGTAGCATCTGTGATAACAAGCTGGGGGAGAAACATTAAAAGGTGCTGTGAACCAGGACCAAAAGTGCTGTGTGACATGTTTTTGTGGTATTGATGTGCTGTCTCCTGCTTGGACACAAAGGGTTAGCTAGGGAGCCTGAATGCACTGTTGCAGAGGAAATGAGTGCAGTGTAACCTGGAATTGATATTTGGAGCAGATCAGAGGTAGACGTGATGTGTGTTCTCAATATTTTTCAACGAAGCCTTTTATTTTTAATTGTAAGTGCTGTCCCTTGATTTAAACAGTGGGGGTTCTGTACATAAACCCAGTGAGAGGGCAAAGTGCAACAAACATGGCATATTCACATACCTGAGTAGAAGGGCTGGCTGAGTTTGTTCCCTTCCCTGGGAAGGTGTTGCAGTTTGGGTAAGAGAAGGGAGGAATCAGTGCAGTGAGTTCTTTCTTTGCAGATGGATTTGATAGCGTGTCCTCTTTATCTGAGGTGACAGACCGTGCCAGTTAGTTACTGGGCACACTGAGATTTCATTCAGCAATGACAGCGTGGGATTATGAGGTGCAGAAAGCAGTGGCATCAGGCTTGCATGGAAACTCGCATCTCAGGGAGGTGCAGGAGAGAGGCAAAGCAAGGTTTCCTGTGTAGAAAGGTAAAATCTCCTGTGATGGCTTTTCCTGAAATGCCCTGCTGTCATCTGCAGGAAAATACAAGGTGAGAAAGACAGAGCCCCACTGTGCAGTAGGAGTAGGAGGAAAGTGTTTAGGCTCGCTAGGAGCTAGAGAAACATGTGGAACAGAGGGAGCCTGTGTGGAAAGGAAAAACTGCATCTGGAGGAAATTAAAACCAGGCTTCTGGCACTCGAAACTGAAACATTTTCACAGGCAAATCTTTAACCGTTTCCTAGCGGCAGAGGTGGAAGTGCAGACAGTTTGGGGCGATGCGTTTCCTCGGGGTGACATTGTAAGAGTGGCGTGTCCTCAGGCTAATGTGTGTTGGGGTTGGCAGAACATAATGGTAGTGGCAAAGAGGAGTTTGAACAAACGGTCTGATTTTAAATAGGGTTAAAAAAAAAAAAAAAAGTGGGATGGAACCAAAGCTTGTGTGCTTACAGGGACAAAGCTGGGAAGTGCAAGGGGGAACTGGAATGGGGATGGCTTGAAATGGGAATGCTCGTCTGGCTGGTCAGTGGGACTGTCTAACAGCAGGACTCAATTTAGACAGGAACAGTGGAATAGGTTGCCCCAGAGGAGCAGTAGCAGTATGTTTTGAAGAAAGCTGTAGTCTCAAATCTGGTGCCTGGTGAGCTCTGTCGGTAAAACAGCAGCGCTGTACAGAAAAAACAACCTGGTGACTGACCACCCGGCGCATGACTGGCCTGCTAGGGAAAAGCAGAGGCAGTGAGGGTCGGAAAGAACAGCCACAGAATTGCTTAGCCTTGTGCAGGCTGGATCGCACCCGTCAGGGTGTGATGCCAAGTGCAATTGTTCAGATGCCACAGACAACGATTTCGTAGAGCAGCTCCTCGGAGAGCCCCCGAGAAAAGCGGCAGTTCTTGACGTGGTCCTGAGCAGTGTTCACGATTGGATTCAGATGTTGCTTTAGAAGAGCCAGACTGTAGTTTAAATATTCTTGCAGGAATAATAAAAGCCAAAGAAACCACTGATGCGTTTAATTTGGAAAGGGGGAATTAAATAAAATGGGGAGGCTTATTAACTCACATATGAGTTAAATACAAAGAGTAGAATAAGGCAGACAAAAAAAGTTTGAGAAACAGCTTGCAAAAGGGATTAAAAACAAGCCATAAATCTTTTTTATTTTACTTTTTCTTGTAATGTGCTGCGTTGAGACAGGAAGAGAGAAACTCTAACGCTGGTAGGAACAGGCAGTAAGAAAGAACACCTACAGAAACTAAAACCGTAAATTAAAGATCTGATTACTTCTATGCATCTGTGTTCGCACACCTCTATGGAGGTGCTCAGGCTTTGCTGGAAAATAGTGACGTTGTGACCCTGTCAGGGCCTTTGGTAAGTGCCACGTCCTACAGGGCACTGTAATAGACAAAATCTTTATGGGGAGAATTGTTAGAAGACATCTTTCATTACTATGATAAAAAACTAGCTTTGGAGCAAATTGGCAAAGCACATGCTTTACAGCAGATTTATAAACCCACATCAGAAAAAAAAACACCACCTAACAGTAAAGATTTGCTGAAAGATCTCCACATTTTGAAAGACTGGGCAGTGAAAATAGGACTTGAAATATTGTGTTGGTAGGTGCAAGCAGACACACAGCAAAAATGACTAACTTTGCACATACGTCAATGGGTTACTGCTTAGGAATTATTGCTTAGAAATTGCTTCTTTGGAAACTTATCTTGAAATTATGTTTGATTATCCTGGACAAAGTCAGCTCCTGATACTTTCCCTGCTGTCTTGAAAAGCAGTAAGCTCAGAAGACACCACTAGTATGTACATCCGTGACGTGACCATATCTTGAACCTAGTATGCAGCCTGCTTTTGTCTTCTTTCTGTTGCCCAAAGGTAACAATGGATCTGTTTTGTGTATGTGTGTTCTGTACAAGGAACAATTAAATAGACTAGGACTTGTCGGTGCGGAGCAGGTAGGTACCCTACAGCACTGCGAAGGTACGAGGGGCTCACAGGAGCGGTGGCACTTGTTCCCTTAATATATGTGGTGTGTCACCTACTAGGGTCGTGTGCTTGGAGTAGTTAGAAAATGGGTACAGAGTAAAATTGGAAGAGGCAAATATTTCAGTCTCCGTTCCAGCAATCATAAAATGTTACTCTTTATCTTAAAATGCCACGGTCTTTGGAAAGTGTTGCTGTCTGATCTCTTGTTTGTGGCTGGTGGTAAGGTGGTGAGGCATCTTTGCAATCAACTTCACCAAGTTAATAACCTCGAATTGGGAAGACGTATGTACAGTGAGGGTGTGCAGTTCAGTAACAGCATGCGTGCCTCTCCAGAAGTTATCCTTATTGCGCATGAGTCCAAAGAGCTCCAAAGGCATGGGGCAGAGCAAGAAGTCTGCGCCGTTGCTGTCCTCCAGGAGTTTGTGTTGGGGTTGGTGTGGAACTAGAAGGAAATGCCGCTGAAAATCCCTGCCGAAATCACAGGGGCACAGAAGGGGATCACCCAGTCCAAGCCCTGGGGTGAGCAGGGCCACCTCGAGCTGGCTGGCTGTAGGTCCATGCCCAGTGGGGTTTTGAAGGTCTCCACAGCTGGAGGGAGGCTCCGCAGCCCCTCTGGGCAACCTTGAGCCTGTGGTTGACCACCCTTGCAGCAAATGGTGTTTCAGATCGGATTTCCAAGTTCTTCTTTGTAGTGAGCTTGTGGATTGGTTTGTAAAATGAGGTACCAGAGCACTTCTATGTGGAAAACCTGCACTCTGTGTAAGTTAGCTGTCAGGCATGGTTTGTGAATGTTTTGCGGTCGAGGGGCAGCAGTTTTAAGCTCATCTCACAAAAGATCTGTGCTTCCCTCTGTCAGTTAAAGCGTGAATGTCTTCGTTACTAATTAATTAATTTCAAAGGCTGCTATCAACGTACAGGGGTGCTAAACTATGGAAATGCTTATGACTTACCTTGCTCTTTGCTGTGTGACAGCACATGGGGTATGCCTGGCACAGCTAGGCAATGTCAAGCAGAGTTGGAGGGCTGCTGTTGTGCTGTTTTGGTATGCCTTGCGTAGGGGTGAGGCACCGAGCAGTGCAAGTCAAAGAAAGGGTCATCAAAAAGACCTTGACAAGTTTGCAGAGGAATTCTGAAGCTCAAAGGCGTTTGACACCTTTCCACCCAAGAAGTCAAGCATAGTGAGTTTCATCCCATATACATTCGAATCTGGTGGTTATTATTATTATTTTTTTCTAAAAAGGATAATTTGGTGTGAGTCAGTTTGAGATACCTCTCTTTTCCATTTAATTTGCTTAGTTTTTAAAGGCTGCTGAGCATCCCTATTGCCTCTAGCAGGTAATGAAATCTAGTACCATTTGCCTCTAAATGAGATTTCAGTTTCCAAGGTAAGTGGCCATAATAGAGAAGTGGTGAATTGAATGCTGCCTTCAGGTGACTTCCCAGTTTTTCTTCACGTCTCTCTTACAGTAACCCGGTATATTAAAAGGTTGTGCAGAACTGATAAATGTGTATAAACAGATAAATATGGATAAAGATGGGGGACTTGTGTAGCATTGCATACTAAATGGCAGTGATAGGAGGTAGCAATGACAAAAGTAACTGGAGGGAAAAATACTGTCTTTTTTTCCCATACCATCTGAGAAGTTCACATGCTTTACATATTTGTCTATTTATGTGACCTGTAACGATAGACTTTCCACATATTATTGAAAGCTTTCTCCTTTTTATTTTTTGTCTTTTTCTTTCCAGGAAAATGAGTCATGTCAGATTCTTCAAAACCTTATGGAAGTTAACTCTTAATCGTATTTGTGAATCTTTTATAGGAAGATCAGAATATTCTCTGTGATAAAAAAGAAGAATTGTTTTGCCAGAAGACTGTATAACCTGTTTCTAATCAATAACATTGTCTTCTTTTCCTTATTTTACCAGTTATTGGACAGTCTGCAAAAAATAAGCATCCAAAAGAACCAGGGGAAAACAAAATTAGGCCTGTCAATAAAAAAGTAAAACCCAAAGGCCCCAAAATGAAGGAGAGAGAATCTGCTGACCCCTCATCCAAGTCGCAGTCCATACTGATGCAGGTGATGGATAAAGGTCGCTTCCAGAAACTAGCTGCCACTTTGAGCCTGTCTGCGGGACAAAGCATAGAACTGCGCTGCAAGGGGAACAATGTTACTTGGAGCTATCCTTCGTACCTAGACACCTTCAAAGACTCCAGACTCAGGTAAGCTATTTTTCATTTTTGGGGGGAAAAAGATGTGCTACCCGGTGGCTGCTTATGCCTGTAACAAAGGAGAAGCATCTTCCAGTCACGCCCAGGTACTACCCTGTGGTGTGCACTGTGCAATAGTCTCGTAGCACGTGAACTGGATTTCCTTCAGATCGCTCTAAAACAGAAGTTGTGGTCCAGGGGGACACCAGTGTGCTACAGCCACTAACAAAGAACCACACTAGAGCTGATCTGAAGTAAAACTCACAAAATATGTGAGAGGGGATGTCAGGTGCTCACTACCAGCTCTGGTGCTCCACAGAGACCTGCTGCTGTTGGGTTGTGCTGGCTGCTAGCGTAGGTATCACCTGAGACACACACATTAATTTCCTGAAGAGGCTCATACCTGCATCTCTCAACTTGGAAAAAAATAAAAATGCACCAAACAGTGCTCTAAGGAGTGAGTGAGGGTAGACTTTACCTCTTCTGTCAAAGTTACTCTTGCACGCAGAGGGAATTGCAAGGTTAGTTAGTGGTGAGATAGAGTTTAGCGCTGAGGATAGTCGCCTTGGGTTTAGGAAGGCTTTTTCTTTCACCTAGTGACATCTTTATGGCAACCACATAAATATTTGTGAGAGCAGGAAGAGGAGCTAGGGACTTTCTCCCTCTCTTTGCCCCACCAGGTGAGTGTCCTGTTGTTCTAAACAGCACCAAAACCCCTACTTTTGTTGGTCTTCCCAGTTCTTGAGCATAGTACATGATAGGGAAGTGTAGATTGAATGCACTAATTTCATTCTGTATTTGAAAGAGGAAGGGCATAAAAAGGAGTTCAAGGGTGTCTTCCACCAACACTTGTTTGCCAAAAGAGCCTGTTTTCACTATCAGTTTTATAGAGATTTATGTTTAAGTGTCTGTGAAAGACAAGCAGTCATGAGACTGAGGAGCACTGTGAACGATGCCCTAAGAAATAGCCTTAAGGAGTATTTCTTGCATTATTAGGTAAGAGGAGCACAGAATATGAGCAAAGGTATCAAGCCCTACTGTCATTTTTTTCCTAAATTAACTAAAAGTTTGTGGGACCTTAAATAACCAAGGTTGTCTGAATCTCTGTGATGCATTTCCCTTCCTTACAGGCATGAAGCTGCCTTAAAATCACAGTTGGTTACTTTTTCAGATATACTCTTCTTTCTACTTTTCAAAGAATAAGGTTGAAAATAGACAGCTGTACCCTGTGGTCTGTACCATACCGTTATGAAATTCATGAGCTGATTCTTTTATTGAGTGTGTATTTACTTGTCCCCTTACAGCTTAGGAGTTCAAGAATAAACTGGCTGCATAACCTTCTTTATAGCTAGTATAAGACTTCTGAAGTAAGAAGTGACAGCAACAAGCCTATTTATGCTGAGGGCTTATCTCAGCAGTATCTCTCAAAAGATCTTGTGGCCAATTTGAACAATTATTGTGCTTTCTTTGCGATAAATGGTATTTTATTCAGAGTTATGCCAGTAGGTGGCATATGTCAGCCGCAGTATGGGCCTGGCCTACTAGCACGCCAAAGCAGAATGTGCAAAATCATACCAAAAAGGGGAGAGAGTGTGTGGTCGTGGGTCTCACTTCTAAGTGTAGCTCACCCTTTGCGCATCTGCAAATAGGCTGCTTTCGTGGTTTGGACTGTATGTACGGCCCTGTAGAGCTGTAGATAACGTGTCCATGTTATCTGAGTATTAACATCTGGCACTGAAGAAGGCAAGGCAAGTATTCTCAGTTTTCAGAGAGGGGTCTGAATGCTGCTTCATTATTTGGTTGACTGTCTCTTCTTCTCTTGTACTGTTTTAGTGATGCAAAAGGGGTAAAACACAAGAATTTGGGTGGTTTGGGGAAAAAAAGATCTGCATTTCCTAGTTTTGTAACCTGCCATTTTGCAGTTTGAAGTATTTTGGGATTCTCTTGCCTCAGCAGTTTGCCGCTCTGTTCTCATTCAAAGTCACAGTATTTGGAATTTTGTAAATGTTAGTTGGTTAGTAAATGAAAGTTAATAATGTCACCCAAAATAAATGCTATAAAACATTTTGGATGGATGGATATATCTTGCCTAAGTATTGTATTTTAGAAGTATGTTAGGGTTCTGTCTAAGGGTCTGTATTGAAATATGATGATCTTTGCTTTAGAAAAAATATTGAGAGGTAAATTACTAAAGCAGTAAGACTGATTTAGACTGAATCAACTATTTTAATTGTAAGCAGAAGACCCTATAACTAGAGAAATTGAAGACATAGATTAATAGCACGTTTCAGAGTCACAGAATGGTAGTAATTTCTGGAGACATTGACAAGCAAATCTTGTGCATCACGTTTTCATCACGTCTTTGTTAATTATCTCAAGATCTTTGCTGTAGTGCTAACAGATGCAAACAAAACAGTCTTTATAGAATGTGCCCTGTATGAAAAGCAAAATTTGTATTCCTTCATTTTAGAAAGCTTTGAATGTAACTGAAAGTATCATGAAGACCTCATCTAGATAGTTTTCAAGAGGAGCTTAGATCTTCTTGGCATGCAAAAGTCCACACAGTAAGCATCAACTATACAAAGCATTTTTAATTTTACAAATATTTTATGCAGATTATTTTAAAACAAAATGCTGAATGTAGGGCAGAGGGGAGAAAATGAAGAAAAATTATCAACAAGTAACCTATAGCAAAAATGGTGTAATCCTGTAAATAGATTTATGTTTAATATGTTTTTGTGCTTAAAGGTGCAGCGTAAGAGATGAGATATCCGTTACCAGTTAGTGAGGTGTGGAGCGGAGCCCAGGCCAACAAACTGTGCCTTGGATTTCCACGCTGGCCTTGCAAAAGCACTGGGACAACCGGAGGTGGCAGCAGCAGGGGCAAAGTGGTTGGGGTCTGTGGAGGTACTGGAAAGTGAAGAGGAGCAGGGGAGGAGAAGGAGAAGGTTGCTGGGACCGGAGGACAGGAGAGGCAGTGGTGACAAGGTCTGTGCAGTTGCTGGGGGCTGATGACTGCGTTCTGTTTGCTCGATGGCACATCCCTAAAGCAACTGATGCTCAGGCATTCGTTTCTTGCTTGTCTTTAAGTAACAGAAGGCACTTAAAATTCAATTGATCTGGTGGGAGTACTCACGACTTTTAGGAAAATCATAAAACCAAGAAGCATCTTGCATCTCCTGGGAGCTACTAACATCCTCAAACTCTAGCTGTTACTGTGAGGAAGCTTCAAGGACCCCTAGCATCTAGCAGAATTGCAACTGTGTGGAGCAAAAGAGACTTCTAAAGTTCAGGGTTGTGTTGGCTGAGCTAACTGGAGGGTTTGGTAGCAGCAGAGCTCTGGGGCAGAAGCTGATGTTGAAGGTGCTGACCAGGGTCTGCTTCCTGTAGAGAAGGAGATCTGGGACAGAGTGTGTTTTGGTTTGCAGCTGCTTAAATGTATGTGTTTCCTATGGGTGGTTATGAAAAGAGGTAGTGATGATATTTTGCCTCCGTGCCATGCTTATCATGTTTTTATCTCACCCATACGGAAAGGAGAAGACAGCAGCCTGGAGGACAATATGAGTTTTCTAAGAAGGAAGAGGTTATATTTACAAATCCAGTTTTGTAATACTGATGGCTGTGGTTTCTTTGAGCTTGTTTTTGGAGGTATACTTTATGACTTTGTAGATGAAGTATTTTTGCTTGGCAGTACCAGAGAGGCTGTTTTTAATAGTAGCTGTTAACATATGCTAAATTTGTCACATGGGGCTTGTGAGGGGAAGATGCTGAGTGAAAGGAGGAGTGCTCTTTGGCTGTCTCTTATCTTCAGCTGGAGGATGAATCCTCTCTTTCCACTGCTGTAACTGGAGGAAATACCAGCACACACCGAAATGACAGACTTTGCTTTAGAGACCACAGCAGGCAATACAGCTCGGGGAAGACAGCTAGAATTGTGTAGAGTTTGCTGTTAAGTTAGGGGCACCCATCAGCTCGCTTCTGGACTGGCTTATTATCTGTAGTGCTCTTATACCCTACGCAGCATAAATACACTCTCCAGATAGCTCTTTGTCTGGAAGTTGTGAGTACTGGTTGCGAAATGTAGCCCAAACTCCTGGTGTTAACAGTCAAAGATAGCACGGGCACCTCTGGAATGGCAGGGCTGGAATGCTGCTTCGTAAAATGGGATGTAACAAGTTAATGACTGCAGGCTCACCCGGAAACCGGACCTACAGTGTGTCAGAAGGATCAAAAACAGAGAGGGATGAAGGAAAAAGGAGGGCAGGTACCTTTTCGCTTTCTTCTGCTCGAGAGCAAAAAGGTGCTCTGGACAAAGGCCAACTTCATGTGGTCTGTGCTCTGCCTGACTTGGAGCAGGGGTCTCTCCCATGTCAAAACCAGCTGTATCTATCAGATGAAAGTCTGTGATAAATAAACCTAGATGAAATGGAACTACTCCAGGTGGGTCAGAGTTGGAGAAGGACCATGTGCATGTTTGTACATGGACAAGGAGCGCTTTCCTAAGCCTTGAGGAAACCGTGAATGTTGTACAGGACAAATCTAGGCTGCTTCAAAATGACACAGGCTCCTGCTGGCTTAGAGGGTTGTTGTCTGTGCTTGTGTCTAACTGCATTTCTTTTATTTCCACGTGCTCTGAAGTTTGAAAGCTAGGAGGCTTTTTTCTTGTGCTAAACACTAAGGATGTTATGCCCCTCTCCTACTGAGCCTGTATTTGAGATAAGCTCTTCTGTGTCAGCATGAGTGCAAGCTGCTTGAGAGGAGGCTGCTAGATACTCTTAAGTGAGGCCATGTACACTATATTTTTATCATCCTTTATCTCTTTCTAGCTTCTAAACTTGGCATAGCTTTTCTGAGAAAGGTCTTTTGAACTCAAAATAACTAAAGCTTAATAAGGTGAATGTATGGAATAGGATTTTGAAGTAGTTTTTTTCTTCTTTAAACACCCTTGAAATGTTTCTATATACATTTTTACTCTGTGATATGTAAAGCACGGTGGAGTTTTGGCTTTTGAGACAGATTTTTCATCATCTAAAATACTAATGCTATGAAAGCTCTCCTGGAAATATAGGTCAGTTGCTTAATTTGCCATTTATAATTCATTTTATGTAGTCTGTTTTGCCTGCTTAACATGGTCACATCACAAGTCTCAACATTTCCACTCCTGTTGCCAGATTTTGTTGCTGCTTGTTTGTGGATGACTGCATCACAAGGCTACGGCCACTGATTACTGGGTAGCTTATTCTCAGTTAAGCAGAACACGCTGCACAATAATTAATTAACTCTGACCTTATTTTTTTGTCTGTTGGGATTTCTGAGCTATAGTTCAGTGTCTGCATCAATGGTTGGAGGCTAAATGTTCTAGCATAGTGTTTTCTCTACAATGTTGACAATTAGCGCTGGTTACTTGCAAAACATTTTATGCCAATGTACTTATGTAGCCTGTGAAGTGGAGCTGTGGAATTCAGTAATAACAGAGACTAGGACTGCGTTGGATTTCTCTTTTCTTCCTGTGTGTGATACAAAAAAGGGTTTCTTGCCCACTTAGGAATTTGTCAAAGCTTACCCAAAAGCTGAAGATGATTTATGATGTAAGGCAGTGCATATATTACAAATGAAAATGCTGCTTTTCCATAATCACATGATTCCAGAAACAGGAATCAGACAAGGTCACGTAGGACAAGTGAATTAGCAAGTAGGAAACACGATTTGCCTGTCTCCTTAGGCAGCCCTCAAAACTGCTGCGTGGTGCATGAGTGTGCTGACAGAGCCTGAAGGCTTCAGTGGAAAAGATAATTCTCAGTCCTGTTTGGGTTGTTTATTTGGTATGGTTTTAATTCCTGAGCTCCTGGCCTTGGCTGGAGGCTGAACATCGGGTTATGTGAGCCTTTGCTCATGCTTGCGGGTAGTAAGTGCAGTCTCCTAGCAGAACACCCAGGGAGCTGGAAATCTCAGGGCACGTGTGTGGCTGAAAGCAGCAGCCTCTCTGGTTAAATAAAGGAACGTGAGCAGCCAGCGGGAGGCTGCCTGCAGTCGGGGCGTAAGTGAAACAGAGCACCTAGCACAGACAGCAGTGTCACACACATCTGCAGTAATGCTGCAGTGGCACAGTAACAAGAAGTTTTAGCGAGGAATGTCGTCAAAGTGTGCTGTTCCCCCAAGGAAAGGATTCGGTAAGTCTTGCATCTGCCTTACAGCATAACCGCTGTGTTAATGAGATAGGAGGATGGTAAGTAGAGAGAGAACCCACAGCTCCGTAACAGCGCAGGAGCTGGGGGGGGAATTGATGCAAGCTCTGTATTTGTACAGACCCAGTTTGAAACACTGAAAAGGAGTTTGTTGCCAAATGTCTAAAACTGGAAAATCCCTCCTGGCTTGATGACACCAGAAATGACCGTAGGATTCAATGTCTTGCAAAGGAAAGCAGGAAACCTTCATGTTGTAAATATGCTACCATGTAAAGGCAAGTGGTAATAAAATAACATTTTTAAGGGTGAGAGCAGCAGTGAAATGTGTCAGTACTGCCATGTGCCTGACAGGGTTCACGGACAACTGGTACTGTTGGACCAGTGCTTTTGCAGCCCATCAGAAGGTGCCATAGCAGGTGCTGCTAACTCTACCACCACCTGTCTGCAAGAAAGAGCCAGGAAAACAAACCTAAAAATAAAAAAGAACAAGCTGAGATTGTGCCTACTGAATTTTGTAGTTAGGACCCTTAGAAACAGCCAGTATCTGTACATACAAATTGATTTACAAATTTCAATCTACCAAGAGGTGTATTTGGGAGAAAGAGGGGAAAAAAGCAAGTGAAGTCCCAGAAAATAATAATGCAGGCGGCATTTCAGGCAGCCGCCTCATGGTACTGCCAGCATGGTTCCTAGGCATGAAGTACCTTTCTGTATACTACTGAAGCAATGCTATAGTTGAAGTAAATGGTATCAGGAGTGGAATGTAATGCATGGGGGTTGGCTTGGAGCATGAAAATATGGGATATATATAAACTGAGACAACGTACAGACAAACATTGTTTACGGCAATCACAGCCCATTGTCAAAACAGAGGCTCTGGAACAAGCTCAAGAACAAACCAGACGAGACAAAAGCTTACAAATGCTCGTGCATATAGTCGAAATCAATAAAACTGCTTCTGTGCAGGCCTTTGCTGGAGCAAAAGGGGAAGTTGCGACACAGCTCTGAAGGAGAGATGGGGCTGTTGCAGAGCAGGAGAAAAATAATCAAAAGTAGAAGTGATCTGACAAAATTGTACAAGGAAACACACACTTCTGTGCCTTTTGTTTTTCTTCGCAGTTTAAAGCAGCTCGACAGGTACGGTCAGCTGATCCTCACGAACTCCACTGCAGCAGACACAGGTGAATATAGCTGCTGGCTGCAGCTGTGCGGTGGTAACAAATGCAGGAAGGATGAGACTAAAATGGGCTCAACGTACATCTTTTTCACAGGTAATTAATTTGGGGATTATTAATATATTCATACAATATGTGGAAATAAAGATCGTTAGTAAGACAATAAGTCTGCTTCAGGTCTTCTACTGTCAAGATGTTTTTTTCCACAATTTTAGTCTATTTTTAGTAGATGTTAAGGAAGAAATTGCTGGTGAAGTTTGCAGAGAATTACTCGCTTTGTGTAATTTGAGTCCACTTTTCCTATGGATTGTGCTACATGCATACATAAAATAATGCCAAGTGCAATGAAATCAAATACCTTTGAAAATACTGACACGTGCTGAGGATCTTCTACAGGTTGAATCCAAAGACTGTTTAATTTTTGAAAATGTGTCTCAATAAAGAAAATAGTTACGTGTAGACTTTTGTCATGACATTCAGGAGACCCCACGCATTTTCTCCCACCCCCAACACATTTCCAGTCACCTGCACCAAATTCAAAACCTTGGCCTTGTAGATCTTGGCAAGGCCACAGTTTCTCCCATGTGTCTATGTAGCATGCTGAGAGGCAAAACACACTACATACGTGTACTGTCCTGCAAAGCTTGAGGTTGACTGTAGCCTTAACATGGTGTAGCAGATATCTGCGTGCAGTTTACTGCTACTTGGTGCAACAGAGTTGAAAACAAATGGTTAATTTGTTCTTCCAATAGAAAACTTCCTGAGTGGTAAAATAACCTTTGCTGTGTGATTAGAGCTAAAGCATTCTTGGCTAGCGAATATTCCAGGACAAATGCTAAGATAGGATTGTTTGTAATAGGTTTTGGAGCTAAATAAGACCGTGAGGCTGTAGAGAAGCCATTTATCAGAAGTGTTTCATGTTCCAAGGATACATTCCTTCAGAAGGGCTGGAATAAACTTTTCAGTCCAGTTATTAAGTTAAATGCTCATGCGAGAAAGAGGAATTTCAGCTTTATAAGGAGGATGCCAAATATGGAAATACTCTTTAACTGTAAGTGTGAAAGCACTAAATATTTCAGCTGCATTGCAGAGCAGGAAATCAAACACTGTACCTAAAATCATATGTATAAAAAGGCCGTAGCTCCAAAAAAATACCTCTTTCTAGTAGTGCTTATCTTGCCAGTGGTGGCATTTCTTTTAATGTTTGTTACCCTTTAAAACTGGGTGAGTGAACAGAATTAGATACAGATATGTATTTAGATATTTATTGAAAAGGTTTTCCTAATCTAAAGAAATCTGACTACGAGACCGCAACAAAGGCTATTTTGAATTTCTTTTTAATTTAATGTTTTTAATGCAACCTGTGTAAATACATAGTCTCAGATTAGAAAAGGTTTTTTTTGTGTGTATGTGTGTGTATTTGAAGCAAAAAGCTTCATTTTTAATGTTCCCATAGCGATTTCCCCATGTATTTTCTCTTCTTGCTGTTACACCAAGATTTAAACATTACTCTAACTATTTAAACTCTTTTGCTTAGATAAAGAGGAACTTTTTGTACCTACTCCCAGTTATTTTGAGATTGTCTACCTGAACCCAGATAAACCTGCAGTCATCCCATGCCGTGTTACTACTCCTTCAGCAAAAGTAACTCTACACAGGGAATTTCCAGCAGAAGAAATTGAAGCTGATGGAACTAATATTATTTATGATGTTAAGAAGGGTTTTGTCTACCAGCACCCTACTTCTCATCACAAAGGTATCGTCTACTGCAAAGCGGAGTCACAGGGAGCACCTCAGATTTCCATCAAGTATCACCTACTCTATGTGGAAGGTAAGGTGGTGTTTCCTATATACTTACCCTGACTCGTGTTTCTTCTGCTGACACAGTTTAGAAAACAAGTTTTAAAAAATGAATCAGGTAGAAAGCTGCAGCTGTACATCACTTACCTGTTGCATTAAGCAAACTGATTCACAGCTTGTGTTTTGAATATGTTTTATTGGTATATTTCACTTCAGAAACTGATTTCCAGTTTCCCAATACTGTCTTTCTTTCAGTCCCCAAGGGCCCACCCTCAACCACAATCATGGCATCGTCCAATAGAGCAAAAGTCAGTGATGGCGTTCATGTAATCTGCACCGTTCTTGGGGAGCCAGATGTAGACGTGAACTTCAGCTGGCAGTACCCAGGGCAAGAGGTAAGGGGTGTCTGCCTTGGCTGAATTTTTTTTTTTTTCCTTCTCTTCATAAAAGCAGTATTTTGAATGCCAGTTGCTGTCTAGATTTGGAATGAAGATTCTTTCCTATTGTGGTGACTGCTTTTTTGCTAGCTCAGGCATGCTGGCAGGAGGAGGCAGCACATTCCTTTTGAACTTCAGCCCATCTTTCCTTGAGAGCCTAAAAGCAGCACAGAACTGAAGCTTGAGAGCTCTTACCTGTGTTAGCAAAAGTCAAGCTGAGCAAAGCTTACCCCTCCCTCAGGTTTCCATTCCAAAGACACTTGGCCTCTGGCAGCATTTACAAAGAAAAGCCTGGTCAAAGCCCAGCCAGCGTTGGGAAGCTATTCTAGGGCAGTTCACAAAGCCTTTCTGATGCCTCTGCTTTTGATATCGTATCCGTTTCTGTGGCTTGGGCACATGAATCATCAAAACCCAGAATCTTTAAACTGAGTTGCTGCTCAGATCCAGAAGCACAGACAACTGCTGCCCAGACTCATCTCTACTGCTGTTTATCCTAAGCAGGCTAGGAGCAAGAGAGGGACTGCTGGAAGATGCAAACCTTCACCAGAGGAAAGGGGTCCTGTAGAACCTGAGGGATTGTATTGTGTTCCACTTCCCTGCCTTCCTGGTGCTGTGATGTCAAAGGATGATGCAGAGCTCACTAATGAAGCCTTAGCATCAGCACTGGTGTCCCTGAGCCAGCATGAAATTGTCTGACGGTGGAGTTCATTGTTTAAGTGAGTGGTCAGAGTACAGTGCTTGCTTTTTTTTTTATGGGGATTTTTTTTATTTTTTTGCTGGTCAGTATAGTAAAATTTCATACTGAGACTCTCAGTCTGAGGGTTCATGAGTAATTACCCGCTTACCCTCCCTGTCTTCCTCTTTAAATGAGGGCAGCCACCGCTTGCATTCGGTGAGATACTGGGTACTAAGTACGTGGAGTAGGTGATCTGGGGAGTGAGCACTAGGTGGAGTGTGGGAAGAGTTTGGCAGAAGAATTCATGTTTCTGGAGTCTATTTGAAGTTAGGAAGGAAAGGGGCAGGTGTCTAAATGGCTGGAGAAGCTTGCAGCTGTTGGTGGAGTAAGAAGTAAAATGGAAGGGAAAAGTGAAGTGTCTTCAGCTCCAGGGAACCGATGAACAACAGTTTGTTTGTTTGTTGTTGTTTTTAGTTTTAGACACTCAAGTGTCTTCCTCTAAGCTTAGCCCTTAGCATTACATTGAGTGAGATACAGAAACAAGTTGCAGTGTCTCCGTCCTTCAAAGGGGAAGCTTTATCTCTGACAGTCTTCATGACAATTCACTCTCTTGGGCAGGGAAGAGAAGCAATACCCCCATTGACCACATTAGCTTTGCTGACTGATTGATAGATACTTTTGTTGTTGTTAACTTCCCTTGCCATCTGTATGTTGGACTGTAGTAACTGCCTGTACAAACCACAATTTTACATCTTCTGTAGTTGACAGTAATCCCTAAATACAAGCAATCGAAGGAACTCAATTCTGGGCTCAGGCTGGCCTTCCAAAACTCCGTGTCTTGTTAGTGTGTGCTTCTGCTGTTTTTACACTTTCAGAGTTGAATGGGTGCCCAAGCAAGGCTGCTGGCTGTTATTGGCCCAGTGGTCCTACAGAATCTGATGCAGAGCTGGCACACGCACTGCAGTTATACCTTTCTAGCCCTGATCGAGCATAAACAGCTAAGCATGCAAATTACCTCCCTTATTTGCTGTAGAAACTGTGCCTGCAGTCCAGGGCACACGCTATCAGCAGAAGACTACACCCTCTGACTGTACCCACCTGCTGAGAGAGACAGACTTTGGCCTGTGGCTTGCATCTGATGCATATTGCTCTACAGCCCAGAGAGGGCTTGTGTGCTATTCGACAGGCAAAAACAGTCTCAGCTCCAGCTGTGCCTGGGGAAAGGGAGGGAAGAGTCTTGTTTGGGTTTCAGCCCCAGCAAACTAAACGCCAGAGTAGCAGCAGTATATGCGTATTGCAGACTTCGTCAGTTCCACTCCCCTCTAATTTTAAACTTTAGTTAAGAAACAAGTCCCTACAGTAACTCATCGGGTGGGGGTGGAGGGAGCAGAAAGGGGAATGTCAGTGTTGCAGCTCTGATACGCCTCCTTCTGTGCAAGAAAAATGAGCTACAAAGTTCTAAGACCTCCTAGATCCTTCTGTTCCCTGCTGCTGCTTTCAGTGCAGTGCAGGGGTATCAGTGCTCTTTTTTTCCCTGCTACCCCACCCATCACCTGGACAGCCACTGTCTACGGAGTCTTTTAGCTAGTGCATGGTACTGGAAGGCCCCTCACCTCATTGCTGCAGACACTACCTTGCCCTCCCACTTTCTTCCCCCTCAGATACTTTTTCCCTTGCCACTCCCTGACAATTGCATTTGCTCATTCACCTGCTGTGAATGCATACTGATCCACTCCTTAATATGCTTCCCTGAAACTATCTTCAAAGCAGAAGGCAATTAGTTTGAGGGAAAAACTGGGATAGTGGAAGCCCAGCCAGGCAAATAGTATCTGCCTTACGTGGCATTTACCTTCACTTTTAATACAGTCAGGGAAGCTCCACTTGCTATACCTAAAACCTAACGTACCAATGCTTGAAGTGTGCAGTACTAGTTGAAGGCAGTACTTGATTTTTCAGGCTGGGAACAGGAGGCTAGTGCTCTGCTAAGTAGAGCTTTGCTTGATTCCTTCTAAAGAGTTAAGAATGTCTAGAAGAGCTTACCATTTTATTCTGTTTATTTATTTAAAGTCATTGCCAGCTGTAAAAATGTGCCACTGACTAGGCATAGCCTGCCTGCACTGTAACCCACCCCTAAGCTTCAACAAGACTGGTACCTTTTCCAGTACTGGTCATTTTGCAAGTTCGAGATTGTAGCTTTGGCTCTAGATAAGTGTTTAACTTGCTATTTCACTGTTATTAATTAGCTTAAGCCTTAGAGCATTCATATTGATAAATGGCTTATCTGTTTGTTTCATTAAGAGGAGATAGTTTCCAAGCAGAAACATCTTTTTCTTGTCGGTTTTATCTGCAGTATTAGTGCGATACAAGCCAATGAAACTTTCATAAATGACTTGGATGCAGGACTTGAAGGTATACTGTCTAAGTCTGTGGGTGACACTAATTGGGAGGAACATTTGACTCCCTTGAGAATAGAGAGGCCTTGCGGGGAGACCCTGACAGAGAGCTGAGCAATCACCACCAATTTGAAGGTTAACAAGAGCAAGTGCTGGATTCCACACCTGGGAGAGGGCACCCCTGGATGGACATAAAGCTATCAGAGTGTGTCTAAAAAAGGGCTGTGAAGATGGTGAAGGCTCTAGAGGGCAAGATGCTTGAGGAGGGGTCTGGTCCCTCGGTTTGTTCAGCCCAGAGCAGAGCAGGCTGAGGGGAGGCCTCATGGCGGCCTGCAGCTCCCTCGCAAGGAGAGCAGAGGGGCAGGCGCTGAGCTCTGCTCTGGGGACAGCAACAGGACCCGAGGGAACGGCATGGAGCTGGGACAGGGGAGGTCAGGCTGGGGGTTAGGGAAAGGTTCTGCACCCAGAGGGTGGTCGGGCACTGGGACAGGCTCCCCAGCGCATTGGTCATGGCACCGAGCCTGTTGGAGTTCAAGAAGCATTTGGACAGTGCTCTCAGACACAGGGTCTGATTTTTGGGTGGTCCTGTGTGGAGCCAGGAGCTGGACTCAATGGTCCTTGAGAGTCCCTTCCAACTCAGGCTATTCTAGGATGAAGCCTGCTGACTAGCATGATGGGGGTTGAAAGGAAAGAGACTGCTTTAGTGCCTCCTTGGACTGGTTGCTCTTACCTTGTCCTTTGCGAGTGTATGAGGTATGAAAGAGCGTGGTAAGATAAACAATCTATAAAGATTCACTTATAGAAGAAGCAAAAATCCTGTTCTAAATAGAAAAAAATATTTTAAATGTATCCTTGTTTATATTTTTGGCTTTGAAGTTAGTTGCATACAAATGTTTTGGTGAGCATAGCTCAAGGACTAATTTAGCAGCACCTCTGAGTTCCTGTTTGCTTGTAGGTTATCTCATGCAGCATTTCTGAACCATGAGGAGGGGGCATTAGTTTACAAAGTATCATTTAAAGCTACTTACTCATTGTGCTAAAAGAGAATTAGGTGAATCTTGGTCAGCTAATTCATGCCATTGCTGTCTTCCCTTCCAGGATGTGCCAAATGGCTGAAGTGGCCCACAAAGCCATCTCAAACCGTTCCACTTTCCCAGCTTGCCTCCCCTCTCTGAGCAAGTATGCAAACACAACCTAACAAGTGGACCCCAGCATCTACTGAGCTCAGTCATACACTTAAGGCAGAGCTTTGGCAACTCATAACCTACTGAGCCAGCAGTCTAAAGCTGTCTCTTCCACTTCAAGTGCAAATTCTCTGCATTGTACTGTCTTTATTTGGTGTAACTCACTGGTGCATCAGTGTTTAATGCAGGAATCTTCACTGTGACTTTCAGAGGTAGACTTGGACTGACTGCTTGCTTCAGAATTTGACAGTTACTAAATACACTTTTTTTTTTTTTCTTTTAAACAGTCTGAGAGGCCTGTGATTATCCAAAACTTCTGGAGACTAATAAAGAGAGGAACTGGACATACCACAAGAATCTCAAAGAGCATTCTTGTTATTGAAGATTTTGAAGCCAAAGATGCTGGAAACTACATTTGTATAGCTCAGAACCTACAAGGAGAAACAACTGTGGCCACTAAAGTGGAAGTGAACTGATAGGAAAGGCTTCTGGACCCATAACAAACTGTATGTTATTTTACATTTTAACCAGTTGTTTTTTTATTAAGGTTTAAATGAAAGTTTTCTCTATCACTTTCTTTTCATATGTCCATACATTCCATTTTCACTAGTCTGACAGACCAAATATCTGGCAGTAGCCAATTGTGAGAGAAACATACTATCAAGTATTAAACTTTAAGCCTGAACGTGCACAGGGTTTATGATATTTAGGAATAGGTGCTCTTGAGCTTTGCATATGGTCTTTTTCTCAAACTCTTCTACAAGATTAACCTGCCATATGGTTTGTGCCTTTTCCCTCTGTGAAAACCGAGAGGATATAAAAACTCCACCAGTGCAGGCATCTCTTTTCCTGGTGCTGTGGAATTTTTAAAGTTTAGAATGCTGTACGTGCTTAAAAAAAACATATAGAACTAGCCAGTAGCAATGTTTATTTTGTAAGAATAATTAAAATAATTAACAGTGTAAAATAGTAAACATCTGTACATGTGTGTGTTCATTTTTTTATACATATAAGGATACAAACCACAATATTCTTAGTCCTGGGGAAGACTAGTACTTTAATATTAAGTACTAGAGGGTGTCTCCAGAGACTTGTAAATGGTTAGATACGTTAGATTTTTTTTTTTTTGCTCATGTTGTTGCATTCTTACAACTTACTGTGTAGTTTGTTTACAGTTCATTCCTCAATAGATGTAGCAATGTAGCATTGCTTTTGTTTGCTAGAAGTAAAATTTGCATTTATTTATATGGTATCATTTACAGAAGAAAAAAATACCCTGATTAGAATAATGTTTGATTATACAGCAGATCTCTTTGCAGGTTAAGTTTAACTTAATTGCATTAATTTAGGAAAGATGTTTGATTTACACAGAACAGTATCTGGATAAATAATCAACTCCTTCTCTCACCATGAATTTAGTTCCCCCTGCAAGGAAAGAGCATTTTCAGAGAAAAGGTAAGACCTTGATCCCAATGTTGTTGGATGCTTCAGCAATGGTTATTTTTCTCCTAGGGCTCAACCAAAGAAATCCATGTAAGCTAGGATTTCTGATAAAAAACTAATCAGTAGTATAACTGTGTGACCAAAAAAAAAAAATAAATCTTATTGCAGGCCATTTTATTTACAAGGCATGTGAAAAACAGCTTATTCTGAGCATCTGAGGAACCAAACCAGGGACCTTGCCCCTGCTGCCACACTTCAATACGTCTCAGGCTGTATTTGACTAGAATTCCTAAAGCTTTCGTTTGGTGCTGACTTGAAGTAATCCCTTAGTTCCAGATAAGTGAGACCTTTGAGCAAACATATACAGTACTGTTTTGAGCGGTGATAGCTAGCAAGTACTAGTGTAAAGAAGGTCAGCTTATCCATAATGTCATTAATCTGATTATTACCGTAACTAATTAAAGCACTAAACAGGCTTGCTGAAAGTTGTTTCTTCATAGAGCAGGAACCTAAAACAACGTAATTGATGTGATAAATGTCAGTGAAAGACTGAAAAGGCAATGCAAGTCTCAGGAAATAGGCTTCACAGAGAACATTCCCTAGATGCCTGTGATATAGTGGGCCTCTGGAAATAAGGCAGCTACAAAAAAAGTTCATGTAGCAAGCAGTAAGACAAACTTACACTGTGGAAGTAGTTCTTAGATAATTTTCTTTCTCATTGCCCTTAAAAGGCACCAAGAACATGCATTGTTACCACAAATGATTAAATAGGTAGTTTTGATGATTAAATACATAATTTTAGAGTAATACCGAAATGAGGACTTTGTACCCCTTCTTTTTTTTCTTCCCTAGGCAAGCCTAACTTTAATAATCCCTGAGCTTCTGGATGAGGCTGTGTAATGTTTTAGTTTCTTTTTAACACTTTAATTTATCAGAAAAGTAAAATGCTTTGAACTACAGGAGCTGTGCCGGCATCTTAAATTTCAAACTGCTTTTGAGCCTTCAGTTGGACAATTAATTTCCTTTAAAATATTTAGTGTCACCTGTTCAGACTTGTTCAATACTATGTCGTTTCATGTGGTAGCACCATTTTCTTGGTGACAGTTTGGCAGGAAAGAAAACGATTAAGTAAATCCATTGCTGCATCATTGCACAAGTAGTGTCCCTCATGTTTAATAGTTACGCATGCTGACCGCATACAGGTCTCAGACCTGCTGATAACTACAGAAGCAGCACCTTTAAGGAAGAACGTGGCGGGTTTTCATCTTCGCTGCAAACATTAAAATAATTATCATCAGAAACCATGAGAAAAATTCTTTATTTTACCATGTATTTTAACATAGCTCGTATTTCCCCCAAAACCTCATGGGCAGGCCTGATTCTTTCTACCTTGATGCAAATGCACATTTCCATGTGAATGAATAGTGACACAAGGCAAAAGAATGATGCCTAGGAAATGAAATCTTAAGTGATCTGTCAACGTCAAATGCCTAAACCTTGCCACTATTGCTATTTCTATTTCCCCACCCTAGTCATTGCTCTGCTAAAGTAAAGCAGCAGCAATATACTGCTAGTATTTTTCTTAATCTTAAGGGTTTAATTATTATTTCAACTTTCTGATGACTTCTTTAAAAAAAAAAAAAAATTCAAGCACAGCCCTAAGTTATTTCCTTGTTGTCAGGCAACTGCAGTTTTGAAGAGCAGTGGTTACTCGCTGTCTAGAAGGAATTTCCTGCATGAATTGCCTGATACCAGGTTACATGCAAGTATCCGCGGTGTTTGTCATGAGAAACCAGTCTTCAATTAGCATAAGGAAATGATTCAACTCAAGTTTTACTGCAAGTATGGTGTAACTCAAAATACACGCACCTTTAGAGAAACGTATTGCAGAGGCACGAAACGTGTTATGGATGGTTTGAATGACAACAGACTATTTGGTACAGCTGTAAGTGTCATTGTGACTTCCTATGAAACTTATCGTTAGAGATAGTTAAGGTGGAGTAGCCGAAGAAAAACACTCGTATAACTGCTCAGATAGTGCTAGACCTTTAGAATACATTAAGTAAGCACGTTTCTAGCTCTTTATTAAAGAAAACTGTGCTAAAGAAATCAAAAATATGTAAAAGATCCCGGACCCAAATAAAACCTTTGCTACCAGATAGTATTAAAATTGAAGCTTGAAATATTAATACTCAGTTAAATGGAGGTAAATACTGAAATGAACACAATATATAGTTCTTTCTGACCAACAAACAGTAAGCAGGTAGTTACATGGTCTGATTTTGATATACAGGAATTACTCATTTCTTCTTAACAGCATTAAAAGATCTACTTGCAAGGAAGCAGTATTGTTAACTTACCCCTAGAGCTGCCCTCCACAGTTCTGTATTACTTACTATGCCGTACTTACTGCTCTGTACTGGTAGGCTGGAAAAGCTTTCCCCTTCTCCGTTACATGAAGGGGCATACTGTATCTCATCTTCAAGCATCTGAATGTATGCTTCGTGAATGTTTTACCTGAGGCTCTGACATCCCAGCTAAGGTAAAGTTCTTAACAGTACTAGACATCTGTTTTTGTGACTTCACTTGTTAGATCGCTAAACTGTGTGGCTTTTCTTACAGAATCCTGAATAAATCCTGGATAAATCCTGAATAAAGTGAGTATTTTTGTAAGAGGAATGCTTTAGGATGCCTTTACCAGGTGTATTCACAGTGGCTCCATAGATTAAGCCAAACATACTCAACTATTTTATTATTGCATAATTGTGTGATGTTATCTCCATTGTCTTTTTTTTTTTTTTTAAACAGCCACCTCAAACTGAATAACTAATAATCGTAAGCAAGCTCTGTATAATTTCTGCTTACATCAGAGTGGCAGAGCATAGTTAAAATTTTCTAAGGGTTAGGTGAACATTAATCATTTGTGCAGTGAAGCTTCATTGTTACTGTTCCACTGTACTGAACAGGTGCTAAGAAATGTTAAGTATTTAGAAGAATGTTCCTTCTTAGATTAAAGATCATTTGACTAATACAAGCAGAAACAAAAAGCCTTCAATCAGAACAAAAATTTATTTTTTAAACATTCGGCTCAAATACATATAATCAAATTTCTTTGACCATAGCAAATGTTCCAAACTATACTTTAAGCCAAATTTTAGCCCACAGAGGATTTTCATAGTTAAATTTGAAACCCCTAGAAAACAGTTTAAGTGCTGACACCACTAAGAGTGGCATGTACAGTGCTTTAAAGAGGGCTAAGGGAGCATAAAAATGGCACCCTTAGTTTGCAGATCATGTAAAATTAAGTAATAGTCAGCCACAAGTTTATTACATGTTTACTTAGCACTGTTAACAGTCTTGTTTTTGTGTTTGGCGTTACTAGCCAAGATTTTTCAACTCTTGGGTAAAATGGTTTGAAGGGGTTCTCCAGTTCAGTTCCCTAAACTCTACCCATCCCCTTGAGTCCTGTTCTCAAGCTACTAGAAAACACAGGGAAACTTAGATGCGATTTACCATAACAGTTAACTATAGAACTAGGTAATAGCATTAGCTAAAACAACTATTGAAACGGTTCTGGAAGTGGCACTGTTAAACCCAGGTTACTGTAAGCATGGAGAGTTTTGTAATACTAATTTGAAGAGGAACTTGTGTTTAGTAGATACGCTGCAGAGATCTTAAAACAGGTCTGACCAAGGGAGTAGCAGAGCTATGTGATTACCTCGTTAAAGCTGAAGCTCAGCATACAACATTTCCAGAAATGCTGACACCCTCAGCCTCCAGTTTCAGCAGGCAGGACAATTTTTTCACCTACTCTACAGAATCGCTTGTACAGCATCTTTTGCCATAGAAACTGGTAAAACACTCAATATCCTGCAGCCTAAAAGGGAAGGAATGGCAGAATTAGCAAGATAACTATTCACAGCTACTACCTTTCCCTTCCTCCACAGGGAAATTTAGCTAACCCCGATGAATGTTAATACAAATGCTAATGCTTGAAAAGCAAACGTGCCACCAGATACACTGAAATTCACAGATAACCTAAGATTCTTCTTGAGAACTGAGTGAAGCGTGCACCTAACAACAATTATTGCATTTTTCTCTTTGGCTTTCAAATCTTGTTTTTCCTCGGCAATGGACATGCTGTTTTGGGGAAAATAAGTGATTCCTTTTCCTCAGGTAAGATGATAGGTCTGGGCATCTAAACCTGCAACTGTGCTAAGAACTTGTGACCTTTGGGGATACCCTGGTTCTAATTTGGATTATGACCCTGTTGACTTGAAAGCCAAAATCCACTGTAACCTGCAAAAAAAAGAAGTCTCCTTGTAACTGATGGAGCTGTGCATGGATATTAGACCAAGAATCCACGCATAACATGGCTGCGATTCAATTTAAAAGTTCTTAAAAGTTTTTAAAGTTCATTCAGAATAGCATACACAGGTGGGCCAACACGCTAATGAGACAATTGACAAAGCTTTTCACACCATTCTTGTACTGAACTGAAGCCAGAAAGAGAGGAAACTGATCTATAGCACTAGTGGCAGTTTCTTCTCGTTTCTGTGTGAGGGTACTCTCTGCTAAAAGCATGCATACTGACACCATTATTAAGGAAGTACACGTCAATGTATACAGTCTTCAGCTTTTATCCTTTATTACATACACAGCAAAGAAGGCAGCATTAGACACGCACAGTGTTACATCCATTCCATCCGCAGCACACACGCACACACGCACACACACAGCCTTTAAACAAAGTGTCTGTGATAAGGAACATATTATAAAGGTTGTGATCTTTATCTCTAAGCCCCTGAGCTTTTTCTTATAGTTAGGTGAAAAGGCAATGAACAAGTCTTTCCTTGCTCTGTAAGTGCTTTGTGCAATGCTGTCCATAGAGGTCATAAACAAGTCTTTTGGGGAGAAGCAACGTGAGCATCTCACTCCCATATTCTTAGTCTCTTATTGTCACTTTTGCACCAAAGTTTCCAGTTATGGTTAGTTGTCATACCCAGCTAATATAGCTTTTGCTCCTGTGAATAAAGTTAGGATCAGTTCTGCAGATCACAAATGAAATGCAATCCCCTTTCTCTCAGATATGTCATCTTGGTGATACCATAGGACTAGAGAAGTTACCAGAATTTCGTGGGGACTGAAGAGGCGTGGATGAAGAACTGGGAGACAGTTGCCTTGCGCTGCATAGGTCGCCGTTGTGCAACTTCCATAGAAGTTCTTCGTTTTCCCTTGACAGACGCTTGTTTACTTTTGATTCTTTCTCTAATGACTCCTGTAGAACAGCTTGCTCATTAGAAAGTTGCCTGCAAAAGACAAATTTACATCAGTGAACGTAACCAAAGATGGAGGTTACAGTATTGAACTTAATTGTTAAAGGACAGTTTAAGCTTGCATAAAATCTTGCTTTGATTACAAGTAAATTACTTCCTTAAAGTGAGAATTAAAGAAGGATTTAGCGTGTTTACAGCCTTGCTGGATTTAGACTTGTAGCTTGAAAAAGCAGGAGAAAGTTCCAATAAGAAGCACTCCTAAAGGCCAGAAAAAGCAGCTGGAAAGTGAGACTTGTCCTACTTATGGTGACCAATACTTTTAAACAGCCTTACTGGAGCCTTTGGGTCCTGTTTCAGGCTCAGCTCTACAAAGAAGCTGAATTTCTGTAGTTTCCTTCAATCTCAAAGGGTTTTCCCATCCATTAAAATAGCAGTTGAAGATAGGAGAACCTCAGACGTGTTTTATCCAAGTTAAATGTTGCTGTCATTGCTAACTAAAATGCACTGGTTTTTCCACTGATGTACGATGGGCACAAATCACTCAACTGAGATGGTTACAAGTAAAGTCAGGTTTAGCTTACAAGCCAGTAGTGCTTGAAGAACCTGTAACAATCTATTGTAGGATGACAATTCTGAGTTGCTTTTTCGCCCCGAAACATTGCTTTGGAGCACTGAAGGGTGAGCCTTTACTTCCTTACAGTCTGTTTCTGCTTGGTTTTCTACATAAGAAAGCCCATCTGTAAAGACAGAAGTGGGGAAGGGAGGAGTGCGTTCTTTTATAGACAACTACCAAAAAAAATGGTCACTAATATTTGTACAGATTTCTCTTTCTTTTCATAGGAACACCTTCCCCAGGTTAATAAGAACATCTAAAACTCCCAAGATCTTTTTCACCTTGAAAGCTCCATGTGTTTGTCCATCCGAGCTTTTAATTCTTCATTTTCTTGCTGAACCTTCTTTAATTTATCCATTAGGATGGTATTGTTTTCCACCTTAGAACAAAAGGTCACAATTTAAATTAAAAGCCATGCGCATATATTCAAGTTACTGACTTAACTATCACACAGCAGACGTTCCTAGTCTGGAGGTTGCAGACTTTGCTGCAAGAAGCACAAAACCAGAGTGACCGCAGAGCGATATGACAGTGACTGGCTATCGCAGCTGAATATTCTGTAGGAGCCAGGTAGGCCTACTTACCTTACCCTTGCGTAACGCTGGCATTTTGCCATTTGTGCTGATTAGATGCCAATAAAGAGGAACTGGCTAAGGCATATGCTGCTCGATGAGTAGATTCTAGTAACTTCCATGAGTTACAGGCAGTGGTTTTATAAGCTGTTACAGACTGAAGGGTGTCTAGAAATACCGTGCTAGAGTGATGAATCGAAGAACTCCCCTACGTGAACAACTCTCTCTGTTACTTCTGATTTCACTTAATTGCTGCAGGATGTTACCAAAAGTTAAGGAAAACAACCATTTAATAGCTGGTTTATGTTCCAAGGCCTTCTCTGCTGTGGCAAACTTCTGTCAGAAGAGATGAAGGTTTACAAGTAATTTTCTGATAACTGGAGACCAGTGGTATTGGGCAACATGCACTGCTGTGCACCACTGAAAAACTGGCATGAACATATTCCCTTGTGCCCAAACCTCTTTCTATACTTCCTCATTAACATCTTAAATAAATATTACAAAAGTGTTCAAAAGCTCCGCCCAGGATAAAGACCCTGCCCTGCCACAAACTAGAGTTTATACAACCCAGCAGTTGTCTTAAGAGGTGGAAAGGCTACTTAGAGCATCTGGTAATTCCTTCCCCCTCTTTACAGCCCAATACAAATGGAATTGTACCTGCAGTGTGTCTCACATTATTATCACGTTTCCTTTTAAACAAACACAGAAATTGATCTTTGCGTGCAAGCCTGACCAGCCTGAAATCATTACCACGATGTAACTCAGGGACACAGTCCAAAACCGGCAGACCCCAAGGGAAACTCACCAGTTTTTCCATCTTCATTAGCTTTATATCCTGCTGATGGAGTTTCTCATTCTTGATCTCCAGCACTGCTTTCAAACTTTCCAGCTCTTGTTCCAGATACATAAGCTGTGGGTTTTTCTGAAAGATTTCCACAAAATTTCCCTATTACCCTGAATTTCATGAGCAATCTATTTCTCTATTTAGACAGAGCAAGAAAATAAAAATTGTAACGACAGCTGTAATTTCTTTTTCTAAGTGAAATCAAGTCAGACAGGTTTGAACGAGAAAAAGATCCAGTACTGCTTTTTAATCTGATTTGGTTTGTCCTTCATTTTACAGTGGCAGTTACAGTTTTTCTTAACAGGTGTTCAGAAAATATGTTTTGTACACATGTGAAAAATCCTTGTGAGTCAAGGGAAACCACTAAAGCTGTCACAGCCAAACTTGTTTTGCAGGAGTGCCGAAAGGCTCCCTCTAAGGCTAGGAGTTCCAAAATTTATTTCATATTACTCATAACCCATCCCAACAAGTAATTAGCATAAACACTCGAAGAGTTTTCAGGTGCTGTTGTAGTTCAAAAAGCACACACAGTTTATACAGCTATGAACTTGACCATAGCTGACTTTCACTGCTCTGTATCTGAAGGTAGCTAGCTCGTAAGAAATTAATTTTTTTTTTCTTTTACATGATTACTGTTATATTACGGTATATTATGCTGCTTTACATCTATGACATCTACGATAGAGCAAGCCAGCACTTGGATTTTTTTTTGGGGGGGGGGAGGGCGGAGGGGACAGAGCAGGGTCTGTTTTCCTCATGGCTGTCTTTTCCTAAGTAAGGAGCCATTCCAACACTGCAGAGTAAAACATTCTTAACGTTTCAAAGGCAAAGTCTCAAGCAAAAATACAGAAACAGAACAAGTCTCAGTCCCTTTCCAGGCACTATGAGTGGAAAACAAACAAAGGTTAATCAGTGATTAAGCGTATTGTACAACTAAGTTTATCTTTAAAGCAAACAAAAGTTCTTTTAGCACGTTTTGGTAAAATACTGATGTACCACGTTGAATAACAGCTTCGTTGCCACATCAAAAAGCCTAAGAGTCGGAGGGAGATGCTTGCAGTTCTGTGGGATGCTGTGCGCAGAGCGTGGCAGAGCAGGGGCTGTAAGGTACAGAGCCAGTACATTTCGCAGGTAACACAAAGGCCTAATTGTGTCTTCCATTCTGCTGCCTGGTTTTAAGGACTGTGGCATTTGTGATTCTTGTTCAATTTCTACTTTTGAACATAGGTCAGTGTGAGGGTATGCAGTACTATCTCAGAGAGAGGGGCAGACAATTGCAACTTAATTCCTCTCTTCTATGGCTTTAAATGGAACCTACAAGCTATGGAGAAAAACAAACCTGAAAATTTTAAGTGAATTTTGCTGTCCATTAATTTTATTTTTCCTTTCTACCCTTTCTTTCTGCCCAAAAGAGCCTTAAAACATCTTTAAAGTTACATCTCAGCCACCACACCAGCTACTCATAGTAGAATGCAAAGCCAGATAACAAGACTAAAGGCCCCAAGAAGATTTTAGCAAAAATGATAGGAATATCAAGTTGATGCTATTTAAATAATAGTGGAAATACCTCTGTCTTCAAAGGGCTAAAGGGATTTCTGGCAGTGCAGCACATGTGCTTACTACGGAGCAATACACTGTGTCAAATCCTTATCTCTGTACAGAAGCCTCAAGCTTCTGAAGTGCCTCACGCTGCCAGGATGCAGCGTGTATTTGCAGCTGCGTAAAGGCACTTGACTATTGCTCCAAATTGAAATAACATCTGAGCATAGCTGTGGGATACAGTTCAAACTGCTAAGTGCAGTATGCAACACCACATGTTCTGTTTGCTATCACCTCTCCCACTCACAGCAACACTGATTTCAGATTCTTCTGGCTGCAGCTCTACCCTGCCACTGGGATAACTAGCAAGGGAGGAAAAAAAGAAATTAAATTCCAGTGAAAATTAGAGCAGCTCCTCGTAAGCCTACACTTTCTACACACAAAGCAGATGTCTTTTTCTGGCCTTTTCCTCTCCCAAAGCTCTGTGAATGCCCAACAGATGGTTTTCCATCTAAAGGGCTCCCTGTAGCTGGACAGAGGTCACGTCACTGGGTTCTGCTCTGCTCTCCTCTGACCCATCAGGTCTTCATCTGTCCCACTTTTCTTACCTTCTGGTCCCATCTTACTATACTCTTTCCGAGTACACACCTGTCCCTCTATTTCAACTTCTGACTTGAATATTTGACCAGGTCTTAAAACAGGGAGTGTGCTGGAAGACAATTCTCAAATTAAGTAGCTGAAGCGTACAAATCAGCTATGGCCAACCCCCCCTATAATTAACGCTATCCCATCACGTGAAACGCAGACCAATTACACTTGCACATGACCTGCTTTCCAGGAAACCAATGCAGACTGCCCATTTAATGTAGGAAAACTGACAAAATCTGGAAAGTGCCAATAATAACACATTCTAAATACTTTTTTTTAAGCACAGAATTTCTCTTTGTGTAGTACTGTAGCAGCACTAAAGGTCACACTGGAAAGATAAGCATGTTTATATCTAGTCATCCCCAGTGCTTGAAAGGCTCCTCTCAGAGCACATTTCTACTCCCAGGAGCATCACAGATGACAGCAGCCTTTGGAGGAAAAGCAAGACAGAACAAAAGTCTATCTAAAAGGTACATCAGCAACAAGTATGAATCAAATTCATTAAAGACTCAGGTACGTGGAGAGGTTTGTTGTAGTGGCACAAGGCAGCCCACGCCCTGATCATGGGACTGGTAGAACATTTATCGACTGACTAGAAGCAGGCTATGATACACCTTTGGCATACAGTGAGGTCTTAAATTTAGGCAATAACGTACACACACATTCAACAGATTTATATACTTGTAATAGTAAGGTTAATAAACAATACTGTAGCTCTTGACAAAAACTTCTGGTAGGCGATCCATTTAGATTAAATATTAGTAAGTATCAGAGCTCTATCGGATTTGATTGCAAACCTTTCATATCACGCAATAAAATAAACCCAGGCATACAAGATCTGCCCTTTGTCTGCTTTACTTTTGAAGATCTGGACTTACAAGATTGGCTTTTTCTTTGGCTATTTGTTTTTCCTCTTCAGATTTCAGCTTCTCACTCAGAGATTCGTTTTCATATTTTAATTCATCAATTTTTTTCTGAAATGAAAAGATGGGCGTAGTTAGACCAAAAATTCACTGCTCATCCCCAAAAAGCCTTTTTAAAGTTTTAGACTGTTGCAGTGACGCAAACCTTTAACATACCTCTAGCAATTCCTGCTTCTCTTTAAAGGAATCTTCAAGCGACTTCCTTTCAGATTCATGGGCATTCTTGAGCTCTGCAACAAATTATTTTTTTGCAGATTTTTAATACTGCATAGAATATGAAAACTTTTTTTGGAAAGAAAAAGAACAAAAAGCCAAAACAGGTAACGCACAGATGCAGAGTCAGTGACAACACAGAAAGCTCATTTATCACAAACTGCTCCAAAGCCTATACAAAGCATCAGACTTATTTATTGCTGCTTCACATTTGCTGGTTGTCCTCTGGCATACACATTACATTAGCTGACGAGTTTGAAAGCATTCATCTACACGCAACAGAAGGATGAATTGAACACAAGATCCACATTTGACAAAAGCTGAGTTTCTGAAGGGAAATGCAACAACAACAAAAGAATTGTGTCTTCCAGGAACTTCTAGAAAAATATTTCCTTTCCTACTCTGGAAAACAGCACACTTACCCCCCTCCTCGAAAAACAACCTTTGCCCAGTATCCTGAAAACATTGTGTAATATTTCTCAAGTTGAGAAATGTTCCCATGTCAATCTGGAGACTACACCACCCTATTTCTCCTTCATTTCAGTTTTGAGCTGCTCCATACAGAAATGTGGAGGGTGGGCGGGAGAGCAATTACTCATTACCTTGACATTTTGAGGACAGACTGAACCTTAGACACATCTTTTACTGAAAGAAAAAGTCATCTCCCCTCATGAGCGGTTTTGAAAGTTTCAACTATAATGGGATTGTGGTTATGTCTGTGTGTAAAATGGGACCTGTTCAGTAGGAGGAGGAGGAATTCAGCCAGTATTTGTAAAGACAGCTGACCCACAAGAACAACGAACATCTTTATTCAGGTTTGATGTGTTTTAAGGGTTTTTGTCCGTGACTAGCAGTGCTATAATGTAGGTACTTGAACACAAAATACTTGCCCAAAAAAGAGGATTCGTATTCCTTTTTCAGTTCCTCTACTTTCTCTGAGTGGCTGTTTTCAAGTTCCAGCTTTAAGTTTTCATGTGTGATATTTAAATTGTCCACCTGCAATATGACAAGATGAATTTTTCCCCTTAGTGTGTACTTAACCCTTGTGTAAGGTATTGTTCCAGTGGCTTTAGGCCATGCATAAGTCTACTTAACATACAGTCACAGGAGAAGCTAAGCCACATACAACACTTAATAGATGAGAACAAAACCTTACAGTTCACTGATACCAACAGAAGGATGTGTGCACATCACACACATGGAGTCGCTGCAAAGCAAATTCATGAGCCAGGTGGGGTTTTATAAATCTTAAAGCTCAAGCTGCCTCAAACAGCCAGTAGAGCTCCAGAAGTAATTGAAGCTTGCAGCACACTACCAATTTCTAGCATGTTTAAACACACGCTTATGATCTGCAAGGCTTAGTGCATTTTTTTAATTGCAGTGAAGTGTAGTTTCACACTAGACAAAACACCTTCAAAAACAGCTAAAATTGGGATTTTCCCTGAAGACTCATTTATAGCATAAAACAATTACTGGAGAATATTCCTACTTCAATGTCACAGACCTGCTCCTGGAGTTGCGCTTTGTACTTCTCAGCTTCTTCGATGCAGATACTTTGGAGCTTCTCACATTCTGCAGTATAAAACGTTTTAAGCCTCTCCTCCAGTTCAGCCAAGTCACTGTGATGTTGCTCGTTTAATTTCTGCAGAAATCCTTCATAAGCAACCTGCACTTCATTTCTGTCTCTCTCCAGTTTCTCACAAGCTGCAGAAGTGGTTACTAAGGATGTCAAAAGAAAAAAGAAGTTACCCGATCAAATTCAATGCTAATTGTACAGTCTCTCATTACAGGCATTAAAGATAGGGAACACTGCACAGCAACAGGGTTACACAAATATCATTTATCCACAAGACGAGTGCCACCTCCAAGGACACGTGAGAAGACCTTTGCAAAATACCAAATGCACTGCTCTGTATGTTGAGAATTAATTGAATCTAGTTAAATCAGGAGCCCACGCAGAAAGCACAGCTGTGAGAGCTTGTCATGATGTAGTAGAATGAATGTCTCACTAGAGATACTGGAGTGCTCTAATAAAAAAATTAATTGGATTTGCTACTTCACCTAATTGGATCCCATTTCAGGAGCGTATTTTTCAGAGTGCTTCACTTTTTGATATATAAACCACTTAGCTGAGATTAGAAGCGTTAGGACCCTGAAGTCCACCCATTCAGCATGCTGATCATGCTCGGATACGCAGCAGCGGAGCACTGCAGCCTGCCACGGGCTGCCCTACGGAGCGTGGCACAGAAGCACCAGTCTGAAACACGCTACCAACGTGCACAGTCCTGAGATATTTAAATACAAGATACCGAGTAGCTTCAGAAATGCAACGCCAAAACACTGGGCTCTCCTCACACCTGTATTAATACAGGTAAGCTGAGAATACTGCTTCTGTTGTCCCTCTGTTTACACAGCTGATGAAAAGGCAAAATAGAAACTAGTAACCTGTACTTCTGAGTGTGAAATTTAGCATTCACACCTCCACCCAGAAGGAACAGAAAGAACCATTTTCTCCTTCTGATACAATTGGAGCAAGCACCTAATGCAGCTAAAGGCTAGAAGCAAAGTGGAACAGAACCCCTAACAGAAGGGCACGGGCACTGACCTTCAGCAGCACGGCTTCTATGCAGACTTCACTGCTTTGGTTTTATACATACAGATCAGTCAGATGAGTGTCTACTTAAGAGAAAAAAAATCAACTCGAATGTTAACGTGACGTTGAATGAAATACAGGGCAAGCCCTGCGTGCACACACTTTGTAGCAGCTTGGCACACTGCCCAAACAGTACAAATAGAAGCTCCCTATAAAAGCGTTGGAAGATCCATGTTTTTTGTAGAGGCCTTTCAGGAAATTCTTATCATAGCTTTGTTTGAGCCTTAAGATATGTGAATTGCAGTATCTTCAAGGACTGACCCCCGGACTAGTCCTGGCCTCAGCTGTCAGGGAAGCAAGCAGTCTTCCCAGGCAGAGTGCCTGAAGTTAGGCACGGGTCAGATCCCCCCCTTTGCTCATCAAGAGCGAGAGAGTAAACGAATGATACTGGCACTCTCATCTAAGGAGAAGGTAATCAAGTCTTGGCCTTACTGCAGTCTGAATATCGCTTGAACAAGGAAGTTAACAGTGGGCTGTGCTGCACGGAACCAATTTGCGCATCTATCTGTGTGAATTAGTGGTGTTTTTTTGTTGTTGGTGGTGGGGCTTCTGGGTTTTGTTGTTGTTGGTTTGGGGCTTGTTTTTTAATAAAGAGCAGGCCTAGCTTTGTGCTAGTTCTGTTTGAAAGGCCTGCTGATCGGGACAGCTTCAAGCCAGGCTGTTCATCTTGTGACTGGCAGTGATGCGACTACAGGCCAAACAGAAACCCACCACAGCATTCTCTGCAACTGAAGCTGATTTCACAGCTTTCCAGACCACCACCAAGTCAGATTTTTATTTCCCTGTCTTAATTCCTTCCATGAACCACTGTTATGATTCCTTTGGGAATAAAAAACCAAACCAATCCGGTCTTTATGGACCAAATGCTTACATAAAAACATTTCTCAGCTTACTCTCCCCTATAAGCCACCACAACCATAGCTCAGAGAAGAGAAAATATACCATTGTTTTTTTTTTTTGGAATCCTAAATTGAATTACTCTGAAGCAAAAGTTATCTTCATAAAGTTGTCTAAGTCACTCACTGGCCTAGTTATGATTTATGAAATGAAAACCCATTAGACTGTCTGACATTTCAAAACAGAGGTCACTAGCACAGTAAACTGGCAGCATTTTAGTAGTTATGGGGGATGTGCAAAGCCAGTAATTGCCAGAAAGCATCAAGTATTTAGCATGGTGTTTGCTGTGCCACAGCGCATAACGTTTTATTGCTCTAACTCTTTCACGTAGGAATATTTATGAATACCTTCCATTGACTAGTGAGTCTACTGCAGAAACACAAGCTCATTTCCGTCCCTACAGATTTTTGTTGTTGTTATTACCCAATAATTAGGTCACATTTCTGGCAGACTCTCAATATTGGAAATCCTTCTACCCAAGCACGCTTTCTGTTTATGACCAAGTTTCTCTCGGCGTTACTTCTGTAACAAGACTAACAACGCGTGGTGGTAAGCCATGTGCCACAGTCTTGTTCTTGGGCAAGGAGAAACGAGCCGGGTAAACCAAAAGCACGCTTTAAGCTACATTAAGTGGGTTTGGTTGAATACATATATGAAACACTCAGGTGTCTGCCAGGAAGAAAGTTCCTATCCTACAATACTGCAAATGCTAGAGTATAAGCAGGCAGGGAAACGCACGGGAAGATAAGTTCCCTTCCCCAGGTAGCTGATGGAAACGTCTAGCTGCTGTTAACTATTTTCAAGAATTACCATAACCTGAAAACCAAATCATATCCACTCCATCTGTTAGTGAAAAACAACAGCCTTTTTATCCCAACATCCAAAGCAGACTTTAAAGGTCATTTATTAATAATAATAAAACAGCAGAAAGGGATTTCTGAAGACAATACTGTTTACCAATCGCGGTATGGAGGGGTTAGAGGTCTGGCTGTAGGGGATGCAGGCAGGTCTCCTGCCCACTGACAAAGGCTCCTGCATTGCAGTTTTCAAAGGGCCAACACGTCGGCTGAGTCAGCTCTGCAGCAGCTGGTGCAGAGCAGCACCGGCCTGGATCGTGTCCAGCAGGGCTCCAAAGTGACTCCAAAACAATTGGAAACACAATTAATGTTGGGGAGTAGTTTCGTACCTCTGAGGAAACGCAACTCTTATGATTTCTACTTATGTAATTAAGCAGGTAAGTAGAAATAATTTATACATGACCCTGTATCTTAATGAGGAGAGAAACAGGTGGCGAACAGCATTCGTATCTGCTCTGCGATCCCAGGATCAAGGCATTTACATTCATACCACCAAGTTCAGTCTTTGTGGCTGAGGTTTTAAGGAAAGCCATGGCTGATAATGAAATTGACCTCCTTGGAAAAGCCTGTCCCCATATACATCATCACTGCTAATCCTCGCACGTGTTTCCAGTGACTGGGAGCAGAAAGCAGACAGCATCTGGTACATGTCCTCCGCACACCGCTTGGTGACACGGTGGCCGTCCAAGTGAGAGCCTGGGACTGCAGTGCATATCTAAACCAGCCCCCACCCTGAAATGTTTGCACACAGTCATTAAAAAGGAACGTATTGGGGTAGAAAGTGGATTGCAGCATAATCTAGCAAAACGGACTGTTTGATAGCAAGCCAATTTGGTTTTACAAGGTAAATAAAGGATCTTGGGAGCATATGCAATTAAACTTCAAAGGCGGAAACTGAGGACTCAAACCTGCAAGGTGCACGCTGCAGATTTCATGCTCCTCTCAAATTTGGCAACATCCAGTGTACAAACTATGCCAAGCTGGACACACCTGGTTCCTCTTCCTAGACCACTCATTCCCAAACTGCGAAACAACAAGCCTGAAAAACATGTCAGCCTGGGACTGCATGAAGCAGTGCGTCCATACAGCCAAAAGAAGACTGAAACTGAAGTTAACTGTCTACCCAGCCTGTGCCTAAATGATGCTATGAACCAAAGGTCTCAATCCTTACCTCCAAACAACCTACGGGAATCTTAAATTCAGTTCTACCCATTTAACAGGGGAAACAGTGCTGAATAGCAGGTGTGCATTTAACAGGTTATTTTCAGCTAAAGCTAACATTACAAAAATGTTTTTCCTAAACCTGGTCAACAAGTGAGGCCTGGCTGGCTTTCTTTATTTTAAGCAGATCTTTAAAAGCCAGATGGAATTGCAGACCTGTCACTGCAGACCTGTGCTGAGAAGCACAGGCAGGCCAGGCGTGTGACGTGGCTACGCCAGAGGAGCTGTGTAAAGATAAATGTTTCCCTGAAATCACAGGGAAAATTGGGAAACTGTGCAACGGGAAGCCAGCCTGAGGGAGTATCACCTCAGCCAGGGGTCAGCCAGCACCCGATATAACATGCAATATACATATATTAAAAATATGCATATATAAAATTTATATCTAAGGTTGCAGCATGGGAGAGGTCACTGAATGCTAAGCTCTAGAGAAGCCCCAGCTTTTTAGTGTTGAACTTTCAGGAAATAAAGCTTGACATGTTTCTGTGGTGTTTTTGGAACCTTTGGTACTCTCGTGCATCTACCCAGGCTGCGAGGCTCTCGCTGCTTGTGCTGCCCCCCGCTCACAGACTGCAACACAACACCAAGTAAAGCTCCCAGAAAGCTGCATTTTGCAATAAGCTCTCAACTGGACACCAGTAACAAGGAGAAGCTGTGCTCTGCTGGTTCAGCTGGGGGGGGAGGGAACACTCTTTCCTCCCCGTGAAGCTTTCAACTCTAATTAGTCAGAGGAGTTGCCCGCCCTATTAATCAGCACTAATAAATAAATCTGAACACTAAGTGCACCACATGCGTGGAACAAGACCTGTATTCCAGTTTGGTTGAGACAACACTTGACTTCCAAAGCATGTGAAAATAAACACTTGGACTCCTCAGTAATAAGTGATTTATCTGAAACCACTGCGCTGTTCACTTCTGCTTTCAGAAGGGTGGTTTTTTTTTCTATTTAAAGGGGCTCCATCCTGACAGAAGCGGGCTTTTTATAAAACTCCAGTTGTGTTTTCAAGCACCCTCAGTTTAATTCAATGACTTTTTGCACTCCACACGATGATCCTGCTTTGACTTCAAACAAGTTATATGAAGTTGCCATTAATGCAGTTAAATCAAGCTTCAAAGTTGGCAAAAGCAGCCCTTGCACATTACAGCTCAGTTTCATATTATAGCTGTCCGCTAGGATGAGTTCAAAGATGTAATCTCATTAGCCCCACGCCATTGCCTTCTATTAATTCCCCACTCAATCACATACAAGTCACTAAAGCAAAATGCAAATTTTGCACAGCATATTTCACAGATTTATGGATTTTGCTGCAGACCTCTAGAGTTGGGGCTCAGACAGCGTGCATGTTGCCAGATACCCCCCATTTTCTGAAAGCGAGTTCTTTGGTTGTCAGATGCGTGTTTCGTGAGGAGGCTCCCCAGGCACAGGCGGCTCAGTGCCAGGGATTCAGCAAACCTGGGGTCACGCTGCCGAGGCTCCGAACGCAGCGATGCACCATCTGAGCAGGATTCAGGCAGGGAATTAAATGCCTGCCATTACAACGCCACGGCATCTGTCTTTGCAGAGATCCGGTCTGCCCCATTTGTGCTTTCATTGAGATTAATAAGATAAATAAATTCTTACCTAGTTCTCCTCGAAGGTTAACTAGCTCCTGAGAGCACTGTTTCAGCGCTTCCTCCTTCTGTAGGAGAAAAAACAAACAAACCCAAAGACTGGTTACTAGCGATCTGGACGGAGCGCCTTCCAATAAGCAACTTCTGTGTGCTCTGCAGCAAAACGAGGCAGGAGCAAGAAGCCAAGACGTGAATCACGTAGGGTAGCAGCCCCACCGTTACCAAACACACAGACGTTCTCCTGTCGTTGAGGAAGTTGTACTTGAAAACGAAATGCTAGCTCTGTTGGATTTATTATTATTATTAATCCAGGATACACGGCAATGTGAATCCCGCTCCGCAGCACCGGGTTGCACACTTTCCGATGGGTGGAGCACCGCCAGCCCCGGGCACAAGGCAGCCGACGGCTGACAAGGGCGAGGAGCGCCCGAGGCGGGCAGGGCACCTTGGGGGTGCGCTACGGGGCAGGCATCGCCCCGCACCCCCAGAGAGCCAGGAGAGGGGCAGGGGAGCCCCCCTCTTCTCTCCCCTTGCCAGTTCCTTCCTCCCCTCGCCGCGCCCCGCTCCCCAGCATCGCTACCGAAAGCCCAGCCCCGAAACCCCCAAACCCCGCAGCCCAAACCCCCGCCCGATCCAGGCGAGCCCGGCGGCGTTACCCTGGCTGCGGAGCACGACGAGTATGTGCGGAGCTTGCTGCTGAAGCAGCCCATCCCTCCGGCACAGCCTGCCCACCGCCGCCGGCTCCCCCCGGGCCGCGGATGGGGGGAGAGACAGCTCCGGGGGCGGCGGAGCCGGGCGCCGCCGCTTTTCGGGCTTTAAATCGCGAAGGAGAGGAGCGAGAGGCCCGGGGCCTCCGGCTTTGTGCTTCCGCTAGGGAACCCCGGGAGAAAAAAAAAAAAAAAAAAAAAAAAAAAAAAAAAAAAAGAAAAAGAAAATAAAGCTGCGAGCAGGGCTCGGGCAGGCAGGGCACGGGCGCCCCGAGGCGGCAGCGCCCCTCGCAGCCGCGCGAGTCCCAGCGCCCAGCGCCGGGCCGCCTCACGGAGCTGCCGCCGCCACCGCTCGGCCGCCTCCGCGTGCTCGCAACGCGGCACAGCCCGGCTGCCCGGCACGGAACGCTGCGGGCGCTGCCACGCCACGCGGAGAGCGCCAGGGCCGAAGCCACCCCACGCAGAGAGCTCGGGGGACGAGGTCACCCCGCACGAAAAGCCCCGCACAGAGAGGCCGTTGGGGCAAAACGCGGCGATCGCAGGCCCTGCTCCGCCTGCCTCTGCGGGCTTCCAGGAGGGTGCTCGCCACGGGGAGCCTCCGCGGGGTTCACCTCCCCGCTTCTTGGGTTGCGTGCTCATCCCTGATTGTAGTTCTCACCCCAAAAATATCATCCCTGACCTGATCTCCCGCAGCCCGCTTGGGGCAGGAGGCACCACGAGGTGCCTCCCCCTTGGGCTGGTGGCTGCACGGAAAGGCCGCTCTTCTGGCTGGTGCTTCCAAAAGGCCTGCCTCGTGTCTGGTTTTAATTAAACTAGTCTGATCTCTGTGTCCTTTCCGCATCAAATTAACTGACTAACCAACCAGAAGCCAAAACCTCAAATAAAACAGGAGGCACTGCTCTCCTGACCTTTTACTTGGGAGCTTCTTGCTTCCTGCTGCTCTCACCCCGTTTCGCTTTGTACTGGTGCTGTTGATCCGTAGGCCCTCGGCCTTCAACGCGCCCACTCGTGCGTTGAAGAAATCCACGCAGACGTGCACCATGACTCCCATGAAAGAAAACATTCAGAAAAGGCTTCCCGTCAGGACCGTGAGCCATGTGGTAAAACACCCAAGACAACTCATATAATCCAGGAAGGACCATCTTCAGTATTTCAGAGACAGGTTTGCAGGTACTTTCATCAGCATCAAGCTACCTTCTAGCTCATACTTCACAAGGCTCTAGGTGAAAATCGATAACAGAAACCGAAAGAACAGCTCCATGAGGCAGGATCAAGCAGTTTTGGCCTTGCTCATTTCTCCAGACAAGGCTTCTTATTCTTGCCAGATTTATCTACGGCATGATCCTTGGTTAGCTGTCACAGACTTGAGGAGGGTCTTTATAACAATTTAAAGCTGTTTCTGGCCAAATTTATGAGCTTATGGCAAGATCATGGAGGATGGCTGCGTACCTACTTTTCTTATTTCAAAATAATCTGTTACAGCTGTGCAAGAAAGCCAGGCTAGCTTTAGCAAAAGCATTTATGCTACTACAAACGTGGAAGCAGCAGGCAGCCAGGAGAACAGAGCTTGGGGACAAAAGCTTTGCCACAGGCGGTACCATTTGGGTGCACCTCTCCTGTAAAATGCTGCAAAGCAATGCTCAGCATGAAGCACAAGACCTGGACGTTCCCTGTTACGTGAGAGATTAAACAGTTTAAAAAATCCTTCACAGTTTTTGAGGATTTGTCAGGAAACTCCAGGGGGATGTGTGCCCAATAGCAAGGACACCTGAGAAGGTGAGATATGCTCTGCTACATCTGGAGAGAAACACAAAAGCAGGGGAAAGGAGGTAGGGGGTGGAGAGCGTGACAGTTTCAGAAATGACAAAAATGACAAGTCAGGAATGGAATAAGTTACGAGATGTCTTATTCACACTTTTGGTGTGAATAAGGTTGGCCATGCCTGGTTGAGGAGCCCTATTTTCCTTTTGCAAGAGCCCCGCCACATTAAGAACACAAAACCCCTCAATCACCAGGCATCCAGCACAAAACAGCAAACTACAGCAGAAAACAGGTTTCGGGTATGCATGCCCGATAAGTTAATGCCACCCATCCAGCAGGAACTAACCACTGCATTAAACATCACAGTTTACATCTTCAACCACACTCCTTTTTGAAAACAAAACGCATGCTCTTAAGGAGTTGTACTAAAGAAAGAAGAATTCCCAAGAACCACTACTGAGAAGTTCACATTCATGTGCCAAAATGCTTTTTTGTTTTGTTCAGAAGTCAAGCAGCTACGTGGGACCAACATCCGTACAATAAACCTCCATCTGCCTGGTCTGCCCCGTGCAGCACATCACCTCCTCCAGGATTTCTGCAGCATTCCCAACTTCTCAGCAAATTTCAAGCAAATTTGAAATTTGCTGAACTCTGTGAAGTGCTGATACATTTCCCATGGAACAGCCACCACTGACTTCTAGGCCCTGAAATATTTCAGTAAATCAGGTCATGTTGTGGGGCTTTTTCTGTGACACAAACATATCCTGCCTCTACTGGGGTGTTCTCTTCAGGAGGAGATACAGAGTGGTCCCTGCCAAGAGAAGGGGGAGAAGGGCTCAGACGATGCCATTACAAAGCACCGCATGGCAGCAAAAGTGCAGGAGGCTTTGAGTCAGCAGCAGTTGTACCTGTTATGGGCAGAACCGCAAGGTGGAAAGAGCTCTGATCTGCAAGGCAGTGGATCAGCCTTCTCGTTTCATCACTGATACGCTTCCTAAACAAGTCATGTCCGGAGTCAACACACGTGAGAGGAGGACAAAGTTGCATATATAAAAACATCCGTTTTTAAGACACATTTATTAGAACAGACTAAATAAAATCTGTCCAGGGTCTGTAACGCAGAAATTCATTAGTGCAGCAAAGAAAGGAAGCGTTTAACTGTGTTTCACTGTCATATATAGGGTCAAATTAATTTTATTCTGGGAAAAGAAAGCCTGATTTTGAAAGTTGTTCAGTGTCAAACCATAAGCACTTACTCCTAAACCAAATTCAGAGAGAAACATTACTTATTTATTTTAAGGTACTCAAAGGTTATTTGTAAGCAATTCTACAACATGAGTGAAAAGAGGAGTGTGATCACTGGCCTTAACGGAGAAGCTGAGTCACGTCTTTGTGTAAACTCCAGTCACTCACGTGGCATCAGCTACAGCTCGGAGCTAGTTATGCAGGGGTAACCAAAGGGCCATTCACATCCGCTCTGCAATATTACATTTGCATTGATTACTTTGGTCCTTATGTCAGACTACCTCTACCAGTTCCTGTTCCTTCTTTGTCCTCCAAGCAAGTCTTCTAATTACAAGTCAGCAATTTTAGAAATTGTCTTTTTTTTAAAACTCACCCATCCTCAACCCACTTAAACATTGAAATACCATCTCTTTCACAGTACTCAGAGGCAAAAGCAAGCTAAGCTTAGCCAGGTATCACAACACGCAGCCTTTAACCCCCTTCTCCAGGTATATTTCTGAATGGAGGACCGGAATATTACTGCAGTAAAGTGAAAATGCCATTAATCATCTCAAATCAACCAGCCTACAGTGAGATGACTATTTCCAAATTACTCTTGACACTGTTAGCGTGCTGCCTTCTTATCAGACAAAATAAGCAATCAATTTTCACCTGCCCTTGACTTATTACTTCAAACAGAACCCACTTAAGTCTCAGACTACAACTCTTCTGCGAGTAGCTAAGAGAGACTCCCTGTAACTTCCAATATTTGACTTCTCTCATTTATGAAGCATCAAATATTTGTTCCCCAATGTTTAGTATGTGAAACACTAAAGCAGAGAACCAGCCAAACAGGATTCCTGTGAGTCACTTAGTATTTAATATGGATCTTGAACTTGTGGGCTCTACACTTGTACAAACGTTAGACAGGATGTCATGCTCATATGAGAGCGCTGTCTTCCCATTTTGAAAAATCTGCAATAGTTACATCTAGCTTGCTACTGTCATCAACTGTGCATCTTAAAATTAGGAGAAATAACATGGTAACCATGGGAATTAGCTTCTTTGTCAGGGAAGGCGATACTGGCTACCTGAAACATGAAACTTGTTTTTAAAGTCAAATATGTATTTTTCTCAGCACACCTTTTGCTAGGACTAGCTACAGGGCTGAACTTTCAGTACTGTCCATCACCCCTTCTGAATACCCAACCGTACCCAATAAATCTGGTGACTGAAGTGTCTTCTCAGAAGCTGGATGGCTATTTCACCAGAGCCTGGTCTCACAGTAGTTAATTTTCTGGGTGTTAATAGCTCACAAAACTTCAATGTTGCCAAAAATGTTATTGTCAATTAGCAGTCAAATGTCACAAAGAACTTGAGAATAACTTGAAACTTCCTTGCTTTCCACAACAGCTACCTGTAAGATACAAGCTGCCAGGGCCTAGGTTTGCTATAAAGGGTAAGCTACTGTGTTATCTCTCAAATGCTATCCTTTACAGAGTACAGAACATATCTGAATTCATCAGAACCAATATATTATCTTTTGATTTCTGTTCTAAGTGGCTTGGTTACTTATTTATTTTTAAATCTGAAGAAACAAAAATGATCTTATATCTTTACATTCTGTCTCTTGTAAAAAGAGATATATATACTCTGGGAGGCCAGATTTATTGAGCAGAAGTGCATTTTGGATGAGAATCTTAATGAGAACCAGACAGGTTTGATGTTAAGTTCTGGAAAGTCAGAACTATAAATTTAAACTCAGACAGCTGTGCTTAACGATGGCCTTGCCAATGTATTTTGGATGTACATGCCAAAAACGCAACTGCTCCAAAACTCTTCCTTTTACCACAAAGGGTTTGGGGTTTAGTGATGCAATATGCTCCTTAAGTTGGATATGCATTTCTCATATAATAAATATAAATATGTTCTGCTGAGCTTCCCTGAAGGCCAGCACAAATTATTCTGATCAACATGTCTGCTTATTCCAAGATGGAAAAAAACAAAAAAAACAAAAAAACAACTAAGTGCTAGGAAATTCCCAAGAAAACTAGTACCTTGACTCTTACAGTCATCTACATGTCAGGAAATGCCAGTTATAGTAGCTCATGTATTAATGATTTTTATTTCCACCTAGAAATACCAAAGTCCATCTCAGCCACACAATTTCTAGCTCATTACTTATGTTGCTTCCTGTATCGCATCCACAATTAATGGTATCCCCATATTATTTTGCCAAGGCTCTGTAGCCTTGCAAATCACATTCCCTCTGTGAAGGAGACTTCATGAAGAAGTCACCACAGTCATTCCAAAGTAAAATCTGGATTGTAAATTCCAGTCTTCTCAAGTACACCAAGAGAAGAACAGCAGCAGTTTTGTTTCTGTTCATCTCTGGAGCTCTGTGGCACCAGCAAAAATTTGAAGCTCACTTCTATTCCTGAGTCTTTTAAAAGCTCTTGAAGGACTTGATTTAATTTCTTAAAGTAAAAACAACAGAACTGGGTATTAATAAAACATTTTACTGTCTTTTTTTTTTTTATGACTTGACTACTTCCAAATGTGGCAATTAAAATGTATGCATTAAAATACGAGAATGTGAATGCAGCAGCTGTCAATTCACACTTTCAATACTCACAAAGCAGTTTGAGTCACACAACAGAAATACATTTCCTCTTCACTTCAAAGCTAAATCTTCCCTGAACAGCTTTAGAAGTGACCAAAACCAAATATAAGACCAAGCCAGTACCGTGCAGACAAAACAAACATCTCCCAGCCCCAAAGCTGTGGTGGTTTAACCGGAGCTCTCACTGCTGAGGGCCTCTCAGGCACACATCCCTGCCTCACACCAGCACTGCTGGTTTTTCACTCTCACTCATTCCCAGAGTTAACCACTTCACAAGAGCATACCCATAAAACTTCAGGTACGGACAGACCTATGAAAGCAGACCAGAGTGGTTCCCCTCTGCGGCCTCCTCCTGGTGTTCCTGAACTGGCTCTCCCCAGGGCCTGCAGACACCAGGCCACACAGACACATGTGCAAACCCGCAGGCCTGACAGGCTCCACCATGGCCAGCCACAGCCTCACCTACACCAGAAGTCTTAAACCATATATCTAGAGTTTATCTGAACGCATCTACTACTAAAGGGACAAGAAAAAAGTGAAAACATGCAAAATTAACACTCAAGTCTAGTGCACGTTTCAGAGCTTACGTAGTTAAAGGTTAACGGAAAACGGCTTTCCTTTGCACTTGGTAAGCCCGTTTCCTCTGTACTGTCACTTTTCCTTTCTTGTCTGAACTTAAAAAAAAAAAAAAAAAAAAAAAAAAAAACAGGAAAAGAGTTATGGAGTTATAGGAATTACCAGGGGACTAGAGGGAAAACAGCCGTCTAGAAGGACTAGCTTGCTATGTTGGTAAGACTGCAGTTTGACACGTACTTTTAACGCTCAGTAAGTGAACGCACAATTATCTAACAAAGAAAAATCTTGGTACAGTTTGACATTATCATCGGACACGTTGCTCCTTACCATCAAGTACTCAGGTTGCCACCAGGGTTTCAACCTAGCGCTAATTCATTGCAACAGGATCTCCTGCTCGGTAGAAATCTAGTTTTACAGTTTTATCAGGGTGGACTGGCCCACCTTGAAGAGGCATACTTTCAGAACAGTCTTGGTAGAAGCAGTTAACCACAGAAATCATCCAGACAAACCCTAACAGCTCCAGTGTTAGAAGTATTATCAGAGTCAGCTGTTAATATTGACAGCTCCATGATAATGCTTGTAACAAACACGTTTGAGCTCACACAGAGTTTTGTGAGAGATTCCTGCTCAGCTGGAAACAGCACAGCAGCCTTACACAATTTTGTTTAACCCTCAGACAGCAGCCTCAACTTCACTCCAGAAGGGCTGGCTGCATTTCTGACAGAAGTCACTGCCAGCAAATTCTGATTTTGCCAGCAGCTATCCCATTTCACATAAGCTCATAAGAAGCAATTTAAAATTTTGGTGCAGAAACGCATCTGGGACCTCTTGAAGAGAAGAAAAAAAAAAATAGCAGCAGCTGATTCACCTCTCCCAGTAACTTCAGCTTTGTCAGTTCCTCCTCCCGCAGGGAATACAGGAAAAGCTGGGGCAGGTTTTGCCAAGAGGCTCTAGCTGTGACACACAGCCTTGAAGTGATGCAGCAGCTCACCCTGTCTCTTTTCTCTATCTAACCAGGCAGCCTGTCCTTAACCCTGCCTCCCCCTCGCACTGGTTCTGACCAGCACAATGGTCCATGTCACTAATTTGGACAAGAAATGTTCTCTCTATGGCTGGAGTAGCTTTCTGGCAGCTGAAAGCTGAATCAGGGACAGACCAGCACCAGAGGAGCATACAGCAGGACCTTCTTCTGGTGACAGCATACTGTTTTATCAGCTCAAGCTGTACTGTGTTACTTCACACTTGCTCAAGTAGGAGGAATGGGAAGCACAGCCTTGTTGTTCACATAATAATAAAAAAGATTATGCTTAGTTGGTTCCCCCCCCCCAAAAACAAACAAACAAACAAAAAATCTGAAAACCACTTTCATAAAAGCTGAAGCTACTTTCTGCTGGCTCTGCAGTAGTTAAGGCAGTGGTTTTCAGCTTGAGTTAAACCCTCTAAGTTTCTCCCTGAAATTGCCCCCAAAATTTGAGAATTACATTGAAACAATCCCTGAGACACACTTCCAAAAAATAAATGCACAGCCAGTTGGGATTAAGTTAGCTAGACCAAAATGCACACTTCAGAAAGGAAGGAAAAAACAACCAAACAAAACAAGACCACTCTTCAGTCTTCTCTAAAATATGGAATTCTTGAAGGATATTTCCCCTAGCTACTCATCAGATTTCTGAGTACTGCTTACACCAACCATGGTAGAATGGTCCTCTTCACTCCTACACTAGGTACAATAAGACATTGCCTCTTCACCTAGGACTTGTCTTATTCTGGGAAAGAAGAGAACATCAATACCTGAAACAACTGCAGGTACATCAATTTTAAGCCCAGTTAGAAGTGCTTAGACTTAACACTCCTAGATTAATTGATATGCTTTTATTAATTTTAATTAAATTAATAATTAAATTTTATTTTTAATATTGTTAAATTTTAATTATTTTAATTTATTTTATTGATTTTAATTTATATAATTGACAGATTTTTTTCTTTCCACATGCAAAATAATAATGAAAAGGTAGAAGCAGAAAACTTATTCTCCCACATGTTCTTCTCTCTTCCCTCCATCTTACACACTTTTTTTCTTTTTTAAATAACCATCCCCATTATTCTCGAGGAAATAATGCCTAGATTGTAAATACACTGTAAACAGCCTGGAAGAAGTACATATGACAGGCTTCTTACTAAAATATCAGGTAAAGATACACAGATTAAGTATTCCTTAAAAAATAAAAATTGCAATACAAAATATCTGAAAGAATCTGGGCCAAGACTTTTAATTATAAAAGTTACCAGAAATCTAGGTTCTTATTATAAAGTATCACAAAGATTGAATGGAAGTTTAGTGGTCCAAATTCCACAATTTTGTATTAGATGACAGGCACCCAAAAAGCTTGTACCAAATTGCTTTGAAGATCTTAAATTATATTAGAGAAAGATGTTCCAATCGAGAGTTAAAAAAAATAAAACAAACCAACCTCACAAAACTCAGTAAAAGCAACTGTTCTTTCTGAGTTGAACCAGACTTGAACTTAACAATAATGCAGTGTTTTTAGTTGAAAGGAGAGTGAACAGATTATCCCAGCAGAAGAGAATGTTTCTGGCAGCACACTAAGACAACTCAGTAATTTTTATACATTGGATGAAATCACTATATATGGGAATGGCTAAAATACAACTGGTATCAATTTTGGAACATTACTAGCAATTCATTTTGTATTTATAGCTGAAGTCTGCATCAATTGTTGCAGCATAAATCCATAACTGTTATCCCCTAACTTGAGATTTCTCTTCTCTCAAAATCTTTCAAAGCAGGCCAACATTCTAGTGCATTATCAAACTTATGAAGTCATTCTGTATGTCAAACAGACTAGGACAAGCAAACATTTAACACACATCAGATGAACTCCACTAAATTTCAGGTGCTTTATTATTATTATTATTTTTAATGAAAGTTGATTAGTTGTAAAGATACTACCAATAATGCAGGATTCAATAGTCAGTATCCTGCACTTCATTCTCAATTATTTGAAAAGCATATCCACTCTTTATCTAACCGTTTTTCCAGTATCAGGTAACAAAGCAAGGTCATGCAGATCTTCTCTTCAAACTAGACTTTCCTACAGGGGCAGAACTTCGAGTATATACTTGAAGAGGTGCTCAGCCCTGAAGGAATAGAAACTTTTAGGAACTTCTTTTCAGAAAAAGATGTGAAGCTGCAAAGAGGCAGTACAACACATTGAGTTTTTGTTGTTGTTGTTGTTTCTGTCCAACTGATGCCTGGAACAAGTTTTCTGGAAGTCCCACAAGACGACAGATAGAAACTACAGAACAAGTGGCCTCCCTTATTTCATTAAATAGAGGTAACCACATCTGTACTTGATTTGTTTATTTGCAAGTTACTATAAATTATTTCTAGGCTACAGATACACAGTAAGGTTCATTTTAAATGGCACTAACATGAGAACATTGTTATAATAACACCATTAATTGAAGGCACATGGTTAATATAGGAACTTGCAATGTATCGAATTAGAAAAGGAATCATAGGAGGAAGAAGATACAGGAATGCAGCAACTGGAGTGGAAATGCAGACATTATGTATCAGTGTATAATATATTCAGAAGCCATTGTTGAGAACAGTTCAACAAATTAAAGTCAGAGTGGATTACTTTTGTTTTTTTACCTCAGACTGCAAGTGCTGGATCACAATTGTCAATGCTTCAAACTTCTGGTTGCTGCTTGACAGGAATTTCTTCAGCTGCAGAATGATTCCACTTAGGTTCTCACATTTTGTCTTGTACTGTGTCAACTCAGCTGCTTTTGTGCCAGGTGAATGCACATCTGTGGAGGTTTGTGTCTGTATGCACGAGCTTCTTGGACTCCGCTGCTTGCCCTTGTCAACTGGAACAAAAACAACAACAATTAGTTAATCTGTACTTTATGTCTAATGAAAACTTAAAGGCAGGTACAAAAGAAAATAGATCTAAACTCTTCCTGAAACACTAACTAGGAGAAAGGGTTGTTTCCATAGCACTGTGGGTCAGACATCATCATCTGGGTTCTTGAACCATAACCTCATGTACAATGTTTTGCTCTTTGTCCTTACCTTCGTGTATTGTGGCTTACTTTTCAGCATATTCTACATACTGTGATTTGAATAAACATTTACATAAAATGCAAGATTTCTGTAATCTTACCCATCCACTGCCTTGTTTCTACCTTAAGATGAGTCAACCACTTCCGCTCGCAACACGTATTTCATATTTTCTACACTCTAAGATCGCACTGAATACAAAATAATTTTCCCCACATTTCCTTGATCTTTTCCTTCCTTCCTTTCAAAAAAAAAAAAAAAAATAAAAACTCCACTCTACAGCTCAGGTTTGATCTCCATTACGCAAAGGTCTTCCAACAAGTTTCTAGCATCAGCAATTTAGGTCACAAAGATGATACTTAAAAATGCTCTAAAATATAACATATTTCAAGTTTGCCCTGTTGCTCTTCACGGTCCAAGAATTACATAGCTTACTTAATATTCTCAGTTATGTTGCAACCTCAGTCCCTTCACAGTACACAATCGTGTGGTGCCAGAGGAAAGCACATTACATAACCCAGCACTTGATTCGCAAACACCGCCGAGGTTACAGGTTTCTCTGCTGCCTTCAGACCAAAAAGGTACAGTACTGCAGTGCAGATAGGGCCAGTCTTTTGATCACACACAGAACAAGCAAACACTTTTGCAACAGAAGGCTGACGCAATACATAAATACCCCTTGGCATTTTAATGAAGACATCGGAGCAGATTACTTTGTACGGTGTCAACTTAACAAGATTTCTTCCAGATAAAGCGATAAAACCTGAGGGATGAGATTCAGAGAAAAGAAAAACAAGAACATGTGGAAAAAACAGGGGACAAATTAATGAACTAGAAGTAGCTGCTAATGAATCCCTTCTGAAGCCCAAACACCTGGTATGAAGGTTGTCAAGTGACTCTTGCATATTGCCAGCAGGGAAAGGCTCAATCACGTATCTTAATAACATTAACAATAAAACTTTGACTCTCAGTTAATGTTAGTCTGACACATCAACTGTTGCATTAGTACACCAGTCTTGCATAGACTTCACTCGTTTTCAAAACATTTGAAAAAGTTTTCTGTTCAAAATACTGATGTCATCTGTGCCTCTTGCTGAGCAGCGTGTGAAGGGCCTCCTAAGACTATAAATTTTCCAAACAAATCCTCTCCAGGCAAGATTTCCTGTCCTCCCCTAGTTAGAGAAATGTCAGCATTATCGCTTTATAATGTTTGGACACTCTTGCATTATTGGAGATTTCACTGCACTCCTGCTCAGGAGATGCTGACTGTTACAGGGTGTATTTTCTATTAGAAACATACTGTCTCACTGTTTAATAGTAGAGCTGTTAAAGGTATTAAGATAACCCAAATCAAAAAACAAGTTCTAATCAGTAGGGGAAACAGACCAAGCTTGGCTGCCAGTTCCAGATACATTTTTACTACCATTTTACCTAATGGGGCCTCTTCTTTTCTCACAGTGCAGACATAACATTTAATTTACACCTCTACAAATAAAAGAGGGTTCAAATCTGAGAGCTATCTTGTTAGATTCCCAGCAATCTTCCAGCAAATACTTGTCACCTTCTGAAGGTTCTTAAAAAAAATAATAATAAAAAAAAAAAATCACAAGAGGCAATAATCAAGGGGAGGAAAGGAAGAAAAACAGGGCAGTGACTAGAGAATAAAGGCGTACATTCAGTCCTTCCCTGCCCAACTGGCTCTTGTACTCCTACTCTCTCATTTATTCCATCTCCCTCCCTAAAAGCTTCCCTTACAGAGAATTGGAGCACTATTGCTGATTTAAGGCTATGGGATAAATTTACTAATAAAGATACTAATGTCAACACTTAATTCACTGCATGAAAGTGACTAACGTTATTTGTTAGGACCCTGACAGAGCATGAAAGGCTGCTTCCCATCTGTATGAAGGGTTGCAGACAATTTTTATGCAGGGAAAAAACTACATCAGATACTGTTACATACTGAAGTTATTTTGTTTTAAATAAGTACCCTGATACAACAGCTAACCACAAGTGACAATAGACTCCAACTATCCACTGTCTCCACAGCCTAGCTAGCCTTTATCAGTTTGCCAGTTTGACACCACTGCTTCTACTGTGGTGCCCGCACCACCAAGCCTCTTCAGAGAAGCTCCTTCAAACATTCATCCAAGCCAACCCTGGATACTGAACTAAAAAAAGCTGAACAAAAAAACGTGCACAAGAGAAATTCAGTGACACTCCTGTTAACAATTTTATCACAGGCATGTGCTCTGCAGAACCACTTTAGATGTTGAAAAGCATTTCTCTGCTAGCATCAACCCTCTGTAGCATGAGCTGCCTCTACGGATTAATGCCAGCAGCACTCCAATGCTTATTTATGGCCTGTGTACCCCTGGGCAATGACAGATTGTTTCCAGATTTGTATAGAAGCCATACTATGATGTCAAAACAAAAAACATGAATTCGTTAGAACAAAGGCATCGAGTCTAATTACTGGTACAACACATCAATGACTGACTCTAAATTAAGCCCAGTATCAGTCACCAGTCCAAGTCCTCCTCACTTCGCCATTCTTACTTGCCACCTTTACACAAGTCAGACTTGTAAAGTAAAACAAATTTTCCCCTTCAGTTAGCTTGTGGACTCTTCTCCAACAGTATAGAAAACACAGTACCCAATCTATTTTAAATGCTCAATTTCTGAAGATTTTAAGTTACAGATTCTCAAGTACTACGTGCAGCACAGCAACCCTACCCAATCACCATGTAGGGTCTTATCCTTTTTTTGTTTAATCCATAAAAATAGCAGCAGTAGTTTTGTAAAGATTGAACCTTCTGATCACTGAATCAGTCACAGAAGATTCAGCATCTTGCTGGCAAAAAAAAAGAATATCCCATGACCTTGGAAAAGGTCCAGGAATCCTCCCACTCTCTCTGAAGTCACTGCATGGACAGCAGCTGTAGAGACTTTTCTTTGGGAAGACTATTAGGCCCATCCCAAGTTTTTCCATAAGGAGAACCATTTCCAGTACATAGTTTCTCTAGTTAGTAGGTAATCAGAAGCAAGAAATACAGAGCCACTCATATGTTGGGGTGAGTTCCATATAGTTGCATTTAGGAGCTTCAGCATTGCACAGCACTTGGCATAGTACTGAAGCGGCTGCCTAACTCAGAACTTGCCGGGTACTGCTGCTTTCCTGAGCCTCTCTATCTCGTGCGCTGCTGCTAAATTACCAGCTGAAACATCCAGCACTTGCTTTTTGGTTGGCAGAGCCAAATTAAAGCCTTCCATTGCTTAACATGTACTAGGAAGGCCTGCATAAGTGCAAGAGGTTCATTTTCTAAGAAAAAAAAATATATTTCTTAAAAGCATTCCAAATAGCCAAAAGAAACCTCATGACAAGCCCAAGTCCCCATGCTATGATCACCATGGTCTTACCCCTAAGCACCACGTTTCCATGTTCCTCATCCAAACCGTTAGCTTCCACAGGCTTTTGAAAATTCCCATGCATCTTGTCTAAGCATTTTTCAAAGAAAAATCCATGCTCAATGTCTTCTCTTGTAGGAAGGTGCAGGCTGGTAAGAACTTTCTGCCTCTCTTCCATTTTCTGGAAAGCCTTGTCTACGCATGTCAGGTTGGTGCTCACTTCTTTGATCAGTAAGACCAGATCGGCCTGAGTATTTAATCGAGCTTCCATTTCTTCCCTTACCCGCTGGATTTCCTCGAGCACATTTCTTATATCCAAGTGACTGGACTTCACCTCTGCTTTCAGCTCCTCTTTCACCTGCTGTTGACTCCTCTGCAGCGCTAACACTGTTCTGATTTCCTTTTGAGATGTTTCCATGTCACGCTTCAGCTCCTTCTGCCCAGCCTCCATCGCCTCCTGACTAGCTCTAACTTCTGCCAGCAACGCCGCGAGGCACTCCATCCTGATCCCACTGGGGTCGCAGAACTTCTCCAGGGCCACAGCTTCCAAGCAGTCAGGACCACTTGTGAAGCCAGCAGCAGATTTCTCAGATAGCCAGAGTGCTAGCACATAGCCCTCAGCATGGTCCTACATCAGCTTACAGTTTGCTTCAGCGAAGGTACTAGGTAGAAGTCTAGTACTAGGTAAGGCAAAGGGACTAAATAAAATACTTCAATAAGCAGAGCAGTAGAGACAGAGCTCCCTCTCAGGAGTTAGCCCGAGTACTAATCGGTTTAATTGGCAGATTATGCCACACCTGAATTTTTTAAAATCTTTGGCTGACATCACTGTACACGGGACGTCACCCAGAAAGCCACTCCCCACTGTCATTTGATCTGCGCATCAATAGAAAATGCCTGGGCATCAGTTACCAGGTTTGTTGCAACGCAGCCAAGCAGTGCAAGAACACAGCAGCCCTACCTTTTCAACAAAGGCTCAAAAAGAATGTGAATTGCAACAGTTCGACAGTACTCAGGTATTGCAATCCTATATTCAAACAAGGTGGTTGTGTACCCATCCTTCTGCTAATGTCTGCAGCAAGACTTGATGCATAAATTGGCGAGTGCCATGGCCATTGCTCCTCTCCCACTGAATACCCCCCTCATTAGCACAGCTCATTGCTACCAGGAATGCTCATTTAGCAATCTGTGGAAGATCCCAAATCCTGAGGAAATCCTGTAGTTCACAAACAATGAACGCTTGCAAAAGCAACATGGGAAAACTGACTAATGAGACGTTTCTGGCAGGTTAAGGAGGCAGTATTTTAGGTGCCAGCTCTGAGTGTTATTTTTTCTTTTTAAAAGCTAACACCACTTCTCAATTTTAAACACCGAACTCACCGTAATTCTAGGCTCCATGTAAAAACAGGAAGACTAACGATACCAGGTTGTTAAGTTGTTTTCTTACAAAGTGATTTAATTACTCAGTCATTGGATTCAGTTTGAAAAAATGACCAACCCAATATATATTCCCCTACAGGAAGCATCTGCGTCTGCCCTCAGACCTGACGTTCAGAGTAAGGCCCAGCATTCAGACCAGGTCTCACACAGGCTAAAGGTCAAGGCTTTTACATACATCTTCATGCTGTCATGCCTCCAGGATACTCTCTCTGAAGTGATGATCTCATGAACATCCCACAGCAGAAGACCTACACTATCCATAGAAAAATGCAATAATCCCATCAGCACAGTTTGGGGTGGGAAGCATCACAAACAACCCTGATTTCTGTGTGTGCGCACAGCTGCAAGATTTCTACTTCACCACAGTGCTGCTGAGCAGGGCCAGAGAACCGACCCAGCAAGTCCTGCTTGCACCGCAAGGTTACTCCTCGCTTTCCAGTTAGCCTCCCACACCAGCTCAGGCACACTCATGGAAAGGAGAAGGGATCGGAGACACATCCTCCACACACAGCCTGCAAATATTGCCCAACTGTCCCACTCTTACAGCCCCCTGGTGTTGTTAGAGCTTTTTTTCTGAGTGTCTCACCTGCCAGAAGGCCAGACATGCACTTTTCTGGAATATTTTCTATATTCAGGCAACAGGACTTTCCCAGCAGAGCTACAGGCTGCAGGAATGCCTTCCTCCTCTCAGCACCTGGTCCCATTTCTAGCTGGATGGCTATCCTGAGAGCTCAGGTGCTATTGACCACGCACAGCCCTCACTGCAGGCTGGACCACAGAACAGACTGCAGAAGCACAACCTGACATTTGAATCCAGGTAACAAAATCCTTGACAAAATGGATCAGGCAGGTGAGAAGAGCCAGTTACAAGCACTTGGCAGTACTTCTGCATCCCTAGGCCAATACCTGCAGTAACTCAGCTCAGCAGTATAACACTTTATTCCAGCCTTTACCAGACTTTAGCATTTCCAAAAAAAATCTCAATAACACAAGTGAAGAGCTTGCAAAGACCTTGTCTGATGCTTACTGGCAGCTAAAGAGAACCCAGCTGCATTAATATCCACTGCTTCAGTGACGATACAGGTGGAGAACGGGTCACACTGTGTGAGAGGGAGGGTATCTGTGAAAATTGCAAGTTTAATCTTCTCAATTGTACCTGACACTGCTTTAAGTTTGTCCTGTAGGACATCCTTACAAATAAACAAGCTGCTTGATTTAATCTGGAGCCATGTGTATACTGTATTTGAGAGGAACGGAAAGTTTGGCTAGCTGTAAGTCGTAATCCTAAATTCTTTCAGAACTCATGCTGTAGGCTATGAACCCAGGTTCTTCAGCATTGATATATACATCTATGTAATGCTGGTACAGCACTGGGGAGAAAGTGCAGAACGACCACATATTATCCCAGGCATTCAGTCTGAAGCACTGTTTCCGAAGTCTACACCTGTGCTTTCATGCCAACTCATCCACTGATGTGTAGTGTAATAGCACTAACTTCTAGCCTCAACACAGCATCTTAAATTTATTCCTTTTTGCTCCTCCCTTCCCAGCACTTGGTTGGATGTCCTCATTCACATGGCAGTGAAAAGGAAAGAAGCCTCAGCTGTCTTCCCGCACTTCAAAGAGCTCTATGCCTATGTGATGTTTTAATTGCATGCTGAGCCCACGTGTTTTGCAGCACTGGCCACCTGGGGTCTCAGCTGGAAAGAAGCAGGTCTCTTTTGAAACAGAGAGCATTAAGCATGTCAAACCATTAACATGTCAAACACTTTGCTGTCCGCTACAGCACTGATTCTTAGGTAAGAGACCAAATGTCTCTCACAGACCACACCGGAGTCTCGCAGCCCACAGCTGCTACCTGGAAACTTGAATATCTAGCATGCAGCTCATTAGCGTCCTGGTTGTTGACACAACAAACCGAGCGTGAAACAAGGGAGCCAGTTCATTACAGCACATAATTTTCACAGTAACATAGGTGAAAGAGGAAACCTGCAAATACATGCAACAGAGGAAAGACAGCAGTTTTCCTGACCAAGCATTTGTGTGACATCCGCCAAAGGCCTAGAAACCCCACACAATCCTTAACTGATCCTGTGCAAAGGTTCTTTTGCAGGCAGCTGTCAGCGTACTCCTTGCTAGATAATGCAAAACATACCTCATTCTTTCAGGCTCCCAAGCGATAACCCTGTGTGTAGCGAACCCTCTGACCTACACCATGATGTAGGACTTGCCTGCTGAGCTAGGAGGATGCTCCTGCTGTCTTTTCGTGAGGGAGAGATGATTCTCCCTGCAATGAGGTGGCAGCCATGAAACCAAAGCAAGCATAATGCCAGTGATGTGTAATACTGCACTGAGGCTCCTCAGTACATCATCTTTTCCTACCCCCAATAAAGTAGACTCTCACCCATGACAGCCTTTGAACTGGGTCCCTGTATGCACTCGTCCATTAATATTCACCACTTGTCAAAGCCTCAGTATTTCCAAGCACAAAACACTGCTTCCTTCACCCAAGGGATTAACACTGATGTGTGTCTTGTTCCTTAAGGTGTTACTAGTCTTACAGTATATGGCTTGAGCTGTTTCAGGACATGGTCAAATACACTAATGATTTCCTGCAACACAGTGTTTCTCCCCCTAGAAGCAGCATGTTAATGACACTGTTCAGTTTGCCAGTAATTTGGTATGATTTTTTTTTTAAACTACACAGATTAGGCATACAAAATCTCCATGTTGCATTAGCTTTATTCACATTTCTAAATATTAACATTCATGTTTTAAAACCTTTATCAATCTTACGCTGAAATGTTTCAAGAAACTGGATTATGATAGTTGTAAAGATACCTAAACTGAAACTAAGTAGATGTATTATCTTCTAAATTGCTGGTGGATTCCCAAATAAAAGCACAAAGAAGAGTATTATCTCACTCGAGCTATTACTGCAACTTCTTGATCAACAAGCCTGTTTTTGTTGTTTTTGTTTGTTTTTAAAGAGCAAGTTTTGAAGTGTAGTCTAGCAATAAAGATTCTCTAGAACTCTGCCCTATGTTGTATTACTGTTACGTTTCTTTCACTTCTGCAGTAGCTGTTTCTTCTCCAGTCCTCATTACAACACATTCAGTATTGGGTGAGATGACGTCAAATGACCACGCATTTTGTCAGCTCTACTAGTGGTGCTTTGACAAAGTCAGCGAAGATGGAAGGAAATAAATAACAGAAAAAAATACTCTAAAAATACCAGTGTTGTGCCTTTAACCGTTTTTACCTTATTGAGCACAGATCCATCTTATAGAAGCATTACTTGACTTTTGAAAAGAATCATTTTTTTGTGTTGCGTCTTAAAATTGCATGTGTAATATTTAGTCACCAAGCTTACTGGAACTGCAATATCTAGAACTGAAAATTTTCATCTAGCTAGTGAGTATCAAGCAAGAATATAAACTATACAGCAAATACAAAAAATAGATATCAATAAGTTGACCATACATTCAGAGATGACTGCAAATGAAATAAATTTGAAATGATATGCATCTTATAGAAGAAAACTAACACACATCAGCTAGACTATCAGTAGATCGGGCTTGCTGTGGTTATGTTTTTTTAAAAAACCAAGAGCGATACTGACACTTGATATTTTAGCTTGTTCTGAATTAGGACAAAATCCAGCACAAGCTAGTTAAGCATATAGCGGGTGGGGTGGGGGGAAATAAAAATCAAAACAATGCCTAAAGCCTAGAGCATATGTATTCTGACCTGAAAGAGAGTGTCTGTATGTACACTGATAAATCAAGCCTTGATGCACATTAAAAATGCAGGGAGTCATCCATTTTTAAGCACAAAGATGACAACATGATGGAAAGCAATTGCATGAAGATGTGTTACTGTGTGCTGCAGCCATGGTCAATGAGGACCAAGTTAAAGCTTGTCAAATCTCTCTCAATTATCCTTGTTTTAGGCATGCGTATTTTGCTAAAACCAGTTCTTCACACACCCCCCACAGGAAACCTTAAATCACTGAATTCTCCAGTTTTTAAGCAAAGAAAAGAAAGCACTCCATTTAGGAGCTAACAATTATGTTTATGTATGGAGTTTACATTTTAGTAAGTTTATTTTTCAGGTGTTGCTCTAGGTAAGCAAAAAGACATTTGAAGGAGTCTTCTTTTTCTGCATACCTTCCTATAACTGCAGCTGTGCTTTGTCATCCTTGAAATGCACAGCTGCCCAGAGAGCCAAGCAAAGTGAAGACTGCTGTTCTTCACATTCTGCTCCTGTTTCCTCTCCACCACCTTCACTCTCCATTTCTACTGCTTGTACAAGACGTTGGTCCTTGTTGTCTGGTGCCCTCTACTGTTTCGCCATCGGTACGTATTTTTGACCATGCTTCAGTTTGTGTCTGCAAAGTCAGGCCCCAGAGTCAACTGGAACAAGGAATCCTGCCATGGTTAGTTCCCACCATCTGCAAATCCTTCCCAGACCCCACTAATTGCCTCCCCAGTACAAATCCCAATCCCTTTTCCCCAACTCTGCATCTTTCTTGAATACGTTCATGGCTACCAACTGGCCTGTTTGCAGACATTAAGGTAACTTCACATATGGGAAAAGACTTTAAGAGGGTGGGGTCACGGAAAGAAGCCCTGCTATACATATGTACACGCAAGTGCGTGTGTGTAGGAAACCCTCACACAATACCAGAGAGAAAAATGACGAGTCCACCCTTTTTGTGGCTCCAGGTTCTCACACACACCAGGGAGTGAAAGGGCTGAAACACAGCCAGAAAGGAAGGAGCTGAGTTTCAGTCCTGAACTCATTCCTTCCCTAATGCTTTAGTCCAGCCCTTTGTTGACTGCGATGCTCAGCATCACAAATGTAGGACTGGAAAAAAACTTCAGAAACCATTTATATCATTCCTTGCAGAAGCAAAGTAATCAGTCACCATGTCAATCACCATGACATAAAAAGCACTTTGCCAGACTTCGACTGTCTCAAGTCTCACCATAGCACAGTTCTCTGCATGCTTTTCATGGTACCTTCTCTTCCAGCTCAAACCTGATCTGACCTCACATAGATTAGATCCATGCCTATAACTGCCTTCATATCACATTTTTTCATGCAGACACTAGCAGGCAAGCAGGGAAGTTTTTTCTTCTGTTCTCACATACGTACAGTAGTGTGCTATGTGCTGAGAAGCCAGACATGTAGACAGCTTAATTATTTTTTTCAAATAATTTTTAAAATGCTTCCATCCCAAAGGGCTATCAAGCATTGTAAGCATGCTCAGGATAAACACATTGAGTAACTGGGAGAGACACTATTACTTACAAATCCAAGTAAGAGAAACTAACAGACTCAGTTTTTGACATCAAATTTATTCTAGATCCATCAAACTTAGCTTTTAAAACCTAGAGTCATTTGAGCCAGTTGTAGGAAGAACTTTAATGAAATCCCAAACTCAGTTCTCACAGCTTTTAGAATTAAGCCCTTAAGTATGAAAGGCACTTTCTGCTTATGTACTCTAGAGCTCTACTTTGTTGCCATAAATGCAAAGAAAACAAAAAACCCTGCAAGGAATTTGGAACCTGAAATGAATCGCTGAACTTGAATCAGTGGCAGACACAACTGAAGCTGCAATTCTACCTTCACACCAGTATATGATTAGTTAACCACCAGAACATTTATCAGCTCAGCTTAATGTTTGATCCAAGAATTTGCTACTTCTCACTAGTTTTTCTGAACTGCTTGAAGTCTTTCAGAGTCCCCATCAGGCTCAGTAACTTGCAGGGAAAGATTATCTTTCCTTGAAAAGGACTGTACAGAAGAGACCTGTAAAATACATTTTCACCACAAGACAGACATATTAATATGCAGCATCATTTCTTGTACAGTATCTGCAGTTATCTGGGATGGAGAGAGAGGACTTCTGTTGTTGTTTGAACTCAGAAGCTATTTATTCAATCACACTAGTATGAACTGATGTTATACGACTGTAACAAATGTCACTGGATTTGAGCATGGCACTGAAATGCTGCCTAAAGGATATTATGGAAGAAAAAGTAGGACAGGCAATGGGAATTTAAAGAGCCCCCAGAGCGTTTGTTATATTTTGTATTCTTGTCTTCATGCCAAGATTACTTCTGAACATATCCAGCAATAGTTTCCTGTGTTTGTGAAACTCTACATTCATTTAAAGACAAATACATCCATGATTACACTCAAATTCACTAATGTTCTTTAAAAAGCTACGTGATAGCAGTTCTGAGCATACAGAAAGCACTACAATGAGTGCTATGCTGTCTGCGGTCGTATTTTACCTACCAAAAGATGACCAGAGAGTTCAATTTTAATATTTTTCTCATAAAATAGATGAGCACAGTTCACAGTTTCAAACTGTAAAATAAATAGCTGGCATCTGGATTCTCATTCTGGAATACGCAGATTCATCTTTTAGAGAAGTCACTAATGTTTAAGTATAAAAGCAGAGTATAAAACAACTCAGAGATCAAGCTAGAACATGAGTTCTGCCCATAAATAAAATAAATAAATAAATAAATCAGTGCTGACATAAGCATGATTGAGCTCCTAGGCTAAAAATGAATTGAGAAAAATAAAGTTTACAGTAGCAGTTCGACTTCACAAATCCCTTCAAGAATCAATCTTTGAGCTCTTAGGAGCCAGACAGAAAATGCTACACTAGCATTTTTAACATTGTTCCCTACAGCATCACCTAATGACCTTGCTACAAGCAGTATCTGGGTTGGTTTTAATCACAGCCCAGAACTGGCAGCCCAGCACACTGCTCCTCCCCGGCTTCATTGACTTCATTTGATGAGCTCAGGTTCAGTGCTAAATTAGGTGTTTTCCCATAACTCAAGAAAACCCACAAGTAGTTACTGGGCAAAAAGTAGATGAAAATGATAGTACAGATTAACAACAGAATAGAGACATACATTTTATCGTATTAGAGAGGACTGCCCTGGTAAGTCTAAAAGATCACGTAAGGGAAGGTATGTTATATTCGGTTAGTATGTAGTGTTACACTTAACATGATTAACATGAAGTGACAGCTCTGCAGAAAGAAGGAAAATTTAAGCAGATGTCAAAATCAGACATAAGCTCACAACTTCAGAAAACTGTCTTTTAGGAGGCGGTGGCATAGCATGCCATAATGAATACCAGCATAGCTAAACACGGCTAAAATTAGCCTCAAAAAAGTACTTTAAAGCTACCCTACTGATAAAACTCAATTTGCTGGTCAACAGAATAAAGCGGCGTCTCAGAAGAACCACAACAGATAAAATCATCCATGTGAATTCAATCTTCTGTGCCTCAGTGCACAAGGCACAACACAGCATGCCAAGTTCCACAGCCCAGCTCTAACATGCTGCTCAGAGTCCTCTTCTCAAAAGACACACAAAAAACGCACTTATCATACAATTAGAAGCAGTCACCATGTCACAGTTAAGGAACTATTTCTGTATTTCCTGTTATGATAAACAGTTTTCCTGTTATTAAGCAGCAAACACTGCTCCCCGGGGACATGCCTAGAACATTGCACACCATTGTCTCAGCCTGCTGAATCGGGCCTGAAGGCATGCCGGTGGAGCCCATGCAAAGTCCTGCCAAGGGGAAACAAACCAGAACAGGGCAGCTCCCAGAGCTTTTGTTAGCCGCAAGACATCCATCCCCACCCTTCCAGAGGCACGGGGCCCTTTCACTCCTGGCTGCACAGGCCTGGCAGTCAAGGGGCTTTTCGCCCCAACGGCTCCTAACCAGGCCGCACAACTGAAGACCGCCGGGGCAAAGCCTGCCTGGCAGGCACAAGTGCTCTCATCACAAGGTGTTAGCCCTGCCTGCTGTGGGCCCATATAGTAATTCCTGTAGAGGAGGTTGGAAATAGTCGTGCATTGTTCTCCACAGCTGATGTTCGCCCAAGGCCTCTTCTCCTTGAGCTAACACACCACTACGAAGGCAGCAAACTTTCATTTTGCATAAAAGTGGGGACAGGGGAAACACAACAGAAACTCTTGAGGAGCTGATACCGCCAGTAACAGTGGTGCTCTCCATGGAATACCTGCAACACACTGCAAAGACTAAAACCCCTACATAAGATTAACCCCTGTGTAAGATCCCTGACTACAAACATCCCTACTTATGCCACTAACAAATGCTGCAAGAAGAACATTCACCGCACTTTCCATACGCATCTCAACTTCCTTGACCTTCCTCATAGCCAAGATGTCCTTCCCAGGACACAGGACTTTTTTTTCCCCCTCTCCAAAAGTGACAAAACTTCTTAGTTTTATAAGTTGGTAGAGCAGGAGATGTTTTGTGCAGTACTATTTGCAGAAAGAATTAAGCCTTGATTTTATACTGGTTACACAAGTAGCACGTGTTTACAGCTAAAAAAAAAAAAAAAAAAAATGCAAAGTCTTCAAGCCTGCTGTTTTATTTGGAGCAGAATAATTTGAAACTGGCATTTTAAGTTCAATCCCTCTTATCTTCCTGCTGGAAGCATTTCCTATATTCCTGTTTTACTAGTTAATATTTGAAAAAAATAGCACAATCTATTTTTGTAATAAGTATAAACATTCCATTTTTAATAATTTAAGTGTTTCTGATATTAGCAACATTCACAAGCAGACAAAAATGAAGGCCTTTGAAATATCAGAGCCTAAAAAAATGTACTAAAGAAGCAAAGCTGAAGTCAACTCATTAATAAATATTATTTCTAATACTTTCCAGACTTTTCTACTGAAGGATTTCAAGCTCTCTTTAAGAAAATGATGAGCTTTCAGTTAAAGAATTCCCTCACACATGTCCCCAGCTGTCCTGTTTCCTGCCTAAGCAGAAGTATTTCCATAACATCACATACAAAATGTCCATACAAGCATCTTGAGAAAAAAACTTTACTTCCTAGAAATGTAAGTAGCATATCACCATGCGAAGAAGTAGAAGCAAATTTAACCAAAAACTGAATACAGGTTTATTAGCTCCCTTGCCACAACTACTAGACATCAGTTAAGACAACACCAATGGAAGGTTCATAAATAGCAGCTGTGAAGAATGATCTCAGCCAGATACAAGCCAGGTTATTTGAGCTAGGTTATTTCTATGTTTGAGTATGTTGGCAGTTAAATCAAACAGGATTTATTTTTTTAAAGGAGTATTTAAAGCCAGAAGTTATACTCCTGACGTGGTTGTTTTTCAGAAGATCAAATAAATACTAGTTTATTTTCAAGACAGAGAATAGAAATAACACTTCCATGCCAAGGAAAAAGTAATGGGGAAGAGCACAATTTGTGGAGACCATTGGAAAGGTGCTGGTGACCCCGCTAAGTACAAACTAAATCACCAAGTAAGAATTCTGCAGAACTAGTTTACTGTATTATTATGATAAAAATAATTGCTGTAACAAACCTCCTCTTAAAAATAAGATTTAATTCAATCAAACCTTTTGACTTCAACACAAGTCTACGGAACTACAAACAGCAGAAACATCAAGAGGTGAACAAATAGAGGTACAGGTGAACTCAGCTGCAAGTTAACCAGCTCAACTGATACAGCCTTCACCAAATTTTGTTCCAAGCGAAGGCAAGCCACAAGAGAATGTCTTCTTGAGAATGGCTTTCCAAACAAGTTAATTTGGGTACAATAGTTAGTGAAACCATCAAGAGTTGTTCAAACTCCACCACTTTCCTCAGCAGCATCAAATCTAACAACCATGTGCATAGTTCTTTCCTATGCACAGTGACACTCGGTGATGAGATTTGCTTTTTAAAGCAATAAAAAACTTGGAGAAAAATGTGACACTAAACTAACAATCAATCTATAAGCAGAAATTAACATCTCTTGCAATGAATTACAATGAGAGTGGTCTCAATTTATTCAGTACTTCCTCCACAGTACTTAACATCAGTTGATCAAATGTGTTTTTAAGATGCAAGAAACCTTTTTCCTTCCACCATCCTTTTCTGTATCAGTTTTCTGTGCTTACAAAGCAAGAAGAGTACTGCAAAAAACAATGAACCAACTGGTTACAATACTCAAAACACTGCATTCTAGCACAGAAGCTTCACGGTATCATTTTCCTCAAAAAGCCATTGCTCAAATTAAATGAGCTGTACTAAGGCAGAAAGCCTTTAGCTGTCTCAGTGCTATAAACCGTTTCTACTATAGTAACAGATTCATTTGCATAAGCTGCACAAACTGGTAGAGGCAGAATCTAAAAGGTTAAGTCTAGTTTTACTGCACTTGAAAACCTCCAAAGAAATTTGAAAGCTATTAAAGTGTTTTTTTGTTTTGTTTTGTTTTTTTGTTTGTTTGTTTGTTTTTAAATAGTGTAATTGTAGCTGCCTGTTGCTTCCAAACCCCAACCCACTACCCACTTCTTCACGGCAATAGAAGATAGAAGTTACAGCCAGACCACTTTCACCTATTAGACATATCAAGTGGGAATAAATTTAACATATGCAATAATATTAGCACAGATAATTTGCTAAGTCTTTTGTGTTTACTCTCCAATTAACTTTTCTTCTGTGAAGTTGAGCTTGAAGCATTAAGTCTACTTATTTCATGTTGACAAATACATGAGGCATTCTTCACAGGTAATTAATCTGTGTAAGTGAAGGAATAATAAAACCCAACATCACTCACTACAGTGTAGGGCCAGAATGCAACAGCTGCCATGCATCTGCTTTTCACAGTACTCTGCTTCCTCCCAAGTTTTTCTGAGCATAGCTCCTCATTTGCATCCACTTTCATGCTTTATTAAAATACATACACAGTTTAAGTGTTGTCATCACATATAAATTGCTGCTTTGACTCTGCTTTGTTTTTTGTTGGTAGGGTGGTTAGTTGTTTTTTTGTTGGTGGTGGTATTTTTTTTTTTGCTATCAAGAGTTCATTGGAGAACTAGTGTTATCTTCATTTTTACCTATCACAAACATACAACATGGATGAAACTTGTGAACACTAAATGTTACAAACAAAAAAGCTCCACTACTTCAAAAAGAACCTCCATTTAGCTATCATTTACATACTTACTGAAGCCATGACCTATTAAGATTGAAATCAAGCACACCAGGTAGCTCATTTTGTATCCAGTCCTGAAAGGATGAAGTCAGGAGCTAAGAGTCTCAGAGACTTCAAGAGGAACATGATTAAATCTGAACTCCCCGTGATTAATGGTTTCCAGCTATTCAACTTCTTTTGCTCAGAACAGACAAGCCATTTTCACTTCTGAACTATATTTTTCCTTGGTTGGTTACACAAACATTTAACTTACTCATCCTGTATCAAATATCTCTAGTAGACTTTCAGATTTAAAACACTTAGTAAGGTTGAGTGTGTTGGGTGTCTTCCTATAGTTCCATAGGAATCTGTGACGTTGGACAATAATCATTACTTTAGCTACCCTTAGGAAAAAAACACCATGGTATATGAACAGCTAAGCAACTCCTGACACCTGAGGCTTTCAAAATCATCAAGATTTTGTTCGTTTCCTTTAAGAGCACTGCTTTGCAACACACAATTTTATACACGCAATTTTGTCAGCGTTATCTGAAGCAGGATGTAGGTAAGAAATCGTATTGGAAATTGATGTTATCTGCTCAAATAAATAGGTCTGTGATGTTTGCTCGTTGCAACCAAGGGGAAAAGGAAATTTTTTTAACTGGCATTGCTGTAATGACATCAGGTGTCTTTAGAGACGCTTCTTATTCCCAAGGTAATGAGAGTAACAAGGTTTAGTAAGCAATGAAAGCCACCAGAGGGATAAGAATACTAAGTACAGGTTGCTTATGGGAAGAAGAAATCTAGCATCATCAAGGGCTTGGCAAAAACACTGAGACTAAAATTTACCACAAAAGCAACAGTACAGCTCATTATACAATCTATGGAAAAACTCTAGGAACAAAAGGCATGAGAACTTTGATCTCCATTTGCAAAACTGGTTCCTTGTGCAGAATTTTATCTTCATGCAAAAGGAAGTGTACGTAACTCAAAATGAATACTTTGAATCATTCGTATAGGAATGTCTTTCTCTGGCAGTTTTTACAGAATCATGTAGAGGTGATTTACTCTGTCACACCACTGATGCATGAAAAGCATAAAAACCACTTTAGTCACTCTTTGGTAAAAAAATGTTTTATTCCATCCCTAAAAAATAATCTGATTTTATTCAATTGCAATGCTTACAAGATATTTGAACTTCTGCAGTCACTCTGACAACTCCACATGGACAAGATGTAAGCAGTGCAAACATTCTTCATCGCAAAGATCTGTTCCATGATACATGCAATGACTAATTTTGACTAACTTAGCACCAGTGTAAACTGTATTTCCAGCCATAACCACATACCATGAAGAAACTGTGGCAAGCTGTTGCAAAACATCCTCAGATCAGAATGGAAACTCACAAGATCCATCCTTTTCCTCTCAATAGTGTTTTACATCTTAAATCCACAAAGCTATTCCTCTACAGTCACCCAGAATACAGCAGAAGAATCCAACATGACCTATGCTCTAGACTACTTTAAAACTCTACACTTGAGCAATTGTCACAACTATCTCAAGACAGTCATACAAGGCAGTCTATGCTACTATGAAAGGAAGCAGTGGATTAAATCTATGATAATGCTCATTAAGAGTGCAATCTACACCGAAACTGTAATTGAATGATGCTTACATAACACCTTTTTCCATACATATTCACATTGATGCATGAACCCTGAAATTTCTTTTTTTCAATTACTCTGCTTTATTTGTTCACACAGTCCCTATATATTCTATTTCTTATCACTTACGTGACTTTAGAAAGAAGCCACATGTCATTTTAATCCAATTAAACCACTACAAGCAAAGATACTCAAACCTATGTTGCAGAAAGCAAATATGGCTCCTCCTGGCATCAGCCTTTCAGATTCATGATACACATTGTCGTTGCCTGATCAACTCTTATGTTGTTGAGTTTTATGAACCAGAAATAATCACAGTCAAGCTTCAATTCATTCAATGTTTTTAAAAACACAGTTTATACATACTTGCATTTTCCACTATCCAATATGACCTGGTTTTCAGATGCCCTACTTTTTTCGGTATAGTCAGCACTAGCTAACCGCTGGGCAGCTTTCTGCAAGACACGGGGACAGTAAAGCAGAAGAGGACACCAGGTGAAAATTTCTCTGAACTTCCAGTTCTATACCTTTAGTGTGTATTATGCAAAAGCTACAGTGAACAAGCAGAAGGTCTGTTCAGCGCTTCTTAATTAAGAAAGTGCTGCTTAACTGGAACATGGCTATCTAGTTTGCATGCAGCATCTAACAGAGGCGTCCTGCAGGCAGTTCTTACTTTCACATCCACTCAAATGAAAGAAAAAACAAATGGATTCTTGTCACTATAGAATTACCTTAATACATGCCTCGATACATTTTTTTTTTTTTTTTTGAATGATACCAAACTTCAGTAGTAGTTAATGAAGGTACAGAACATTTAACATGATTTCCCCATTTCTCTATTAGTATTTCTATTCCTGGAGTATGTGCTACCTGAAAATTTCATATTCTTCACAGCATCAGTGATGTAGGTATGCACAAAGACTCCCTCATGTAAGAAGTTTTAGCATCAAGGTATTCTAATTGCAGCTTAAAAGCCATGCAAGCAAGCTGCAAACAGAAGCCTATATTATATTTGGATAATCAACCTGTATTATGCTTGTAATTGAATTTATCATCCAGGAGGAACTCAGAAACTGAATTTACTTTAGCAGAGGTAAGTAATGACAGGGCAAATGGTTTAGGTTGCTATGTGAAATGCCAGGACAGGAAGGAAAGGTGACTCCAAAACTCCTCTTGGAGTTGAACTCCAAAAAAGTACTAGCCAGAAACTGTGGTGTTCAAGAAAGGAAGGAAATGCCTGAGAAGAAGAGCTTGTGCAAAATTAGTTTATGTAGCTGCTTGCTCCTCCCTAAGAAAAATGCAAGAAAACGACAAATAGTGCAGTGGAGAAAAGACTTATGTAATATGCAGACTGCCATCGTTTTCTCCAATATCATCCACCTTAGCAAAAAAAAAAAAAGAAAAATAAAAATCACCACCCTCCATCAAAACAGCATGTATTCCCTGGAACAAAGATCAGCATCCATAATCATGTTCCCAATCCATGCATTTGCTTTACCTGTCACTTAAAACAAAAATCAGGTCATATGCATCTGAGGTTGGTTTTTTTTGTTTTTTTTTTTTTTTTTTTGAATATGCACACACTTTTCTTGAATGTCTCTAAAACACCTGAAAGAAAACTTCAGACTTTTTAGGTTTCTATCAACACAAGTGAGCAAAAAAGTTTGCTTGTTATACTTGCAGATAAGATGTTTAACGTGAGAAGTCTGACAACAGACTTCTACATTCAGATATTCAACTATTTCTCACAGACAGACAGCCACATCGTGACAGCATGTACTCATTTCCCACCTCCCACCACACCTCTCATTCACAATATAGAAAAGACAGAGCACCCAGCAGATAATCATTAAAATGATTAGATACATATTTAATGGCACAGACTTCCTGATCCTATTTTTGGACCTGTAGGAGGAAAAAAAATCTGATTTGCATTTCATAAACAGAAAACCCATCTTACCAACAAACAGCTCTGCACAGATGCACGGACACACAGAAAGCTCAAGCTTTCCAGTTACACAGGCTATAAAACAATGTTTGTAAGTCAGACTTCTATATGTAATTCTAAAACTTCTATGCCCAGAACTGTTTTTATTTGCTAAAAATAAACTGCTGCTGAAGTAAACAAGACATCACCCAATGCATGCTCTGTCATGTTAAAAATACAAACCTGTATGAAATATAACCGTGCTTTTCTTATAGCCAGAAGGTAGACGAATGTTTCGGAGCAACCCCTTTGCTGTCAGTCGTACACGCATGTTGGATAAGGAAAATTTCGGGGACCATAACATGTCTTCAGTGCAATTAGAAGATACGCAAGCAAGAAACAGCCTCCATGTAGTGTAACATACTATGTTTTTAAATCACTGCTGGCAGAAGTCAAGCGATTCTTGCTAAAGAAAACCTTGAAGAAATAATCAGATCTCCATTCTTTTGCCCTTATTCCTTATGCACAGATGAGCACAATCAGAAAAAGCAGATATCCACAGCGTTAGTGCTGCTGGCAGCTTCTCCCCACCAGATGTTGTAGAAACAAAGCTTGTCCTCAGACTAAAATCGACTTAGTGATTTGAAAAACCCACAGCCTCTGAATTACATCACAGTGTTCACGCTTAATCTGCTATGGGACTCTGTGGGACTGGGAGCTACAGCAGGAGAAAAGGGAGGAGGAGGAGGAGAAAGAGGAGGAGGAGGAGGAAGTGGGTGGTCTCCCCAGCTGAATATATCATCCAGTGTCACAGACCATGTAATTGTTCTTTAGAGACTAGCAGGGAGATTACTTGAATATTCCCGGAGGCATTTGTCAGCTCTCTTTTCTCCTTAGCAAGGATCACTTCAGGCTGCATTTTTCAGACAGTTTCTTGCAATTGACAGGAATGTATCAAAACAGATTTTATCAGCAAACATTTTCTACCAGAGTTTCTTTCGGCATTAAATATTATGTCAACATTTAAAGCCTTAACATACCAACAAACATCCATTCTGTGAGAACAATCCCATCTTTGAGATCTGCTTAATAAAAACACTATTTAGCTTGGCAGCTCAGCATTGCAGATGCTTCAATTTATTGGGAGAGGAGCAAGCAAGCAGGCATCAATTTCATATCGAAACAGATTGCTGCCAGCTGGAGTTTAAATGCACCCAAACACTGTAACAAACAAGCAGCATTACAGGAATTCCTTAAAAATAAATGCTGTCTCCGTATTTAACTAGCCCTCAAAAAAACATCCCTGTCATGCCCCCCACCCCCCCCCCACTCCCAAATTTATTGAGCTCAAAGTTTTGCATACAGCTTGGTCCCACTAGCAAAAAAAAAACAACAGAAAAACAAGCAAAACTAGAAATAGAGGAAAGGGATCCCTGTTTTACACAAATCAGAAAATGTGATGTTTTTCACCTGTGACCATGACCTATACATATATGCTGCTGAGGCACCACAGAGTTGCACTGTCCACTTTCCTGCGTGTAAGGATGAGAAACATTTCCGCCTTGGCATGCCATGGGAGCAGGGACCACCTGAGCCAATCCAGGATACAAGGCTCATACAGCTCATACCTCCTTTTCAGGTCCCTTGCAGGCTCTGCTGAAGAACTGCCCTCCACAGCCTTTATATGTTTTAGGGGTTTTTCCTTTGTTTGTTTTAAGAGACAACAAAATGAGCTACTTTCTCACTGATGCCCCACTTCCACCATTTCACAAAACCACAGCTAACGTGCTCTAGCACCTAGTCTTCTGATAGCACTTCAAGTTCCAGAAGCCATTACACCAACTTGTTCTGAAGCACGTATCACCCAAAGCAAGTACTATTACTCTGACAGGTCTTGTCCCGGTGGTATCTTACCTGTCCTCTCCTTAACACAGCCCTTTTACATTTTACTAACATGTCTTACTTGCTCAAGATGCAGAACATTTTAAATTATCCAGTGTTTATTTACCGCACCAGCTAGAACTAAAAATAGCATTTTGCTGTTTTATTCTGGTCTCCAGGTATCTCTGACATCGCCCAAGCCAGGGCAGTGGCAGTAGAGTAGCTCGCTCTAAGCACACCAGAAGAGCTGCAGCCCTGCAAAGACAGTCAGACCTGTTAAACCAACCTCCATGGCACACTGCAGGAGAATACTGCTGAATGTTTTATGACCATGTACCAAAATATTTATTTCCAGGCATGGTAATGCAGCACCAGCTTTGAAGTACTATGACACAGCTTCAGTCTGCACTGAACCATTCAAAATAAGTACAAAGACAATAAATTAGCTTTTTTGTTCAGTTCCCAGGGCAGCCTCTGCAAACAGCAGGGCACGCATGACATTACTGCTGTAAAATCTTCATGGATTTCTTGAGCCTGAAGAGCTTTGGCACTAACAACATGTGTTTGTCTATCTTTGCCACAGCCAGAAATTCTAGACTCTTTCCTAATCCAGCAGCACCACCAAAGGAGCTGATGATCCTTCCCATGCTGGATGATTATCGGCTCCAACATTTGGAAATGGTGCTCAGCGGTGAGCCAGAAGGCTCCTTACAACACATTACAGTCGCCTTATGTATTCACCACAGTTCATCAGCCCTCCTCTGCAAATATGAGATCGCTGTTGCTAAATCCTCCCTTGAAGGATCTTGAGATTCTGGCTTGGCCTACAGCCAGCCTTCCACCAGCAGCCAACACCCGGCCCCACCAGGTTTTCCTCTTTTCCCAGGGCACCTGGAGGAATTCCCTTCTGCTCTCCTCCTACCCACCACAGCTCCCCTGGTGAGAAACTGCTCTATGAAGCAAATATTCTCTCCCCATCTGGATTCAATGCTTTCTTCACAGAGACAGAAACAGTCTAATCGGGTTCAAAAATAAATAAATAAAAAAATATCCACCAGAAAATCAAAACCCCACCTCTCCCAGTCCTTGTAACAGCGCCTGGGAAAGCATGCCCAAGAACTCCTCCTCAGCCTGTAAAAGCACAGAGGCTGAGGTACCCCAGTGAGACCCTAACTTCCTTCCTAGGCGTAGGAGCTAAGAAAAAGGACCTCCAGAGGGCAAGTATGATGTAATGAACCAGTTCGAAGACAGAGGAAGGAATGAATCACAAGACAAAATATGAGCAAATAAAAGCTCTACATGGACATGAAAGCTCTTGTAGCAGAGACCAAAACGCCTCCTACAGAAAGACACAAATAATACTTTTACTGCCTTGTCTTTCCCAGCTTTGGGTAGAAACAGGCCATGAAGAAACAGATACATCAATGCTTCTTTGTTTGTTTGTTTGTTTTAAAAAAACAACACACAAAAAAAGACCCTTCTTAGCTGAGGAAAACACTTTTTTAGGCTCCAGGAATCCTGTTAAATCTCACAAACCTAAAACAAGCCTGCTTTATGCAGTAGGAAGATCTGACAGCATTAATAAAGGGCAACAGAGACACGTCAGGCTCATCTAGCATCCAGCCTTCAGAGAGCTCTGACAGGCAGCAAGAAGACTGCCCATCCCTGTGTGAATAGCTCCTAGAAGAGGCTGAAACTCAAAAAGGTTCCTACAAAGCAGTATTTGCAGGGCTCTGTGTTATCCCACCAAAACCTGCATGGAGGTGAGCGTGCATCCATCAGCGTTGTTTGCTCAGCTCAGGGAAACAGCACCTCCAAGTCTGTATCTGTGCTCCTCCAACCATCCCGTGCTCGGTGCCAGCAGGGTTCAGAGCCAGGAATATGCTCCATGGGATCCAGCACAGCGCGCCAGGAACACACACTGTCTGCATTTCATGTATAATACGAGGACAGGTCTTTTTCTGTCTTGACATCAGATAAGGGTGATGGAAAATAACACTGGAAAACAGCTGAATAAAATAGGAAGCGATACACAGCACAGACAGAGGAGAAAAGGACTGACATTTTATTTACTAGCACTTCACTGCTGTCTTCCCTCCCTGGGCAAAACAGACAAAGGACTCTGTGCTGCTGCAATCACATAATTCACTCTGGGTTGCTAAAGGCATTAATACCTGATGACACAGTCAGATTGATGGTTGGGCTAGACCTATTTTAATCCCGGCAGATTTAGTACATCTGCCACTCCCTGGGGAAGCTAGCAATGTGACAAAAAAGGAGCAAAGGACGAAAGTATCTGCAGGCTCTTTAATTCAGCTTTGCGAGGCCAAGTCTCCGGTACCTGGATGTGTTTCTGCTGCCTCTGTTCCTCTTTCCACATTCAACAACCAGTAAGAAAGCCATCAGAGCAGGGCAAGTCTAAATCAGAGGCTAGACTTTTAGTCCCAAGATGCCCTGGCAGAAGACAACTGGCTCCACGTTGTAAGACAGCATGGGCAGTGCTGAGCAGATGTTTTTTTACTGGCATGCTTTAATTCAGTAAGAACTGAGAGGTGATCGTCTATGTCATGAGAGAAGGGGGCCTCTGAGAGATAAAGTGTCATCTGTGCCCCAGTTTTTGCTTCCAGAAAGTTACCACACTCTCCCCAGCTTCCTGTGACCACCTTGCCCAAGCCAGTGCTCCAGCCTGAAGAGCTGATCTTCCTGCAGGCAGCAACACACACTGCCCTGCTCCACACAAATTGCAGCTCCGGGACATTTTAAGCTCAAATCCTCACCTGAAGAAAATAGCAACTCTCCATCTCAGAGCAGGAACTAAAATCCTAAATAATTTAGGCTTCTTCTAGAACACAGAAGCTTTTAACCATTATAAATTCAGCAGCTTTTCAAACAGCAGGTGATGCTGTGGTGAACTTCCAAGCAAACAGCAACCGAAATCAGGCTAATCTGCGTCTCTTTCATGCAATAGTGGTGACATTTTTATCATTTGCCCTCTTTCAGATTAGAGAATGGCAACAAAACATCACAAGAATAATTTCATTTTTAACTTCTGACATAATGGAGCTGCAAATTATTTTCCATGTGTAAGATGTCCCTTACAAAACAGCATTTGTTAGATTCCCTCAGACAACATCCTACAGTGCTTTAAAGCAAAACTGCTTCTAGCCTACAGTAAGAAGTGTCACTAATATTAGGACAACATGCCTTAAAATATGAAGCTTTAGTGATCTATGCAAACTTAACAGAAAAACAAAAAACAAACAAACAAACAAAAAAAAAACACAAACAATTGCCTCTCTGCTAGGGATTTAGGCTGTTCACCAACAGGCTACTTGCATACATGAGCCTTGTAAGCTGCAGCACCAAGGAACAGATTAAAAACAAGGGTTTTACTTAGGACAACAGCTTACAGATCTACAAATATTGATTTATTCACACCATACTGGTTGATTCACACTGTGGAATTGCTCTTCACCTCACAACAACAATAACCAGAACCCAGGCAACTTCTACTGAAAAGCAACACCGCAAATACGGATAATTTAGAGGAATACATCTCCTAAGATGCACTACTGATTTATCAATGCACAAGTTCACCGAGCAAATGTAAGTCAGCTCATCACAGGTGTTGTGCTTCTCTTTTGTGGGATTCACACATTCTTTGTAGCCCCAGGTGTGCAAACAAAGGTCAGAGTTCACAAGCTGTCTAGCAATCTTTGATACAAAATCCAGAAGTTTCACATATCTGGGACATTTCTATGGTCTTCCAGTGTTATGTCAACTTATTTCCTTAATAAGAGTCAATGACTGCAACATTGGCAGCTACTTTATCTGCTGAAAAAATATCTTAAAGAATATGGGGAAAGAAAGGACTTAAAGAAAGCTAGAACAAACAGCACAGTGCCCCAGAGGACTTCAAAATACTAATAAAAAAAGGAAGAGGACAAAAAGAGTCAGCTTTGGGCTACATCAGATACATCATCAAAATCAAGACTCCTATAAAGAACTCCAGTGCAATGACACCTGGTTATTGGCAGTGTCCGCTGCAAACACATAAAACAATGTCTATAATCTGAGGACCTCCAGAAAGTCAAAGAAGAAAAAAACTACTGAGATAATCCAAGAGAGATCCATACCTTTATTTAACTGGAGAGGGAAGGACACAAAGGTACTACCAAAAGAGCTAAGTCTTAGGGTGGCATTTCCAAGAAGGTGGTACAGTTTAGCATAGCATATAGCTATTCAGAGCTGGGAATAACAAAACAAAACCAGTTTGCCACTGACCCTGATGGTCAGTCAAAGCTCTCCAGTCTCTTCACAAAATAAAAACTTAATGTCCTCTTAATTACTGAAAAAAAAAAAAAAAAAAAAAAAAAAAAAAAACAGCAAGAATTTAGATATTTTAAAACTAATTCAGACAACAGTAATAAAAAGTAATAAAAACCATTAGCTCTGGGCAATCCTAATACCGTCGGGTATAATTTAGAGCCCTTATGACAGACTCACATGGCAGAAAAGACTTGAACTCCGTCTCCCAACACTGGGAAATGTTCTTTAAGCACCAACTTGGACTGAGCTGATACTATCTGTGGATGTCCATTTCAGCTGCCCCCTCTATTCATGCAGAGGCTGACCTATTCAATACTTAAACAACTGTGAGAAAACTGCAGCTCTGTGCTCTTCTGTTGTATGGATTATTACTGTGAAACATCAAAACAAATGCCATGGAGGAGAACTAGAGATATTCCTTCCAACATCAGAACACCACAGAAGTGAACTACAAACATTCCCTCATCAGAAAGTCTGCTCACTTTGTGTCATCAAGAGTTTGGAATATGGCTGCCTTAAGCTAGAGAGCAATTTTCTCACAGAAGTTTTGGAATTAAACAAACATATCTAACTTACAATTTAGAAAAAAAGGCCTTTCTTAGAAGTGCTAACAGATGAAACAGATCTCACAGCATGGAAGCCATTTGGTCTATACCACAGAAGGCCTTTAATGAAAGAATTCACATAGGTTTAGATTAATTCTAAACTTATTTATATAGGAGTAACAAAACTTTATAGGTGGTTCATATGTAATAGCTATGCCACTTGAGCAGTTTTGCTGTCTGTTTATAAGAACGTTCTTTATTAGCTTGTGAGTATTCTAGTGCTAGATCATGAGACAATTGAGTCATTCAGATAGTCCTCATTGTTCACATGGATGGAAAACATCTAAAAAAAGACTACAGCAGGCTCTTTATTGCAACTAGAAAAGCAACTAGTAGTCCAATGCACAATACTAATATCTGCAAAAGAGTTTAAGCTTGATCTTCTTGTTCCTTGTCAAGAGATAAAGGAGAAAGACCAATTTGTATTATTCAAATCCTAGAACTTCAGATCTATAAGATATTATCTATGATCATTAAACAAATACTAAATCTAAAGTTGTTGCTACTGCTTTATTCCATAGTTTACAAAACTGTTCAAGCTTTTCTGCAAAACTTCCAGGATGTTCTGTTGTAGAGAGGGATGACAACAAAAACAGGCAAACCCAACTTACTTGCAAAAGCTGAAGCTTTTAACACAAGAGACTGAAATTTCAGTTCCAACTCATCCGTACTGAAATTCCTGGTTGTAACTAGTCAGAGATGTTAGTTCTGCAATGTGGAAGACCATGAGCAATACCCTCCCTGCTCTGCCCAGTGTTAACAGGCACTTAAACACTGTTTTTCCGTACCTGGAGTGCTTTAAGTATTAGATAGTCTACCAGTTAAGAAATAATCTTCCTCCTGGTTTTAGCCTCACTGCAGAAGGTACCTACTTTATCCACATGCAGAAGAGAAAAGAACTTCCCAATGTTTAAGATACTTACATATCAAAGTACTTCCTGAATTATTTTAAACATAATTTACTTCCAATGTCCAGAGAACAGAATTAGGAGACACTGAAAGAAAGCTGAATTGATTCAACAACAGAAGTTTTACTTCATACAAAAACACCAGACTACCACAGAATTATTATTTTTTTAAATGGATACATGATACATGAAACTTAATTGCTGGCAGCACTGCAATAAAGTTAAGTTTGTTATAAACTCTCATATAGAGCCAGACAACATTCTCAGATTTTTTATTTTTTTGTCTTTTAAAGCAAGTTAAGACATTTGGATTATTTTTATATATATATATATATATATATATATATATATAAATAGACGTTCTTCTGAACTGGAGGTCAATTTCACATTTAATAACCTTGTACCTGTAAAGTTAGGTACTCAACAACAACAAAAAGATCAATCTATATTTTCAAGCATTGTTATCAGCATTGTTTCTAATGTTATACAGCTGGAAAATTGCATTGAAAGCAAACACTAAGATAAAGCCAAAGATGGCTGCTCAAAGTGCTGAGACAAGCGGTTTGCTCTGTCTTCTGCATGTTTTGCTCACCACTTTGTGACCGATGCTACAACTGCCACCAACAGCACTATTCTTCCTGACTTGTTTTTGACTCAGCGAAGTTCCCCAATCTCACTCTATGGTGCTCTATGACCAACCACATGAGCACTCTTTGCAGTTTTTTATACCAACCACTGAGAACTCTTTGCAGTTTTTTCTACAGATTGCAAAAGCTTTTCTTCAAGCAAAGAAAAAACAAAGACAAAAACACACCACACCAAGAAAGCCCTTCTGATGAGAGAGGAAACAAAGGAGAAGGGTCTAATAAGCTGTTTGACAAGACAGTAGCGTCTCATCACCATGTAACATGCCATTACCGCACTGAAGACTACCAATAGCAAAATAGATTAAAACAGTCACTGAAGACCCAAGTATGTGACATTCATAACAATATTCATCAGCTCTCAGGTGTAATCCTCCCAATTTTTAAAGAAAATTTACACACTTTCATATAGTATCACAGCACATTTTAAGATCTTCAACCTTTTGTTTTGCTTGTGGGGTTGTTTTTTGTTGTTGCTGCTGTTATAAAAGCACAGGCACAGTGTCACCTAGATTAATCCCTTGTTTTCCAGACACTGAAAGCTCAAGCATTTTGAAGGTAACTGATTCTACCAAAGAATCTACAGGATGAGAAGAAACAGATGTTTATCTTCTGTTTCCTCTGGGTTTCAACAGGGTATGAAAGAAAGAGGTGTTAAATAAACCCCCAAAAGTATCCCTCTATAAACTTTTGTTTGAACTAGAGCATTTTGTTAGTAAGAACATCCCACTGTAAAAATTTCAGTGAGAAGCCAGCAGACACCTTTAACAGCCTGTTTCAAGAGACAGTATTGTGAGCTGTTACAACTATACCAGCACTATTACTTCTGCAATAAGCCATCTAACTGAAGTCATTTCCCCTCTTTGTTACATTTCTCACAGATTATTAAACTAAAACAAGCAACCTTTTAACCTCTTAAGAGAGTAAGAAAACAGAATACTATGTTTTCTGATAGAGCACGTACAGTTTTTGGATGAAGCTTCTTTGGTTTTCATGGCTTCTCTAGCCTTCTTTAACAACTGGTTGTAATGCAGACTGGAAAGATATGACCTAAATCATACTATTCTTACCTGATAATATGTTATGGTATATCCAGAAATGGTCCCAGCTTTCCTGACAACATTGCTGTGCCACAAGCAGAAGTGTCCCCTGCTATCCATAGTACCCCACATGTCCCTTTCAGAGTCACTGAACACCAGGATAAAGGTCCCCAATGAGAATTGGCATGCTTTGTACCTAAAGTAATAGCTTTACCTTTGGAACTGCCAAAACAGGTATTTGTTTCCTAAAAAAGGATCACTGTACCGTACCTTATCTTTAACCTTCAGTCAAGAACGGGGACTAGAGATTTAAATATGCACTGTGTGTATACACTGTACTGTAACATAGTGCACAGGTGTTAGAGGTGGGTCACTTTCTACGGGGAGGCCAAAGAGAAATAAAGGAAAGAGCACTAACCAAAAGCATTTTAGAGGAAGTTCCACATCTAGTTCAAAATGAAAGGTAACTGGTTTTCTCAAAAGTACATTAAGACATTGCAGGAAAGATACAAGTACATTCTGACATGTAGTTAGCAAGGTAAGAAGTAGTAAAAAATATTTTGTGCAATAAGTTAGTTTTTTCTTAGCAGTAAAGACAGTGTTGTAACCAGTAAGCCACAGAACTTGTAGAAATACCTTGATCCACTGGAAAAGCACCAATGAAAAATGCAGAGGTAAGAAAAAGAAGTCTTATGAATGTTTTAACATAAACAAGTAATGAACAGCCGCAAATACGTCTCCCCAGTTCTGCAGACACACTAACAGTACGCTCTGTCTCACTTTGTCAAGGGTATTCTGGTTTTAAGTCATTGCTTTAAGCAAATGGAAAATGGTTAGAGCAGAGAACAGATATCATATCACAGAAATGCCTGCTATTGTTTCATTCCTGAAGTGATGCTAGAAGCAACATTAACTACTGAGCTAGACAATTAATGCATTAATAAGGTAATTAATTCCCTCCCAATCCCCCAAAGTCCCACAGCAAGAAGTTACATTTCTGACACTTCAGGCAGAGCATATGTGCAAGAAATAGAAGTGAGGTACAACTGCCTCATTGAACAAGCCTAAAACTGTGGAGTTAACTAACTAGTTAACAATGAAATAAGAGAATGAAAGCTTTAACTAGATGCAATCATTAGAACAAAGAAGTACTATAATATCAAGGCAACAAAGAGAAGAAGAAAATACTGAGCCCCATTCTACGTGGTACCAGCTGGCATCATTGCAGCTCATTTAAAAAAAATTAAAAAAAAAGATCATTTGTCTTTTCTTCAAGTTTAAGACATCGTACCAGAGAACATCCGAACAGCCAAACAATATTTTTATTGTACTGCTAAAAAACTATCTGCAAATGTGAAGATGAGAAAAAAAGAAGTCTTTCTTAAAACAGTGAATTACTCTATCAGAAAGATTGCATGCGTAAATGGAACATTATACTAATGCTCTGTATAAGTTAAAAAGCCATTAACTCAAAAGTCTAACATACCACCCAATTTTGGAAGCCGATCCAGTACAGGAAACAGGTTTCTTAAGACAAATACTGAAATGCAGGTATTCGACTGGCAAAAATAAGATGCTAAAGAATTTGTTAAAGAATCACTCTAAGTGTTATGGCCAATTTGGAGTTATAGTCACATTTTTATGGCAGCAAATATAATACTTCAAAGATACACAGCCACATTCTTTATTAGCTTGGAAAAGATGAATCACAAGATAGAAATATGTTAAACTTGCAAAAAGGGTGGGGAAGCACTAAATACTTTAATGCATGGAAAGTACAGTGCGGGTGCCATGCTAGATTTAGAGAAAAAAATTACATTTAAATTTCTAGTTTCTACTTTATTGCTTATCACAAATTTCCCTGACCCGACTAATTAAGACATTATGTTCCTAGCAGTATCACTCTACAATTTTATATAAAAGAACTGCATATATAAGCTCATAAAATACTGTCAGGTTACACCTAAACTAACATTAGTTCAGGCAAATATAAATTAAAGCAACAAAGTGTTTTGTGCTACATCTTATACTTGTATAAGTGAAGACCTGATTTATGACAGCAAATCTTGAGCAAAGCACTCAGTCATGATTGATATCCAGGCACTTGACACACAAAAGAGCAGGAGGCAAAACATTAGACTCGCGTTATGAGTGCAGAAAATTAAAAACATACTGCCACAGTACCCAAGTGACTGGTCAGAACTGTTTTACTCAGCAATTCCAGACTCAAATTCGTAACATCTGGTTGGCTACAGCACCTCTTTCAGAAAGACATCTGCTATTCACTCAGGGGACACAGGGCTTCCCAGTGATCCTCAGTATCTTTCAAAGAAGGCTTTTCAGTAATTAAAAGTGGTTTTTAATTCAGCAAGTATGCACTGATTCTTAGGAATCTAAATTAGGCTTCTAACCCTCTTGAAAAAGACCTGGAAATTCTTGTGAATAGAAACCTCATCTGAACCTCTTCTGTCCCCTGGCAGAGACAAACTAGCACCAGGTGCCCTGACTGGCATACACAAGGAAAACAGACCCGATATGAAGTCCTTAAAAACACTGCCAGATTTTGCAACACCATCTGCCACAATCTGTTGCCATTCCTCCCTTGCCATACATGCAGACACACAAACTAACAAGTTTGAATAATTTCATCTCCAAGTGTAGCAGTAGTATGCAGTGATGGAAATATAAAGACAGCTGACACTGAAAGGGTAGCTACCACAAACCTTCCAGAAAAACCTGTTACTCCGCATGACTCTTTTATTTATTTATTTTAAAGCCATAACAGATGAGCTTTAATCATTACTTACCTCAGCGTGGCTAAACAGCAAAAATTACATCTAAGTTTCATTGCCATACTTCTTTTTGTTACTGTTAAAACCTCCTTATGCTTCACTGGAAAACAGAACAGACTACATACTCTAAGTGCTGGGTAACCTGAAGACAGCAACTAGAAAAAACAAGACTTCTCTCTGTACTCCTTGAAACCAAAATCAATGGAAGTTCACAGAATTTCTGTTGCAAAGCTGTCCTTCCAAGAAAGGAAACAATGCAGTCATCTAACATATAAACCTAATTTAAGTTCCACTACAGAGTATGTACAAATACTTTCAGAATACTCACCAGAACCAAAAGATGATAGGCTTTGGTGTCCATTTCTTCCAGAAGTACCTATGATGTTCAGAAAAGAAAGCAGAATTACACTTCAAGCCAGTGAAGGGGAGCATATCTTTTGAGATTCTTTCCACATAACCTCCTGCAGTTTCAGTTGCTTCCTTGTGACGGCTGATAGCTTGTTTGACAGAAAGATTTGTCATTTTAAGGTTAATCTATCTGGAAAATGGATGATGAATTCCTATTAAGCCGAACAATGTTTCCATTACAATTATCACACTTCATTTAAGCCAGGTAGCACTGTTTCATTTTACTCATTCATATAGAATAGGAGAGTGATTAATAAGTAATAGAAGAAAAAAATATTATCCATACCACTATCATTTTATTTATTTATTTATTTATTTATTTTACAGTCATACACTTCATTTATTTTATTTGCATGGAGTAGCTATAAATAACAGCACTCTTAAATGTGGTACCAATCAAGTCAGATATAAATGAAAACACTGAGAAGGTTAATCTACCCTTACTGTATTGTTTTAGAGTCATCTAAGAACCTCATCCTTTTGAATGATATGAATTAAATGAAGGCACCTTTTGCTAGATATAAGTGCAAATGTAATGAGCAGAAGTTTACAGAAGGTCTGTTTACAACACCTATCGGATTGAGCTTTCTTCACACTTCAGAAATAGCATGCGATCCCACAGCAGGTATATCAATAAGAAATTATCTGCTTTGTACCACAATTGTAATTGTTTCCCTTCACCTCACTCAAGCAAATCAAACTTTTCTCCCAAACTGAAAATTCTATGTTATGGAACTTTTCAGAGAAATCACATCCACTCTTTTGATTCACTCTGGTAGTTAATCACAAATTTCAAATAAAAATTAACAACAAAGTAAACACCTGATACAGAAATGGAAAGTCAAGTACATGTTACCCTAAACAGCCAAAGCTGATCAGCAAGCTCTCACAAGCAAGCTTAAACAAAAGCCTGGGAAAAGCTAGTCGGAGATTTGTCTTGCAAGTACACAATCTTATAAGAAGGTTTCAGAAAAGCGTTTAACTGATGTTATCAAGTGCACCAAGTCCTCATGGGATGCAAGTTTCAAGCAGACATGAAGTGTCCCGACTTTTACCCACGGATAAACAAGTATATAAGAAACACTTTGCAGAGCCAGTCTCCAATACTGTGAGCTACAGGTGAAGGGAGCGGACTATCTTAATTATTCTAAAAAGTTGTAGAGCATAGCCGCTCTTTTTCAAGACAGATGGATTCAAGAATGTAAATGAAAAATTTACTTTACCCAACAGCTGATTGCCTCTAGCCTCGCTGAATTTCCTTGCTGTGTGCATGGCCCAGGTGATTTTGTTATGCATTGGTTCAAGGAAGCAGACCTTGCTTTGGCTCCCAGAAGTAGAGGCTTAGATCAGGTTTAAATGTACAGCTACGATGGTAAGTAAAGACATGCCTACCATCACATATTTACAGTTCAATACCAGATGCACAAGTCCACTTGTGCCCCACAAATACTAAGAGACATTATCTAGAAAATTTAGTTACATTTTAAAATTGTTTTTACCAGAACACACCATGGAATAAATAAAATATAATTTCAATAAAGCTTGTAAGTAGAAGAAAATGTCAGTGAAGACTTCAACTTAGCACTAAGATCAAATTACCTAAGTCTCAGAACAGCAACGAATACAACTCAGGTACATAAAAGTTGGCTGAAAGCGACTTCTGGAGGCCAGGTAGCCAGCCTCCCACTCAGAGCAGGGTCACCACCAAGACGAGATCAGCTGGCCATGTCTAGCTGAGTCTTGAAAGCCTCCAGAAATTGAGACTCTACGGCCCTGCTGACAACCTGCTCTTGTACTATGCAATCCTCCTCATAATTTCCTTCCCCAAAGGGAGAGCCTTCCACTCCACAATTTATGATTATTTCTTATTGCTACATCATCTGGTACTCCTGAGAAGAGTTTGGCATCATCTTTGCAACTGTTCAAGAAATTGCAGACTGTTACAATACCTCCCCTTACTATTCTTTTTGCCTGACTGAAGAAACCTAACTCCTCCAAACTCTCCTCATGGCTCATGTGCTCTGAGACTCTATCTTCCCAAGCCCCTTGTTTCAAAATAGCCTTCATGAAGTGGGGAAGCCCCAAAACACAGAGCAGTCCAGGTGGAGCCTTCACCAGTGCCAAGCTGAGGGAGAACACCAACTTCTTTTGGCCATACTGCTCCTGCAGGTGCTGAAGGCATGCTTCTAGCACCCAGGTCACTGAAGAGGTTGAACAATGCATAATTGCATTGGAGATATTGGGCCTGACAAAAAAAAAAAAACCATCAGCTTGACAGGCAGCCATATAATTCTTGTTTGTTTCAGTGATACACAGTTTCTGGCAGTGTCTGTTTCTTTTCATTGTTTACCATTTTAAAGCATGTCATTACAGCATTTGGCCAGCTTAAAACTTAAGCCTAAAGCAGGAGCATAGTATTTAATTAGGTTTATCCAATTACAATAACCAGTTCACCACAAAGATGGTCGGAAGCAAGCTGATTATAACTAGGATTTAAGAGAGAGAGAGCACAAGCTTATTTATCTCCTCCCTTTACGTCTTCAATTTTGGTCAGAAGGAATGAGTTGTCAACTGCTGTTTGTGGCTTGACTTGGAAAAGCACTGAGACAGGGCTGCTCTATCAGCCAACAAACATCCACATTTAAACTAAGTTTCCTTTAGCATAAGATGAAGAAACACAATTGCCTTTTCTCCACCGCAAAAGAGAGCAGACATCTAGTTCCCCTCAATCAGTCGAAAGAATATCAAGAAAAAGCATCACAGAGAAATGAGTTGTTTGTGTGATTCTTCCCTTTGAATAGTGTGAAAATGCCATCCAGGCAAGATACTTTATCCAGGAATACCTCATTTAAAGTGATAACCCCATCTGTTTTCTGTTCCAAAAGGGGCAAAGATTATCTAAAGTCTGCATGATGAAAAGGACAACAATACGTAGTAGATAAATTCAAAGTATGTCTACCCTGCGGGTCAGCAGCAGCTACAGAGCCTGTGCCTGAGCTTTGTGACAGAAAAGAAAGCCAGTAGAACAACGTAAAACCCAAGTGATGACATGTACGACATAAAGTGCATTTAGTCTCCGTACCATGCAAAACATAGCCATATTGTTCCTGTGTAAGTCCATACCACAGTGCAGACCTTCTCTTTTGCATTACATACCCAATCAATTACAGTTCAAAGGACATTTTAGCCTTATTATGAAACCTTACAAAACTTAAGGCCCCACTGGTGTCATTTTACTCCCTCACAACATCTGCCCAGACCACTGCTCATTAAAATAAGCACTGCTTCAGTACGCAGCCAAGTGCAAAAGGTAAGGTACCACAACAGTGGTAACTTCAGTTTCATTCTAGTTACAAACAGATCCAGATACCTTTCAGAGTTGTTTTCAATGAGTGTAATCTAGGTCTTGGTACTGCTTTCAAAGAGACAGATCCAGAAGCATCATTCTGGCAGGCTGGTTTTGAAGGCCATTCTTCATTCTTGATGATGATCGTGGCATTTGTAGCTAACAACACAGAATGACAGAATTTGCTCTAGGCAGTATCTACCTTGTGGAAAATTAAATAATAAAGTAAGCCTGTTTCACTTGAAGTTAAAGTTACAAGAAACACAAGGTGGAATAAAAATATTACGCTACATAAAAAATATTATGCTACAGTTGATCAGCCTGTACAGAAGATATAAGATTAGTCTCAAGACATTACAAACACTTATTTGAACAGGACATACAGCTTTGAACTTTGCAAAAGAGGTAGGCATATGCAAAAGAATATTGATCAAGAATCACAAACAGAAGCCTAAGCACGCTGTATAAAGCAAACAGAATACATTTCAGTTGGAGTAAACCAAGAAAGAACATCAGCAGTATGTGAAGCCATTCTGGCCACAGAACCAATTGTTAAAAAAAAAGTCAAATTAAAAACTCAGACAGCTGTCTCAAGCAACATCTTTCCTTGTTTTCTCTCCTTTGTGTAAAGAGCTCTGTTTCAGTGATATCATGAATGTACCACAAGCACTCCTGCCATCCTCCTTGTGAAGAACTAAAAATGGGTGAGCCCAACTCCATTCAGCAGCTGCCAAAAAAAATTTAGGAAAGGTTCCTGTAGTTTGTATTTGTAAGAGTCACCTCCTCAGTGACAGCAAGCCTCAGATGATGATCCCCCAATACATACTCCTCTCTCCAAAGAAGAGTTGAAGTCATACAGAAAAAAAAAAAAATATATATATATATATATATATATATATATCTCCCCACAGAAAGGGGCACGTAGACCCAAATAGGAAAAATAGAACAATAACCAATTTGTACCTCAGGTCAAAATCATGTTTCCAACTAAGAGGGTGGATGCTGCACAAGACATTTTATTCCATTTCAGAGGAACTTGGGAGAGGTTTAGTTTAGTGTCACAATGACAACTTAGTTGAAAAAAGAAAACAAACTTGGGGAGAGGCAATGCATTCTTTTAGTATTGCAGCAAAAAAAAATATGAAAATACTTCTGTAGTACTGATTGAGTATACTTTGGTTCAGCTACTCAAAAAATAAGTATACTGACAGATTAAAAGCAAGCAGTTCACATCACATTTACCAGAGGATAAGCAAAAACTAACTCATATTGGAACAGTTTGTCACACCATTGCTTTTTTCACAAGTCAGTTGGGAGCAGAAGGGGTGTGTGTTGAAAAAGGGGTTCATGCAATACCACATTTTACCTCATATTTTAATGAGGCTGATTTTAAGGTAATGAGAACTATATATCTAATGTTGTTCATCAAAAGATGGAACACACAGCCTTGAGATTATTCAAATGTCAATTTAAACACGCTAGCATAAACGGTATAATTAACTGCTTCAGAAAAGTGTTCTTGGCCAGGAATCAGTACATCTACATCAGAAGGATGGACAAAACTGCTTTTTCTTCCCCTTTGAGAAAGGCTCTCCCTCTGAAAGCACAAAAGCTAAACATTTGCAAAATAAATTTATTTATACACGAGGAACAATTTGCATAATAATCAATGCTGCAGTTACTCTGGTAAGGTCTGACCCTGACCTACATCAGATGATTCAAACTAACTTGTTCTAGGAAAGCATCAGCTCTGAAACAGTCGTCAACTTTTCCTGTGAGTTTTTGAAAATCTAGGATTTTTGCTCAGAGTTCACTGCAAGCAGTTAAATACTGCCTACAAACCGCTGCGCTATATTTTCCAATAAATCACAAGCGTGCCACAGAATTAACACTTCAGTGGTAAGAGCACTCCTGGTGCAGAACCACTTATGCACTGCTTGTTGTATTAGAAGCTCTGGAGTCACCTAAAAAGAGCTAAGAGCAAAAAAAAGAGGGAGACTTGCAAAGTTTCATTATTATATGACTCAAAGACAGTTTCTCATAGAATTAGCAGTAGTTATTGCAATCTTGATGAAATACTGACAGACTTGAAACGGTCTCATTTAAGAGTTAAGAGTTAAAGGGTTTAAATACTCACTGTAAGAATTTTAATGAAGTATTGGCAATATGGAAATGAAGCTCAAGGTCAATTGCTAGGATCAGCTTCTTTTAACTTCTGAAACACTACTTCCTTTGTATGTAATTATTCTAATGCAATTGAAGTTTGAATTCTTGCTCAACCTCAGAGTTTAAACATTTCAGTATGTTCGATCATAGTATTTTCAGCTCACAACTAAAACCAAGTTTGTTAAAAATTCACATTTTTGAGGTTCAAACTGACAGCTTGTATGCAAAATATGCTTTTAATATCAAGAACATTTCAAATTTTATTTCCAAATTTCTCAGTAAGAGTCTCTCTAGAGAAAAGAATCATAAAACTTAAATGATCGTTAGACAAAAGAAACTAATGCTGCCACAGGAAACAACCAATCCAAGGACATCCCATAACAAAGGGCTAAGCTGACACAGCAGGAGGAACATTCTCTTTTCTAAGTTTCTTCCTGCTAACAAGAGGCAAACTCCTTAATCAAAACAAGCGAAAGGAGTTTGTCAATTTAATGTAGTCGTGAGGACCACAATAGTTTGTTAGAAATTTCATTACATTCACAGAGTAAATCTTCCATCCCAATATTTGTGTCACCTGCCAATCTAATAAAACCACTTTAGTTTTACAGACAGACTTTTTTCTGACATTATTGCATAGTAGACTAAATGAAAGACTAGAAAAAAAGGAACAGCACTGCACATAAAACATTAGGGTAAAAAGTAAAATTACTCTCTATACAATTTGATTCAAAGTCATATAAACTTCTCTATGCTAGCATATGAATCTAATGTAACCCAAATTCATTATGCTCACAAAAACTGTCTATCAGACTTAAATCATTCTTACGAATTTCAGCAGTTTAACCAAAGAAAGTTCTCTCAGGGAAAAAACATCAGCAAATTAAAACATTTCATACATCTACCAACATCCATAAGATAAGACAGAATACAAGCTTTAAAAGAGAAATAAAAAGAAACACAACCTACTTCTCTTCCCAGTAAACGAGGCTAACAAAGGAATAATACAAAAGCTGTAAGATCCCACTACCAGCAGTGTCAGTAAGGTAACATCATAGTGGCTTCCTGAATCAGTCCGTGGTGTTAGTGTAGAATTGATGAAAATATCGGGAGAAAAATTAGTTTCTGTGCAACTGCGGAGTCCTCCTGGTATAGTCATTTAAAAAAATCAAAGCAAGCTTGAAGCCAAGGAGACTGCAGCCATATTCAACCTCTCATATTGCTGTTGCTTGCTCTTCGTGAATCAGAGTGGAAAAAATTGTAAGCTTCGAGGCGGTGGACAAAACAGATTAAACCAGCTAGCAAATCACTCTAAATAAGGAGCCATCAGTTTGGATGCTTAATCTGCATACATTTCTTTGTTATGAAGCAATGACCCTTTCCTTTGTTACATGAGAAAGTAAAATGAAGAGAGGACAAAGCTGCTTGGGAATTCCAGATACAGTTCTACAACTGAACAGCAGCAAAAGTCAACATGGCTGTCAGGGCAACAGAACCAGCCTGATGACAGAAAAACATGCAGTGCATGTTTTATTACAGATACTCATTCCTTTGAGGAATAAGTTAGCTTTTCATTTTTAATGAAGACACTTCAGGGAAAAAAAGAACACAAGAAAATTTAGTTGTTATATATGTATGCATGCATGCGCATACATAAACTGCAGTTGTACGTTAAAGCACAAGTTTTTTTTTTTTTTTTTTCCAGTCCATCGAAGACGGATTTCAAAGACAGCTGGCACAAAGGAAATGCCTTTGCCCAGTCTCCAAGATGAAACAGATGATGCAACAGTAACAGAATATTTGAACGTGCTCATTTGAATATGTCTAGCTGGGAATACTGATACGTCTGACAGAGTTCATCATGTGTTATTTCCTTCACATTTTTACCCCTGTAACTCCCACAACAGCTGTTACAGACCCTAGGTAGAGCTTCAAATTAAAGATAGTTCTGTTTTTTTTCTCCCCAGTTTTGATCAAGATAGATTTGCTTCAGGTCATACAGCAGTGCTTACGGTTACAATAAAAATGATAAATGCCATTCAAAGTTATACGTTCTAAAAGCAATTTCACTTACCTGCTTTTGATCTCATCTTCATGTTTTGTCCCAGAACTCTAGAAGCAGATATGATCTAGCCCAACAAGAGCATTTAGTATAAAACAAACCTGTAATGTGCTGTTCCAAATATTCTGACAAGTATGAAACTATATGTAAATACAAGGAAACTTCTACTCTGGAACACCTGCTAGTTCTGTGACATTTCATGGTGGAAGAGGAGCTGTACTGATATCTCTATTCAACAAATAAAAATCCAAGGCTCCAAGTTCCTTCAGATGACATGTCTGCAGAAGGAAAGTTGTAATCTAAGGAGCAAAAGAGTAAGGTCTAGAAGTAATAGTAAGTAAGAAGTAAGAGGAAGTAAATGAAAGTAAAAAGTAAGACAAGAATTAATGCAGGATTCCTTTCAATGGGATTTTTCAACACAGTTATTGCTGGGTAACAATTATAACTCATTACACTGACAGATACTTACAGTTACTGCTGAAAAGACTTCTCTCACTCTGAGTGCTGCTGAGCAATGAGATGCTAGGTGTCCTCTCCAGCACTGATCTTTTGACAGGCACTTTGGATTTGGGTAGAGGTTTACTAGAGCTAGCCCGGGAGGCTGAGGAATTTTTCATGGAGACATGCTTCTCTCTTGGTGAAGATCCTACACCTGTCAAACGGCAGGGGGAAGGAGTTGGGGGGAGAGGTGAGAAGAACAAAAAACAAAATGGAAGAGAAGCTTAAGCAGTTGCCTCTTCTACATATATGCATACAAAAAGAAAAATTTATGTATATTAAAAATTATATGCAAAAGAGACATAATTAATTTATATTGACATGGTAAATAAAAGAAATGCCTTATAGTTTTTAAGCTCCTTCACATAATCACAGAATTGTAGGGTTTGGAAGGGACCTCTGGACATAATCTGATCCAAAGCCCCTGACAAGCAGGGTCAACTAGAGCATGTTGCACAGGATGCCATCCAGGCGGGTTTTGAGCATGTCCAGAGAAGGAGACTCCACAGCCTCCCTGGGCAACCTCTCCCAGTGCTCTGTCACCCCATTTCCTTGAAAAAAATGCTGTAAATCAGCAAAACAGTTCTAAAGACGTAAGAATTCAATTTTACCTGCATGTTCAACTCAGGACTAAATCAAAATCTATACAGACTGGCCTTCATGGCTAACATTTGCATGCACGTCAAGTTTTTCTTGCATTCTACTACCTCTGTGTACTAGGGTTAGCTGTACTGGCCATCCCATAAAATATTATCTTTGGCTCAAAGATGATCCAAGAAAGATCCTTTTGTTTCTTTTCACCTCCAAACATAGACATGATTTTTCCCCTCTGACAGAGCACTGGCAGAGTGCTAAAAGATAGTTTGCTTTACAAGAGTATCAGATTGTGCCGTATGCACATAAATATACTTTAAAACCAACTAGTTCTGCAAAACTAGTTAAACAGCACTCCCTGGAACTAAGTTCTCAATGGCCAACTGCTGCAGACACATTTTTGCATTAATTGCTGTTTTCATTTGAGCTCTTGAATACAAATGTCCAATAGCTAAATTAATCAACCTAGTTAAGTTGAGAAGTGTGCCATCTTCAGACAGGAGCTGGCTTTTGTACTACTAACGAACTGAACTGAAATTTTCTTGCTGAAAGTGTAGCTGGTTTATTACACTTCATTTATTCCTGAAAAGCATACACCCAGACTAAAACTACAAAGGTCCAAAAGAAATTATGTATACACAGGCTTGTCTTGCAAGCACTGCGTTGACTAATATCAGCTCTGACTTAAAATTTAGATGCCAATGTTTTTATATAGTACTCCAAATAACCATGGAAAAGCACTCATAGTTCTTGTACAGAAACAAGAACAGAGACATGATAGACAGACTTAGGTATCATTCATATACAAAAATCTAATATACAAAATATCTTGACTTCTGACATTATTGCCATTTTCAAGTTTGACAGACAGAGCTCATCTTAAGGAGAGATTATTACAGCATTTCAGATCTTACTTTGAATACTCAATCTTCTCTTTAAATACAGTACTCTTTCCTTTATTCTTGCCGCTATAACCCTATTTCAATTATGCTTAAACTATGTGAGAGAGAGTTGAAACATGACAAAATTAGCTAGTAATTCCACTTTATTCAACATCAGTTTTGCTACAGAGACTCCACTCTTGAACACCAATGATTAAGAAACCATCAGTTTGCACCAAGACCTAGAAAGCGTGGCACGAAGGGGATTACATGAAGATTTAGGCAACAGAAGCACTTATGCCTAATGTCTGCATTTCAACAGTAGGTGGTGTGACAGGATTAGCTAACGCCTGGAAACATCCTCTGTCAAGTACACAAAAGTCTGAACAGCACTAGGAAAGGAAGATGCACCCGTGCTATCCCCTGCTGTTCAAGTCAACCCAGTAATAAGAGAGAAACCCTATCTCAGATATATATCTAAGCTAAAGATACAGTAAGATCTTATGTGATACCGGTCACTGAAAAGGACACACAAGTATCAGTGAGTCATTAAACATGCTTTACACCAGGCCTCCCTTAGGATCTGCACTTCTACTACTTGTTTGGCATTACTCTGCAGAACTGTGACATGGTATATGGCTTTGGCCATAGTAGCCTGGTATTAAATACATGACAAAATTATCAGCCATATTCTAGAATTCTGTGTAATTCATTACAATAGACTTTTGATTATATCCAATTTGCCAAAGAGCATCCAACCCTTTTTGATGCTATGAGGACAGCATGAACCTCGAGCTCACCCTCATGGAAGTCACCTCTGAACCAGAGCGCTCCAGGCAACAACTCTGAAATCATTTATTTGATGAAAAAATCAACATAGAATTAAAAAATAAACAATTTCACTACATCACAGAACAAGTCTGACAGCTTTCTAAAATTTGCACAGAAACAGAAGCTTATTCTATTAATGGATCAACATACCAGAAAACTAACTAATCCAGTCCAGTCAAAAAATTCCTTTTCTAAATAGCCTCTTAGTGAAACAAGGTAAAAATTAAACTTCACAACCAATCCCTCCTGAATGTCACAACCCCTAAAACAAAACAAAACAAGGCTGCTGTACAAACACTGCAGGTTAGGTTTGTCTGACTCCATAAGTTAAAGGTTTACATTTCAAAAAGGTACCTTTTGGAACAAATGCTGCAGCTATGGTTTAAAGGTGAGGGTGGCATGCCCAATTGCTACCGTGACAGGCTCTAAGTTCATCCACTTCAAAAGACACAGGAAAGAAATCCTGTTTTCTATACAGTGATTTTCACTCAAGAGGGATAGAGGCAAGCATGTGAGAATGCTCAGTCTCCTCCTGTACAGCATGTTCCATATATAAAAAATGATTTCCAGCCAGCTCAGCTTCTTTGCTGAAGCTGGAATGTGGCAGTACTCTAAACCAGCTGTGAACTCAAACGCCTTCAAGTGAGCACAGCCAGCTCCGTGGTGTCCAGCTTCAGAAGCAGGTCAAACAGACGACCTTTGTTCTTTCCTTGGTTTTGCTGCTTGTTGCTTTCCTATAAGGTTTCTGTTAAAATAAGTACTCAAGCACACAAATACATTTTTCAAAAGCCCTCCTTGAAGAGCTTATTTTAAGTCATGACACAAGATCATTAAGCACTTACTCTAGGTGCTATTTCAAACAATAACAATGTTTTTAACAAAGTAGCTTAAAAAGTACCATTCCCTAAGCAAGGAGTAGCACAGAATTAAATGAAAATGTTTTGAAGATGGGGACAATAAGATATTGTTTATAAACAGAAGTACTGGAAACATGCACAAAAGGAGGATATTTAGTGAACCATTATGATAAAGACAACAAGCAATACCATCAAAGTAGCTGGCTTTCATCAGTTATTTAATCTAGTCATTGAAGTAGAACACTAAAAATATCACATTCCTCTACAGTGGAATAATATACTGGCAATTCTTTAGAAAAAAATCTCTACGCAACAACTACGTTCTATCAAGTATGTTAAAGTGTTTTTGTACTGGAATGGAAATAAGCAAGGAACATAGCCCATTTTTCAAGTACTTCTGAAATCAGATTTCACATCCTTACTCAAGTAGCGATGCTCTCATGTGAAGCCTACATGGATAGTTATTGTTCAGAATAAATTAAGACTTCCTTTAAATAGTGCTGGAGCCTAAAAAATTCAATTCAAGAAAATGAACACATGCTTGTAGTGGCTAGCTTGGGACAACACTCACAACAGGCAGATTTTAAAGTTAAATACGCATTTATCAGTTCTGAGATTCAGTATTCACTGTTTCAAACCCTATTGACACATCTCAGATCTGTAACTGAGCATATGGCAAATAGCATTCAGGGAGCTTTGCAACACTTGGAAATGAATGGTCAAAAGCCTTTCCCAAACAGAAACTTAGTTCACAACAGGTTTTCAGAGGGTTTTTGTTTTTGCTTTAGTTTTAAATGCTAAAGCTAATAACATCAGTTAGTTCGGGGTTTTCATTGCCGTATTACCTAAATACATTACATTTTAGACTTTTGTCTTATGCTTTTAAAAATTATTTTATGCATGACAAAAAAAAAGTTTAAGGCTATGGTACAAGTGTTTTGCAAAGCAAGGGGAATAAATCTTTAAGAGAACGCTATTTTTGGGGTGTCTTTTGATGGGCACAAGTAAATCATGCAAAGACAAACTGGACTTTGCTGTTGTTTCCATTGCAGCAGACTGATCTTTAGATAGATATAAGAGGGTTTGTGGTTTTTTTGAACACTGCAAAGTAGCAGCAACAGCTGCAAGATTCATCAGCCATTCATCAATATTAGTTATATTGTTATACACAAATCAGTGTTCCTTTGAGGAATAAAAACTGGTTATAGTGTACTGTAGTAGTGTAGTGTATTTTCTACTAGTAGAAATCTCTTTTTAGTTCTCTCCCCCTTTGAAAGTGTCAAGCTACTACCAAAATTACTAAAGAGAAGGTAGGAGACAGCTATGTTATATTGCTGGCAATACTGCAGCTGCTAAACGCAAACAAGAAGATAGGGAACGTTAAGTTTGTTCCGTGTCTTCAAGTATTTATATTAGAGAGATTTATTTGTTTAGGGGATAACAACTGATCAGAAAACAGTTCACACATTAAGGCACAACCAGTTTCCCTATCTGATGTAGACTCCCGCAGTGTTGTTCCCTCCATCTCTAATCACCAGGAATGTGCTCCTTTTGGCACAGATACCAACGAGCCAGAAACAAGTTTGTGCCAAAACCGAAACTGGGCTGACAGCAGTCACAGTATTCACAGGTTTCTCCCCTTGCAGCCCAATAATCTCGGAGTAAAACTGAAAAGTGATCCTCAGTATTGTAAAGCATTTTGCAGTTGTTAACTGATAATAAAACCAATCCTTTTCACTCTCTCAACCACTTCACAACTTCAGAATTGGTTCCCATCTTACTACCTACCATACTCAGTCAATTTTAGGTTTTTTTTAGGTTTTACTTTTGTAGACTAAACTAGGGAAGACCCACTAAAGACCATATCCATGCAGTTGCACTGCCATCTCTTATGACCACAGGCAAAACCAGGCTCCAAACAGTTCATTTTATGCCAGCTTCCAAACACAACTGTAGTGGTGGCAAGACTTGCCCATTTCAGCTGTACCAGGAGACTGCCGTAAGTTGTTTGCATCCCAATTTAAGAAAACAAAACAAAACAAAACAAACAAAAAAAACCCCACAACTAGCAGTTTTTGGAAGTTTTCATCTGTTTAGTAGTAATGGGGACAGGGAAGAGTAAACCAATATAATATGAAGAAATCTGAGCCAAAAGAAAGCCACCAACCACAACCAATCATGCTTTTCATTATTTTCCTTCTGTCTGTATCATACACCCCTTGGTGTTATGCACCGTAAATTTGTTGATAGTTTACAACTTTTTAAAAAAATCTACATTATTTGTAAATATTTTAAGTTTTCTATTGGAGGAATTACATAGTACATACCTTGCATGAGAAGGAACCTCACTGCAGCAAAATGTAAATATGGTTTTCTTCAGGATGACAATGATTTGTTTCTCTCCTCCTTCACCCCACCCAAAGAGAATTCAGAACTAGCCAGTAAAGGTGAAGAATTATTTGAAGACACCTCAGCATGTCCTTGCAAGTAAATGACTAGGTACCTAGAAATTCCCCTGCAGGGAACTGGTGCACACCTTACTCCTGAAGGAGGATATTCTTATAGATACATACATATTTCTGACAGCCTTCACATGCGGACTGGCAGTATCAGCCTCTGCAGGTATGATCATGTTTCTTGCTATAGGTATAACTCATTAAAATCCCAACATGGCAAGTCACAAGTCATGTGTAAAAAGCCTGTGAACTTATGTGGAAACTTAACTCCTTATGTATGGTCACTGTGGCACCAGAAACAAAGCTGAGAAGATGAAATGCTCCCTTTTGGAAGCTGGAAGTTAACATAAGTATAATGCATTCAACAGAATACTGGAAATATAAGTCTTTGGAATAAAGATCATTTAAGTTTATCCTCAAAATTTGCCATCACTTCTTCTCCCCCTCCCCAAAACAAACCTCAAAGCACCATCACTAAGACTACTAAACCAGAAATAAGTCAGTCAACTTGTTTCTAAATTATTTGTTGTAACAGGTCCCACATTACTTCAAAGCCAAAAAACCTTCTGCTTCTGCTCATTTCTCATAAACCATTTGACTTAAAACTAGGAAATGACTTGATCAAAATGGGTGTTTTTATGCTGAACCCTATATAAGGCTTATAAAATATTAATAACATCTACTGCATGGTAAGAGAGCGCCTTGTTAATGAAATGTAAGGAAAGAAAACGAGCACAGAAATCATAGCAAGTTTTTCCACTAGTGTACGTAGTCAAAACCAAAGGAAATTGATTGTGTGTATTTCAGATTACATCATTTTATGGCTCCTTTCGGGCCTCCAAATGTGAACCAACCATTCTGTACATGAACGACCAACACTTGGCAGCAGAGGCTTAGGGATCAATACTGGTGCGAGGGTATACACTGCATCAGGCAGCTTCCAGCAAACCATTCCTGTTGAGGATGACCAGGAATGGAGGGCAAAGTGGAAATGAAACAGTAGGAAAGCCCATCTCAAGCAGTGAGATTTCAAAAGGCAGGAATCTTGCAGGTATTACCTTTAAGCCCTCACAACTAATGCTGCTTCCTGACCTCTCATGCATTGATCAGCTGGAAAAGAGTCTTTTCAAGTACATTAAAGTTTTCAGCCACTTTACACTGAAAATTAGGAGATAGCTGGTTATGAGAGACACAGTCCCCATGCAGCAGGACTCTCTGGGCGAAGATGACCAAAGACTTATTATAGACAAGATTTCTCTATCAAACCAGATACCTTCTTCCCCACATCACTTATAGAAGAGTAAGCTCAAAGAAAATGAACAAGCAGAATGGCTCAGAGAAGTAGCCGGCTCAATTGATGAAAATCCACAAGGCAGGTCATGTCATTTATAAGCCTACTACAGACAAACCAAGTTTCTCCCCACGGACATGTCACAGCATTGTCCTTCCAGCAGGAAACATTCCCCAAGGACCCCTCTGTTAGCAGGTTCTGGCTGGATAACACTGAGGTCAGACAGAGGCAAGCTTCACGTGATACTACAAACACATCTTATACCCCACAGAAACCAATGGATTAGTTTCCCCCTTCCGACACTTTCAAAGGAGGATATGGGAGTTTTAAGTTCATTTTATACAGACTTTAAGTACTGTAATGGAGCACCACACATATTAAAGAAAGAAGAAGGGACCAATTAAACTGGATCTTGTCCAAGTTAATGTACAGGGAATCTGCTTTTAAGATCCATAAAAAGAGGCTGACTGGAGGCAGGAGGATGGAGGAAAGCATATAAAAAGAGTGGCTGTAGCTACACCTTAAATGTTATTTGCAGATTTGCTCATGGGAAAGTATATGGATACCTTTACAGGTTAACTTCCCAGTACCAGCATTTTGAGAAAGTCCTGAGGGTTTCAGGGCAGAGAACCTGGAAGTTATGTTTGCTTTTTAAAATATTTTGTTTCCCCTTGGAAGCATGTCAACACAGCTTAAAAAAGTCAGATGGTAGATAGCAGGAATGATAAAGCTGAAAAGTAATTTGCAGTAACTATGTTTGGTTTATTTCCTGGTTCATTGTCAGAAAAGAAATTCAGGGACTGAGGGAATGCTTTCTGAAACTAAGTTGTTTTGGTTCTGCTTCGCTAGTATTGTGAAAGGCTATACCAAAAAGTTATGAATTACCAAGTTCATGCGCATGTTGCCAGCAGCATAAAAACCCACTGAAACCATTTGGTTTCAATTTTCTATCTGAAAAGCTCTTATTTGTGCAATGAATGGCAGCAGTCTTAATGTGTTATAGCCCGTTCTAGTTTTAACTTGGAAGCTTCTCTGAATTACACATCTAAGTGTAAGATCAAGCCAAAAATTAAATAGAAAGAATTTAGCAATTATAAAGTAACAAGCAAATCAGTATTTCAAAGTATCGCTAAAACCTTCTGTGGTTTCATGCAACTTAAGTGCTTTTGCTATAGCACATGGGGAATTACTTTCTCTACTTGCAGCACATCAGAAAATCTTTCAGGATGACCAACTTTTCAGGACTCACTTGTCCAAAGTCTTCAAAGAAAAATAGAATTCACCATGTTGAGCCTCTCTTTACCCAAGCTTTCATTATGCTAGTTAAATGCTATGACAAGCAAGAGGAGGAAGAGAAGCAGCAAGAGAGGAAGAAGCAGTAGCACTGGCTTACATCCATGCAAAAGATAACTAAACAACAGGGCAATAGTTCTGCTAATCAGATGGTACTGACATACAATCAGAGAAAAAACCGGTACTTAAAGCATTAGAAATAGATGTCAGATCATGACCTACACTTTAGAAAAGTAGGGAAAAGAATTTGGTTACAAGGATGATTTATATGTCTTTCATTCATTTCTGGAAGTCTAACAGTAAATGGAAAAATAATACTTCTGATATCCCCAAAATAGTTCCAGTTATGCATAAGGCATGACAAAGCTCTCATAGCTAAGACATCATCAACAACGTAAAGTTTCATACAGTGGGAAATAATTGAAAACTATGTTATAATTTTATGGAAGAAATACAGGTGAAGAAAACCAGAATATGTGCAGGTAAAGCTCCATTCCTTTACAAACTTACTGGTCGATGTAGTCAGCACTATGAAAAAAAAGTGCAGTGCTAGACATTTATGTTTTTAAAATAAATCATTCCTATTCTTATTTTATACTACTCAAAACCAAAACAACTTCCTGTGACTCAGACCGTCCCAGTGCTTCATGTGCATTTGCTCATACCAGCTGGCAGTACAATTCAAAGTGACCTTCCATGGGACACCAAAGCTCCTTGGCTTCTCCCGTCCCCCCAGACCTCTCTTCAAGTCAAAGACAGACCTAACTCTTCCCAAACCCTACTACCTCAACTATTAGCGGGATATTACTCTACCACTGTGGTTGTGGATATCCAATTAGAAGGCTGTGTGCTTTTGCTGGGAATGAAAACAATAGTTGCTTTCATTTCTGGCTGATTCAAAGTCCTAAGTGAAGGCTCCAAAATTACCCACGCCCTCCAGTAAGAACCAAGGGACTCAAACATTTCATTCTGTGTCCTAATTTTTGTATGTTTTTACCAATAGAAATAAGAATCAATTATAATTCAGCAAAGATTCAAAATTCCGGCCAAGATGCACTAATATGGGTGAACAGTAGTCATCAACCATTTTGGAAAAAGTAATTAAAATTATTTCTAGCTTAATGTGCTCTTCAGATAACCCCAATAATATATGATGCTTGGAACATGAGTTTTCTTCTTGTCCTCGTGTAAATCCCATCTACTGTCTCCTGTCTGGGAAAGGATCAGGGAATTTCCCTAGAACACGTTTCCTACTGGTTTACTATGCTACCTCCAAAAGGTTCATTTTATTCACAAGTGGAAAAAATACTAAAATGTCAACCCCTGACAAGTAAGGAGGATCTTATAACTGGCATATTACTGGTGGCATTTTTTTCCTTCATTTCTTGGTCATAGGGGAGTTTCCTGCTTCCCAGTCAAAATGACAGTTAATGATACAATCTGTTGCTCATAAGCTCTTTATTATTCTGAGAATAATACGCACAAATACATTTTGGACAGACGGACTGCTACTCTCCCCCAGCATAAATGTGAGACGACGTGAGATACACATGAGCTATACCATCATTTCTCTTGTTCAGATCATTCCATGGACTCACTACAGAGCACATTTTCCTGCCCGGTTATCCAAATATGCCCAGCAACTGGTTAAGAATTAACTGAACCAAGTTGTTAGGATTCATACATTAAAGACTCAACTTGACAAACTCCAGAACAACCTTGTCTGAATTCAGTACTGATCCAGTTACAGGCAATGGGAGCTGTGCTAGGTGACCACCAGAAGTCCCTTCCATCCTGGATTTAGCTAGCCTGGCTATAGCCTGAAGAAAGCCTGACAGCAAACAACTGTACAGCTCCAGGACAAATTAATTATCTGTGCTGCTTGAACATTACCAAGGTACAAGTTTAATACTGAAGTGTTCACATAGCTTGAACTTGAATAAATTGTGATTCCCTACATCAAGCTAAACTAACAGGGAACTGTTTCATTTACAAGCTACCTCTTGGCCACAGTAAATGTATGTATGGTTTTACCTCAAAAAAATTAAAAAATGAATGGAGGTAAGCATCTGTGGGCAGGGTTTCACCTGAAAAGTAAGGCCTGGTAACACAGCAGGGCTTTGACAGCAAAACCAAGAAACTTCTTCCTCTCATCATCCTTATTTCCCCGCCACTATTTGCCTCACCTGATTTCCATCAGTACCATGTTTACCAGGAAGCAAGGAAAAACATTTAAGAATTTTCTTGACAAGGGACAGGACAAGTTAACCTGATGCAGTTCAATGCATCAAATGCAACTTGGCAGCACCAAAACATGGCATGAGCAAAATTAAGGGTGATATGTGCTATGAGCTGTGGGCATTGGCAGGGGGATAGGAAAAGATATTAAAGAAAAATTACCCTCATGAGCAGCACTGAGGTTCCAGTCTTTTCTGATCATAATGCACAAATCTGAAATATTGTAGTACTGCTTCATGCTTTCATCTTAAACAGTTTGCAATAGGAAAAACTTGGAAGGTACTCTACTGAATACTGCAATTCTAAGATACAATGAGCTATAGAGAGACATTCTTTAGCTAAAGAAACTTGGGGAGAAAAAGTTTTTATTTCCAAAAGCAAATGCCCCCCCTTCATTAAAAAATAACCAGGTGTATCTTCAGAAGCAGAAGTCATAAGCAGCCATTCTTCATGCATTTATAACAATAGCGTCATAAAGCTGCTCTTAATAACCTAAGGGACAAAAATACACCTATACCCATCTCAGTTCTTCTAATACTATGATTACTGATAGGAGAACTATAAACTGAAATTCTATGAGTGGCCACAAGTCTTCCAAAAACTCTGCGACTTACAAGTACCTAGCTCACTAAGCAAACCCTTCACATCAGCAAGGCTTAAATCAGAGAATGCACTAAATCCACTTTGAGAGACTTATCCCATAACGTACTACAGATACAGATTTTATCACATTTCACCACCTGCATGTAATTAAGGAGAGTATTTTGGACTCTTGTATAATCTTGGATTGGGTGGGTAAAAAACAGGTTTTGCTGGGTATAGCTGGGTGTGCACACTTTTCAAATTACAGTGTCTTGTAGTGTAGTCATTTATAGCCAGGCTACCTTTGCAATTAGTTATATTGCCACACTTGGTCTTAAAAAAGCACATAATTTACAAGAGCATTTCTGAATCTCTACGGTACAATTACAGAATGTAGTTTGCAGTCACCAGATGTGAACAGCAGCCTACAGACTAATTTTGAGATTTTTTCCCACCTCAGTATAAATCAGTCTGTGCTTAATTGGAGACTACTGCTTGAGCTGCTAATCATGTTCTACCCTTCCTAGGAACTGTAGAGATATTTTGTCCAACCTAATTTTGATATATATCACATCCTGAAATAGGGCTCCTTCCCCTTGGAATAGCATACAGTTGCTTTGTGCCTGAGCTCTGTATTTTCTCCTTTTCACTTTCACAGCGTTTGAGGAATTTCAGTTGTACTTCCACTAAGTTTTGCTATATAAGCAAACTACAAATAATGTTTAAATACTGTTTGTTCTAATAGAACCACACACCCCTAAACACACTCCTTAAAAGAGATTTTAAGACGATTAGGCAGAACCTACCTTTCTTTTAAGCCTCAGAGTAGCAATTTAGATAGAATCACATTTAACACCAAAAAGGCTGCTCTGTACCATCAAAAAAAAAAAAAAAAAAAAAAAAAAAAAAAAAAAGATTACATGCAATACCTTAATTTTAAGAAACTGTCTAAGTGGTAGCATTCCAGTGAGAAATTCTCTTACCAGCGCTTGATGATAGAACAGTTCCTTTCTGAGAAGGTGCTTTAATTGTGCAGGTATTTTTGTTTTCACTTCCTTTCTTCAAGGGAAACACAGATGGCACCATTTTAACCTTGGATGCTGATACAGCTCGTGGCATGACTGGGACTTTCTTTGGTCTGTTTTTCTCTTGTGCTGTCCCACCTTTCGCAGAAGACATCTGTTTTATAACAAACAAACCAAAAAACAAACAAACAAAAAAACACAAAACATGACTACTATGAGAGGCTGTTTCCCTTTCTAGCATCTGTAATGAAATACTGACCACAAAGGTAAGGGACATGCTTAGCTTTTGCTGCTATGTGGTCTACCAAAGAAGCAGTCAGCAACATTGCCTATGCTTCAGAACTTCAACAACTCTCTTAATTGGCTTCCAGTGGCACAAAACTAGAAGTCTGAAGATAGTCACTGATAATGACCAACATGTTAAAGAGGTTACAGAGGCCATTTAATGTCACTTTCTTCCTTCCTTGCCCCTCCAAGCTTTAATTAAGCCATTTGATTATATGACTGTACCTAATCTCAAGACAAATTCTTCACCAAGCATCTACACAAGTTAATGCACTAAAATGTTAGCTGTCACGTACAACACAAAACTTCCCAGCCACTGTCACAGGTTCCCAGGCCTAGATCTTAAGTCTAGACAGAGGAACATGTAAACCCTTTCACATTCAGGTGCCCAAAACCATCAGTTCAGGACAAGTTTAAAACAACTGGTTTATAGGTTGTTTTCTCCTACCTCTACCGTTTCTACAGAATTCTTACATATCGTTACCTGTACCAGACCCTGCCTACCTTTCCATTGAGTAAAGAGATTTTTGCCAACCCAACCCCAAAGCTCTTCCCTTCTTTCCTACCATTCCTTTTCTTTGAAACCTCTTTCCGAGGTATTTGAAAGCAGCACATTGCTCCTGACAGGTAGTTGACTTGTCTGAAAACGTTTCCCAACCCATCATGCACACATACCTTCCGGCCAGGAAGTTCGCACCTTCCAGTTGGCCGACTGCCTGAAAAAAGGCATCCACCTTCTGCATGAAGAGTAGATCCTGGCTACTCTAACTATTCTGATGAGTTCCATTATTACTCAAATAAACGAACTCCCAAATTATTCAAAGCAGACAGTGAAATTAAGAAGTTAAAAACGCTTCACCAAATTGTTGGTCTTGGGGTTTTGTTTTACATGATATTGTTAATATATGCAGACATTTCTATATGTAAATTTTAGAAGTAAGTTTAGAATTAAATTATGCTTTGAAAGAAAAAGATTACTGAAAACAGCAATTTGTCTCTAAGATTTATCTAAAATTGCAGTACCACTAGAATTATCTTGATAAAAGTGCGTATTAGAAGTTATATTTGTAGAAATCTTAACAAGTAACACTACATGGTTTTACTAGTTAACTGAAATTTAGATGCGTGTTTTTACTAGAAATCTTACTGACAGCATTGCATTACTGAGACTTCATGTAAAGCTTTTTATAATATGGAAGAAGATGAAAGCTAAAGACACTAAAAGGCACTTGAAGTAAGCCACTTAATGGTCAAGTAAAAAAGTAAGTCACGTAATGGTCAAGTGCTTATTGTTTAGACAGAAGTTCAGCCAGTTTGTAAAAATTTGTATTTCTTCTCTCCTTTTAGCGAGAAGGTATTTCAGCCCAGAAATCAACGTTACAGCTGCTGCTGCAGACACAAAACCCATCCCTCAGTTCCCGTTCAGCACTGTGCAATGCAGACCCCCCTTTTTTCAAATGTACAAAACGTATCATCAAATAATTGAATTTTAAAAGCTTACCACAGGAACAGAGCACAGGTCAAACATTTCATTCGCCACATCTTTTATCAAGGGTGCTTCTGGAAGAATTCCCATGTTGTCGTTTTGCTCTTTTTCACCTCCCGTTGAGTGGATGTTTTCAGCAGAGGGCTGCACTAACAAGTTTGAACTTTCCATTTTATCAATCCGCATCTCCTTGGAGTCCTCTACACATGTTGGAAGCGTGGCAGAGAGCGAGGAGCATGCTGAAGCAGTCGTGCCTGCCTTGCCAATGTCTTCCGGGTTCTGCTTCAATGCAGGTGTCTTTGAAGCCCTGTGGGAAGCTTTTCGGGGATGTGTTGCAGCGTGTACAACTTGGCTAGCAAAGAGGTGTTTGTTAAGATGTAGCTTATGGGGCTTATTCACAGGCAATTCCACTTTAGTGTCTTTAGTTAGATATATTTTATTTTTCAGTACTGTTACAGATGAGGACAATTGCCTTGGGGAAGCATCCAGTGAGGATGAGGAGGCAGCTGACAGCTGGGGGGACTGAGGAGACTGTTTTAAGGGTGCACCCTCTCTTGGCTGCAGCACAGGCCTAGACATAACCTTTGGCTTGACATTCTTGAAATTAGGTTTGGGAAAACTAACAATCTCAGATTTCCTCGCTTTGGTTATTGTTGACACAACAGGAGACTTGCCCAATGTTTTTCCCGTAATTTGACCTGAATTAGCTTTAAGCAAAGGCCTTCTGTTTTGTTCTCCTATGAACACCTCACTTGGTCGCAGTTTAGTAGACTTGTCTCCAAGTTCTGCTACAGCTGGAACAGAAAAAGTTGTATTTTTTGATCTCTCCTTAGGAGTCGAAGTAAATAGAGAACAATCTCTTTCATCAGCCAAAGGACTGAGGACCACAAAAGTGGCTTCACATTTCAGCTCAGGTATAACAGCCCTCTTCAGTTTTGGTACACTGCAAGGTGTTGTTTCAGGCACAAAAGGGGTGTTGTGCATATCTTGAAAAGCAGCATTTCCAGAGATGCTTTGTTCTTTGGTTAAGGGTTCACTGTTTTTTTTTGATACTTGTTCTCCATCACTGTTCTCTACTGGTAAAAGGTGCTTGTTATTTACAGGACTATCCTTGCGTGTTTCAGCAGTGAAATTCCCAGTTTCATCACGGCCAGCAGTATTCTGCGAGGATTTTGCTTGCTGATCTTCGTGTGTATTAACACATGGATCTTGCGTACAAGCACCTATACATCCAGCAGCTAGTTTTCCAGATGATGCTTCTGCTTCCTGTGGTGCTCTATCAACACTGTTAGTGTTTTCTATGTAGTGTTCAACACCTGCAGAGGCAGGACAACACACTTCAAGTTCAGAATAGGCATCTGGGCTTCCTGAAGCCACTATCATAAAGGAGAAATTTGGGATTTTTTCTGAGCTGATTGCATCAAGTTTCTCTCTCATACATGCTTCATCAGAAGAGTGTTCACTCAGATGCACATCATCATTTTGACCAATTTCCACAGTTCCACCTATAACTCTAGTAACATCCAATGTGCTCAGGTGGCAGCGTACCCTGTCTTTTATCACGGACTGCATGTTCTGCTCTGAAGCAGGAAGAGATAATGCACAGTTTGAGACAGACTGACTGTAAGGCACCAACTGTTCAAGACTCTGATCTTGCATTTCTGCCACACCCACATTACCTTTTACGAAGTTTGCCATTTCTTTCAAGTCAGAGTTCAAAGGATACACACAGGTCTGCGCAGTCACAGAAGACTTGCACGCAGCACCTGTATCTCCCAAGAGAGCTCCTGTGCAGTTATATTTACCAGGCATCATCTGTAGATGATGTGTGTCAATATGCTGCTGTTTTAAAAGAATACTTCCAAAGTCACTCTTATCTTCAAGAACAGTATCATCTTCATGCTTAGTCACTATATTTTGGTCAGTCGAATTACCCTGTAATTTGGTGGCACAATTGTTTGAGGAAGGTGTAGCTTTGTCACATGTGTACTTGTTTCCATTTTCATCCCTTATAAGTAAGGAAGACTTCAAGCCATTCTTTGCTTTGTCATCTGACTTTTCAATATTCATTTTGAAGGATAAAATTTAAACTATTTTTGTTTTATGCTTATTTAAAATCCCCGAGAATGCAGACTTTACTGAATATTGCAGAAAAAAAAGCTTTTTCCTGGAACATGTCAACTATCCAAGAAGATATTTAAAAAGCAGTTCCTTGTTTTCATACTTTCCAAGAGGTTTCAAAAGTTCTAGAATTAAAAAGAAATAATAATAAAAAAAAAAAACACTATTAGACAAACCAGAACTTTAAGACATTATACATTCTTAAGCTATTAGTTGTGACTTGATTCAAGTGCAGCCGTTTTGACCAACTTCCTTTAGGAAGTTAGGCTTTTGCAATGACAATAACCATAAAAGTTTAATTTCTCCAGCCATTTCTCCTCCCATGGGTGCCAAGCAACTCTTGAACTCTTTGGTCCTTTGCAATCAAGTGTGATTTTAAGGCTGCATTCCTAGATTCTTAGCTTCTATACAAGCAAAGGAACAACAAGAAAGGTTTAGTAGTCCAGATATCATCTGCCTGCTGAGACGCCAGATGTTCAAATGCCTGCTCATTTTTCCTTCTTCCAACATCAAGAACCTAACAACAGGGCACGATTCTTCATAAAGCATGTAGTGTTCGGAAGCCAAAAGCTTACACAGGCTCAAAAATAGGATTCTAGAAAGAAAAATCTGTCCAAACTGAGCAACAGACTGACTGAAGAACCACTCGGTCACAAGTTGCAAGCAGCTTGGAGAACTCCAGGGAAGAATTGCTGTGCACTTAGCCTGTTCTTACACTCTTCAGCATTTAGCACTGGTTACTGCTGGGGGCAGGACAGAGTTTGGCAGATCTTCAGTCTGACCAAGTATGGTCACGTGTATGTATGTTCTTATGTACAAATTTGCATGAAAATAGAAAATTAAGAGGGATCTAAACTGTAATAATGACAAAATGCTGCTGTGTAAGCATATGTTTAGAACAGGTACCAGAGAAGCAACATAGCAGCAACACTAAGAATCCTAGTGAAGAAAAAGCTTCAGTGCTCATCCCTCTCATCCCTTGATGAGATGGTAGCAAGCGGTAACAAGCCCAGTGTTTTTCCACTGTGTTGAAGGCCTTTCTCCCTGCATTTTGAGGAAGCACGCACAGCAGAAGCAACTCAAGGTCTTCATGGAGTTTTCCAAAGGTACCTGAGCTGAACTGAAGAGAAGACAAGGAGATTCCTAGTTAGCTCTAGGGTTACACCAGTGTACTACCCCAGCACTGCTGGAGTAGCCAACAGGTAGATGTACCCCTTTCAGAGTCACTGGAAAGCAATTTCCTATGTAGCAACAGCCTCCATCATCAATAAAGAAGACACAAAACTAGGAAAGTGGAGGAGCAATCCCAATGATGGGTCCTCTACAGTAGAGAAGAGCTGCATATCATCACCTAAAACCTTACAGAAAGGGAAAGAGCTCTCCAGGGGAGAGCAGGGAGGAGGCTGATGTGGCAAAAAGAAAACAAGATTAAAGAAAAGCCCTTGCACCTATAAGGACAAGTGCCTAGAAAGCACTGAGACTGCATGCAGCTACCAAACCCACAAGGTCAAGAAAGGTGAGAGATTTGAGAGATGAAATACAAAGCACCCAAAGCAGTCCAATGAGCTCTGTAACGAGTCCATATGAAAGGTCCCTAGTACCAGAAATAAGACTAGAGCACAGCTGAAAGCTAGGCAAGACAGTGCAGATGCGGAGCAGAATTCAGATGTCAGGAAGAAGTGACTCTCACAGCAACAGTGTCTAACTGTGAGGGGCAGTTCACTGGATCCACAAGGGAACCAGGACGAAGACTCATTCATTGACAAAGGTCAAAAGGCAGCTTTTCCCAGTTGAAGAACAAGGAAATTAGACAGGCGTTGAACATCTCCACACATCTGGAGTTTATTTTGTAGGGCCCACAAAGTCTTGAGTATAAAAGCGGCACTCTAGGTAAGCCTGTTCTAGATCTGCAGGAGGTCGCGTGCTCACAGCAGACCAAACACAGAGATACTTCAAGCCCACCACCTTTTCTTTACATGGAACTTTTTACCTTCAGTCTGAGACAGATGCTTAAAGACTGTGGAACAGAGAAAACAAGCCACCAAAATAAGACAGCAGCCCCCTCTGCTTCCCTCCACCCCCCGTTTCCAAACCAAAAGCCACTGAAGATGAAATGCTGGACTAGACAGCTCCTGTTTAAACTCTCCCAGATCATATGGCTGGTCTAGAACCTTTGCATACCCAGTATTATTCAGTCCCCACAGACGCATGAACAATTGTAGCACCCTCATTTTAATGCTCCATTATGAAACGTAAGACAGGTTCAAGAGTTCATCCACAAAAGTCATCCCTGGAGGCAGGACAAGAACCTCTCCTGAATATTTTTCCATTGATTTAAGTCAATCACAGAATCCACTTCTGAAAAATGCTTGCAAGCTCTGCTTTCACCGTTTTGACACACAAACTAGTTTCTACTTGTTTGGAGACAAACCCATAACACACAATACAGCTTGCTCACCTAGTCATGCAACAAGAAGTTAAGAGATTCCATTTTGCTTTAGCATTAGCTCAGGTGCAAAGAACATTCTTACTTCTTTCAAAAGCCTTTGCACTACAGAAAGCAGGGAACTCCACTATGCCAACCAGCAAGACTCAGGTCTCAAGAATTTAAAGAATAACATCTTAGCTTACAGTATGGATTGCTAATACGCCAACATTTGAAACACAAGAGATTCAGCTAAGTAAACCTTGGTATAATCAATGCTTAAGAAGCTCCAAGAAAAATAAAAGTAGCCTTGAGACCAAATAGAAAAAGTGAGTTTAAGTTGCATATCAATATGTGTACATATATGGATAAAGTTCTGTTTGCGCAGTCCACCATTAACGAGAACATATACAAAAATATACTTCTGATTTAACTATTTTAAAGCTGATTCTCACTTCAGTAATCCATTAGATCAGCTTCAAATACTGCTTCGTATCCACATTTAGAGTCTAAAAGTGTCTTTCACGGAAAGTGAGACATTTCTGAAGCTTAACTATAGCATATAACAACTTGTAAATAACATGAAATAAATAACTTAACATTTGTCCTCAAAAACTTACATTCTGTAACTCTGCAGGCAGGGTTCGTATGTCCAGAGCATACATTCATTGGGCTTATAAACTTCCTGGTGGCAAGAAGTTCTTTACATTTATGACCTGCTACACTAGGTCAAATGACGTTAACCACAGCCACTACTTCCTCTATGAGTGGTCAGTAGCAGATATGCAGACAAAATATTTGCCCTTCCCAAGAATATTCTTTCCCAATAATACATTGGTCCTGACAAACTAATGGACTTAGGGAATTCTCTGAACTAAATAGTACCATTAAACTCATTTTGAGTTTATTTATCAGGCCTCTAGTCTTTTCCCTTCCTCAACATACATGTAAGAGCTTGCAGGAATAGAAGCATTGCTTTGGAATCATTGCAAGAGAAGGGAGCTTGGCAAGCAAATTCTAAAAAGACAAGAGACCAGCTACCAGTGGACCCAGATTCAGGAAAAATACACTACAACATGCAGAACAGAGTTCAGAGCAAGATTTTGCAGCTTCTACTAATCAACAAGGCTAGGACAGTTTGCATGTGCACTGTAAAAATACCAGGGGACAGAGAGTGACTGGTTCAGTGCTGGGTAAATTAGAGCCCAAACCATAGCAATTAGTATAAATAAGTCAAGCTGCAAGTTTCCAAATTACTACAAGAACGCAAGTCAGCTTGCAGTACTCTCACAAGGCACACAATAACAATTAGGCTTTTCCTGGTGCTCCAGCTGGAGCTGGGTGCTTTCAGCCACGCAGTCCCAGCACTCAATCCAACCACCAGCGACACTGGCACGTTCTGTACCACAGCGGGTGGTGGGGGAAGATCTGAAAGTCAAGGGTGCGCTCCTACGAGTAGGAAGGCAGGCTAGAAATGTTCCCTGTGCAACTTCAGTTATTTCCCATCCTGATGAGCCTGGGTCCACGCTAATTCATGCTATGAGAAAAGAGGATGTTGATCTTTTGGAACAACTTTACCCAAACATTTATAACATTACAAGTGCAACATACTCCTAGAAGTGAATTACATGAAGTACATGAAGTGCTCCTCTGGTAATATCACCACTTGCCTAAGAACACACAATACCATCAGTGTTGGTACTATAGCTAAGTGACTTCTGTATGCTATAGTCAAAGTCATTTGAAAAATCAAAATCAACATGAGACACTTGCCATGGTAAGCAGAAATAATGCACAAGTTCTGTTAGGCTGCTATCTCTGTTTTCAAGTTCAGGCTGTTGTTTGTAAGCAAGAAGAATCAGCCATTCCAATGGATTTATACAGTGTCTTGGTAAGAGAACTCTGCATCCTTTAAAATAAAAATCAGAAGTTGGGAATTATTAAAGTATGTTCTGGGAGAACTCTGCATTCAAAAGTGGATGACTGGTCCAGTGACTTTTCTTAAAAGCAAAATAAACGCCTCTTACTTAGTTACCTAAAGACATTTGAATAAAATAAAATCTAAAACTGGGATCTAGCATTGGGGTATTTGGCGGTACAACTGCCTGACGAGGAAGTTCTGCAAATTCACGCCTTTCCCCGCTGTTTTACAGCACCAGGCCAGGCAAAACTCACGGAAGTAAGAGATAAGTACACACAAGCTGGTGACAAACCCTGGCTATAAAAGCAGCACAAGTAAGCAAATGTATTTTATTATTTGAGATTAAACACATGATCAAACAAAACCAAAGCTACCTATTTGAACGTGCAGGTCAGAATCGCAGCAAACCTCTCACTTGGATATTCTGGCACTTTCCATTGCTGGGACTTCACCAGGCACACGTTCTTAGCTTCGTTAAGACAGTATTAATTGGTAAAAGCAGCACAGGGATTTCAACCAGTGGTGCAGTACATGACTGCAATACACAGTTATATACTTAGCTATCACTAGCTCAGCAACTGCTACTATAAACAAGGACCGTGCCTGGTTTTCCATAAGATCAATATTCAGCCTGTCACTTTAGAAACTTGTAAAAATGACATTAAGTTATTACTTTCCAGTTAAATTACAGTCACAAACTTTTCAATAAGATGTTCCTGACTTGTTACTGTCTTTCCCCTCCAAGCCCCTCCAGTTTTATCGAAATTGGCATTTTTATCAGCAGCAACCTAAGTTCCTGTACAAGTAAGGATATACTTCCAGGTTGAAAAGAAAGCAGGGAGCTAAAACTCAAACAAGACAATAGCACGTTTATTACAACGCTTCCTGGGAAGGTCAAGGTTCAAGTCCTCCTTTTTGAAAGATCTGATTGAGCAGCAGAGCACAAAGAGGACTGGGACCAGCCAAGCCTGACGTTCACCAACCCCAATCCAGCATTTGAGTTCTTGGACTGAATAATAGTTACAAATACTGCTCACCTTGTCTGTTGCCTGGATTTCAGCTAAACTGATCTTTCCTCCTTTGCTGCCATTTCAGAGGTGCATTTACCCAGAAGCAGGCACACAGGGCACCAGAATAGCTATTGCACCTTGGATTCTCACTACAACCTGGGGAGTGGGGAAGAAGGATGCTGCTGTTGGCCTAAACAAAAGAATCACCTCCAGGTATTAAGCCTACAAAACTGTCATTAAGTAAAGACTGTCTGCTGCTAGTCTCCTCTTGACTGAAGAATACCTTGTGATGAAGGCCTTCACAAAGCAGCAAACACAAAAATGGCAGAAGCACTCTGCGAGAGCCAGAACACCACACTGCAAAGGTGGTGGCTAAAACACCAGTCATAACTCTGGGGAAAAGAAAACAGTTCTTGTTTCCTAACAGTAAGCCACAACTTAGTCATGCGTGGCAAGTCAGAGCAGAGGTGGCTTTAACCATTACCACTGAAATAACTCCTGCATTAGATATTTGCCTTCGCACTCAAGTTTAAATGCCAAACAAATATACCACAATGTGCCAGGCAGCTTACACTGGAACTACCTCAGGTTATCTGTGGACTTGAAATTTTTCATATTCAAGAACTATTTTATGAAGCATCTGTGCCCCCGGGTCTAGTGTGAGTATTACACGACATTTAATGAACATCAATGGTATTTTGGCAAGTACAAAAATTGTGTCCTTAGAATAAGGTAGTTGAGGCCACAGGGAGATTCAGCTGCTCCTGTGCATGTGTCCTTTCAGATCTTCACCTAAAACTGAGAGACAGTTCAGCAAACAGCTATATTTAACACCGACATACAATATGAACTAGTTTACTGAGCATTTGGAATACCTCCAACATAATCTGTAGTAAAGTAAGATACAGTAAGTCCAGCAGTATTATTTAGCTCTAGTGGATTATTCTGTTCAACAAATCTGTAACCCAATTAAGTACCTGAAAAGAGCAGGTCAACACATCCTCTAATGACCGAAAAAGTAGCATCCTTGTCACGATATCCTTTTGCAGTACAGATTATTAGTCAAGATGCTTAGGATTTCTCAAGTTAACCAGGTCAGAAGTTTAATCAGCTCACAGTTTTTGCAGACTCAAAGATGCCTACTACACAGAAGTTGTCATTCAGTCAAGGAAGGCTACAGCCAGCCAAGAAGAGTTTCCACTCACCTTATAAGAAATCCAATCACTGAATTAGGACTGCACTTTTGCACAGAAACAGCATCACAGAAGAACTGAATTTTGAAGATTTTATTTACCAATTAAAGAGCAGGTGTTCCTATTTTTTTTTCATACTCGAGGCTACTGATTAAATACTTGGGAACAAAATCTGCTAACACTTCAACAAAGTGACTAACAGAAATAACATTTTGGTGGCCAAATAGGAAACAGCTCCAACCCCATGACTGGAAGTCCTGGTACAGCAGCTGTTGAGGATTTTCAGCAAGAATTGCTGAATACTCTTTTAAACCATATAAATCCTAACAACATCACTAATATTTCACCTGCAATGTTGCATAGCTGGCATCTGGACTAACTGAGCTACTCACAACCATTGTTCCAAACATCGTAGTCTCAAGAGGGAGGAAAAAAACTCTACCATATTGTTTTTATATTCAAAATAATGTTATGTTCCCTACAAAGGAAACTGTCTCCCACAGTGAGATCAGTTCTGCTGCTTGAGTTTGTTTTTATATTTTATTCCTTTTTACATTTTTTTTGTTTATTTTTGGTCTCAGAACACTGAATCCAACAGGGACTGGCCCTGCAGAGCAAAAACATAGCCCTCTACCTCTGTAGCAGACAAGCTACAAAAACAAAGATGCCGTGACAGTTCTGTAGAGCTGCTTTGAGAAAACAGCTTGATTTACACAACTCTTAGGCCAGGGGGGACGACGATCAGTGCTCTCTGGAAAGCACAAACTCCCACGTGCAGCTTCACCACAGCTGCCTACAGCCTTGCGAGGGCTCAAGTTCCGCTTGGCCCTGGTGGGAGCAGGACCAGAGAGAAGGGGAAGCTGGGCACAAATTGCTTGCAAGACTGCCAGGATGGGGTTATTTGTCTGACCTGCATAATCTGGGCTGGATACAGATGTGCAGCCTGCTGCCCTGCTCTCTGCAGACCCCCTTGGCTCCAGGAAATGGGCTCCACTTGAGCATGGAGCACCAGCACTTCTCTGGAGGGTTCTGCATCCACTGGGCAACAGTGGGACTAGATGCTCCAGCCTAGAAAGTGTCCCATCAGTCCTTCAGTGACTGCTCAGGAATGCTGCAGTCTAGCAATGAATCGTAATTTCTTCGTTAAAATGCAAGAGGTGCAAACCCATTACTTTAACACTTCACTTTGAAACAGGTTACTTAAAGTTAAGATCAAATCCAAATGCTTTTTATAGCTTAAAATTTTGTTCTACAGTACAACTAAACCTCTACACCAGAGCTTTCAGATAGGTGAAAACCTATTTCAACTTCAAAATACTAACCTCACAAACAATTCTCCCTGTTTGTCTACTTAGCTGACTTGGCAGCTTCCCAAAAGAGCAAAGATAAAACCAGATCCCACAAGAGTTAATACACAACCAGAACTCTACAAGCACCCTGGAAATACAGCTTCATGTGGCCCAGAATGTTAGCTTTCATTTCATCTGAAGACTGACCAAAATCAATGCAAGGGGCAGTGACAGAAGTGTTACACCCCTGTTGCCACATCCATACCTGCTGTTCCCAAATGAGCTTCAGCTCCTGCTACAGCTACCCCTTGAGCTGAGGGGTGCAGAGGATTCTCCACATGCCAGGAAAGTACTGCTGCTGTGCTACAGAGGTAAAAAGCTGCACCCTACTTTTGTTATAAAATTAGGTCTCAACTCTGCAATAACTGACAGAGCTTTTTTTTTTTTTCTTCTTCCAAGGATTGAACACACATTAGACATGCTATCCTCCATCAGATTATTAACTCAAACACATGGATAGGCCCTCTGAAGCCTCTAGGACTTGGTGCCTGCAGAAACTACCCAGCCTGCAATACAGCTCACCTCACATTTAACCCTTTAGGTTTTGACTTCACCAGTTTTATAAGCCTGATAATTCAGGAAAACCTGAATTACTTATGAACAGTAATAGTAGTGTGATTATTTAAAGGACATTGGTCTGCCACGGTACCTTTTAAGTGATCATTTTACAACCAGACATACAGTTGTGTAGCAGGAACCTATAAAATACTATTTCTCAGGCTCAACTACACTTTAGACAGTTAGAACTACAGTAGAAAATAACTGGGAGAACACACAAATAAAGGGGTCTTCCACCGCTACCATGAGGGGAGAAAAAAAAAAAAAAGAAGCCATTTTAGTGGGAAAAAAATACTGCAATTTCTACAGACTCTGCTTAAGGTCAGGCAATACAAACTTTCAAGTTAAAAGCTTTATTTTCTTAAAGTTCAAATCTCCTCCTGCTCAAAACTGTAGAGAGCATGTACAGAACGTACAGCTTCGCTAGGTGCAAACTTCTCCAAAGCTGTGCTTGCCGGGCTGCTCCTCCAAGGACATCCATCGCTAAGAGGGCAACAGAGACAGAACATTATTTCTGGATTTATGTTGGTCACTGACCTACATTATTTCATTCTGGGAAGTCAAATGAGGAAAAGGAACGGCGGCAAATGACAGCTGCTGGGTCAACCAGTCACTTGACAGGACAAAGCCACGAAACCATCATTCACCTCAGCAGTAAGTCAGAAACGCCGGCATTTCACACAGCAAGCATTGCACCACTCTGTAGTGCAGGTGGAGAACTCCCACAGGGGCTAACACAAATATATGCTCTACAGTAACTTCATACAACTGATCTTACTTCAGCACGTAGATGAGAAACTGCTTCCTGCATTTCAGCTCAAAGACACAAGAAAATAATTCTCATGTTTAAACTTTTCATGGCATGCTTCTGTGGGAATGAGGAATGAAGACTGCTGAAAAACAAACCACCAAAATTGCTTCAGTGCTGATGCAAAAGTGAACTGAACTGTCCTGTGAACCATGACCGATTTCTTCCCCAAAATCATCACAGTAAATTTAAATTTGCAGGACAGAATTATTTGATCTGTGGGCATCAAGTTCAAAGCACAGTAAGAACACTGCAATTTCTAGATTTCCATCTAGAAATCCACCAATTTACAGTACACAAAAAAGGATTTTACATCCAGCTCAGCTTCTGGAAGTACTCTGGTAAATGAAATCCCAAAATGCTAGGTAATCCTAAATTGAGATGAGTTGCCTAGACAAGGTGGGAAAAATTAAAAATAGAAAAACCCCAGACTACAGACACACACCCAGTGCTGAGTAATCCAATAAAATAAAAAAATAAAGAAGTTACGAAGCTTCTCCTGGTAGGAAAACACATCAACTTAATTGCCGAATGCTGAGTGGAAAAAGGTTGAGCTGAACACAACGTACAGGAAGCATTCACACAAGATTTCCATTCGCTGATGCTCCCATTTTTATTTCTCTAATTTCAGAAAATATTCGAGCTCTCTGTCCCTCCTACACCAGGTCTTGAGGGACTGTCCTACAACAGAAGAGTTTCCACCTTGCCTTTTTTTCCTTCAAACACACCGTCAGGTTTCTGTGTTTTGTGGGCCAAGTCAAACATACCAGAGCTGTTTGCACAAATCCCTGGGTTGTATATTGCTCACAAATGTCAACTGCAAGCAATTAATGCTGTGTGAGGAGCTTTTTCCAAGAGGAAGCTGCCTCACAAGAAGCAGGAATAGAAGGGACTGGCATGTAGAATGCTAGCAGTTAATTTTCTGGAAAGTTCATCAACATCCAAGACTTCGGAGTTACACAACAACATGTACCACCATTTGGTGGTCAGACCTATCACTGTTCAGAAGTTTTCTGAATAGTTGAGGAACACCAGTCTGTCCAAATGGGTACAAGATGGTGCTGGACGCAGTAAGCTGCCCTGGCCTGGATTTCTTGTACCCACAGAGAAGCTCCTACTCAAAACCAGGTAGGCCACAAGCAAGGTGGGCCTAGGGCCCTGTGACTGGGACAACTTTACGTAGGCCAAAAGGCCAAAGCTCAGTTGGTACTGTAGCCAAAGTGCTCAAATTAGTTCTGCTTCTCTCGTCTTCCATATCACAGACTGAGCTGTGGCCAGGGCACTGCATTTCTGACTGTACAGAATGGTCTTTAAACAAAACCCAAACACCTGCAGTTGGTCTCTGACTTTTCTTGAAGCAAAAAGCAGAGAGATCTAAATTCTCAACTAAGCACATGACAGGTAAACAGCTTCTACTGAGGTATGCTTACAGATCTAAAAATCAAGTTGTCAGCATGTCAGACAAGTCTTCACACCAATAATTATTGTTAGACCAAGTCCTTTGACCACCTTTTTCACAAATCACTGGAGAACAGCAGATGAGAAAGGCAGCAGAAAAACACACATTTTCATAATATTAAACTGTACTAAAACCTCCTGAACTATTTCACACAATCTGATTCAGTTATTTTGCACAGAATGGACTGAACACAAGGTACAGCACTAGCCTACTGTGCTTACTTAAACAGGAATTAAACAGGAAAACTGCTTACCATCAGTTTCCACATGCAGAAGAAACATCGAACAAACCTCGGTGTTCAGGTTTATTTATGCCAGGTGCTTGCATGTTTGTTCATAAAACCACACATTAGAAAAATGTATTTTAAAAGCTATTTGACAAAACAATCACAAGTCTAATCACAGCCACAGCTCAGCTTTAGTGCAGTAACACACTGGAGCTTACTGTTAGGATAACTTGATGAATCAGATGCCTATCTCTGTCTTATTCTTTGATACAAAGGGTAGCTCATTTATATTCTACGAGGAGAACATACCAGTTCTGGTAATAGAATTATGAAATACTAGTTCTTTAAATAACACCAGCTATATGCGCTAAGCACATATATGTTGGGTTAAGCATCCAATATAAAATATGTATGCAATTCAACAGTTAGATCAGTGAATAATTCAAATCCCACACCAACTACAGGAGAAGAACTTCTATCCTGAGCAAACGATGTAAAAGTCAGGCTGTGATAACCAAAATTAGAGCATCACCAACCACAAGCATCAACACCTCACTGTGCAAGAGTCCACATTTGTGGAGCACATAGCCTGGAGAGATTCACCTTGCCCGTCCCCAAAAGGTCAATGCATTCAAAATATTCACTATGGGGCAGGAAACCAAATGCCAACTTAGAGAACATTCCCGGGGTCTCGCCACCAGACCTCTCTCAAAGGAAGGCTGCCAAGTTTCAGGCATCCCACGTTACACAAGACACAAGAGCTGACAGCCTTCTTATGCCATCCCACCTCTCTGCCAAGATGCACAGAGCCAGCTGGGGGCCAGCAGAGCCAGCAGGCACAGGAGGAACCATCTTGGCAGCCTGGAACAGCTGAAGAGATGCAGCTGCAGGAATAAGAGCTGCTCACTCAGGTGCAGCAGTAACAGCTACAAGGACTGTATCAGCACCAGCAGAAGGGGAGAGACCCCAACCCAGACTCTCCTGACTGCAGGCTTTCACACCAGCTCTCCCCATGACAGATACAAACCCCAACAAGTTCACAAACACACAGCCTTAGAAAGCTATGGATGCCTGAAAAGTTTTTTTTTTTTTTTTTTTTTTTTTTG
>CM021768.1:49140071-49192537 GCA_011076525.1 Nettapus auritus | reverse complement strand
AAAAAAAAAAATCACAGATTTCAGTTCCTATCCAATCTAGCCTGCCAGTTTATACTGTTCTATTTTATTCTACCACCAGTGGAAAATCTACACTGCCATCTACGAACTAGTTCATTGAGTAGTTTCTTTACTTGTGCCCTAGGAGTTGGCTCAAGTCTTATCAAAGCTTTAGTCATCACAGGAAGAAAAATTAAGATCCTTCCTGAAAAAGGTACTTGAATAAGAGTTCTTATCCAAAGCAGAACTGCAGGGAAGATTTTAAAAATACCAAATAGGAAAAAATAAAAAAATAAAAATAAAAGCATAAGAGGTGCGTGAGAGTCACAAGATCACTTTCTGCTTAATACCTAGCGTATTCAAAAAGAAACATGATGTCAATGCTGTCATGATTATTTAGAAAGAATATATACAGAGAAATACCAGCCTCTAGCTCCTTCTCCAGACAGAAGGTGTTTGCAGACTTTCAGATACTTTTGAGCGGCAGAAACAACTTCCTACACAACACAAAACTCAGCAGCTGTACTGATGCAAACAAATCACCTGCGCTCACCAGCTAAAACCTCCCTGGCAAAGCAGTTTACAGCTGAAAGTCAGGAAGCCCAGGCTGCAGAACAGAGGAGGGCACATTTGCTTTTCAGGCACCTGGATGCAGTATCACAGCTGGATCTGAGGTTTGGAAAGGCACAAGATACGCAAGGATCATGAAACTGCATTCTTTCCCCTGGCTCAAAGCCCTTTGCTGGGCACCAGCCAGCACTGTGTGATCACTTCAGATCCCATGCTCATTTAGGCCATGATATGGGAAAGGGAGCTCACAGTCCTAAGCACCCACTGGCCCCATGAAGCTGCACTCCTTCCCTCCATTCACTGAGGAAAGGACAAGCTGGGAGCCTAATGGAAAGCAGCGCGTTAGTCACCTGTGATAATGGTTTCTCCTTTTCAGTTTAAATAATATGCCTGTGCTCAAACACAGAGGGGTGTAGAGCAGAGTACACAGCAGTTTCACTGTCCCCATTTGGTTAAATGTTTAAACAGATTCAACTTACACTCCTCCAGACCTGCTGGTTGGAGATGTCAGCCCACAGGGCCACAGCTTAACCCTTGCTGGTGCTGCCAGACACCTGACTCTGGTAGCAGTTTCCACTGTTTTAGACACTCATCCTCACACTTTTCACCTCTTAGTGCAAAGAAGATGAAGATATTTTATATATTTAAAAAATAATAGTAACCAAAAAGCTTAAGAAAAGTATTGTTACTAGTCCTACACTACACCAGCAGAAAGCGACAGGTAAAGATGTGAGGGACAGAAACACAGGCATGAAACTAGACATAATTCCAGAATTATTTTAGAATTAGAATTGTGGACACTGAAAATAACATTTTAAAAACAAAATAGCAGACAACCCAAGAAATTGTGAATTTAAAATATTATTTGTTGCACTACAACTCTGCAAAAGCTGCCCCTAGAATAGAAATAGAATAGATAAAAATAGAAGGAATTTCTGTGAACAGAGACCTATATCCAAGACCTGACTCCCACATCCAGTCCTTCTACCTGCATATCTGTTTCAGGAAGAAATGCTAAAAGAAAAAGAGAAACAACAACAACAAAACATGCACAACACAGCAGAGCTAAAAGTAGAGGCGAAGCCGTGGCTACCTGTTCGTTTGACCCAAATCACCTGAATCACCAGGGGAGAAGGGTACCAACACCGAGGCAGCCCACTGGCACCCGAATTGAAGCTTTTTAAGCAGTCCACAGCTTGCCTGTGCCTGGTACTGGTTCTGTTCTCAAGTGCTGGGTACTTGTTTGTAGGTTAGTCAGTAATACCTAGAGTCCAGCTCTATTAAAACAGCATTTATTACAGTTTGATAATACATTCACATCAATAACTTTGTTAGCTGAATATTTAAATACCTTTTGGAATACTTCATTTCCTCTTCTTCCCCCATTCTAGGTATAGGTCCCCCCTCCTACAGAGAAGCTGACTAGATTTCTTTTACCACCTTTCAAGATTTGATTGATCTTTCCTTCTATTTGTAAGTCAAAACACTGATAGCTCCTATTTCAGGATCCTCATTTAGCTAAAGATAGCAACAGACTGGGGAAAAAATGCTTGAACGTGACAAAGATCACAGATCAAAGATCACCACAGATATTGAGAATGCAAAAAAAAAAAAAAAAAAAAAAGTCACTAAGTGGAGTCCTGTTATCTCAGGCTCTCCATTTTATGAACTGCAACTTGATTGTTCTTCCTGAACTTCCACAGAAAATGGCACATTTTACTAGTTTCGCCAACGCATCAGCCAGCCTTCCAGGAAATAATGTGCCAGCAACATATGGAAACTACTTGCAGGGTTTTTTTTGGCATTTCTCTCTTAGCCTGGCATGTTTTTAGCATTAATTGTGGAAGCCACTAATACTTCTGTTTTAGCTCTTAAATTTAAAACACTGGGGGAACATTAAAATCAATGACAGTATGTGGTTATCATTTGATGTAACTTACCAAACCTCCCTCACGAGGATTATCAGCTCCTAAATAATTCTTGTACTTTCTGAAGCTGTATGCCTAAATTTGGTCCAGAGTAAACATTTTAGTTACAAGTAATCTTATTATCCAATGTGTAGTAAACAGTGTGTAGTAAGAGCCATATACAAGTGTCTGCTTCTGCATTTAACAAATAAGCAACTTCTTATAAGCAACCCAAATAAATTTGGGAAGTTATTGAGAATACAGTAGGATCTCATACAAAGGCACAGGGGTAGGAAAGAATCAGCACAAACTTCTTACCAAAGTCAAGGCCCAAACATTTTAAAAAGAGGTGAGTTGAGGCCGAAATTAGTCATCACAAGCTCTCCTCAGTGCCATACACCAGAAGACAAGTAAACAGCAAGACCAAGGGGGGGGGAAATTAAAATTAAACATAATGAAACACAAAAGCTGGACTATATAGAGCTCTCTCACGAGATGTCAGCTTTCAAAGCTCAATTCAGCCATGCAGCAATAACAGGCTCCAGCTAAGGAATTTCCCTTGGACTCTGCCAGCAGCACATCAAAGCTCGCTGTGTGCTAGCAATTCGTCGTATGAGTAGGTCTGATGAGGACTTCACAGGTTTCAGAGGTGGCACTTGCAAAGACGTATTCTCTGTAATGGTTCAGACTGTATTTACAGCTAGGGATGAGAGCTCTGTCCAGCAAAGCAAGCAGTCAGTTTGCCTGGCCATGCCTGGAGCAAAAGGAAGCCGGCCTTGCCGAACTTCCCTTTCTGTTACTTGGTGACTTTGGAGAGCCTGGGCAGCCACTGCACCAGGAACCCTTCCACGGGTGGCTGGAGAGGCAAGAACAGCTTTAAACCCGAGAAACCTGAAGGTCAAAAAACCTACCTGTATGATTTTAACATCGTGTTATTTCAATTTTAAATAGTTTAATGCAAAAATAGTTTAACTTTAAACTAGCACCAGGGTGAGGAAACACTGCCCCTGTGCTCCAAGTCTCCAGGAGAAAGGCATGCAGGTGTTTCCCCACATTGTCCTTTCACCATGCACCACGAGTCACAGCAAACACCTACCCTAGGAGACAATTTTACATTAAATAGCCTGCAGAGCAGCTTGGACAAACGTAGTTTTAGCCTACTTGAAGATAGCCCAAGGAAAGAACAGTCATTTGGAAAAGCCATGTCACAACATGTCAAGCAATTATTCATTTTTCCCCTAGAGAAATAACAGCTCTCCCTCACCTGTTTCAAGCGACACAAGCTGCAGTCTCTTTGTGTCTGCTACAGGCGCTGAAAGCAGCAGACCATACTTCCAAAAAGCCAAACTGGAGACTTCCATCCAATCCATTTAACCACATCATACTTTTACCCGAGAAGTCCATAATGTGCTGTTACACCTACTTACTGTAGCTTTTCCAGTTAATTCAGCATTACAGAAAAAGATGAAAAAAGTTAAGTACTAAGCTATGTAAAATGCTGGGTTTTTATGTAAAATAAGTTATTTTCAGCCTCTGAAAGTATTTCTTTCCTCAGGGTATAAAAGAATTGCAATAAGCAAACAAATAGAGTTTACCGAAGTCAATTTAAATGTGAAATTATGACAGCTGCATTACAAAAAAGCCTCTACTGTAACATATTCATCATTCAAATTAAGGCAACCAAGCAGCACGTGCTGCCAACGTTTTAAACAGACAAGCCACTGGCTTTGGGCACACAGAGTTGACGTGTTAAGCATTTCAGGAGAATTTCTCTTTGTGAACAAGAAGCAGGGTTTTCTCCATGTATATTTAAATCATTCAATTCCGTGACTAGGTTTTCAAGGCATAGGAAATTAAAACTACTTGAAGTCTCATACAAGGTCACAAAATTAAAGAGAACAACAACAAAAGAAGCCTCTAATATTTCTGAAATTTTCAGTGGCATGAATCTACTCATTTAACTAGAATAATAGTAATAAGTTGTTTAACAGCTCATACACAAACAAGATAATAAATATGCTGGACAAACTAACAATTTCAACATGATTTTTTTTTTCTTTTCTTTTTGCTTTTAAAGCTCAATTTCCTAAATTCAACCCCAATTCCATTCAGAAGTCGATACTGCATCCAAATCTAGATGGAAGTTGGGTTTGATAAGACCTGAAATTACATATGTGACTGAGATGCCACAAGCAGGAATTGTTACAAGTAACTTCGTGAAATACAAAGAAAGGAACCTAAGATATAAAAAACATCATGTGTGTACTCTTGGTGATTTACAAGTATTACAATAAGTGATGCAATCATCATGGAATGGTTTGGGTTGGAAGGGACCTTAAACACCACCCAGTCCCAACCTCCTGCCATGGGCAGGGACACCTCCCACCAGACCAGGTTGCCCGAAGCCCCACCTAGCCTGGCCTTGAGCACCTCCAGGGATGGGGCATCCACAATGGACCATCCATAAAAGAACATCATTTAACTCTTTCCCCTACAGAAAAGTACATGAAGATTCTTATACTATCACCAATGAGTTTAGCAGGTGCTGACTGAATAAAATGCCTTCTCTCAGAGTAGCAAACAAGCAGTCTTTAAGCTAACCCATACTCCTAGATGACATAATCTCTACCAATGAGCTCTGTAGCATTAACGTGCTTCCAAGTGTCAAACTGATTTGGTGAATCCAAGCCTTTTTCTGTTTTTGGAAGAACCCTGCAAAAGTTACCTGGACAGCAACATGCTTCAGACTCCACCTGACAGAGCACACAGCAGTTCCACTACACTACTGGTGGAAGAAAAGAATACTGGAAAAGCCAAGAAAACTACACAGAAATCAGAATGAACCAGAGCAATAAACCACCAAGCAGGATATCCAGTTGGAAAAAGGCCCCATGAGCACCACAGGCACTCTCCATCCAGTTTTCCAGGGTGGTGAATCCTGCAGTTGCTCAGCTGGCACAGATGACAGAGCAGGATGCTAGGATAAATGTAACCCTGCAACAACCACGTGCTACCACCAACCCCAAAATAGCCAGTTGAAGCTTGCACATCCAGGCCATTACCTCACCATTACCTGACCCTCCTGGGTCACTGCTCACAAATGTCATTATCACTTGGTCACGACACTAAGGGTCTCCTTGAAAAGACAGGGCATTCAGATGGAGCTGCTCTTGGAGGCATGTACCCTCTTAGCCTTGAGCTGTGTGCAGATATTTCTCCTTTATCAGCATCCCTTCACTAACAAGAACGTCCCTCATGAGGATTAACGCGCTTTCACTCTACTTAACTAAGATTAAACACCTTCAGGCAGAAGAGGCATCACTGACCACTAGATTCCCTCATGTTTTCAAGCTGAGGTTTTCAGTATCTTATTTCTTGGCCAAAACACAGATTATCACTTTATTATGTACTTATAGAGCACTCAAAAGTAAACTCTGGTTTCTTTCTCTAGCCTCACTGGGCCTCCTCCTCTGAACCATCATCAAATGATGTGAAGGAAGAAGCTGGTCAATCAGAAGCACGTCTTCCCCTCATGGGACAGCAAGTGAAACATCTATTTAAGTAGATTTTTATTTAATTTATACTTAAATTCTCAAATACAGTCATGATAAAATTGCCTCTAACTATTGACAGAGACCCCCCCAAAAAGGTACTTCATACTAGTTTTAGAGTTCATGTCTTCATGTTGCTCACATGAGGACGCTTTTTGGCACTGTGCATATTTCACATCCACTTACCTAGACAGCACCCCTTCAGGCCACGTAAGTCACAATATAATAACGTGATGCGTTACTTCTGTGCTTGCCATTTGCTGTGCTTTTCTTTTCTTTAGGATATGCAAACATGAGGGTCAAGCACTTTCCCCGTAACGGTGGCCCAGAGTACTTCATTTCTGTACTCCAAACACAAATACCCCACAACTTCATCAGGGTAGAACAAAATGCCAGCTGTCTAGGAACCTTACATATTTGTTTTATAGGCTTGAAGTTAAGGGATTTGTGATGATTTTAGAGTTCTTAGTGTCAGGTTTCGCATCTCTGCATGTTGAAAAATTCACGTACTTGTTTAACCTGCACATGAGAACTGTAAAGCAAAGCAAGATGAGGACAGAGAGCTGTCTCTGCCCAGCCAGCCTTATCTCAGCATGCCTTGTACGCTGCATCATTCCCTCAAGTACAGAGAGCATCCCGTCACCAATGCAGCGTGGCTGCAACCAGGCTGCTAATAGAAAATACTCGGCATGCTTGGCAGAAAACTGGGGTTTGCATCATCTGGCACAACAGCAAGGAAAAGCTCCCGGGAGGGGGATGCTTTTAGCAGAGTTCTCAGTAAACATGAGGTCAGAATAAAAGCAGATTAGAGATGCAGTCCCAGGGTCAAAGCCCCACTTCTCTTCCAGGGATAGACAATGAAGTCCTCTGGGCTAAGGTAAAGAGCATGAGAAACCTGCAGAACTTCAGTGCAATTTCTTTCAGCTCGTCCCTTCAACTTTTTCCATTTCAAGCCGTAAGTACCGAGATTCCCAAATTAAGTTTGAGCTCTACGCTTATCAAACCCTTGCTTCACCCTGGCATTCCAGTCCAAACAAGGTAATTTTATATTTCATTCTCTTAAACACATTACCCAGTTTTCAAAGAGTTTTAAATTGCTACATACAGATTGGTGTCTTTCAGGATTATTCTTGCTAGAGTCCCCACTAGCTTATTTATCCTGGATTTAGATTTACGGCCCTTTACTTTTATTTAACCTAAAGAGTTCGGTAAAAAGTTCTGATACCATCTGCAAAAATTCCCTTCCCCTCAACTAAATAGGAAAAATCGAGTCAATTGTCCCCTTTTAGGATACCCTCATCCAGGATCAGCCTTAAATTATAGTCTTTGAAGTTACCAGATCACTGCACTATTGAGCAATTCATATTTTTTTTGGCCACACTGGGAACAGTTTGAGTCTCAGGGTTAAGCACACGCTGTTCTACTTAAATGGCAACATGCCAAATCCGTTTAAATATTTAAACATTAACCTCACAGTTACTAGTTTGTTTAAAAAACAGGCAGCCATTATTCCAGAGAGATTAAATTCATTCTCCAGCCAGCATCCCGAGTGCAAAGGCCATTTTGCCACTCTCTGAAAATGATTTCTGGAAGAGCTTAAGAGTATGGAAAAGTTATTGGAGTATTCGTAACAGCTTCACTGACAGGCTTCAGACTCCTTTTCTTTTGAAGTGTAGATACACATTATGTGACATTTTCCCCTCTGGCTCTCTATGTTAATCTCCTGCATTTAAAAAATCTACTGTTTGGCATTAGGAAAGTCGAGAAGTTTTGAAGAATTCCACAGGCATCTTTTCTTTTGCTTATCCTACACCAAAAAACAGATAGCAGAGAGAAGTAACCAGCTCTCTGCACGGCTAGATGTCAAACAAAGCAAATATTTGAAATCTCCCCATAATGAAAAAAATAAGAGTGCGAGGACTCAAACACCCCCTTCCAAAAATAAGATAAAATAATAAAAGTATAACAAAAAATGTGAGACAACCCACCACAACACTGAACTCATATCTCAGTTTAAGAAACAACTACCAAACAGCCAACACCTGAATAAACAAGGACAGTGTTGCTATTTACCCTCTACAATAAGTTGTATGATTACCCAGTTATTCCATGTTATTCTGAGGCAAAAAAAATATAAATAAATAAATAAATAAATAAAAGGATTTGACCTTCAAAATTTCTCTGAAACGCACAGCTAGATAAGAACTGGGACAAACACAAATATTGCTCTTCTTTAAATGATTTTTTTTTTTAGGGTTAGGTGGAAAGGTCAGCAAAAGACGAGCAGGGAAGAAGCCAGCAGGCTTCTTTTGGAAGTGCTTTGCAAACCCCCTTCTGCTATGTGGAGACCATTAGTCCTGGAGAGAGAAAGCTGCTGTTCTATGGTGGCTTACATCTGAGGAGCATAAACCTAGTTTTACACAAAGCTACTGGCTAGCAAAACGAAACAGCTATCAAGAGCATATTGCAACTTGCATACATATTTTTTCTTAGACACCTTATTCCCTGCAATTTTTTCACAGGACCCAAGCTGTGGGCTGCCCCTCTGCAGGAAGCTGGCGTTCGCCCTGCTGTTTATAAATAAGCAGGCAGTTCCTAATAGTAGCTTCACTCTGACATAAATGCAATATAAACAAGCTCTAAATATAACTTCTGTGGGTACTATGGAATGACCTCTACAGCACCATCCTGCTTTTATCAATGATACGCATCCCATTATAGATTAGAGGACAAGGAGAGCGATCCCAGAGCCCACCACGGCTTCCACATTGTCTTGAGTAAGAGAGCCGAGCGACTGGAAATACGTGAAGAGCCGCGACACTGGAAAACAAAGGCTTCCCACTTACTTAGCATTGAAAATAACCCATTAAGGGGGCGGGGGGGGGGGGACAAAAGGAAACAAAAAATCACCCCAGGCTTACTATATTTAGCAGACCGCTTACCTAGAGCGTACTGCACATACGAATAACCGCTGGAGCTGTGCCCGCGTGCCAAGGCACGCAGCTGAAATGCCAAGTGTCCTGCCAGAGGGGCTGCTCTCGCCGCTGCGCTTCGTTCCCTGCACTCCTCTCAAACACTCCTGGGGTGCATTATGATTATACCTCGCAAGGCTCCACAGCGTTTTTCTTGTACAAAAAGTGTCTTTTTCACACGTGCGTGCTTGCAGCTACACATTGGCACAGCAACCTGCGGGACCTGGCATTTCAGGTGAGAGGGGACGCTGCTCTACGGGCAATGGGGTGCAGAAGGAGAGAAGGAAAATACTGACTGTCATGAGGCCATGACAGGCAGGAAAAGCCACACAGGGACTCTAAGATGTCAGACATCACTGCCTAGTACTGGAAGCAGCCAGACACTATTCCAACACAAAGAAATAAAAACCAAGCATACACAACACCAAAGCAATGGCTAAAGCTTTAATACCTCTTTCAGTAGAGGCAGCTTTTCGCAAGACTTCAGAAGGGCCAATGATGCAGCACTCTCATCTAGGAAACTGAGGATAGCTGCTATTCAGCCATCACCTTGCAATTAAGCTGGTAAATGAAGCACCATTTGAAGCCAGCTGCAGTCTGGAACCAGATTACTAACCTCCTCAGCGCTGAGATGCAGAGCTATGTAGAGCAGAGAAGCCTGAACAAATACTGGTTATGCCCAATACAACCATTAGGAAACCTACGAGAAACTTGTGACATGAAAGACTTGCTTTAGAGTATTTGATTTTGGAGCCCGCTTACTGCAATACCAGTTATACTTGCTGGGATTGCATCAAATCCACGGCACACAAACCCAAGTTCAGGACAAGGAGAGGCAGGCAACGTGGGGTCCTGACCAAATACAGGAGCAGCTCAGGTGTCTCCATCTGTCTGTTTATCTCATAAGTTAGAAGATGGCTTTCACCACATGCAATATACATTATGAAGTGTGTGACCAGCAGCCTTTATAATCTGCTGAGAAAGCTGCCAAGCTCACAGGGTTTATACCACCTGCACAAACCTCGTTGTACCCCCAATATCAGGGAGCTACAAGGGGCGAAGAAATCTCGTGCTCCACAAAACCCCAGATGAGTATGAGAAGAAGCTGTTCACTAGAAGAGCTTGTGCACAGCAGGAACATTTATTCTACAGCTCCAGGTTCAAGCACCCTGCAATAAGCAAGCTCCCTAACTGCTTGGCAAGCCTCTGCCATCCTTCTAGGCAGATACTGACAGCGCAGTTGCTTAAAGGCACCCAGCTGCCTAAGGCCACCAACCCATGTGGATTGCAGAACCAGCCATTACTACCTCCTGGCATCAAGACTCTGGCCGATTATAATATTTTAGCAGGAGACAACACCCAGACAGTTCAGTTTCATAAGAGTCAGCTGTACCGATTCCTAAACAGGTCCTAGGATCTGTTTAGGAGCACAAAACAAGGCACAGGGAATGGATGCACTGCAGGGAGATCTGCAGCTTTGGGACACTTCCGTACTGAGAACGAAGAAGGGTAAGAACTCAACTAGACCACAATATCTGAAATGAATTCCTTCAATTTAGAAAAAGCTTGCTAAGGCAGGATTCCAGCTATCCACCTGTAGATACAAACCTTAACAACAAAAAAAAAAAAGATCATCTGCAAGTAAGCCTCAAATAAAAGGACACTCACTGCATCCAAACAAGTGCATGGTGAGTCTTCTGGTATGTGAGGGCAGAAAGCTGCTCGAGAAGACCCTGCTGGCAAACTCACCAAGTTGAGCTACACGTTATGTGACAAGACAGGCTGCTCTGTGAACTATAAATCGTATCAGCTGTTGATTGCAGCTGCTGGATTATCTAATAGAGATGTGAAAAAGATGAGATTTTACAAACAATAAAAAAGGTTTGTGGTCCATGCTGCTTGAAAGATGGAAGAATAAACTGTCAGTCTGGCCTGCATCACTAAGTGAGGAATAAATCAAACATACCAAACAGTACCTTCCGTAGTGGAAAACTGCAGTAGGCATTATTAGCTCCCACAAACTTACACAAATCCAAAGTACAACTGAGATGATACGTGCACCACACAGGCCAGGTACAAACATCTGGCAGAGAGCATACCTGAAGCAGCGAGTTGTCCAGAGAGTACTAGGTGACAGCACCAAGAAACATCAAGCTTCTACTGAAGTCTCCTACGTACCTCCAGTGCAATAAACCTATACAGTCAGCATTAAGGCTGGCCGAAGATGCCTCGCAGAAGCAAAACCAGCAGACGAGCCAGGCAATTAGGCAGCATTGCAACAACAGAGCATTACAATCAACAGGTTTCCTAGATCAGCTCAGAGCTAGGCAAAGAGTAAAGGTTTTAGGATCCCAGACCACCGATGGGAGGAAAGCAACACACGGTGCACAAACCAGATGAGAGTGCTGCAACAGATCGAGCCTGCTTACAGCTCCAGGAACCGCTAAGCCAGCGCGTCCAGAGGTGGCTGCATCAAATAGCTGTACACCAGCAGTGGCAAAGGGCAGGTTTTTGCTGTCATGCAACACAGCCGATAGACTTGGTGGATATAGCATCAGTGGGAAACTCTTCCCATGCTTGGATGGTCAGAGTTAATGAAGAACTCCCAGGACATCGAGAGCTTCGGCTGTGAGTCAGAAATAACGAGGCGCATACATCATACTAGACGAATGCTCTAAGAACAACAGCCACATAAGAGCTGAATGACTGCTATCCGACAAGGTGGACAGGAGCAGACAATGACAAACACCCATTTTCCTCTTCTCCTGAAGTGCACAGTGACAGGATGACTTCTCAGACCAGTTTAATTTTAGAGCCAAGGGGCACCAATGCCTTGCTTTAGGCCAATTTCCTTGAAGCTCTCCATGTGTAGCATCTGAAAGAACGCAGTTGTACCAAAACCTGAAACTAAATCTATTTTAACGTCAGGGAACTCAGTTAACAAAGTAACATGCACAGGTTGTTCTTCCTGACCCTGTGCAACTTGTGGCTGCTGTTGGTCCAGGCAGAAGGACGAGAGCCGAGTGCACATTCAGCAGAACCTGCAGCAGGAGCCAGTTCATCAAATGCACAGCAGGTCATGACATCTTGCCTGCCAGTGCTCTACGTGCACCAGCTTCATTTCCCTGTGAAATTCCCACGTGCTCTCCCCTGGATACATGCTCTCTCTTGTACATGCACGGCAATGTGCATCACATCTACATTACCTGGAAAAATATGTTAATGCTCATTTTTAACATGGTATTTACAAACAGTTTAAAAAAAAAAAAAAATCACAAAACCTCTAAGTATTTGAAGACTGCTGAAAGCACATTGGCAACTTGGTATTTAGACTTCAGTAACCTGGAAGCACTAATATGAAATTTATGACTGAAAATTAAGTCAAACAGAACAGCAGAGCCAGGGGAACCAAACTAAAGAGGAATGAAAACAGAGACAGGAGAGCTACTACAAGTGGGTGGTTGCAGACCACAGCACAGCCATACCCTAACAGCAGCTTGAGCTCTTCCTGATGCGACAACTCAACTGGATACTCACTGAAGCAGTTTGAGGTAAGTAACTTAAGTGAAGTGCCAGAATAATTAAGGATTAAAGACATTCATCCCAGTGAAGGAAAAGTCAATGAAACTAAACTGGAGTTGATACAGGTGCTAGCAATGGGATGAAAAGAAAAACTGTACTGTTCAGTAGAAAGTTACATCCCAAAATAACATTTTAGCAGTTTTTATTTTCCAGTACCCATATAGAAAATCAATGAAAAATCATTATTGATAATGTTTTGTCACTTGGAGGACAAAAAACTATCAACTAGCACTTTTTTTTTTTGAGTAATAAATATTATTCTGCAAAACACCTTGTCTATGCATAGTTATCTCAGTAACAACAGAGAGTACAAAAGCAGTCAACAGCTTAATTTTTCCCATGCCTCTATCAGAACAGCTGCTAAGTCCGAAAACATCTTCATACACGAGGTAGCAAAAGGACAAAACTCCACAGTGCAAGTATTCCCTTGAAAAAGAACTAGACTGTTCTCATAAAAGTGGGAATGTTTAAGAGAAACCGTACAACAGCTTGATACGCTTTGTAAACACTGAAGAAGCACCGAGTTTTGTTTCTCATTTGAAAAGATATTCAGTAAAGCCAGCAAAAGAACATCAACTTCATCCAGCTTCAGCTCCACTACCGCACCGCCTGAGCGTCCCTAAAGCTTGCCAGGTAACCCCCAAATTCACAGGATACTGTCAACTTGAAAAGCACTTCATTTTCCCGATTGAACAACAGTCAGGATGTGTTGTGATAGTGAATTGAGAGAACAAAATGACCTGAAGAGCAATGGGGACTGCAGGGTAGGCAATCATTTCAGCAATTTCTGCTTGATCAATATCCCACGTGGCACGTAGGCTCGGAGGGTACCTCAACAGCCACTTGAAACGTGCCCAATCATAATAGGACGGTGGCACACTTTAACATCTTATATGACTGTAACATATTACGTTTTATAAAATCCTATAAATCAATCCCTCACCATCAGACAGCTTAAGTGCATTCTATGGTTTTTATTATAAGTCACGGTAACTATTTCTCTGGACTGCTGAGATTGTTAGCTGCTTGACACATAGCTAAGATCAGTGCTAAGCCCTGCAATTTACAAAAAATAATATTTGACATTTTCCATAATAATCCAGCTCTACTCAAGAATCTTTGCTCCTCCTAAGGAAAAAAAAAAAAAAAAAAAAGAAAAAAAAAAAAAAAAAACACTTCTTTCATGTGTGATTGCAGATAAAAGTTTGCAGAAACCACAAAATGCAAGAGTTAGAAATAAGAGCCAAAACACATTTAGAGCATCATTACTTTGTCAATTTCTGACTTTGTCAAGGCCTTTACATCGCATTATCGCAGACTTAGTCTTACAGCTGAAATCAATACCTCAGAAGTGACTAAGCAGAACACAAAAGAATGGGGAACCAAGTTACGCATCCAATATTGAGCAAATAGCAAGCCTTAATCTCAATTGCCCAGACCGACACCATGAAACCAGCCTTAGGGTGACATCCTTTAAAGGTTTAACATTTGGTCTGATCTTTTCAAGACGCACAGCAATGTTTATACTGGGTGGAAAATGCCTCTAAACAAAGTTTCAGCACCAGAATCACCTGATCATCGTTACCGCATCAGCCACAGCTCCGAGGCAGTCTGACCTGGGCAAGGAATGAGAATTCCCCGATACTTTCGAAAAGGGACTGCACGAGTTTTAAGCACAGCCTTGTCACCGCACATGCAATTAACCTCTATGAGAGCAGAGCTTAAGAACCAACTGCCGCTCACCCACAATAATTAGCGCCGAGGACGAGGCCGGGCTGCTGTGGGGTCACGTGCGGCTGCCACCACAGTGCCTCGCCGTGCTGCCACGGCGCACCGCACAGGGCACAGCTCTTTTCAAAGCCCATTCCAGTCAGCAGTCCCGACTGCGGACCGCATCCATGCTGCTCCTCACCCCCTCCGAAAACCTGAGCTGCTCGGCTTGCATCGCTAAGCCTTCCTGCTCCCACCGAACGGAGTTTCATCCCGTGAAAAGCCAACTTGTCCTCGCAAAAGGCCAGGAGATGAAGCGATTAGCCACGAGCACCTAGTGCCTGCGTAGCCCTGGGTTTCTTACACTAGGTAGAGCACAAGCGGCATTTTACGTTATAGGCAGCCTCAGACCGTCCCCAACCTCACAGCACAGGAACCGATAGCTTACTTTACCGAAGCGAAAGCTGAGCTGGTCTCCACGCAGCCCTGACACCCGGGGTCCAGCCCGGCCGCGCTTCCACCGCACCGCAGGCACCGCAAAGCGCCGGGCGCCCCGCCCCCCCCCAGGCACAGCCCCTCGCCCCGCGCCCGCCGCTCGGCTCCGCGCCCTGCTTCCACCGCGAGCTGCAAACGAACGGCACGGGGCCTCGGCCGCTCCCCGTTACCCGGGAAAAAAAAAAGAAAAAAAAAAAAGACGAACAAAATTAAAAAAAAAACCCCAGAACGGGTACTTACGCCGATACTCGGCCGCCACCCCCCGCTCTCAGCTCGGTTGCGCTCTCAGGAGAAGCCCGACCCGAACGCTGCGGCCGCACTTGCCGCGGGCTCCCTTGCGCCGAAGCCCGCACTCGACTGGGCTCGGCTCTCCGCCCCGTCCCGTCCCCTCGGAGCCCCGCAGCCAGCCGCACCTGCCCGGCCGCAGCCCCGCGGCGGGCCCCCGCGCTCCGCTGCCCTCACCTGGCGCCGGGCCGCGGGACGGGGCCGCCTCTGGGCGGTGCTAGGGACGGCAGGGCTGAGGGGAACGGGGCTGACGGAGGGGACCCGGCCGTGCGGGGGCCGGCTTGAGGCGCAGGTGTCCCGCCCGCCGCCGTCCGGCCCGGTTCTGGGTCCCCTCCTGGGGCTCGGCGGCGGGGGCGTTGCGGGCACCTTCCTCCCCTTAGGCGGCGGCGGGAGGAGCTGCGACCTTGCCCCATCCGTCTTCCCCCGGCAGGGCCCCTGCCTCGCCTGGCTTGGCCGGGGCTGGCCGTGCTCCCTCACGCCCCGGCATTCCTCCCGCCAGGCCCCGTCGTGCCCCGTGCTCGCTGTCCCAGACATGGAAAGCGCAGGTTGTCCTGCAAGATGAGCTGAGGGCCCGAGGGCACCATCACGTTGTTCAGCAGTGCCCGAAGGCCCAGCAGGGGCTGCCTTCGTTTTCTTGGCGGTGGAAGTTGTGTACTGACAGACCTGCGCTGCTCTGGGTTCGTAGGATCAGAATATCCCAAGTTGGAAGGGACACACAAGGATCATCAAGTCCAACACCTGGCTCCACACAGGTCTACCCAGAAATTCAGACCGTAAGACTGAGAGCACAGTCCAAACGCTTCTTAAACTCCAAAGGCTCGGTGTTGTGACTACGTGTAGTGGGTTTACATGGCAAGGTTTTGGTAGGAGGGGGGCCATAGGGGTGGCTTCTGTGAGAAGGATCTAGAAGCTGCCCCATGTTTGGTAAGGGCCCCACTGCTGACCAGAGCTGAGCCAATAAGCGATGTTGTTTTGCGCCTCTGTGAGAGCATATTTAAGACAGGGAAAAAAAACGCTGCGCCACTCAGCAGCTGGGAGGGTGAGAGGAGTGAGAAACAGCCTTGCAGGCGCCAAGGTCAGTGAAGAAGGAGGGGGAGAGGTGCTCCAGGCGCCGGAGCAGAAGTCCCCTGCGGCTTGTGGTGAGGACCATGGTGAAGCAGGATGTCCCCCTGCAGCCCATGGAGTACCACGGTGGAGCAGGGTTCCACGCTGCAGCCCGTGGAGGAGACCACGGTGGAGCCTGTGCCCCGAAGGAGACTGCGGCCTGTGGAAGACCCCTGCCGGAGCAGATTCCGGGCCGGACCTGCAGCCCGTGGAGAGGAGACCACGCAGGAGCAGGTGACCCAGCAGGAGCTGCTGCCTGTGGGGGACCAAGGTTGGAGCAGTTTGCTCCAAAGGGATGGACCCCGTGGTACGGACCCATATATGGAGCAGTTCTTGAAGAGCTGCTGCCTGTGGACAGCCCACGCTGGATCAGTTCGGCAAGGACTGCATCCCGTGGGTGGGACCCCACAGCACAGGGGACAAGAGTGATCGAGAAGGAGCGGCAGAGAAGAAGTGCTGTAGACTGACCATAACCCCCATTCCCCCGTTCCCCTGCGCCGCTCGGGGGGAGGAGGTGGAAGAGGGTGGATGGGGGGGGGGAAGGTGCTTTTGGTTTCTTTCCTTTGTTTCTCACTTCTCTAGCTTGTTAGCAATAAGCAATAAATCTTACTTTCTCTCTATGCTGAGTCTGTTTTGCCCGTCACGATAATTATTGCGCGATCTCCTAGTCCTTATCTCAACCCTTGAGCCCCTTTCATCGTATTTTCTCCTCGCTCCTCTTTGAGGAAGGGGAGTGAGAGAGCGGTTGTGGTGGAACTCGGCTGCCCACCCGACTAAAACCACCACACTACGTCCCCGAGGAGCCTGTTCCAGTGTGCAACAGCCTTCTTGGTGAAGAACCTCTTCCTGATATTGAGCCTGAACTTCCCCTGTCACAGCATGACACCATTCCCTCAGGTCTGTAGCTGGTCACCAGAGATCGGTGCCTGCCCCTCCCTCAAATGAGGGTTCTTGCAGGGTAGGTTACAAAAAGCCTCTGGGCTCAGTAAGTGCTATGACTTCAACTCTGCCTTTCCACACCTCGTCCTTGGTATTACTTGCTGACACTTCTTGGCACCTAACCTCCCGGATCCAAGTGGTAGACAGAGCCTCTGCATCATTTCAGCGTGTGTCCTCCTGGGACAAAATAACTGCTGCGATGTCCTGGGCCTGAAAAATCCAGCAGAAGAGGGAAGGAGAGAGAGGCCGTGTCTGACAGAGCAGCTCAGGGAGCCCTGGGGAAGGAGTGTTGTGTCTAAACGCCACCCTGAGTGAAAAGTTGCTCTTTTATCAGAAATGATACTGTTGCTGTGAAGGACATTGACTGGATAAACAAATACTTCTCCCAGGCTTAATAACACCACCTGTTTTCCTTGTCCCTGCAGGTTTCAGTGAGGGCAACGCAGCCCTGACCCCATGGAGCTGCTTCTTGGGATTTGGCACAAAAGTGGCATCTGCAACCAGTTCTGCCCATAACTGGAGAAGCAGAGGGAAAATCTTTTACTCATCTTTACAAAGCCCCAAAAGACAAGTTCTGCTATATAATGTCCAGGGTGGAAAAGCTTTCTAGTGCCAGTAAGGCTGGAGATGCTTACGCGACGTGTCTGCTGCATGGTGCCATAGCAGCCCTGGGGCTCGTTGTGTGCCCATATGGGAGTCTGTGTACAGTACAGAGATGGTGACTCCATAGGAAATGCTTTCTTGACGTCACACTAATTCCCTGACCTTCCCCTCCACCCTCCGCTACTATATACAGTTGCTGGCTATTTATATATGATGAATATGATTCAGAGTTACACATGCCAGAAAGACACTGAATCTTTCAACCTAATAATTAAAAAAAGGAATATAGCATGATTGCTTTGTTCCGTCACCACATGAAAGAGAACTATTTATTTTTGTTGTGGTTAGCTTAGCAGTAACAAACAAAATATTTTATTCCTATCCATGAGAAGCAATCTTGCCCATCTTTATGGGCTTCATCCAAAGTGCACTGAAGTCAGTAGCAGTATGCATGGGCTTGGAATTAGCATGTGACTGCAGATCTAGAGAGCTGGATCAGAGCAAGAGTGCTGCCAGACTACAGGGCTGAGCATTGTACAAGACTTTGACACCCTGAGAGGGAATAGCGCCTATCTTTAAGGGGGGTCCGTGTGGTGCTTCAGGTCTTAGAAGGCAAACCGGCTGGTATTGCAGCTGAAGCACTCTGTCAAGAGGCTCTTGCTGTGGCTGGACGTGTGGAGCAAGGAACATTGTGAGATTTTTGTGGTGTCATTAGATTACTGCTCATGTGAAATTGAGTGATGGATAGTTTACATAGTCAGCCTTTTAGCAAAGTTCACCGGCATGGCTCCAACTGTATGTATCGAGGCTAATCTCAATTACAACTTGAAAATGCCTCTGTCTTTGTCACCGCGGGGATGGTCTGGAAAGTATCGACTGATTGCTGCAGCTGAAAGCTTGTCATGTCAATCTTTATCCCACCAAAGATCACAGTGCACTCAGTGTACCATGCAACTGTTCCACCCTGATGGCTCTTTCATTTTTCCTGGTTTTGCTGTTTGTCTAGGCCTTTCATATGATAGCAATCAAGGAAAAGAATGTATTAGAAAACAAGTACGAGGCTTGGATTGTTTTAAACTGAAATAACAATGAGGGAATTTGGGAACAGTTGTACTGGCATTCCTTTAAAATCTTCTCACCTTCAACTTGGCTAGAATTCAGGTAAACGATGATAGTAGAAATCAATACACAGAGGAAAAGTTTGTCAGATCCAATCAAGGAAGATTTCAAAGAAATGGCCAAGGATTCTCAATGCAAGGAAGAAGTAGAAACCAGCAAGGCCGCTGAGGTCTGTATAATATACATTTTTTTTTCATCATTTGCTCTTGAAGGTCTCTTTCCTGGGATTCTAAACAAAAACTGTTGGAAAACAGTTGTTCTGATCAAAACCTTATGACAGCCCTTCTGTTGTTAAGTAGACATGAAATGACTTTTGCCTCTCTTTTTTATTTTGCCTCCTCAGTTCTTCTGGTCCATTTTTTTTTTCATAAATGTATGAGGAAGAATTAAGTATTATGTTTCCTAATGTTGAAAAAGGAGGGAAAGGAAAGAAGAGGTAAGAAAGGCCAAAAAACTTAGGAAGGAAGGAAGAGAAAAAGGAAGAGAAATGGGAGCACAGATGATAGGGGGGAAGGCACCCAAGACTACAAAGAGGAATAAAGCATGGGAAAGAATTAGAGAGACCGGAGGAAGGTTGTTGGAAAAGAATTTGCAGGTGGCTTCACGCTGTTTCACACATCCCTGAATTAGAGATAATGAGGAATCAAGCAGCAAAAAAAAACAAAAACTTGAGCAAGGTTGAGATAAAGAAAATTGGTTACAGTGCTAAGGATGAGCTTTGGGTGGTGGCCAATTGCTGGCTGGCTCGAGGTGCGTGTCTGAGGGTCTCTAACCAATTGTAGGTCAGATTCGGGCGCGTGGACAGTATGCGGGGCTATGGGAAAAGTACATGTAGGAGTGAAAAATAGAAATAAAGGCCTTCTGTTCAAGAGCCATCTGGAGTCCATGTCTTGCATCTCTTCAGAAGGTGTGAAGAAGGGCATAGGCTGTGTATCACAATAGATGGGAAAGGGCAGAAATTGAGTAACAGACAGTTTTGCATGCTCTTGTCAAAAGGAGTTAGTCAAGATTAAGCTCCACAAGTGCCTCTGAAAGGACTGGGAAGAAAAACTATGCTGACATGGGTGCATGGCTGTCTTTAATAATAGATATGATTGCAGCAGGTGTAAATACATTGAAATGGTACCAGGTAACTTGAGTATCAATAGCAGTAAAAATGCAGCAGCACAGGATGGCCAAGTCTGTGTCCTGTTGGTATCCAGGGTAATGGACAGGTTCGGGTATGTTATTAGGGAGCTCACTTGGTTTCTGCTCCTGGCTCTTAATGGCTGATTGCTGTGTGCTTTAATACTGTATGGTAATCGGCTATAAAAGCAGTCTTGTAACAGGGATTGAAATTCAAATTATCCGCTCCCAGCCATGTACCTTAATTGCTGCATCACAAAATGATGCTTTGCGTCCCTGGCCCAATGAATGTGGATTAGTTTGTCTCAGAATAACAGCTTTTCAGCCGGCACAGTGAAAGGCATCCCTCCCACCTAGCCTCTGGCCTGGTGACAAAGGGAATTCCCTGGGAAGTGAGAGATAGGGATTCAGTGTCATCCTCAGGAATCTCCATGTTTCTAAGCTCTACCTGCTGAGCTGCTAAGAAAGAGTCCCTCTCCTTCCTGCTAGCATGCTTTTGAAAGACACCAAACCTAAGGGCAGACCTTGCTCCAGCATAACTCAAGAACTGATTGCGTTAGATGCCAGGAGGGCTGTAGCTGCAGCATCAGGAGTTGGCACCTCAGGTGCTTCTCACACTCTCTGCTAAAAATTCTGGTCCAAGATACAGGTGCTTCTGGCGTGTTGGGAGAATGTGGGGGCACCTGGCTCAGAGCTGTGGGCTAGGAAACCGGTGCCAGAACACGGGGTTCCTACCTGTTCTCCTAATGCTGCAACAGCAAGTCCTGTTGTACATGTAGTCTGTGATAAGTCTTAGCTGTGCTTGGGAGAGCATTGTGCTGTGGATTTGTTCATCTTCAGTGGTGTGCTCGCTGGTAATTCACAGCATCGCGAGGCTGACTTCTGTCAGATAAGATTCCAGCAGGTGGGAAGTGAATGTCCTCTGTTCTGATTTTTTTTTTTTTTTTTTTGAGGTGGGGAGGGGGCCAGTGGAAACATGTAATGAATGTCGATAACTGCATTTAATTTCTTTGGCAAGTGGTAAGTACTGTTCCCCTTTGTTTGCTTATGCAGACTACATTTAAAGTACTGCCTAATATAAAGCAAACCTTTCTGAAGGCCAGTGCCAATTTTGGTTGAAGAAAAGTATAGCACCACAGCTGAAAGTCTTCATTATCTTCTGAGGCTCAATTACTTACGAGCATTCTTTAATTTTTGTTACCACACACTTCACATTCGTATGACTTCTTTTCCGCCCAAGGCCTATTTGAATAAAATTGTGTACTTCCTGCTTTGGCAACATACTAATGATGTTCATTAAAAGAAAATCATTAGGAGTAGCCCTCCCGAAAATGTTGAAAATGATGTTGGATGGTAATTTGGGTTTGATCCTGTAATTTTAGCGGTGATTTTACCTGTAATGGCTACAAGTAAAATCATTCTCTGTAAGAATCTTTGGTATTTCTAATCCATGCTTCAGAAGATAGTCAGACTGTAGGCACACCCACAAAAAGTACTGGTGAACAGATCACAGGTCTCTGTACTAAATTAATGCCTTAAGTAAAAAATTTCTTCATATGGTTTCAACAAAACAGAGCTATACTTACAAGCAGCTTTGGTGGAGAACTAGAAAATATTGTTAAAGCTTTAAACATTAAACTAATTGTTGTTCACTTGATTCCCTAATGTAATAAAACTCTTCCTTTCCCAGGCCATTATCAGTTAGACAACCCCCTGCACTGTATACGTTATTAATAATTTATTCCTTCCATTATTCCCAAATGCACATTAAAGAATTGGCTCATGGTTTCTAGCACAGTTCTGAAGCACAACTCTGATCAGTCATTTTTGGAAATGTTGTCTCAGGGCAAATAAATTAATAAGGAAAAGGGTAAATATTATCTTCTGTGAAGTGAACAGTTTAACTACTTTATTCCTATCAGTATTTTAAGAAATCTAGACGGGAGTTGTTTTCTTCTTCCTGATACTAATGATTGAATTTGTATATTATTCTTATAGACTATTCTAATTACTTTTCTACTATTTTTTTCTAGTTAGAAACAAATGACTGTTTTTCTCCCTTGATTCTTTGGTGTCATAATCATGAGCTTGTATAGCCTCATACAGAATGATGTGCTGTTTTGTACCTGCTGTTGTTGCCCCTTGATATTTTCCTGGTATTCTATTTCTAAGCCAACTTTTACAGAAGCAAAGTTATGTATAAATACCAGATATGACTATTTGTCTATTCTGCTTGGGAAAAAAAAATAAATAAATAATTAAATAAATAAAATGATTATATAGTGAACTGGAGAGCCCTACAAAGTGATCATCGTAGCAGTATTTTCAGTATGCACTCAGTATGAGTGCAACTAAGGCAAAAGCAAGGGTTATTACAAAAAGTGGGGATGGCTAAACTTTGCAAAGTGTGCTGGTTGGAAGGGTGGCTGCTAGGAAAGGTTAAATCATGGAGTATATGCAGAAGATGTTTGTGAGATTCATATACTGCCAGAATGTGAAGATTTCCAGTCATACTTGCCCAGTTCCTAAGAGACCAGAGATCTTTGTAGATGTCAAGAAGTGATTGAACACAAAGGAAATTAAGAGTCCTAGTTTTCAGCCGTGTTGAACTGGAGTTGATAGTTAAGTTACCACGAGGGCACTAACTTGATGAAATGACTTGGTCAGAGTAGAGATGTATGAAAAAACTGCCTATAGATGGTAGTTGGATCTCCTTGCAGGTGGGACTGTTCACTGTGACAAAGATAAGATGGATGACAACAAATTTCTGTGGGAGCCATTGCAAGGTACAGGAGGAATGGAGGAACTCTCCTAACCAGTTGGTGGTGGAGGCATCTGAGAAAGAAGAGGAGTGGGAGATGATCTAACTATTAGAAACAGTAATCAAGGAGCAGAGACGTTAGTTTGGAGTGCAGAATGACAAGCAGCCAGCACCACATATTGTTACTTTTTTTTTTCTGTCATTGATCATTCCTTTGTGTTTCTGTTATTGTTTGTTTGTTTGTTTCTTTTTCCATTTAAAGAAAACACCTTTTCTTCCAGAAGTCCTCCTTAAGATCTTTCTGTACAAGGAACCTATCCGTGGGAAAGCAAATGAAGTAGAAACCAAGGTGAAGATAAAATTCCAGGAATACACTTGCACAGACCTACCTGAAACTGTTGTTTGCCAGGAGCAGGTGTTCTGAGCCTCTGAGGGCTGTGCCTCTGCACCACTTCTGAGATACACCTGCCTTCAGCTGTATGAACCGTGGTTAGCAGGGGGCTGCAGAAGAACTATTTGTGCTGAGACGTGTTTAGGAAAAGCTATTACAAAGATTACACAACCTGCTTCTTTTCCTACTTTTCAGTTGTTTGATCACTAGCTCAGGATGGATTTAATGTTTTGAAGAAACAATTCCATTCTTATCCATAGCAAGTCAGCTGTTTAAATGGTGCTTAAAATTACTTGCTTTGGTGACTTTCCTATGATTAAGAAGCAAATATTGCTATTGCAGCATCTCCCTGACATCCCTGATCTCCCTGGCTTGGAAGTGAGATTGAGGTTAGCAGGGTTTAGCAAGTATCATTTGCACTTTAGCAACTGTGGGCATGGGGATGAACAAGCTCTTAGCCAGCAGCAAAGACGTGGTGACGTGACTTGCTCTGACAGGAGGGAAGGCTAAGCTAACTTGCCCATTTTGCCTATAGCAAAACCAAAGTAATACATGCTGACAGTTTCTGCAGGTCAGCTGATGCATAAGCTGTTAATATGCACTAACTTGATGGTACTTCAGAGCTCACAAGACAGTTTAGTGTGCCACACACACCTCTTTGCTTAGGCCCTGATCTATCAGTGATGGGATTTTTCTTGTCTTTTTTTTCTTGTCTTTTGTCTTCTGTGGGTTTCAGATCTCTATGTATGTAAATATGTGTTCCATTAGACACACAGCTCCTTGATATTATTGCCTGTTATGCCAAGATTCATACTAGCCGGAATAGTCCTATTTAGAATTATTTACTGTATGTAACAGGACAGAAACAACAGAGTGATGGGAGAAACTGTCATAAAAGTTGTTAATTACAAAGAGAGACTTGCCCCAGCAAAATAGAGAGCAAAAGCTTGAAACCAGTTCTGAGTAACAAGAAGATATCCCCATCTGAGCCTGAATGGGAGAGGAGGCAACAGAACAACTCTGTGGGGAAGCTGCACTGCAGCAGCCTTTGGCAGGATTCAGCACTGCTTGCTCAAAAGAGAGCTGTTAAAGGTGAAAAGCCAGACAATTGGAGAACGAAAACCTTTCCTCTTCTCTTTCCCCATCCTCTCTATCGTGGATGGATGAATTCCAGTGTTAATGAAGGGACAGCATGTGCTTTTGATTTTGTGAGGGAAACTGAATGCTGTTCCGGATGTATGAAAGGTTGCTGTATATACAATAAAAGACTGGGGGGAAATGAGCAAAGAAAACACAAAATAAGCCTTTTGTGGATGTCATTTTTAAGAAATGGTATGCATCCAATGGGAGCAAGAAAATAAATGTAATTTTAAGATTTTTTCTTTCCTGGGTAGTAAGACAAGCCAAAAGAAGAAAATGAGAAAACACATATGGATGGAATCTAGAGTCAAAATAATCCAGTGGGAGAAAAAAAAAAAATATATATATATATATATATATTTTTTTTGTACTTATTGTGTTTTAGTCCATGTTTTCCTTGCAGCACGGATCACTTAGAGGTCTTACATGAATTCATGTCAGAACCAATCCCTAGTTTCCTTAGAACAGGTTTGATAAAGTATTATTTTTGCTCCACATTTCAGTATCAGTACTTGTTCTAACTAACCAAAGAAACATTGCTTGGGAAAAAAAAACAAAGCCTACCAACCAACCAACCAAAAAGCCACCTTACTTGCAACAGCCTGGAAGACTTTTGCTCTTGGTGCGGTTTTAATGGCTGGACAGGCCTTACATTAAAAAAAATTAGTCCTGTCTAGGATTTCCCTTCAAGCCACTTGACTTCCCAAATTGGGCAAGGCTTACTGTTGAATCAGGTGCATCTGAAATAAAAAAGAATATTATCTTATTGGAAAACTGCAGGTGAATGAGAAAGGTATTGCATGTATTACGTTTATACTGCACTCTTCACTTGAGATACAGTAGGATTTCTCTATGAAATTGTGGTATTGGTATTTCATACCATAAAGACAGTGCAAATAAATGAAGTTATAAATAATCTAGTTAAATTTTGAAGTAATATTTTAGGCATATGTTATTTTTGGCTATTGTGCTGATTCAGGGATTAATTGGAAGTATAACAAACTGTAACAAAAGAAAAGTCTAACATGAAGTTATAAAACATTGACATTGCCTGGGCTGTCTATTTCTTTGTTTTCACTTTAGTTCCTTTTTCTGATAGCCCAGTAGTCCTGGACAGTAGGAGGAAAAAATAAGTTGTAGTAGGAATGAAATGTTAGTTTATTCATGGCGAACTACTTGTTTTTCCTTAGCTGAACTTAAGGCTAGCATGTAGGTTAGCCACCAGGATGCCAGATATCAGAATCTTCTGAAGGCAGAAGTCAGTTTACTTGCAAAAGGGATTACAAAAACATGCACATTTTCTAATGTGACAGGCTTCTGAGTCACAGCAGGAATGTGCAGTGGAGAAGTACTCATCCCTGCTGTCCCACAAGGCGCCCTCCTTAACCACAATCTCTTGCTCAGCCTCCTATTAGTGGGTATTTGTCAGTTTTTGTACTTTTCCACAGTCTGAAATGCACTCCAGAGCAACAAACAGCATTTTCTAAGCCCCTACATACTACTAGAATTCTGTAAGGAATCCTTGTATGTATGACTTTTTTTCCTACTTTCTATGTATCATAGGAGACTGACTCTGAAATACCATACTGTGCACATCGACTTCTGCTTCTGGATTTCATTTGCCATTTACAGTGAGCAGCTTGCAACGTGCTTTAAATGCCTATACCAGGGACTGCTCACGTTAAGGGTTACTGATCCTCTCTCTCTGTGAATATTGATATAATGGATGGTGGTGCCAGCTTCAGCTGATTGCTTCCTGCTCTCTAGTTCTGCTGTCTCTGTGGAAGCTGAGGCTGCAGACTTCCTTAATTAATCATACTGGTCTGGAAATTGAAGACAATAAGGCCTAAGTATAGTGGAGCCTTCTGCTATGGTCAGCTCTTTTTTATTTTAAATGCACGGTTTGGATGTAAGCTATCAGTGGTAATTTTCAGGGAGAACTTTGGGCATTTTAAATATACCCTGAAATAGTTGCACACTACACCTTTTCCCAGAGACTGAATTCTTCTTTCCACAAAGAGCTTCCCAAACTGAGGCATTTTGCTGCCTTAAACCAGAATGCAGGCTGTGCACAAAACCCTTAACAATCTGTATTGTATATCATCAAGAAAATGCTGCTAGCAAGGTTTTATCCAAGTGAAAAACCTGAGGATTCCTGCTCATCACAAGGATCAGACATAACTAGTAGCCTTACCTAGTAACAGGATTAAACGTAGTCCTTGAATTACATGATTCTTCAGTAAGTTTCAAGGTGCACTGTACAACCACTGACCTGTATTTTTCTCCTATATGTGGAGAGATTATCAGAGGGCTCAGTGACTTACTGTGTTGTACAAGAAAAATCAGAGATGGTGGGGAAAAACATTCATTTTCACTCTTATAGCTGCATTTTAAATGTTAGGTTTCATTTCGTCATTTGATGCATTTAGGTTTTTATCCTTCTTTATAGTAAGAAAATGACATCAATGGATTGGAATGGTTCCATTTTTTTTCCTCTGCCTTCCAAAATGTGTATGTCCCAGAGAAGGGGTTTGCATTTTGGTAAGATGTTCTCCTCCCACTTTGGCTGGGCTCCTCGATGGTAAAACAGACAGTGAAATAAACAGCATTGCAGTATTTTTTTTCTTTCAGACAATAATACAGTGTTTGCTTAAAACACTTATTTTTGTCAAATCATCTAAGAAACACATTTCTCACTGAAGATTTATGTCACAACATTTCCAAGAGGCAGTCTGCTGAAACTTGTTTTTGCTGATTAGACATAAATACAGCCCAACGAAGGCTTTCTCCTGTATCACATCAGAGTTGCTTGCATTTAAATTAGTGGGTCAGCAAGACAGGACAGTGGAACCTTTTATTAGCAGCTGACTTCTCTCGAGTCTCATTTTACATTTTTGGTTCCAACACTATTCAGCTGAAAGGAGATACTGTAGGTAAAATAAAGGAGGTGAATAACAGAGACAGGGCAGCTGCCAGACATCAGCTTCCACCGAGTTCTTCAAAAATATCAGTATTCTCAGTGATAGTATAAAGAATCATAATACAGCACGTTTCCTTGTGAAACAGGTAGTCTTTTATATTCACTAATAAGAGCTTTTCATAAGCAAAGTCTATGAAACAGAGTTCAGTTTTTTTCTTTAAGCTGTCTTAGATGAAGGGGATTACTATTGAGTAAGAAATAATGGCAAATATCCATATAAATTGTATTTCACCTGCTGAAATCTTTGTGGTAGTGCTGTTCTCTAAGGAAGGCCATATTTTCCCTAAAATCACTTTGTGATGTAAAAAGACCTCACAAGTAAATTTGGTAACACTGTTATTCTGCCAGGATGTCGGACAACCTGATGCTCATTCATTGCCCTTTAGTGATGGCATTCTTGGAAAAGCTGGAGATTGAAGTTCCTCTTGAATTTTGTTTGCAAAGGTCCAATTGACAGAGACCTTGTGTGATGTACACAGAGAACATACAGCGTGTTAGAGCCTTATGTACATCAACAGGTAAGTCAGAGATGTTATGTCCCTTTCTTTTTAGTGCTTTCCAGCTCTAGCTGGACATAAGTGAACATTTTTTTGTCTGGTAACATGGGAGAAGGTTGTTGATCATTAGTATATTATGAATTACAGAGCACGTACAAACTTACAGGGCTACATTCCCTATAGAATGATACATAATGAATATGTCTTACAATTCTGTAATGAGAATGTAGAATACTAGAAAGGGTTTGTTGTTAAAGCTGTGTTTTCTTTGGGATACGATGTAAATGATCTGCTGGAGGAACAGATGACAGGGCTAATTCATCCCTCGTGTAACTTCACTGGACTCAGTTGATTTGCATGGGATTAGTTCTGTTCATTCCTTTGTAAAATAAATAAATAAATAAATAAATAAAGTTGAGGATTATGTGACTGGGAATGTGTCCAGTATGTAATGTTTCAATGTGTATTTTCTTGTTAGTATATTGAATATGTAATTTTTATGCCAGATTTAGAGGCTCAAATGCTTTCATTTACCATTGTGGAGTTAGAGAAAAATAAAGTAGAATTTAAAGTTATTGTCATGGACTGCGAATATTAATTATTTTTTTTCCCACATTGTATAAACATTAAAAGGAAGCCCTTCCCTTCCTTCACTACTCTAGAACTTTTTGCTTGGACATTTTAAGTTACAAGTGACTTATGTTCTTCCAGATGGGTTTGATTTTTCTTTTTTTCTCTTTTCCTGTCCTGAGTCAGAGGGGCAGTGAAACCACCTCAGAAGCTGTTAAGTCTCTTATTAGGAAGAGGCAATAAGAGGAATAGATGAGAACTGTGCTGAGATCTTTAATTAATCATGCTGCATAGCAGATGTAAAGAGGAGTCAGTGACAGCGGACTGGAACAATTTGAATGAGAATTATTTCAAAAAATTAAATGTGATATTTAAAATGAGTCATTTAAAAATATTAGTAAAAAAGGAAAGGAAATGCATAAAATCCCCCTTATCACAAGATAAAATGTTTGTACATCTTGCAAGTGTCAATAATTCAAACTTAAATACTAGCATGCTCACAAGATCAGGTTTCCTGATCATGAGGAACACTCAAATTCATCGTTTGAATACATTCATTCAGGCACTGTTTGGAACTTGCAGGTTTTTTTCTGTTTGCAAATCAGCAGATGTTAACTACTTTGTAATAGGAGGCTTTCTAAATTACAGAGACCACAATTTAGCTGCCTAAAAGTGACATACTTAGAGATAATTAGATTCTGTGAATTTCCATATGGTTTCAGTAACCTTAGGAACTCATGTATGATTTAAAAGTGATTTAAAGACTATATTCATTTAAACATTTTGTGCTTGTTTTCTGCGACTTAGTTATTTACATAACTTAACGGGGATAAATGTTTGCACTAGTTTACAAATGTGATATTGCCTGAGAAAATACAAGTACAGAGCACCATCTAGTGAAGGATATCCCTAACATGAAAGTCTTCCTGCTCATATGTCACTTGACTTTGTTAATCTAATTTAATTTGAACATTTCTCATGTTGTAGAAAGAGCCAGCCCAGTGGCTCCTGTGGCAATATAATTACTTGGGACCTTCAGCTCAGAACATCAAAGCTGGAAGCACGGAAATTCAGGTAATCATTTGTGAGAAATGTGTACTTGTAAGAGGAGGTTGTTTATCTTCCTGCCCACAGTGCTGGGTGATGCACTCATTACAATAACACAGCCCAATCTAGCTATAAACCACGTTGGACATTAATTCTCTCACCAGATTTAGAGATCTAACTGCCATTTTAAGTGACTTGAGTGCACCATTTAGCTCCTCAAAGCCTTTGCTCAGCTTCCGCAGAGCCTCAGCTAGCCAGGTTCCTTTAGCTGAGCATTCACTAGTTGTGTATGCAAACCAGGACTAACGGGTGATATTAAGGACTTGATTGTCATTAAGAAATGAAGAAATGAAGGAAGCTGAGATTCTGTAGGAGACGGAAAAAAACTTAATTGGTGAGGAACTGCAGAGAAAAGTAAGCTACAGGTTTGTTTGTTTGTTTGTTTTTCCTGTTGTTTTTGTTTGTTTGTTTTGTTTTTGCAAAGGCCATAATGTGATTCTTTTGGAAGCAAATAAATACATGATTTCAGCTCCAGGGTTGATTAATCAATACTTGAATATCAACACTCTTTTTGATGCAATCTATTTAGCATTAGGGTAGGATTCAGAGGAACTGTCTTAGTTAACCGAAGATGTAGTGATGACAAGCTGGATGGCATTCTGCACTAAACAAAGGTTGAAAAGGGCCCCAGAGAATTCAAAAAGATGATTTTTCATGAATGCTATATTTTCAGCAAAAGGTAATAGAGCAATGAAGAGCCACCACCACTGTAAAGTTTCACATTCACTTATATAGAAGGTGAACAAACTGTAACTAACAGAAAATGATTCATCTCTCTCTCTAAGCATCTATTGCATATGGAGTTTGGCTGAATGCCTGAAACCTTGCTGATTTCCCAGCTCTCAGACATACTCTGAGGAAACAGCAAGCATGCAGTCATGCTTATTTCAAAGTACCTCCTGGTGTTGAATAGCTCTAGTTTTTTTTGCTTTCTACTTTAATCTTTAATAGTCAATTAAAACAAAGAAAGAAAGAAAGAAAAAGAAAACAAGAAAACAGGTCAGAATAAGTAGAAACATTTGAAAATCTAGATACAGAATACTTTCCTGGTTATCTTTTCTGCTCTTTCTACCTCTTTTACAACTGCCAAAGAGCACCTACTACTGAAGCTAGGAAAAAAAAAAAAAAAAAGGGAAAAAAAAAAGTAAAAAAAGTTGCGTTTTCATTCTTGAGCTAATGAGGAGTAAATTAAAGAAACATGATAGGAATGTTAATGGACCTGGCAAGCTGTGGTTCAATTTGTTTTTCTGGATATATAGACCATTTTGCTAGCAGCAAGAAATAGCTTTGACAGAACAGCGTTATACTTAAAGAAGAGGTTCAAGAGCTGGTGTTAGAAATAGCAGTTTGGGGGATGCTGGGGAGACACAGACAAGAGCTGAAGAGACAAGTCTGTACCAGAAGAAGTAGGTCAGAAGTAGGCCTCAGCTCATTGTCAGCGTGTACTAAACATTTAGCAAAAACAACTGTTGTAGCACATAAGGCTCTTTTACCATCCATTTAATTCACCTGGGCTTATTGTTTCCATTGTTTTAATATCCAAAAAGTTTAGCAAATGGAAGAAAACGGAACTAGACAATTGAAAATATGAAGATGTTTCCCTTGAACAAGTATTACAAGAATAGGCACTTCTGATTGCATGTTGCTTGTAGCTATATGTTTTTTATGAAATCATCACTGACAAAACAGTTTCCTTGTTATTTCCTTGATTCTTCTTCCTCTTCTTTTGGGTTACATGATTTATATCAAGAGACATGTATTCATCGTCAGCTATTTGGGATTTATTATGTTGTTCTAATGCCTGAACAACAACAAAAAACAACTGGCCTTTGTTCTTCTATCTTGTAAGAATGAAGATTCCCCTACAACATGTTCATACTTGTTAAGGAAATAAATAATTACCAACAGGACATGCCAGGCAAATAAAAGAATACTCGTGGTTTCTCTTCTATGCTGTAATCTCTTTTCCAGAAGATATTGAAATTTGCTCTTTGAAAATGAAGAGGTTGTTTATCTGAGAGCAATCATATGACCATTTTGAATTACAACACCTCTTTCACATGTTTTTCATGTAGCCAAAAAGATCAACAAAGAAAAGGCCATAGAGCCAAAAAGCTGTGGTGCTACAAAAGACCATAGAGAGATGGTAGGAATTAAAAACTGTATTTGTGTATTGCTAGCAATATGCTGGGGGCTTTTCAGACAGCTAGGATGCCAAAGACATTATTCTGAAGAGCATTCAGTCCAAATAAATGTATAAATGCATTCTGAGATGTACAAAGAAAGATTTGTTCCTACATTTTATGATTTCCAATAGAGAAAATGGGGTCAAATTTTACATCAGACTATAAGAATTACATTCCACCCCTCACTCAGCTGGAAGATGTCATTAACATTCTCATAAGCAAGGAGGATGGATTTATGTTGCCACAAACAACAAAAATACTGCAGATTTTATGAGAACAACTTGTACAAATTAGCAAAAGTCCATGCTAGACATCCAACTTAGTTGTCCTTAAATCTTCTATGTCTTTCATTTAAATTAAGTGTTGTGTGATCTGTCTTAATACTCTCCAAATATATGAGCTGATTTTTCCATTTTCCCATGAAAAATTAAGGGTGTTTTTACATTTTCAACATAATGTTATCCATGTTTTTGCAAGGAATTAAATATTTCTCCTCCTAGAGTAGCAAAAGAATTTGAAAGTCATGATACAAAACACTGTACTTATATGTTTTTAAACCACTCCCAAACTTCCATTGTATTTTCAGTGACCCAAACCTATAGAGTTGCTCACAGAGTTATGCAGGAACACATTTTAAACTCTCTAATCAGACTGGATACATAACAGATGTTGAATGCTGAATATATACATACCCCTATATATGTATATACACCCATACATACATAGGCTAGGGTGTCTTCTTGTCAGATGGAGAATTTAACTTGGTTTAACTGATTAACTAAGGCTCCAGATAAGCAGTGGTAGAGCTATCCATTGGTCCTTTCATGCAGGGACACAGGAATGTGCTAAGGACTAGAAATCTCTAGCAGAGTATCTCTTGATGCATTAAGAAAAAGGCTGTATGATCTAGAAAACCTCCTATTATCCCAAAAAGCTCAGACCAAAAAATCTCTGTATTCCAAATTTTTATCTATTTTATTTTTACATGACATTATTCTTTTTAGCTGCCTCAACCCCATTTTTTCTTTACTTCAATTTTTTGGTTACATGTAATTTATTTTAGTGAGTGAGGTACTGTTTTATATGAACCTCTCTTTTTTTTTTCCTAGTTGTTCTACAGATCCTGCATCCCTTATTCCAAGCACTTATTTCAAGGATTGTCACCCAACTTCTGTTTTCAGAGCATGGAAATGGAAGGAACAACGGCCATGCAGAGAGTTCTCATTCAGCTGACTTGTATTCATATAAATATAGATATAAGTTGGCTGGTAGATTGCCAAAAGTTATTATGTTAATCTTGACTGAAAGTGGTTTTGAGGTTCAAATGCTATATTTGGACAGGAGGAGAGAGATTTATAGTCCAACCACAAAAGCAGCATCTATTTTGTGAAAGCAGGAAAAGAAAAGTGTCTAAATTTGGCTCAGATCCATGTGTTTTATAAAATCATCATTTGTGTCTGCTCAGCTGAAATGGATTGCATTTCATCAGGTAACTTTCTAGCGAGTGTACCTATCCTTCTCCATGGCAGAATGCATCAACCAGTAATTTTTGTTATTACTGGCTATTACAGTCCACTGTGGTGCTAGGCACAAAAGCTATGGCTAGGCAGAGTTTCTCTTATGATTTTTCTTGTACAAGAAAAATGTGGATCTGTAGCTTGAGAAGGGGAAAAGCCCAGAGAGCCAAGAGAAAGACAGAAGAAAAGGAGAAGAAAGAGGCTTGGAAGTAGAACCACTTAGAACTGACTGAACGGGGCATTCAAACTGTGAGAGTTGTGGAAGCTAACAGATACATAAAGACAGTAAGGATTTATGGAGAAGAAAGGCATAATTACTGACCATTTGAAAATCTTTGATTGAAATGAAATCTCGAGAAATTCATTTGATTCTTGCCTAGTAGCATCCCTCCTCTTCCTCCAGTTTCCTGCATCATTCTTTATGCTTTTTATATATGTTCTGTACACAACACATACAACAAATAAATCAGAGGAATTTACAGACAACAGATTTCTTCTAAAGCCTTGGTTCATTCTGGAGAAAGTACATCCACTGAGTGAACCAACCTTAAGGTTCTATTTAGATATTTTTTGTGTGCAATACATACAGTTCATTTTAATTTTTGAGACATGACAGCAACAATATATTTTTCTATTAAAAAAGTTAACATATTTGTAAGTACTTTTCATAAAATCATAGAATCACAGAATGGCTTGGGCTGGAGGGGATTTTAAAGATCATCTAACTCCAACCCCCCTACCATGGGCAGGGATTCCACCCACTAGATCTGGATGCCCAAAGCCCCATCCAGCCTGGCCTTGAATACCTCCAGGGATGGAGCATCCACAACCTCTCTGTGCAACCTGTTCCAAGACAAGAATGCTCCTTGTTTATGAAGATGTCCTTATTCCTAGGCCAACTCTGCCTTTTTTTAAAAAACAAAGAAACAAACCCATAGACATATGAGCAGTGGTGTTTGTATCTATGAATTCATAGGCCAGATTCTCTTCTGATTTATGTCTCATAAAACTTTTGGTTGCAGAGAAATTATTCCAGATCTATATAAGCATGTATGAGAAGCAAAAATCTGCCCATCCGTTTTAGTTTGGATTGATTTGCTAAAAGATTAACTGGACAAATTGTCTTAATAAAATACTTAAGCAATATTAGGTTCAAAGTCTGCTGGTCTGACCTTCATTACAACAGATTTCAGAGAATACCACCACCCATGCCAAGTGTACCAAACAATTCCATTGTCCGTCTTCGCAGTATAGGGGCCTTTATAGTACAAACCGTTCAGGTTGGCTGAGTGACACCTGGTGGAAAAGGAAAGGAAAACATAAGTTCTTGTCCAAAAGTGGAGAGCATCTGTAATTTCTCTGCAAATCAGAAAGTCACTATGTTGTTAACAGCTCAGTCTGACAGCTGCAAAAATTTACATTTGTGGACTTCAGTTCCTCTAAACATGATCAGTTTAATTAGGTGACAATTGCAAGTGCTTATAGCATCTTTGAAACAAAAGTTATTTCTATGCTTTCTACAAGTTTTCTGACATCAGTAGGTCTCTGAGTTTTGCCTGCTAATCTGTTTCAGTGGAGAGTGATTTCAGAGTTCTTCAGGTCATGTGCAGCAGCAAAGTATACAACAAGCAAAACTCTAGGAAAGAAATACAGCAATGCTTTTTATTGTTAATAATTCATAACAATAATATTATTATAGCTAATTAAACATATATGTACCACTTCACTGGATCATCAGAGCTGGCATTTTTTTCTGGCTGTACAAACTACATCCTTTTCGACTTTAAACACACTGAAATAGAAATGTTGTTACAGTTGTTAAACGTGCTGCCAAAAGCTATCAAAACCCAAAAGGCTTGACTAGATACCACCGCAATCTTGATACTCAGTTGGCATTTCTATGAGAAAGGAGGAAATTTAGATCTTTGGGTGACTATATGGAGAGCAAAATGGTTGTTTCTTCTCCAGCACACTTTAATAAATCTGCTTTGTTTATCTGCCAATTCAGTATTTTGTTATTAGTGTTGTTAATATCTTACAGTCCCACACCACAATATATTTCAAAAGCAGGCTTCAGAAAATATTAAAACAGAAAACAGTCCAAATGAACCTTATGGATATTATTACTGGCAAATTCTAGTCCCATTGGCTTTGCTTACACTTTATTAACAACAGCTTTTGAGAACTGAAATAGAAAGAGTGATAAAAGTCTCACAGGAAAATTCTCTTACATATTTGCTTATTTACTGCTTTTAAGTTTTAAGCTGGCTTTTGGTAATAAGCTGGTTGAGAAAAACTGAAGATATCAAAAGTGTCTTTGTTTTTGATAAGGACAAACTTGTATTAGAGCTGACACAGCCTTTCTAGCCATACAAATCCTGCACTGAGCAGGCACTTTGTTTACTTTGAATCAAAACAGATTTTATTAGAAGAATCATAATTGATAAGAGGTATCTAGAAAAACTGAATCCTTTCTTCTACTTCTTTTATTGGAAACAGTCAAAACTTGATTTTATCACCAGTAACACGAGCCAGTACTAATTCATAATTAGTGCTGGGAGGCATTAAGACCAAGAATATACAGTATTCTGTAATAGACTAGATACAGGCTGAAGTAACTGGACATACTAAAGAAACAATTGGTGTGTGATATGAAGCAACATTCATTACTCACAAGTCAATAATCACCTTAAAGTTAGCCTATGTTCCTTCCTTCTTTCTGATTTTTTAAAGCAAAAAAAGCTATTTTTTAAAGCAAAATACTGCACAGCAGTACTTTCAGAAGCACAGTCAACTCTCAGTTATCCATGGACATTTTCTCTGAGTTATATACTAACTGTATGACAGATGCAGAGAGACAGAGTTCCTTCTCTGGGAGAACTGGAAGCAATGGGAGAGATGACATGCTCATGTTCAAACAGACTCATTAGCTCTTATTTTACCATTTTGAACCTACTGATCTGCGCAGCATCTTGGATGAAGGAAGCCCTATGAACTGGTGTAGTACAAGCGAGAAGGAAGCTCTGTGGACGTGCATCCAAGCTGCAAATCTCTGCTCACAAAGTCATGCAGAGAGACAGTTCTGCAGAAATCCAAGTTAAGAAGTGCAGAGCTGGAGCAAGACCAGTGGGTTTAATTGAGATCTGAGCTATTTCCTGTGCCTCACTTGTATCACATCCCTTGGTATTCATATTATCTGGGCATTTCTATATTTCATTAGTCCAGATAGCATAGAGCTGGCAACAGAAAATTCCTGCATAGCTGGAAGCTCCTATACAAACCAGCCAAGAACAGTAATTCCTTCTATGTTTGCTAATCTGTGCATGACATATTTGTGTTCTGGGTGCTTTCCTTTCTCCAGGCCTGCCAGTGCTGTTCTTTTGGGTAGGATTTCAGAATAGCAAATTTTTTTTTTTTTTTTTTCCAGTATTTTGCAGGAATCAGTTTTCTATTAAGCTTAACATTAAAAAGCCAGGAGCAAGACAGTGGAATAACACTACTAGTCACCCACTTTCATTATCCAGACAGACTGTCCCTTTAACAGTGTCAGACACACAGCCGTAATAGGAACTGGCATGGTAGGAGTCAGCTATCTTTAGTAGTTATGTAGCACCAACTACAAGGTATTCATAACTGTCAAGTTATGCCATACAGTTACTATTGCAAAGGGATCACTTTTCTGTCTGGACCAGTCTAATATTTAAAATAAATAAAATAAAATAAAATAAAAAGAAAAAAAAAGTTTTTAAAAGACAAAAAATGTATGTAGTTGACTATAAGTGATTGATGATTCACTGTTAATAAACTCCATGCCATGGTATCACAGTTTTGTGCTATTTGAAGTCTAGACATTCCTCTAAATCCACAAAAGTTCTAATTTCATTGGAAAAGTATCTCCAGCATGATTGCTTTTCTCTTTTATGTCTTTCATGAAAACTGCAAAAAAAATTGTCTACATGTGATTTTTTTCTATATTTCTCAAACAATCCACCAACCTACCATCCCTGAAATATATTTAAATAATTAGTTAATTGTGAAACACTGAGCTAATAGCTACCTTAGTATCAGCTAAGCTGGTCACAGCTTAAGACTACTTATTGAAACAGAATTTGGAAAATGAGGAGTTAAAGACAGAAACAAAGGATGACACAACAGAGAGAAACAATGGAGTTGATCCAGCCTGGCAGTTCTTGCCAAGTGAACTGAGATCACAGTGAGAGAGTAGTATGCTTCCCTGAGCTGTATTTTAAAGCTATTACACAGATATATTACATTGTTTCTCTTTACGGCTAGATTTATCTAATTAATTATGTGAAACAACATAGCTGCCTATACAGACAGTGCTAACGTTTAGCCTTTCTTCTGAATTGCTATTTTGTATTTAGGGATTGTCTTAAAATTCTTCTACTGAACCCTATTTATTTATTTTTTTCCTCTTAGCCCAGTCATGTGCACTGAGAGAAACTGAGTGGACGCATTCCCATCTTGATATAGAAAGGATAACAAGAATGAAATGCTGTGAACTGAGGTGAAAAAACTATGGTTTATTAACCCAGTGCTAGCTTAACTCATCAGACATTTATCAATACGGCTGCATCTGGTCTAGTGAAACAAAGAAGAAATGCAGGAATGAAGTACAGCAGGGATACATCCGCAAACTCTACATGACCTACTTGTGTAAACACTAGTTACCTTAAAGGGACAAAATTGTCTCCTCCTTACTGTCTGATAACAAAGATGGCCAAAGCCCATGGCAAATAGGCAATGAAATGCAAACAAAAAGGCAAATTTCACAGACACCTTGAGCTGTTCAGTATGTATTGGCACTTCTAAGGCGGGTCTTGGTCTTATCAGCACTGAGATCTCTGGAAGGGGTCAAGGACAGATTGCAATTACAATAAACAATGCATATCCTATCTTTGACTATATGTTATTGTTGTATGAATATATACAAAGAATAGTTGATAATGCAGATATGAAATTAAAATACCTGTTAAACCACCAACCAGCCTTTTCCTCTTCAGCGCAGTTGCCTTCATAGTTGTCATTGTCCCTGTCTCGAGTACTGAATTTCATTCCTCGATGATCAGCCCACCATTTTACTTCCGGATGAAACCCCCCCGTCAGGGAATCACCAGCTGTGCCAGAATATTCACCACAGCTCATCTCATAAGAATGCTAATGAAAAATGTGAAGGGAAAAAAAAAAAAAAAAAAAAAAAAAAGTAATCCAATATGTCTTTAGCTTTTAGCATATCAGAGTGAAACCACACAGAAGAAACTAACCTGTTCCATTGTTCCATTCGCTACTATTGATATGCCCAGAATTGTCATGGCACTTAAGCACCACATACTAGCTAATGAGGGACTGTACAGATGCTTACCAGGGGTAAAATTTGTCAATAACTTTGTGCATAAGTGACATAAAAACATTAGAGTTAGTTTTCAGTACATATTAACAAATCAGAACATTATGTACAGTTATTGTTAGAAATGTAAATGAAAATGAACTGCTTTTATCCATGACTTCTAGAACAAATAATTCATCCAACTTATGGGAAGAATCAAATCAGTATATCCATATAAATGACTATTATTACATATTTGAAAATTCCAAGCATTTGTAAGAAAGAATACAAGTTAATAAGGTTTCACATAAATCTTTATGAAAATTAAGGAACATATATGTTTACTGTCTCTGTCTATAGAATCTACATTTTCATTAACCCCCCAGTAATTATTTAATATTTAATTACCTCTTCACCTGCAACTCCAAATCTTGTATATTGTGCAAAACGCCGTTCTCCTTCAAAATCAGTTAGATCAATTCTTAAAGTATAGTTCCCTAAGGAAAAGACAATAAAAATTATTTTTGTTAAACTAGCCTATCTCATGACTTCTCAGAGCAGAGCATTATAGTAGAATATTAAAATACTCATTATGTTTTTATCATGAATCTTATCTGTATCATCACAGCATATTATGTGTTTTATTTATTTATTTATTTATTTACACTCATTAAAGCATATCTTGCTATGTTTGTCTTTATTCACAAGCTTAATCTTTGAAAAAATTAGAATTATTCCAATACAGGCTTATATACATATTCAATTGTATTTTGTTCCAAAACTTCGGAGAGGTCCATGCAGACAAACAACACAATTTAAGATTTGTGCTAACAAAAAATGGCCTGGAAAGAACAAAGAAACAGAAACAATAGATGATTATTGTCACAATACAAATCTTACCTTGTCTGGTCAAGTAATGAAGATTTTTATTTCCAAGCCAATATTCACCATTTGTCAAAACAAAATTTCCAAAGCCTTCTTCATAGTCAGTCCAGCCTCTGAAAAGGAGCATAAATTACTAATTTGAGCAACCAAAGAAGTATGTTTGAATGTTTATTTTATCTTACAATCATAGATCACTGAATATTTCGAGCTGAAAGAAAACCTCAGGAGGTCATCTAGTCCAATATGCTGCTTAAGGCAGGGTCAGCCATGAGATCAGACCAAGTAGCTCAGGGCTTTGTCCAGTCAGGTCTTAAAGAGGCTTCACATCCCCTTTGGGCAACCTGCTTGACCATTCCCACAGTGAAAAAGATTTTCTTTATATCCGGCCTGAATGCTTTATTTCAGTTCATGTCCATTGTCTCTCATACACCCAAGAGATGCTATTGTGAGGAGCCTATTTTCTCCACAATTTCTCAAAGAAGCTCAGTTTTCTTAGTGATCTCCTTGTAGGTTGACAGGTTGCTACTAGGTCCTACTGAATCCCTCTCTTCTCCAGGCTGAACAAGCCTTAGATCCACAGAAGGATGCAGATATCTGAAACGCAAATTGGACAAAAAAATGTCCTACAAACCTTCATGTTGCTTCTAATATTTGCATATATATATATATATATAATATATATAAAAATTTCACCAAAAATTTCACTTCTTGGCATTCCCTCTAAATGCTTGAGTCTTGGCAAAGGTAAGGAGGTTAGGTGTCCACATATCAAGTGCTCACACATTTTATCTTCCCTGGAGGCATTTTACTATGAAATACAAATTACTCTGTGATGGGTTTCTCTCATATTTGTGTGACAATTGCATTTTATTTCCAGTGTATTGCTTGCGTACTTTTTTCATTTTATATACTTCTTACATTTTTACCATTTGCAAAATGCAAGGTAGTCCTTTGTTTGGCATTAAGAGTCCTTGCTCTGAAAATAGTTAATGCATTTGACACTGAAATGTCCTTATGTAAAACGCACTACTTGTCAGAAAAAGTCTAGAAGAGATGTCTTCCTATTTCGAGGACATTGTATTGACTTATCTTTCTGTCTAACATTGTGCATGCTGCACCGAGTCCAACAAGATGGATGCTATGAAGAGTGTGAAATTAGATCTTACTTAAATACTTTGTTAACTTGTCCTAGGAGAGTTGATTTGGATCATACAGACAGTTTGTGACAGAGCCAGAAGTGATACCTCATTTGGAGGCTGTCCCACAGAATAACTATTCCTACTTTTTATCTGACATAATAACTTCATATAATTCTAAAGTTAATGTTTAACTTAGTTCCATCTGTTTTTATGTTTCTCCACTTTGTTTCCAGTTTTAATGACCAAGTCCAGTACCTACCTATCAAAATTCTGGCTGCCATCAGAACGTCTCTGAAAAACAGTCCAACCACCCCCTTCAGACATGTCACAGAAGGCCAGGAATTCATTAGGACTCTGGATAGGTTTCATCTTATAAAATCCACTTTGCTTGTGGCCATCGTTGTAAATTTCAGCACAATCTGTTCATAAAACATCCATTGGACACAGTTCTTTTAATCCTATACTTACTGGCAAAATCAGAAAACAAGTCAATGAAAGAAATCAAGCTATGTCAGGTAAGTCACATATGAACCTGGCTAATAGAAAGGCTCTGCAAATACATTTCTTATGACTTTTTGGCATTTGCTTGTATTTATGTTTTTTTAAAACTTTATTGAGCTATAATTATTTTGACATCTCTATGAAAGAATCTTTTTTCCACCATAAAACACTATTATTTCTGTCTTCACTTGACTAGCAAAATAATTCCTCTGGTTTAGGTGGCGCCACTTCCAATTTACAATGGTATAATCCATATTAGAATCCTGTTACAATCATATAATTTCTCTACACATAAACTGCTTGGTAATCTTAAAAAACAAAGATGTGCTTCTGTGTCAAAGTCCACAGGAGAACTGCCAAACAGGAGAGTATGGAATCACCAGTGTTAGAAAGACTAAACAATTTCTTGATCTGATACTGTTGTCCCTTGTACCAAACAGGTGCAAATATATACAGAAGACAATCCCCCTAAAAGCACAACGTGTGTCTAAAATCATAACACGTCAGCTTGATACTAATTTTTAAGTCTAGTTTGGGTTGATTTTAATGAAAGCAATGACAGAATTCAGAGCTCATGAAAATGTAACAGCAATGTAATTGCATAATCTTTTTTCCTCTAGGAGTTAAGAAATGAAAGGAATCCTTTGTTTATATGGAATCAGTATGTACTATGAAGCAGTCATACAGAAAAGATGTATAATTTTCAACATTTCTGTTTTTCCTGGCAAAAGTAGAGCTTATTAACTGCAAGATTTTCCCTGAATCCTTTATGAACGTGTTGGCTGAACTTCCAGGCCATCCTGGAACTTTGTGAACTATTATATTTCTTCTTAGTGAAAACATCAGGGAAGATTAAACATAGAAAAAAATAAACGGCTTATAATGAAAACAAGTTGCTATGCCAGGATTTGAACAAACTATAAGAGGAAAAAAGGAAAAACAAAACAAAACAAAACAAAAAAACACTTTAAATAACAACCAAGATGTCTTTGCAGAGAATGTTTGACTGGCTTTTAGAAATACTTTTTTTGTGTGTCCATTGTTTTCTTAGTAGGTTAGCAAAATACCTAAATGCATTTTAATCTTAAGCAGGTATATATACTATGGAATTACTTCCTCACTGTCTAACTCCAAATTATCCAGCTCTGTTGACATTAAAATGCTACAGCAGCTTGAATGAAATAATGCAAAATCAACAGGGAAAAACATTTACCAAGCTATAAGGAAAGTAAAAAAAAAAAAATGGGGTGGGGGGGGGAGGAATCAGCAGAAACTGAAAACAATAACTTAGATTTGTTATCCAGAATCACATTTTAAGAAAATAAACTGAGGCATAAACTAAGAAAGGACAAAGACTTTTCATCTGAATGCGGTTTTAATATTTTTTTCCAGTAAAAAATAAGTCAACCATAATAATAAAAAAGTCTTATAGGATGCTGAATATGTAAATAAATATATAAATAAAATTTAAAGTCAAAATCATAACTGCTTTCAATTTTATTTTAATGGTGTTTTATTATATGTGATGCCTTGGTTTATGTTGTGATTTCTTCCAGAAGCATAAATACTACAAGTATATTCAAGCAAGGCTATTAAAAATTACAGAAGTTAAGACTCTCTAGTGCTGGACAACTAGAAAGCAAGAATCAGACCCCCAAATTGTATTTTCAATACAACTATTGTTTGGGATTTTTTTATTGTTTTAGATGAGTGTGGACCTCACTCCAGCAATGATGGCTTAACACAATGCCTTCTTCCACTGCAGAGAGACTAGATCACCACCAGAAGAAAACCAACTTAAAATCAGTATTTTAGAAACTGTGAAGTCTGGAGCTGAACCTAACTCAGTCATGGTTTTGCAACATAAAGAATATAAGAGATCCACGTACCACAATTGCAGGTTTATTTGTGTAAACATGGAAGCTTCAGGGACTTTACAGGGACTTTACTCGCACACCTACTGTATTGAACAAGAGGATTGTGCGTGGCAGGCGTTTTGTTTTGAGTGTCTTTATCAGTTTGGTGTTTGGACTTGGATGCTGAGCATCTTAACTTTCATTTAAGTAAGGTCATTAAATTGCTAGCCGTGTGTCCATCCATTTCATGATTTTTCCTATTTTGCAGAGACATTCTATTTTCGAATGAGTTACTTAATTAGCAGAGTATGGAGAACTTAATATATGTTGGGATATTGCTGTCTCTTGTACAATAAAAGTCTCTAACATATTACTTCTTTAATCCCATTGCCTTTCAAATAATTTCTAAAACTCCTTTAAGCTATTCTGCAAGTGGAATCAAGCTCTCAGCTTTCAAGCTAGATTCAAACATTCATTTTGGGTTAGCAATTATAAGACACTATACGCCGATATTAAAGGAATAAAAGTACTATTATGATGGAGAACATCTTTACTGGTGATTAACACAGAACACCAAAGACATTTTAATACTCCTTGGACTGTTAGCAATTTGACCTAAGACTGTAATATGCTGCCAAGTTTTGGCAGTTAAGCATCTTAAAATTGGAAAGATTAGTAATTGTATACTGAACAGCTTCTACTTCTACATGTCAGTTTTCAAAATGTTCTGTTGGAAGAACACTGCTACATTTAGTAATCTCTCTGTCCTCTGAGGCCTTCCTGGTCATTTTGTTCATCTGCCTTAGCTGTATTAAGCTAAATCATTTGGGATGTAACTGTAAGAGTTATTAGGACAAGTATGTTCTACAGCACAACAACAGTTTTACCACATTTAGTAGATAATTAAGAACTCATTAGGAATTTCTTAGATGGGAATGCTCAAAAGCTTCAGGATTGCAGAGGTGCTGTACTTGCAATTCTTTAGCATGATTTGCCTTTTTGTAACAGAAACCAGTTCTTTTCAATGTGCAAAATCGCAAAGACCATATTTTCCCCATAACCAGCATAGTCTGCAAATGGTTTCATCTTATGAGGAACAGGCCACTAGAATTATCTATTGCTATTATTATTATTATTATTATTATTTTGGTATTGTTAGCTATACTAGCATCATACGGTTAGGTTTTTTTATTATTATTATTTATAGTATTCAGTTCTCTTTTATACTGAGAGAAACGTCAATTGGAACCTTACTACTGTTTGAAAGAAAAAGACTGGTTTTGATAGCTAAGCCCCTAAAAGCCTTTTGGGCTTTGTCTGTCAAAAATGCCATCTTAAAATCTATTAAGAAACCAACAGACAAAGTAGATCATACAACTCCTGTGTAATATATTTCCACCATGATATCTCACTTAAAATAAACAAAAAGTAAAAGAAAACCATTTTGCCACATTCTACTCCCAACTACTTGAAAGGTATAGCTCTCTGTAACAAGCATGGCTTTCTTCTGAGTTATCATAGATGTCAGGGTGTCTGTACAACCCCCTGGTGGTAACATGATCAAGATAACCACTGACATGATAGGAATGTGAGTATGCAAACTCTGTGTGTGAGTACAATATCTGAAACTATCTTTCCTGAGATGATAGTTGCCTTAAAATGATAATGTTAAACAGTGAATTATCAGTGATGAAATTTACTGAAGATGATTGTCAACCAGATCAAAACACAGACAGGATATCACCAAACTATTATTGTTTGCATTGCTGATACTGATTCTAAATGTATTGTTCACTGATTGCTTTTTAATTATGTGCTATTAATAAATAAATAAACCTCTTCAATCCGGATTTCATTTATGCTATGTGAGATGATCACAGGCCTAGGTAACAGCTGAATACTGTGCTTTAAACAAACCATTTTCTGTGAGCTACAAAACAATATGTCAATGGGCTTAATTGTGCTAAAGCTTCTGGGTATCACTACAATGAACGGAAATGAAAAGAATAGCTTCATTTCTAACCTGAATACTGTCTTTTTCCTCCCAAGTCAATGGCACTGTTTTCATCTCCTCTGTCACTGTACTGTATCTCTTTCTTCTCTAAAAGCTGTATAATTTTTAACTGCTGCTGTTTCACACGATGTTCCAGAAGTCTCACCTGGGCCTGAAGTCGTATCTGCTCTTGAAAACAGTTCTGTAGATCCTAAAAAGGAAAAAGCATCCTATTGTAAAATCAATATTTTTTGTCAAGTTTAACATGTAAAGAAAAAAAAAATAACCCAAATAAAACATTTTTGTCTCAATTCCCTACAGACACTCTTTTGACTTCCACCTTAGTTGTTACCTCTACTTCAACTGATTTAGTACGCTATAGAGTATCCAACCACACTGGCTTTGCAAAGAGACCCTCTCTTTATTGGCTAACCTACCAGCTCTCACTGGAAACACACAGAGGAGATTCCGTAAAAACACTACCATAGTTTGTTCTCTATCACCTCATCAAGCACAGAGATTTACTTCCCAGTGAGGCCTCCTACCAACATGGTGCAGGTTCCAAAATTTCCAGAGTTTTAAAGAAATACAGTCCCTGCTGATACTTTAAATTTTGTTGTTCATTTCCAAGTGCTTTTTGATTATACACTTCTTACGATAAGAATCTTAACATTGCCAACATAAATATTGTAAATTTTCAAGCTCTTTTTGGCACACTAAATTAAATAGCCCCTAAGAAACTGCAAATATGCATGAAAAATAAGAGTTTAAAACTTAAAGTCAGTATTGTGCTATGACTTGTACTCCTAGCTTGCCGTGCAGAGTAAGGGAGATGTGGTGATTGTAATACAGTGATACCTTCCACGCACTGCACATACTGATATGGGACACAGGAGAGCTGGAATAACTGTTCCAAATTCTGACATGCTCAATACACACAGAGCAATATTTTTTTTTAATTTGATTTTTTTTTTTTTTAGAGTAATGGCTATGGTAAGGCTATGGCCTGAGCTAGGAACTTAAATTACAACAGCTTGTACAGTTTCAAATACATAATAAACAAATTTGATTTCAAAAGGGAGGGGTAAGCCTCTGGGATTTTATGATATGTTTTACAAATGTGACATGAGTTTTTGTATCAGTAACATTGTGCCTGCAATTTTATATGAGCAAATAGTTTAGTAGGTATGGTGTTTGCATGAGAGCACAACCAGCACTGTAAAAGTAAAATCAGAGGGCAACCTTTTGGAAATCTGATAGGCGAGATCAAATATACAGCAGTTCTAAATTGGTACAACCTTATTCGTAGGGCAACATTATTTGAATGTAGACCTGTAACACTTGCCATCCATATGGAAGAACTGATATCTTAGAACATTGCCCTATCATGCCGAATGAGGTATAGAGAGATCTGAAGCAGCATACTGATGTGAAGCTCCACTGGCATCAGCATACTTTTGCACCAGGCTCAGGCCTCACGTATTTCCAAGAAAACCACCATCAATATGTTTCTTGTCACTTTCTTGCTGCAGTGATGTTTTTTTCTTCTATGTGAAAAGCTGGTGCCATTCTGTACATTTCTATGCAGCACAGGCATGGCTCTGGTTGGACTGACTTCCTTGCAGTACCATAAGTACCTCACCACAACTCTAAGAATAAACTCAAATTAACAGAAATAAGAAACTGCATTTTATGATTAACACATATGGACTTTTTTTCATAAGTAATCTCTGTTACTAGTTAAAAAACAGAGCTTCTGCTACTGTGGAGAAACATCCATAGTGTCATCTGTCCTGTGTCATGACTATGATGTTGTTTCTGATAGAAATGTGTTGTTAATGTCCAGGCCCCGGTGCTGTTTGAACACAGGGAATAGAACTCACTTTCAACATAGACAAATGAACTTGACATATTTCAAGAAAATACTGTATGTCTGTGAGTTCATTAAAATGGTTCCTAGCCATCATGTCCCATTAGACTGTAATGTTTGGTCTCACTGAAAAATGTGTTGATCACGCTTGCTGTCTTTGCAAACAATCCCTGTTAGAGGCCTCTGCTCCAAGTATTTCTGCAGTGTATCAGATGGCTGTTTAAGTGCAATCTAATATATACAAAGGAATAGAAGAATGGGGAATATAAATGTGGCAGGTAGAGGCAGCTTCTCAGTGACCTGTCTGAGAGGAAAAGGTTTGGCTGCCTCTCTAGGGCTGGGCTGCCCATGTGAGCCAGCTGTCAGCAGGTTTGTCTGCAGGCTCCAACCGTCTGCTTGCTACTAGGTCCTGAGAAGCCTTGAAGGTGCTTGACCACAAGGAGGAGCTGTGAGAGGCACAATTTACCAAACACTACAATCTTGGGAAGAAATTAAAACAAAAGCAGCCAGTGAACTAATATCCCTAAAGTCCTACGTTATTTAAGATTACTCCATTGAAAATCTGTTTTATTTGTTGATAGCTATACAAGATCCCTAACATGCCCTCTTATTTTATTTTTTTCCTAGCAGGGAATTTAAGAAGAAAAATAAATACATGCATGTACACACTTTCTACAGAGGCTTATAGGTTATTTAACCGTAAGTAATGACTACTGTGCTACATGCTGCATATCACAAAGAAAGTATTTCCAGGATGATTATTTTAACTTGCATCTGCAGCTTGATATAAATCCTTCACAGAAAAAAAAATGAGTAGAGCCCTTCTGAGCCATTCAGGAGAGAAAGCTCTCTGCAAATTCTCAGCCTGCTCCTGGGTGCACACAGAAAATGAATGAGAACTGGAGAGATATATAGGTGGATTGAGAAAGAGTGAGTTAAAAAAAAAAAAAAAGAAAAAAGAAAAAAAAAAGTTATCAGATGAAATATTAAAATCTTAATCATAGTAAGTTAAGAGTTACAAAGGAGCTCCCATTCTTTTGTTTACTGAGGAGGTTGGGCTTTATCACTCTTACCTCAGTATGCACAAGTTTGGAGAACATGATAATAAAAAACAGGAAAGACTTCAGTGATCCTGGAAATGCTGGCCCCTTCAACCAGGTCCCTGCAATGTCATAAGCAAGACTTCAGGTAGGTAGTCTTTTTCCCATGTGGCAGGGTCCGAGCTATGAAGAGCTATTTTCACTTCTGGTTAAAGAGTCTGTGCATTTGAGGAGGGGGAGCTACAGGCAGCTAAGTGCATTTTTTTTTTCAGGTCTAGTGAAAATGCATCTACCATTCTGCCTACTTGTACTGCTGACAGCCATTCTCCTGCTGTGATTAAATAATACAGCAAAAGCACAGAAAATCTCCAAAAAGTCTTATTGTACCTTAGGAAAACTTGGCATCTACCTTCATTGTAATGCTAATTTATATACTGCCATAAAAGGTCTGTTCCTTTTAATCAATTTAAAACCAACCAGTCTGAAATAGGCCGTATCTCTAAATATTATTCTTACCTTTGTATTTTAAAGTTATCTTTTCATTTTGCTTACCTAAAAAATGTGAATCGTCACGAAAATGGAAAAGTAACATCGAAATGATTCTCATCCTCTTTACAGACTGCACACTTGTTACAGGGTAAGAAATAACATATTTGCATTATACATCACAATTTCCTTTTTACAAAAGATTTAAGCTCATGATGCTGACTAGGTGACTAAGTACTAGGTGACAATAAAGAAACCATGAATGGTACAGAATAAGTACACCATAAAAAACAAATGATTTAACAGAATTAGTCTCGAAAGTAACCTTGATCAGTACTTGTATCTGATATTTTGCTTTCTCTCCCTCACTCAGGTCTTCTCCTTGCTATCTCCTGCTGTTAACTCCAGTTCCTGTTATGCTTTGCTGCTGAACAGCAACACTGCAAGTCTTGTATTTGGAATCCCAGACGTATTTTCCCCATGGGGCAATCCCAAGTTAGCTGTGTAACTTTCAAGGTGGGTCCATGTGGCTTTTAGATTTGCACGTCACAAGATTGCTCTTTGCATGTACTACTCCGCTTTGTTGCAGGATAACTCTTTTAAAATCACTGAGGTTAAACCAGTGCACAGCTAGAGTAATACAGAAGCAAAAGGTACCCTAGGGTTACAGTGTAAGAGTTAGCAGCTGTAACTTAAGGCTATTCCTTTTGTTAGATACGGATCAAAGTAGAACAGTTATAATAGTGAAATACTCTAAAAAATGTGAATTTGATCATGACTTTCTCCAGTGGACAGCCGTGCCCACTGAAACTAGACTGAACATGACCTGTTCTCTCTGTTTCAGTGAAGTGACTTTGTACTACACATTGAGAAGCAATTATCTAACTGTTGCTGACAGCTCTGCTCTTGAACACGTGGTTCCATATTTAAGCAGCTGCTGCAATTAGTATGCATTCACATTCTTTATTTTATTTAATTATTGTGTGAGCTATTTAGCAGCCCGTGTCCTTTCATTAAAACTGATGCTACAAATTATATTTAGAATAATTTATGAAAACTATAAAAATACAAACTCTTTACCTGAGGTTGTTTTTTCCCTTGTATTTTTAGAATTTAAATGAGCTTAAAAACTACCTCAAATGAGATTCATATTTTAAAGAGATTAAATATGAAAACTTAGAGATGAATTTCAGAATGTTCCCAGTTCTCAGTCACAGAGTCAGCCACAGCCCATAATATCCCAACTAAAAAAGAAAAAAAATCAAAATAAATCAAATGTATTTCATTGTATTGCCTTTTTCTCAGTAGGTTTCTATAAAAATCAGTTTGTTTTTTTGTTTTGTTTTGTTTTGTTTTGTTTTGTTTTTTTTCTCCAGTAAGCAAAAGTGATTACAGAGGCAGGTGCATCCTACCTATTTTGTCCCTGTAGAGCTACTTTTCTAAACAAAAGGCTTTCCTAAGATAGCCACAAACAGTTATGCTTACCTAGTTGTAAATTTGACAGCCACTTCCACAGAGGCAATTATGAATCAACAATTCAGTCTCCCAGGTCGCTGCTAATTAGGACCTGAATATTAAACTAGAAAGGACAGCCAAGACAGGCAGTACAGGACTGGTAAGGCTACGACTGTTTTAAGTGGTGGAATAAATGTGTTTGTATGTTTCTGTTGGAGACACGAAATCAGTAGTAGAAAGTCTGGGAAGCCAGAATCAAAGGAGCTGTGTTCATTGTTTCTCAGTGTGAGCTACAACATAGTAACATAGCAACAAGTAAGAAAGTGAAGCTGTGGATTTCATTTGAGAGGAAGTCATAAGGCCAGTGGACCAGGTAGAAAAGAATAGAAACATTCTTTGTATCACCACAATACTTACAGAGCCAGCAAACACGTGAGACAGGAGCTGTGTTTTGCCTTTCTGTAGGTACGTTACTCAGAACTGAAGCTGTTATTCTGAGTTAGCATTACCACGGAATGGAAGCAAAAAGTGCCTTTTCTACAACGTCTGTGTTAATGCATCATGGGATAACTTTTTAGTAAAGGTATTCTATTGCCTCCTTCTCCATGTTGGATCCAGTCACAAACTGGATGGATTACTTTCTCCTGTGCTACTGCTCAGTCACTGTATATTTATGCACATGTTTTGCCGTTACTTATCAGAAACCTGTCTCCATTGACCACTGTTAGAGGCTATTTCCCCAGTCTTTTGGATTTGTTTTGTATTCTAATATTTTCCGTCAAAGCTTCTGCCATCAGATCTAGCTGAAATACACTGCAAGGACTACAGGTTCTTCTTTATTTAGAAGAAACTCTAAACATAAACTTAAGGAGTAGAACTTACAGAGCTCGCAATAGTATCCGTCAGGCTAGCTGCAAGGACAAAATCAAGCACTATTAAAATCTTCATTCTCTGGAAGCTGCGAAGTAGAAGGACAAATGAAATAGTAGTTAACTTAAACATTAAAGCTAAATATTTACACCTGACATCATTAAATGTTATTGCAAATAATCAAATTAACCTATAATTATTTCTCTATAATTCACAAATACAGCGTATGTTTAGGCTTCATTACGATGTATAAAATAGCCTGATAAAATACACCTTCAAAAACCAGTAAAAACAATCCTATCCTTTTAGGCCACTAAGGATCAGAGGTCTCCAAGCATTTTAGGAGAATTAATCAAGGTTACAAAATGACATGACTTACTGTGGAATAAGAAAAACAAAATACCCATTTACATTTTTGAGAAAAGCAGAAGAATATTCCTTGGCTTCTGAAAGTGGAGAGAAGGGACTCTGTCACATTCAAGTCAACCAAAATCTGTATTTGGTTAGCTGTCCTTGAAGTAAAGAAAATGTCTTGTGCAAGCCTTTTGTACCAGGAAAGGATGGAGGTAATAATTTTTCTGTCACAGAGTAATTTTGGAAAAATTGTGTAAGAGTTATCAGCTTTTATTCTACTGGTGACAAGGATGACATCTGTCAACTGATAGCTATGTATATTTTGTACTGTATGGCCCATAGCATTTTAAGTCCCATTACTTCATAGGAAAATTATTTAATATGTCAAAAAATCACCATTGTATCTGACTGCCTTGCAAACGTTAGCTAATATAACTTCAACATTTTCCAGAATGTAGACATATGTTTTGCAGTTCACAGATGAGAAACCAACTACTATAACTACTAATATATTTACATAGATTATACATAAATCAATTTTAAATTTTAAATTAAACTGCTGCAATGGTCAGCTGAGGGTTTTTTTGTGTGGTGTTTTTTTTGTTTGTTTGTTTTCCAAATTTACAAAATTTTCATTCAAGATATGCTAATTCTATTTAAACCAAAATATGTGGCCACTCTGCTTTTTCTCGTTATTAAATTAAATCAGTTAAATACATGTTAAAGCATTTGTGGTTAGATAAAGCATAAGACACATAATAGAGATTAATGATTCAATTTCAACATGTGCTTATTGAATCAACCTTATGGAAATTTCCACTCATATCTCTACAGGAATTAAGACGAAATACCAGTGGAACTTTGCCAGACTGTGCTTTTTACTGTACAAAGAAAACCAAGGTGCTTATGTGAAATATGTTTTTTAAGTTTTTATAAAATCTGACAAATTCAACTTCATTTTCACCAATCTCCAAAAGCTTCATGCAGGAGTACAAATTACAGTGCTGTCCAATTGCAGGCTTTAAACACCTATGAAATACTAAGGATATTAAATTATACTTATTTTATTTAAGAAAGCAATTCATTTTTAGTTTTATTTCTGAGTTTTGCTGGTTTGAAAGCATCAAATTTGTTGCAGAGTTCATGTTTCTGCATGAATCTAGTTACACAACTTCTTGCACTAGACTGATGGAGATGCAAGGTGTTGAGGGTTGCCCAGTGCCCCGAGTTACAGCTAGCTCAGAAAGATTTTTTTTAAGAATTTTGGAAATACATAAGCAAAATCTGCCATTCAGCTGCAAAGCACCATACTAAACTGATGTCTATCTCTAAGGATTCCAAACGGGTTCCTTGTAAATTATTTAAAAAATGTTTAATGAATAGAAAGCATGACCTGAAAATCTGTTATTTCTATGCCATACAATTTCTGAATTTTAACTTGTAAGTTTTTCTTCAAGTTAACTAAATAAATGTTATATTGTTTCAGTTACAATCACAGAATCACAGAATCACAGAATCACAGAATCACAGAAAGTCTAGGTTGGAAGAGACCTACAAGATCA
>CM021768.1:49084529-49140061 GCA_011076525.1 Nettapus auritus | reverse complement strand
TCTGCCCCGGAGCCGATTGCCTCGGCAAGTATTGAGGAGCTGGTACTGTTTTATTTCTTTGAAGCACCTTTTTAATTATTTTTTATTTCTATTTTTTATATAGTAACAAATTTGCAGCCAATTCCAGAAGAGGAAAAACTAAATAAAAAGAAGAAAAAAAATAATTCTCCAAATGCCAAGTGGGAATCAGAGCGATGATAATTTAAGCTCCTAGAAGAGACATACTACTAATATATGACATCCTATATTAAGGATGAGAAAATACACAGTTACGATACATAGAAGACTACAGTTAAGACGTTGTTACTAAAACATTCTGGTATCTATTTAATTTTTTTGTTTTCCTTAACAGCGTATTATATTTTTATGTAAGACTTTTTATTTTATTTTATTTTATTTTATTTTATTTTATTTTATTTTATTTTATTTTATTTTATTTTATTTTATTTTATTTTATTTTTTTCCAAGAAACAAAGAAGGAGCCGTATTTTAAGAATAAACCACAGTGACAAAAACAATTGTAGTCATTGTATTAAGGCTTTTTTTTTTTTTTTTTTTTTTTTCTCTTAAATTCTGCTTCCACCTGCTGGGCAGTGAGAGGTATGCCACTGTGACAATAGCATCCTGCCAACAGCAACGTTGCCAATACTGTGCTGAATATCCAGATATGGTACCTGAGGCCGGGATAAAAGGACGTTATACTTTTATAATACAATTTACACTATATTACATTACTATATATAACTGTTATAATACTCTACATTATAACTAATAAGTTGCAATTATAACTTTAAAAAGCTGATAAATAAGTGGCAGAGCTGCAATGCAGATGAATAATATCTATTCCTTACATATAGAGTGTCCAGAAAGCTGTTGCAGAATCTCGTTAAAGTGATTTCACTTATGGATATAGTCATGCTGCAATGGTAGAAGTGTGAGCAAAATGCTGTGACGACTGACGGGCTTATGCTCACCTTCCACACAGATCTGGTGCTGTCCAGAACTATTCCTTTGATGCCAGGGCATTTGATGGAGAAAAAAAAAATATATTTTAATTGAAGTATTTTTGTTGCACAGATTTTTCCAGTGATTTTGTTCCCTTCCTAAATTAGAGAGGGATTAATATGCCATTTATATTTTTGCTTTTATATTTTTTGCCAAAAAACGTTGGCAGAAGTATTAATGACTGGGGATTTAACTCAGCTTCCAGGTGTTATCAGCAGAGTGCCTCTAGCCCACCATGAACCTGGAGCTTTACTCAGATACTTCATGTTTCTGCTTTGGAACTCAGCGTAATGTATATCCTGAAAATGGTAGCTTATTTTTCCTGTTCCGACAATTGGACACCCACTCCCGCCCACGATGACTGAAATACAAATCATAGCAGCTTTTCTGAAAAAGAAATGGAAAATCCGGACTGCATTAAGCAAGTCCAGGCACTGAAGGACTGATAATGAGAACCTGAAGTTACGGATTTATTGGCCAGCTGGGTGATCAGAAACAGCCACTGTAAAAAATGGCTAATTGTATTTTTTTTTCCCATTTTTTTTCCTCAGCTAAGTTTTAAGAACCCAGACCTGTAAACTCCAAGCCCTAAAGCAAGTCGCTAGGCGTGTACAGTAGCAATGCAGAAAAAGTAGAAAACGACATCAGACAGACTAAAATGACCTCCACCTTTCCCTGCTCTATTTTTAGCTGGGAATTCCCAGAGGAGATCAAAGGAACACAACGCTGTGCGAGTCGATACTGCCTCAAATAAAGGCTCTGGACCTCAGCCGTGGCTCACGATTTTGACATCGTGACTTTACTAGTCTTCTTCCAGTTGGGTAAAATAACTCACAGACTTCATCACAGTTTTCATATTTTATTTTAGAAGCAAAACGAGACCGACGCTTCACAGGCAGCCCCAAGCCAGCCCCCGCTAAACCTGCCACTCTGCCGAGGGCCGCCCTGACTGGAAAACTACATCTCCCAGGAAGCTTTGCGGCCAGATAGACAGGGCACGGGCGCCCTCCTCGCGCGGTGCACGCTGGGACTTGGAGTTTCGGCAGGGCTCCCTCAGAGGCGCGCAGAAGCGCGGGAAAGGCCGTCCTCCGCGCCCTGACGTCACGTAGCCAGGTCCGGGCGGCGCACCCGCAAGCGCGGAAGGGCATTCGTGAACCACGTTACTACGGCGACGGTGCGTATCCATCCGCCGCGCCCGCCTACCGCACCGTGGTGGTGCCTCCAAGATGGCGGCGGCGGCGGTTGGGGCCGGGCTGTGAGGCCCGCGGGCAGCGCCGCGCTCCGGAGCCCGCCGCTCCTCCCAGCTGCTGGAAGGCGACTCCCGCGGCCGGCGCCGGAGGAGGGACCGAGCCCGGGCCGCTTCCCCTCCGCCGCGGGGTGAGGCTGCGGGGGTCGCCCGCTCCGCGCTGCCCGGCGGCGGGAGGAGGCCGCGGGGCGGGCTCCGGGCTGCCGCAGGCTGCGCTGCTCCGGGCTGGCTGAGGGCACGGGGGTCTTCTCTCCGTTAGCTTGGAGGGGCTGTGCGGGCGTTCGGTGAGGCCAGGCTCGCCGAGGAGCTGAATTGAAAGCCGGGTGAGCGGCTTCGGTCTGCGTGGCCCTGTGAGGGATTTCTGTAACGGTCGGGTTTTGCTGTTAACCTTTCTCTTGCCGACGTTCCAAAAGGAAGGGCTTCTCGGGGGTGTTGCGGCTGGGATGAGTGTTGTTGGGAAAACGTGCCAGCAGATCTGTTGCAGATAAAAATACTGAAAAATAAAAATAAAAATTCTAAATTTGTATCTTTACTATATTAGTATTTCTTGTGATACTTCTGAGCGGTTTTTATATTGCTGTAGCACGCACAAAGTGTGTGTGATCCTAATCGTGCAAATGCTCTGACAGGTGAAAGTTTTGACCGTTATCTGCTGTGTTATCTTATTATTACTGTAGTAAAGGTACTTGAGAGGTGTTTTTTTCATGTTCCTGATAATTACCATAAGGCAGCATGCACATGCTCAAGCGCAGCTTTTGTATGGATTCCCTAATGTGCAAGGAGCTAAGACTGGGAATGGGTTGCTGGATGCAGAAATAGGATGATGGGAGGGCACCACAGCTTTTATAAGAGGATTTCGTCTGGCTGGTGAAACGTAAAGTCAGGCAAACCGCAAATCAGTGAAGTGTGAGGGATAAAAAGCGCAGCTGCTTCTGTGAGAGTTTCATTCCCAAGAAGAAAGCTGGCTGAGCTTCCATGTTTTTATAACTGAGGTGAAGAGAGAAAATAGTGTAGCTCAGTCATCATAAGCCCATTTGAATATAACCTATTCAGAAACATGAAGAATGATAATATGAATGCTTAGAGACTTGCTGAGAAGAACACGGTTCTGTTAATACATTTTTCTTAAAGTTCACCTGCTGAAAGTAATCAGGTTACTGTTATTCTTGAGCTGTATTTAGTAGAATGCATTGGTGTATGCCTGGGGTTCTTATCTGAGAAAACGATCCCGAATATTGCATCTGTGGTAGTGAATTTACTTCACAATTGATTAGAAACCCTTAGGATAAGGGTAGGTGAAAATGGCTTTTGTGGAAATTTTAAATGAAATGAATGTGAACATTTATTTGTATTATGTGAAGATAAATATTGCCACTTCTTGTTTTTGCATGGAGGATAGGAAAAATCGCCTTTGCTACAGTTTCAGTTGAATTATATAAGAATATTATGAGGAAACGGTTTACTGAATTTGAGTGTACACCCAGATGGTCTCTAAGCTTGTCCACATGAACTCGTTGCACTTAGCAGTGTGGGTCAGTTTGGAGTGCCAGTGGAAATGTTGGGGCTTGCACAGCTGAACAGGCCTTCTGTAACTGGAGAAAGTTCTTATAAAACAGCTGTTGCTAAAATAAGCTAAATGGATAACTACGTTTTTGCTTGTCAGATTTACCTTGAGTTGGTGGAAGAGGTTCTCTGTGAACTTTTTGTAGGATAGTTGCACTTCCACATGTAAACAAACATGCTGTGGAAGGGCGTCGTGTTTTTATTTTCTAAACTAATCTGACAGTTCCCCTGGATGAAAGTGGCACAGAAGGTGTGTTTGTTTAGATCTGTCTCGGTTTTGCTCTGACTGATGGCATGGTTTTTATTTGCTTTCCTGGAGCCTACAGCTAGAGCTTATAGAGCCATATGACTAGCCAGAACGGGGAGCTGATCCACTTAATACTCATCTGGGGTTTTTTGCTTGTTTGGTTTGCTTGTTGGCTGGACCAGTTTATAGGTGGTACCCTCTGGTTGCTTGGACTTGTGAATGCTAGTATTGGGACAAAGAAGGGAGATGGATGGGTGTGCAAGCACAGTGGGGCTCAGCTCTGCCACTTTCCAAAGCAGCAGGCGGTGATTATCTGGGTATTGTGGTTCTGATTGTGGGTGCAGAAGCTGAATTACTCCTGAAGTGTGTTAGCATGACTGAGGTTGATCCCTTGCCAAATAGAGAGGTGGTTGTGGTGGAGTGAGCGTACCTTGTAGATCCCGTTTTCTAAAGGTGTAGCAGTAATAAGGTGTGTTTGCATACAAATACTGCTTTGTGCAATTCCACCTACTGTCCCTGGCTGTATGGTGTGATTTTGGTGAAATACTATATATGTAAATGCCTTACATGTACTAGTACAGCCTCTTAAATGTCAGTTGTTGTTTTTCCCGTCCTGGAACTGATTATAAAGATGTTTCTTAAATACTTCTTAAAATCTTGAGTTTTAGGTGATTTCTTCAGCTGCATGCTGTGAAGTCTTGGTGTGGAAATTCCTACTAGATAGGATGTAGAAAAATGCTTAGAAATGAACAGTCCATTTTCCGCATTTTTCACTTAAAGATAAAGTGACAATTGTGGGCTGTAGTTAAACCTTTCTGGCGAAAGTATTGAGAAGATGGTTTCTCTTCTACCTCTGTAAAGAACTTTGTGTTATAAAGCTGTTACGAGGAGCAAGTTTGTGGCTATGAGCAGCCTGAGCTGTGTGAGCAGCAGTTAGGATACACAGCTCTTGTTGCAGCCTGATGGTACTTACAGCTATGTATTCTGCCTCCTGTTGAGCAGAACCGTCTAATTTTTGTGCTACAAAGGAATACTTTGTTTCTGACCTTTCAGCTTTAACAATTTTTAAAATTACTATTTGTGTCAAAACTAGTAGTGAATGTGAGAATTCTTAAGGTATAGGTTGCTTATGCTGCACAGAATGAAACTGTTAATAGCAAAGCTCTAGGAAAACCATTTGTTTAACTAGAAACTATTATGTAAGTAGCATGGCATTACTTGCTCAAATAACTTAACCTGTAGTAAAGAATATAACAAACTTTCTGGTGATGTCCATTTTCTGTGTGTTGTATCGACATGTATTGCCTTCGGTGCTCTGTCAGCTTCTTAATAAAAACAAATGCAGGACATTGACATACAGGAGGTGACTTTGGAGGTTGAGTATCGAATAGACACCACGCTGGACCTGAAAGTGCAGGCTTGATGAATCCCAGAGTGGTCTTTGCAAGCTCTCTGCAGTGTACTTTTAAAGTGAGGAATATTGAGATCCTCAAACACTGTTTACTTCCTAAGAAGTAAAAAGCAAAAAAAGCTTGATTTAAAAGCAAAAGAGGAGTAAAAAAATACATGCAAAGCTGAGCAAAATGCATGCAAGCACATAAAACCAACACTCCCCTTGCACAGCTTCTTGATTAATTTTTAATGCCAGTATCTGTGTTCTACTCACTGTTACATTTTTAGTTACAGGGGTTTTAGTTTCCTAAAACAACTTTGTTTTCATTTTATTACAAATATGTGGTTGTCATCTCAGATTAGAGCTCTCAATGTAAAATATTCTGTATGAGCGGATTTTAATGTAGTCTGTTCCTCTCAACTATTTCTTTCAGATTCTTTTTAGTGGGTGCTTATCATGGCAACAGGAGGTGGTCCATTTGAAGAAGGCATGAATGATCAGGACTTGTCCAGCTGGAGCAATGACAGCTTTGATGACCGGCTGAACAACACGGTATACTTCATCTTAGCTCTCGGTTTTTGTTTTATGCTGTATGTTAAAATTAATAAGTAGATTCTGTTATGCAGGCAACAGTGGAAAAACCTAAGTCTTTTCAGTACAGCTTTTCAGGTAAGTATCTACAAAACTGAAATCTAAGTAAGTGAGGTAGACAGAAGTGAGCAATGTGTGTAATTCAGAGGTTGTGAATGTAGATGTGTCTGTGGGAAGCATTTTGTGTAAAATAAAATAGCTAGGCAGAAAAGCATGTTAGCTGTCATTAGAAGTGAAAACTTGTCAATTTCAAAAGTTCTAAACTGCTTAAGAGTCATTGCCAAAGAAAAGATACAATTTTAGCTTTATTGTAAGCTAATTAAATGCATAGTGAGATGATACATGTTAAAAATTTCCAGACGAGCTATTCTGAATTTAAACAATGGAGAAAATGATATTTTGTAATGTGACGTTTGCTCTAGGAATCTTAGTAGCAGTGCGTGTTTTGGTATCATTCTTGTTTTTACTTTTAAAAGAGAAGTAAAATCCCTTTCACTGAATTAAACATTTGCCGTCCACACAGACAAAGTAAATGTGACTACTACTTCCTTTCATTTTCTTTGCCTTAAGGACTGGGGAAGTCAACAGAAAAAAGCAAACAGATCGTCAGAAAAAAACAAGAAGAAGCTTGGTGGGGATACTGAAACGAGGCTTACTAATGATATATCTCCAGAATCTTCACCTGGAATGGGACGACGGAAGACTAGGACTCCTCATAGTTTTCCTCATGCGCGATACATGACCCAGATGTCTGTTCCAGAGCAGGCTGAACTAGAAAGACTTAAACAAAGAATAAACTTCAGTGATCTGGATCAGGTTTGTGTGAATACTAGCTTCCACGGTAAATGTGACTACAAAATTTATTCAGTTATCTCTTGATAATTTAACAAATGAAAGCTTTCATAAGCAACTTAGATTAAAAAAAACCCTCATGTTCCGTGGGAGCCAAATCACAGTTCCAGTTCTGAACTTGAGGAAACTGGAAAGTTGAGGACCATGGCTTTTCTATGCCTGAGGGTATGCCAACGGCCTTTACTTTGTCTCAATTATTAACAAATGTCTGTGTCCTTAAATCAGTATTGATTACTCATCATACTTGTCTGCCACTTGAAAACGTCTGTTACCTTATTTGAAAGTATGTTCTTAAAATTACAGTTTGTGATTCTGACTACTGCTATCCTTGTGGATTAAGCAGAAGAGCAGCATTAAGAACCGCTGCTCTGTAGTACAGCAAAAGGTACATCATGAATTCTTGAGCCTTAACTGCTTCTTTGGGAATATTGGCATATTTAGCCTTCCCTTGTCCAAAGCAATGGGAAGTGAGGGATTATCTCACTGGCAACAAAGCGATAAATTTGCGCTAATGGTTTCAGAATAGAGGCTCGTTAATCTTTGCTAAAGCTTGCTGTTAACTTGTTTGGGTTGTGAAGATTCTTTCAAATGTGATTCATTGTTTTGACTTATACTATAAAAACCAGGCAAAGCTGCTTCCAGAAATGTATGTTATTGGAACAAGTTGGTGTTCAGAAGTTTTTAAAGAAAAGCTAAAGTACGCGATCATATTCTGCAAGCTTATGCTGTTCTTGTTTGTTTTTATTTTTCTCTCAAATACCTGGAGAAGTAGGATGCCATTCACTATAGCAAAGGTGGAGGCCACAGCAAGGTTGAGGAGCTTAGCTTTGTGTGGGACTTCAGAGCCCTTCCGCTTCTCAGCTGTTCTGGGAGGGTGGGCTTCTTTCTGAAAACTATGGCGGAGACCACTGGCACTGTCTTGATTAGTGAAACTGATCAGAGCTGAGAATATATTGGAGAAAAAATAAAGCAATTGTTCTTTGTTCTGTTTGTTTATAGAGAAGCATTGGAAGTGATTCTCAAGGCAGGGCAACGGCTGCTAACAACAAACGTCAACTTAATGAAAACAAAAAACCGTTCAACTTCTTGTCACTGCAGATAAATACTAACAAAAGCAAAGGTCCTGCATCAGATTCCCAAAAAAAGGAAAGCGGGATACCGTTGCAATGTAAAGAGTTGTTTGAAGCTGCTCTAAGCAAGGATTTCTTGCAGAATTGTCAAGTCTCTGTTCAAGAAGATGGAAGAGGAGAACCAGCTATGGATAGCAGCCAGGTACTTGCTTAGCCTGTAAGGTCTACAGAATAAACGCTCTTCAAAAGGTTTCAATGACCCTATCACGTTTCAGTGCATCTGTCTAAATTTCCAGTATAACTGTTGTAGTTAAACGTGTACTGGATGTACTTATTGTTAAATGCTGTTCTACAAGGCAACCTGAGGAAAAGATGAAACCAAGCTTAACATATTGTCTGTTAGAACTTAGTGTACATTTATTACAATTTTAAACAAAATAAATTAATTTTCATCATAGAAGTTGGTCCTCTGTTATACAGTTCCTGGAAATAGTCTCATAGTTCAGTATTTTCATATGTTAGTAGTATCAGCTCAATTCTGTTAAGGCTATGTCGACAAGAAGCCCTGTGCTTCAGCACTTCCTGCATGCATATATTCTCTTTATAAAGGCTTTTGACTTATAAGCACATTTCTGTAAGTGGTTAAATGATTGAAAGTATGGTATGTCACCCTATTGCTGCTACTTTACTGTTGCTTTCACCATGTTTTGTGCATTACAGACCTTACAGCTGTAGCTGAATGCATTCAGTAATTTCAGTGTCTTTACAGATTGTGAGCAGACTAGTTCAAATTCGTGACTATATTGCTAAGGCCAGCTCCATGCGGGATGATCTTGTAGAGAAAAATGAAAGATCGGCCAATGTTGAGCGTTTATCACACCTTATAGATCACCTTAAAGAGCAGGAGAAATCCTATCTGAAATTTTTGCAAAAGATGCTTGTAAGTCTGAGAACGTGATATATTTGTTTCTGCACTGTAAGACTTGATTTTTATAAGGAGTTGACTGTTGCTGTTTTGATGGTGCTACTGGGGGTGTTGGTTTTTGAGATGTAGTACCTTCCATGATTCATTTTTACCACCCCATTTGCATAGCTCTTGATTTATGCCACTGAAATATTTCAGGCTAGAGAAAATGAGGAGGAGGATGTTCGGACTATAGATTCAGCTGTGAGATGTGGTTCTGTAGGTGAGAGCACATCGCTAAACATTGATGTGCAGTCTGAGGCTTCAGATACCATGGTAAGCTGCTTTTTAGTAATTTAGTAATTAAAGTGCTAGAAGTGAAGGCTCATGTGGGTTTTGTTTTGTTTTTCCTCCTAATTGTTGTGACAGCAACGTGATCTGCAGTTCAGTTCTAAAACATTAAATTCCCTAACCTTCTGTTCGGGAGGTATATGTGCACATGTGGGACTTTTTTCAGTATGAATTAAGAAATTAATACTTCTGTCACAACAATATATCTAATTTTTCTTTAATCTTTGTTCAAAGTATATTGAAGGGTTAAATGTGTATCTCAGCAAAGGTATGCATGGAATCGATGTAGGAAGGAATGGTTCTCTATGTGACTCTTCATCTGTAAGTTTTTCTGTTGGTGGGAAAACTTCCTGGCGTTGGGTGAGGATGAGGGGGTTATAAATGAGTGATGAGCGGGCCATTGGTCAAACAACTTCCTAGTAACAACTTCCTAGTAATACAGTAGAAATACTGGCTGAACACAGAAGTTTCTCTCTTTTTTTTTTTGAGAGAGAGATGGGCACCTTTTAGAAAATGTTCTCTGAATTAATCATTAATCCTGAAATGCAGATAGCATCTTCTTTCCTATCTATAAAACCTCTATATCACAAGCAGTTCTTGTAGTGGACAAGTTAGTGCTGTCCTATGTTCTATGTCTTCCAGTACTTCCAATGCACTGAGGAAAAATAATAGCTGGTGCTTTTGTACCCAGTACTTAGTGCTCTACAAATGGTAGGAACAGAAATGCTTAGAAGTAAAACAGTTAAGATCTTAAGGAATGTTTGTAATTTTCTGAAATATTTTTTTGTTGCTGTAAAGAAATATAACTGCGAACATGGAATATGTGTTTTTAACTTCATGAAATTTAATAAAAAAAATAAAAAATAAAAAAAGTGGAAAAAGACCAGATTTCAAGAGGTATTAATATAAATATAAAAATATAAATTTTTCTTCATCTTTACAAAAGGAGTTCTAGTTTTCCATTTGGCTCTTCATTTTGCAGCTGATTTCTCTTTATACGCAGTTTAAATATATGCAGAATGAATGCTTCTGCTCTTGTAAAGTTGATTGCTATATGGAGCTTCATTGTTAAGCAAATTGTAAGAATGACTAAAAATATCTTTGCTTTTTAGAAGATTTTATTTAGTAGTAGCTTTCAGTATATGACAAGATACAAGTGTGTTGGTTCGCAGTTTAAAAATGTATTCTAAGCCGGAGTACAAAATCTGACATACTAATTACTTAGTGAAGGAGGTATCTTTTAGTTTGAACTTTTATCCCTGCATTGAGGACAAACTGGGGAATTCAGCTGTGCAAGAACAGGTTACAGACACTGATGTTAGAGCAAACCCTAAAGAGAAAAGTGACACAGCTGCTCTGAATGACAGGGAGATTTGGCCTCATAGAATTAATAGAACATGGATTGTCATCGAAGGTACACCTCAAAATATTATTTTAGCCTCAAAAACATGATTTATATATGCTGATTTTATTTTTGTCCCTGTTAACCTGCTTCTAATGTATTTGTTACTTATTGTTGAATGTTTCCATTTGCCCAGCTTATCTGTATCTAGCTGTCTTTTCACTGAATTAGTTTTTTTTTTTTTTTTTTTAACCTAGAGTTGTTTTCTTTGACAATGTTTGACAGCATTCTCTTCTCAAGTGTCAATATCGGTAGAGAAAATAATACCTGTAACATCTAACTACATCAGCTGTACAGAAGCTGTTCTGATGGAGTGATAGATGACCCTTCCGAATTTTCTGTTCTCTTTCAGGGAAAGCATATTGTAAATTGGACTTTCAGACACTTGTCACAGTTATTTTAGGAATTTGGGGGAAAAAAAGATTCGGGGGGTTAGATATCAGTTATTCCATGCTTCTCTGGTTGGAAATTGAAGGCCAGAAGGTCTTGGAGTCTAGAATTTGATATGTTTATAGCTTTTCTACAGCTTTATCTTCTGATTAAAAAAATAATAAAATAGGCATTTTTTCATAAATCAAACATTTAAATGTTTTATCAAGCTTTTCATTCTAATTGTAGACCTAAACTTGAAAAGTTTTTTTCTGATGAACACAGGCAGAGGATACTTCATAGATTAAAGCTTAGCTTATTAATTAGGTGTGTGACTCAAGAGACCCAGAGTTTTTCCCTTTCCTCCCTCCATTCCTTCCCATGTTGATTTCATTGTGCCTCTACTCTACTTTGTACACTCAAGATAAAAACTTAGCAGGAGAGTTCAGTGCCAGTTGTAGTGCGTGTTTTAGTGATGCTTCTCTGAGAAGCTGAGAATTCGAGATGTGTTCTCTCTTATCAGCTGGGAAGTTGTGTTCTGTGGTACCCAGAACATGTTAATAAAATACCTATTCTGACTTTCAGCGCTGAGTTTGTTTTGCATTTAGAGAATTTTGTATTTCAGGAACTCAGCACTATGTGGAGAGATGATGACGCTTTTAAGATAGGAATTCATAAATATTTGAAGAGAATATTACTAAGAAAAAAAGAGGCAAAATTTTCCATGTTTTTATCTGCATAGTGTGATAATCAAACTTAAACAGGAGCAGGATCGTTACCTGTGGGGTATCTCCCTGAATTACTTAATTTGCTGATAATTCCTGAAAAAATAGAGGCAAATTTCCAATTATTAATTAGGATAGTGAGAGGGAAGTAACTTTTTTCCAAATGTATTTTAACTGCACAACATGCTTTCATTCCTTCAGTTTATTTTCATATGGTTAAAAATAGAGAGGGATTTGTGCATGCCTTGTCTTGTCTTGAAATTGGTTTGCCAAAGTCTGGGGAAGTTTAGTATCTGTTACAAAAATAGAGCGTGCAATAGAATCACAGATTGGCTTGGGTTGGAAGGGACCTTAAAGGTTATCTAACTCCAACCCTCCTGCCACAGGCAGGGAAATAGGTTAGAGAAGAATAACTACACAACATTTTCTGCTGAAAATGTAGGGATTTTAGGGTAGTAAATCAATCTAGATTTTGTATTATGTGTAACTTTGTGATACCACGCCTTTGTTGCTTAGCTTTAGCAATCTTATAAATGTATGTACTCTGCTGTGAATTTATGATTCAAAGGATGGAGGGATGCTTGGGTTAGTCTTTGGGATGTGCTAGGTGGCTGACTGGATTTCTAAAGAAAAATTAACCCCAGGAGTGGTAAGCATATCTTGGTGTTACAGTTTTCTTCCTGGTATGTCTAAAATTCATAGTCTGAAAAGGTTTCACCTTTCAGATAGCCCATTTTACTTGCACCACGCTGTTTGATTCTGTTTAAGCCCTGCTTTCGAAAGCAGTGCTACTTTCCAAATAAATGATTGTGGTTATGGCAGTGCTCTTCTGTATCTTTCAGGCCAGAGATCCTCAACAGGAAGCTAAGGAGGAGTTGGAAAACTTGAAGAAGCAGCATGATTTATTAAAAAGGATGCTACAACAGCAGGAACAATTGAAGGCTCTTCAAGGAAGACAGGCAGCTCTTCTTGCTTTGCAGCATAAAGCAGAGCAAGCGATTGCTGTCATGGATGATTCTGGTGTGTGGAATGACAGTATCTGTCATAGCTATGTTAGTGTGCCGAGTAAATCATTAAAGCTGGAATTGTGGAATGCGTTTTTTCATAATCCTTAAAATCTACTGCAAGGCTTCTGTTTATGAAAAAATGACTAATATTGTAAAATGATGCATCAATTAAAAACCATGCAGTTGATTTCTGTGGTTTACTTGTAAAATCCTAAATGCACAGTGTTTTTCCCTAAGAATTGGTCTACCAGGTCAGATTAGAAGTCCACCTCTTCTATCAGTCAATATACTGGGCGTTTGAGGAGAATTGGAGCAGGGCATGTAGAGGGTGTTCTCCCTTGCTGCATCCTGGCCATAGGCAGTTGGCAGTCTGTGGTTTTTATTTGTTCTTTTTTCTTGTTTCTGTTTTTTTTTTTTGTTTTGTTTTTACTGGGTGGTTGCTTGACAGCTTAATAACCATTGATAGACAAAGGGTTTATTCATTAGAAGGAGGAAGTTGCTAAAGCAGTTACATACGCAAATACGGAACTAGAACTCTAAAATTCATTGCCCTGTGTATTTTGAGGTGGCTCTCATAATAGTGTACCACCATTATGTTACAACCTTCAGTTGAAAAGCATTCTTCTAATCAGTCTTCATACAATCCCAGCTTTTTAAAAGCTGTCTTTAGGACGGAGACTTCTCAACTTCAAGGTTGCCAGCAGAGTTGTTTACTCAAATATTAAATTCTAAAAGGTCATTCTTGGTTTAAGCGCCATTGACATATGAGTTATCTTATGTTGTTCTTTGTTGCGGGTTAGTCCTTTTAGCTTATAATATGGAGATTATTTTTTTTGTATATGACACCCTTCCTCCACCTCTCTACAAATCCTGTTCAGTTTTCCTTGGAAATGAGGTAGATCAGAGTTGTGTGCAGTCCTAGGGAATGATGTTTTTGCACCGAGTAACTTCATGTTCAGAGCGTGTTACTGTTCTGTGCCTCTTCCCCATAAAAGCTGTCATTAGGCTTCATTAGAGGGCTACGTGGAACAGCAGTTCTTACTACAGTTGGTTTTTGTATTCAAAATAGCTTAATTTGTAGGAAACGCAAGCATTGATACCTGTATTTTAAGAAAAGTCCCTCTAAGTTTCCGTGTTCTGATGAGCTCCTCTTTCTGCTCTCTTTTCCTTTCCTTGATTAGATACGCTATGGGAAAGAAGGTAGAACTAGCTAAGAAAATTAGATGGAATCTAAATCTGTGGTGGAATCTTCTCTCTCCACTTTCCTCAAAATAAACAAAGCTCTACTCACAAAGTGGATAGAAAATAGGATTGCTTACGATAAATTAGGACTTCATTCTTTTTTATTCTCTGGTGTTGTTTTTATTTGTGTAGTATTTCCAGTGATGTCACTCGTAATAAGTTTCTTACTGCTATTTGTGTTGACTTACTTAAAGTTGTAAAATCTAAAGTCATGATCTGTGGGGAAAAGTAAATATTGATGCTTGATTTTCTTAGGAAGAAAATTTATATCTGGACAGAAAGGAGGAATAGTTTGAGCCTCTAAACTGTTAGTTCTATATCTATAGTACTGTTCTAGTCTGAGTTTTCAAGGAGGAAAACATTATGTTTTTATTTCTGTAAAGCTGTTTCAAGGATGAAACCTTGAGACTCTGTTTTGCAACTGTAAAAGTTACAATTTAAATCAAGATGAAAGCTTGGTGTCCTGTTCAGTATTTTAAGGAAGTAAATTAAATGCAATATTCTTAACTTAGCTCTACTGGGTAAAAAGTAATTGTTTTTTTTACAAACAAAATGTTTCCATCAACCCTAGGCAATTTGGTTATATTCATTTTGCTGACTTTGCTTGGCCTTTATTTTACTGCTGTAAACAAGCACTAACGTTTTCATCCTTTATCTGTATGCCCAGTTGTAACAGAGACTACAGGTAGTGTTTCAGGAGTAAGCCTCACATCAGAACTGAATGAAGAATTAAATGACTTAATTCAACGCTTTCATAACCAGCTGCATGATTCTCAGGTGAGTCCTTGCATTGTGCTTTAAGTTCTACCGTTGTCTTTCTTATTATTTTGAACATTCAGCTAAATGTTTGTCTTATGTATTTGTATTCATCTACTGGTGGAGTAATTACGGTTCTTCCAAATCTGAAAGCTCAGCATCTTTGTGTTCCTAAGGGGTATCTAAGACTACTTTCTTCTCACAGTTCTCCATGGAAGTCCAAAGAAATAATTTCAATATTGCCGTATAATGATATATAAATTTAATACATAATTGGGATATCATGAGACTGTTTTTAGTATCATTTTCACTTCACTATAATGTTTTTTGTTCTGCTGTTGAGCCTAGAAAGCCTGTAAGAGGGTTTTTTGTTTCTAACAATTTATTTTGCTTTTTTGCATGGTACTTTGAATAAAATGAAGTTACTCTTTTTAGACACAGTCTGTGCCAGACAATAGAAGGCAAGCAGAGAGTCTTTCACTTACCAGAGAGATTTCCCAAAGCCGAAACTCTTCAGTGTCAGAACACCTGTCAGATGAGAAGGCACAGCTTTTTAACAAGATGCGGATGTTGCAGGGTAAAAAGCAAAAAATGGATAAACTGTTAGGAGAACTTCACACGCTTCGTGACCAGCATCTAAATAACTCCTCCTGTAAGTAAACATGAGCAAAATTATATCTTCAAAAATAGTGTATTAAATATGTTTGTAAGGTGGTCTTTCAATTTGTGACTGGATAATGAATTGTCAGTATAGTAGGTGATCAAGCTGTGATGGAGCAATGTTATGTAACTGGTTTTTAATGCAGTAAGAGTTTTTCAGGCTTGATGGAGAGAAAGCTTGACAAGCACACATGAGTGTTTTTGCTAGTAGCACTTACTGTAGCGTTATTACAGTTGACTAGTGAGGTTGTGATGACTGATTTTTTTTTTCTTCAAGGCTTGTCAGTGATACTTCTGAGTCCTGGAGCATACCACATGAACTTGAACTTTCTGTACTGTATCACAGTACAGAATTTACATACTCTGTAGTTCTGATGTTAAGAGCTCTGTGGCAAGATCAGGTTTGATTTTTTTCCTCTGTTAAAGGAACTTCTCATCCACTAATCAATAGGGACTTGGATTACAGGTCATACCAGAGAAGCTCAGCTGTCTGAATGGACTGGATTTTTCTGTTTTGTTTCTTAGATGACTTTCCTATCCTTAAAGCCTTCGCGGGGGCCTACTACCTGTTACAACGTTCTACCTTCGCATTTACCCTGGTGAAGCTTTGTTCTATAGCTGGAAATTGCCGAGGGATGATTATTGTGTAGTCTGATGAACATTAAGAAATGAGGCACTTGAAGCATGCTCCTAGAAAGGGCAGAGGGGTTTGATGGTTACACTGCTGTAACCCTTTCCTCCTGTGTTTCAATGAACGTATTTGTATATGATTTTAAGTAGCTGGACAAAGCAAACATCAGGTCTCAAGGCCATGTTCTAAAGCATATGGATAAAAGAGTTTAACAGAGTAAAAAAAAAAAAAAAAAAAGAAAAATTCTAGCTTATCGTGTTGAAATCTTAAGTTTCAACAAAAGCAATTGATCCACAAATTAGCCCTTAAAAGTCGTCTTAGGGCAGACTGACAGCATGAAAGCTTATGTGTTGAAGTTTGATATAGCTAAAGAGAGCTGGCTTAAGTATTTTTTACAGAAGCTGTCTGTTACTGTCACATGGCATTGCCTTTCATGAAACTTAAGACACAAGTTCTTGCTCTTTTAAGAGAGGTGTTAATTGCTGCTTTGTATATTGATAATTTTTTGGTAGTTACATTTTAAAGTAATTCAGGTAGGTGGGTTCTTTTTTGCAGATTATTCTTACAATATATATGTCTTTTCTGTAGTTTTTCCTGCTTCAGGTTCTCCTCAGAGGAGTATTGACCAAAGAAGTACAATTTCAGCTGCTTCTGCTCCTGTAGGAGTGGTAACCGTTGTCAATGGTGAATCAAATAGTCTGACATCTGCTCCCTGTCCTCCTGATTCCCTGGCTTCTCAGAATGAGAGTGAAGAGGACGACAATTTAAATCCAACAGAAAAGCTTCAGTAAAAATTCTTTAATATTTTTTTCCATAATCTACTTCAGTGATTTTTGAGTATTAAGTTCTAGGTTGTTTATAGTAAGTTCTGTGTTAAGAAACTTTCGTATTTTAATGTACCTAATTAAGTATCATGGACCACTTAGATGGTCAAGGACGGTAAAATGAGTGCTCAGCTTTAAGCAGAAGTTGTTTACAGCAAGGAAAATGACAGTAAATTTTAAGAACTATAAATATGTCTATCTATTTTTCATAGGTTTTGTTAATGTAACATTTTTTTCCTCCTCAGGAAGCTAAATGAGGTTCGTAAGAGGCTGAATGAATTGCGTGAGTTAGTTCACTACTATGAACAAACATCTGATATGATGACAGACGCTGTGAATGAAAACACTAAGGAAGAAGAAGAAACAGAAGAGTCAGAAAGTGATTCTGAACATGGGGATCCACAGCCTGTTACAAATATTAGGTTATCATAATTCTTGTTGTTCTAAATCCTTGTAGATAACTTGTTACAGTTATCCTGAAGCAATATAAGATTTTAGTCAACCAGAAGCAATTAATTCTGTGGTTACGTTAATTTATTTACATTAATATTTATATTAACTTTTCCAAAATTTTAATTTGAAGTAGCTTTCTTACACAGATTATTACTAATCTTGTACTACAGCAAATGTAGGTTAATTTGCACATTTAGAAAATCATTATAAGGAATGAAAAATGTGTAATCACTCTAGATTTAAGTGCTCAAATGTGTATGAAATTCCATTAGAAGTTCAAAAGGCCTGGATCTAGAAAAATAGAATAGAAACAACCTTCAGGATGTAGATGCATTTGAGTGTGCATTGAGGATCTTCACTGTGTGGAAATAAATACTAATTTGGCTATGAATCATGTAAAGCTTTTGGTAAACATGTACACCTTGAAATCCTCTTGTAAGCTGATGTCGTAAATGCAGTAGGGAGATGATTTGTAGTTGCTTCTGATTGTTTTTAAAACAATCTGGAGAAATTCTGAACATCACGACTAATTTTAGGAGGGGTTGACTTTCTTTTTTTATTACAAAGGATTGGGAAAATAGGCACATTTTTATAAAAGCCAGTTAATGAAATGGCTGAAGTAAAATTCCATCAATACCAGTTCTTAAAAAGCTAACGTAAGTTGTGCATTTTACCCTAGAAACCCTCAAGGAATCAGTAGCTGGAGTGAAATAAATAGCAACTCAAATGTACAGTGTGGAACTAATAACAGAGATGGAAGACATCTTAATACAGACTGCGAAATAAATAACCGATCTGCTGCTAATATAAGGACTCTAAAAATGTCTTCTACTCTAGGTATGTTCTATTTTTTTTAATAATTTCAGTTTAGTTTTGATATCCACATGGCAGGTTGTGGGAGAACCGTGTTAAAACAAAATGTTCTAGAGTCCACACAGTAGGCTGGTATTTTTCTGAAGTCCAGTAGTTTAAAAAAAAAAAGTCAGCAGTTCAGTAATATGTCATTAGTACTGTTTTGTTTCCTTCCCTCTCCACACCTCCAGGCTGCCGTAATAGGGAGGATGACAAAGAGACTGACCTACCACAAGGTGAAGATGATGAAGTGGAAGAAGATAGAGCTAGTGAAGATTCCGTTCCTAGTCACAGAAGCAGCCTGGGTGACGCTGCAGATGCTGAGTTTGAGCAGAAGATTAATAGGCTCATAGCTGCAAAGCAGAAGCTCAGGCAGTTACAAAACCTTGCTGCTATGGTGCAGGTATTTTTTTTGAATATAAATCCATGCACGAAAATAAAACTTTCATTCAGTATTTCACGTAATATGTGAGTTTAAATAAGGGAGAAACTCTTGCTTAGTTTACTATTTATAATGTGCGGTATTAGGCTGGGGAAAGGAGACACTGATTTGTCTGAGGTTGATGCTTCTGAATTTCAAGTCTGTAATTTTCCTGAGGGGCACTAAACTAAAACAAGAATGGCCTTAATGGTTAACTTTAGCACTGGATTATATATATTAAAAAAAACACTACATCTTGTGTGTATCTATCTATCTATATATATACATTTTTAAGCTTCTAATGAATATTCATCAGTTTTAGTTCTGGAATCCTAGGTTTTGCAATGTTGTGTTTCATTTGGGAAAAATAAATTCTTTTTGATTAAAAAATCTTCAGATGTATTTAAGTATTGCAACACGTGGGACTGGGGGGATTTTTTTTTTTAAGACTCAAGTGCCAGCTGTGAATTGACTGTTTTACTTTACATGTCTCACTAATTTTCATGATTTATATTAAAAAGAGCTTTTCTTGAATCTACTGTCTCTATGGAAACCTTACATTTAAGCACCATCTAATTTAACGTCTGCATAGATTTGTATGAGAGATGGGGAAAGTTTTATGTGAGAACTCTATAAATCAATCTGAGTTAGAATATTTTATAATAGCAACGGTGTAGATCGTATATAGCTATTTCAAGATTATACTGCTTTCAGAAAATTCTCAGCATCTGGATTAGGCTTGTTCTTTATGATCCCTACAAAGATGTTAGCTGCATAGTGGTATAAATCAGAATTAGAGATAATAGAGCAACATTTAGATAATGGCAAGTCTTCAGTCTTTCCTTGATGTTTACGAAGTTTGCATCTATGTAATCAGTAATAGTATTGTAGGTTTGTATGGCTGTGGCATGCTGGGAAAAAGAAGAGTAGCAGTGGCTATAGCTCTGTATTTTCAGATTCACTTGAGAGCACAGAATGCAAAAACTAGCAAAAAAAGTTGAATAGAGAACCATGCAGAGGGCTGCTTCTAAAATACAGAATATTTATTTTTTTAAGAGCAGTTTTTTTATTTGAAGCTGCTAATAGTAATATTTTATACCAATGCTACAGTAATTAATTCATTTTGTTCAATCTCCTTCGGTTCCTCTTTTTTCCTTCCACTTTGTTTCTTGACGTGATCATGTGTTTCTGTCCACTCTGGGGATAAATACAATTCAAGTGATTCTGACTCCCAGAATGAGACAGGTTACTCTGCATTTATATTGGAAGTTTCATCAGTTTGAGCTTTATCACTTTTAATTATCTTTAACCAGTTAATTTACCGTTTAACTTAAATCATCTGGTTGAGATAATTTGTCTTTAAGTCAGGATGACATGAAGATGATAACCTCTCTGGTTATTATTTGAACTAAAGGTAAAACTGTATAGAGTATTTAGTTCGGAATAAAAGAATTTAGTTTGACAAACTGAACTTGTTATATTTTGTGTATCAATTTGAAAATAGCCTGACTACCTTTCTAACACCCTTTCAGGATGACGACCCAGAACCTCAAGCACCAGCTGCAAATGCATCTAATATGGGTGACTTGTTTTTGGGTGAGATGGAAGAGACAAAGCAACAACCAAATAATGTCCGAGCTAGTACCAATAAGATGCAAAAAGATGTAGGACTGAATGAAAAAGCAAGGTATGTCTTTGTCTGATGACAGTAGAATTGTGCTTTAAGTGATATCTTGTCAAGTAAAATGTGGGTAACTTTATTACACAGGGAGAAATTCTATGAAGCTAAACTTCAGCAGCAGCAACAGGAACTTAAGCAGTTACAAGAAGAAAGAAGAAAACTGATAGAAATTCAAGAAAAAATTCAAGTGTTGCAGAAAGCTTGTCCTGACCTTCAAGTAGGTGGAATTTCTTTGCTTCCTTAAGCTGTTGAGCAGTGAAATGTACTTTTCAAACTGTCTTTTTCCAAGTATAATAATTGGATCAATATAACAATTGGATTAAAAAACTTACAGTTGGTACCAGTTGTAAGACATTATAAGAAGTTGGATTTCTAAAACTAAAAAAGATCTCTGGTTATCTAGTTCCATTGTAGGCTCTTGCTCAGTGATTGCTGTACCAAGCTCTAGTTTTGCTGCTTTTGTTCCTCAAAAGTTGCACAGCCTTAATTTCAGGTCTTCAAAAGTGGAGAACCTTCTATCTTATTTTTAGGCTGAAATTTGTCTGTCTGCTGTACCTAGCTATCAGGTCACTGCATTTCTGATCCTGTCATTAATCATTTGCAGGTTCTGGTATTATTGTGAAACAATTTTGTGTCTCATAAGCATGATCAAAATTTTGTTGTACTCCAACCGAATTGCACAGTGCTGTACTGTTTTTCATATTCTTTAAAGGTGATTTTCTATGAAGTGAGCAGTAAATGGTCAATGCTGTGCATCTACAGCATTATATAATGCTATGTTACATAAAAAAAATTTGTTGCTTTCTCTGAAATAAGAATTTAAGGGGCTTTCAAATCAAGCTTCTCACTGAATACTAATTCTGCTATTTCAAGAAGCCTGAAGTGTCTTGGGTGTTAGCAGTGGGTAAGTTTTTAGAAAGTCTGTTCAGCTATTTTGCTTTCTCTTTCAGTTGTCAGCTGGCCTGGGTAACTGCCCAGCAAATAGGCAAACTTCACCAGCAACCTCAACTCCAGCCATGAATGAATGTAACATGGCTGGCAAGCCTTTACTTGACTTCCATGAATCTGTACCAGTTGGCAATGAGGTATTTCATACTTGATATTTTTAGACTTAAAAAAGAGGGGATGCTTAAAAAGGAAAAAAAGTTTAGGTAGCTTGGACACACTTTTAAGTACTTTGTCTGGAGAGTGGAGTAGTAGATAGTTTAATAAAGTGTGGAAAGAAGTAAATAATGACCTTAACTGGCAAGAGATCTTTGCCTAAAGATAGCAGTTGCAGAATGTTAGTGTGGAAGTTCTATGGATTTTAAATTTATACTTTAAGCAGTTGATAGGGCGTATGACAGGCAAGTCATCTGTGAAGAAAATGATAGCAGAATTTGAAATGTAGCGTATGTTTTGCATACTTGCTTCTCTTCCCCCCAAATTCATCTTTACTTAATGATCTGGATATTACTTTGTCTTTTGATCTGAAAATTATGGTAGTACTTGTAGATGTGGAGGAAGATGTGAAGAGTATTGTTTCCAGTGAGACTAGGCATCAGAAACAATTATCTGAAAAATACCTTTTTTTAAGAAACTTTGTCATCATCAGCATTCCTCATAAATTCCCCTTAGCAGCTTATATGAGGCTGAACGGGAAATGCCTGTTCTGTTGGTTAAAAAGCTGCACTTCGCTTCTTCAAAAAGAAGATTTCAGGACTTGTCTTCCAGATGTGCGTTACGGGATAACTCATCTCATGTTGTTAAAAAAAAAAGTCCAAATTCTTTTCTTTTGTTTACACTCGAATACCTTCCTTTTTATCGGAAACAGTTATGGTCTGAGATGAGAAGACATGAGATTCTGAGAGAAGAGTTGCGACGGAGAAGAAAGCAACTTGAAGCTTTAATGGCTGAACATCAGAGGAAGAGAGAGCTGGCAGAAACAATATCTACTGTTGCTGCCTCTGTTAAAAGTGAGGGATCAGAAGCTCAACATACTCCACAGCAAAGCAGGACAGAAAAGTAAGAACATGAATCACTCTTTGCAACAGTCAGTGGGCGCTTCTGTTTAGCGAGGTTTCGGTCTTGAGGTGTTTCTGATGTTTGAGCATTGTCAGAGCATGATATAATAGAGCAGTAAATTATTTTCTTGATTTCTAAAGTGACTGTTAGTTGGCAGCTTGCCAGGTTTGTGGGTTTTCCCAGCATATTCAGTCTCCCTTGCTCACCAGCAGAGAGGAGAGAGGAATGTGTGGAAATGCCAAATGCTCAGTGTTTTCCTCATCTTTACTCCATTTGTAGTGGTAGTAATTTCCCAGTTATTTTACTCAACAGTATTGGAAGAATACCAGCTTCACTTGTGCTAGTGAGATAATGTTTAAATTATTTTTTTCAGTTTGATTAATTGATAGACTTGCAATTGGCAAGAGATTATTTTAATATTTTGTCATAAATTGAGAAAATACTCCGCTTTCACAAACACCCCTCTTTTTCCCAATATTTAGTAGGACAATGGCTACCTGGGGAGGCTCTACCCAGTGTGCATTAGATGAAGAGGATGGAGATGAAGATGGTTATCTCTCTGATGGACTTGATCAGGCAGAGGAAGAGGAAGAAGATGCGTCAAGTTCGAATGACAGTTTCTGTGTTTATCCCAATAACCACATACCAGAAAATATGTATTTTCTTAAAGAAAACAAGGATAGGTAAGTGGCATTGCGTTTTGGTCTGATGCTTGTCTGGGTGTATTTGGGACGGGTGGAAGAAGCATTGCATTAAATGCAAGGCACCCTAGTGCAGCAGGTGGAATTTATTTCTACTTGCTGGTGAGTTGTTTGCAGTGGCACTGTTGTTTTAGCCTTTGTAGTTGCAACGTGCACGGCTAACCTAGATTGCCTTCTGTTTTCACCTGTCTTAAGTGTTGTCTGCCATTCAGTTCTCTGGTTGCGTTGCATTGTAGTTCCCTACATTGTCATGTTGTTTTAATCATCGTAGTGGAAGCTAACCTATATCAAAAATTATGCTGTGATGTTGTTCAGTCTTCTCAAAATAAAATATTCAGAGAATTAAAAAACAGTGCTTAAATTTTTTCTTCCATTTTTTGGCTTTTGCAGCACTGAAAACTATTTCTTAGCTTTTTTTTTAATTAACATGAATGTTAACTCTTGCGTACCTGGTTAATTTCATTAATAATCTGTGTGAATGGTAATGAAAATGCCACAGTAAAAGTAACATGTACTTTCAGTTGGTTTCCTCTTTTTGATAACAAAATAATTTTAATGAATACTAATGTATAAGGCCCTCTGTTTAGAAGCAATCAACATAATACAATAAGATGTCAGAGGCACAGCTTCTATTTTCATCTGAGAAGCTATGGTAAATCAGTGCTGGACAATACAAAAAGTAAGATCCAGAAACATCCTTAGCAGGTCTTTTTTTTTTTTTTTTTGACAGTGGTGGCTGTTTCTGTTTGTTTTTTAGGATAGGGTTAGGTTGACAAAATCATGTGGAAGGTTAGCTGGAATGCTGAAATGGCCTGTGCCAAGCGAGTTGTTGACATACAACTGCAACATAATTCACATAACTGAAGTGTCATTAAAGGGAAAAATTTGAAATGTCAGCTTCTTTACTCACGCTTCCTTTCTGCTCCATCTCTCCCTCAGGTGGAAAAACGTCCGTCCTCTTTCAGCAGATGGGAATTACCGTCCATTGTCTAAAACCAGACAGCAGCAAAACATGAGTATGCGACGTCAGGAGAACCTTCGGTGGATGTCTGAAATTTCCTATGTGGAAGAAAAAGAACAGTGGCAAGAACAGATCAATCAGTTGAAGAAACAACTTGAATTTAGTGTCAGCGTTTGTCAGACCTTGATGCAGGACCAGCAGGTAGGCATGAAGAGTTAATTCATTGTTCTTACTCTATTTTTTTTTTTATGAATTCTTTCCAGCAATAACTTCTGGTTTTGGTAACTGTCCCTGTCGTGTATTTTCTTTCCACAGGCACTCTCCTGTCTTCTACAGACTTTGCTTACAGGCCCTTACAGTATGATGCCTAATAATGTTGCATCTTCACAAGTACATCTTATCATGCATCAGTTAAACCAGTGTTATGCTCAACTGACTTGGCAGCAGCATAATGTTCAGAGGTTTGTATGTATTAGTATTGGACTGTGTAATTTGAAATACTTTAGTAACAGATAATAATATATTAGAGATAATGGTTAAGTAAGAGACTACTGAGCATCTGAATCAATGCAACCTATTGGAATTGTATACATTTTTTTTTTAAGAGTGTTCTAATAGCTTTGAGATAGTTCTTTCTGAATAATCTTTAGTGAAGAGATGCAAATGTTGGCGTCTTTACAAAAAACGTATTGCAATAGCTTTATCGGGCTTTTTGGTATAAAATTGCTTCCTTGAATGCTGCTTTTATGGCTTCGATTTTTGCTAGATTACCCAGCAAGATACGGATTCTAATGGTTATAGAAAGATGGTGGGAAAACTTTTGTCTTTCCTTGGAGTTGTCAGTCAGAATTTTTGCTAATTTATACTTGACTTGGACATGCTACTGTTACCTTCTGAAAAATGGTCATGTTTTTGAAAGAGATAGTTATGTCACTTTGTGACATGAAATGTCAAGATCTTCATCCATGTTGTATTTGATAAGTGACATGTATTTACTGTTTCTTTTGTGTAATATTTTAATGACAATTGCTTCAAGTATTTTTGCATCTTCCATCGTTTCTGTTTAATTTTCCTACTTATTTTTTGTTGAGTGAATTTCTTGTCATTCTTACGAGGATGTTTAACTCCTGTGGACATGACCACTAGTACAGAGCGGTTGATTTTAAGTTATGCCTGTCACTCAGGATGTTAGTTAGTTCTTTTTTAAAAGTTAGTGCTTTTTTGACTAGCTGAATGGAGAAGCACTTCACATATATACGGAAAACGTAGTTTACGCATCTTAACTTTTGATGTTAATATGGGGCAGGTGAAATAATAAGAATCTGAGATTACTCAGTATGATTCAGCTTTCTTTTAGACTGACCATCAAAGGCATTCTTGATGGTTGTTATGCCTAATGCTAGAGTTACTGTTGGGTCAAGGAATTTCAGTTCAAGAGCTCTTCATATTATTAGTTGAGTTCTGTAAGCAAGGTTGTGTTTTTAGTATGGTGTCGTCATTCCATAATACAAGTATCCTGATTTATTTCGATCGAAGCAGTCTCTTGTGCTGTTTAAGCTTTGAGATGTTTTTTTCCCCAAGTGCCTATTTTTTCTTGTTTTCAAGGTTGAAACAAATGTTAAATGATCTTATGCGCCAGCAAGAACAACAACAGTGTCAAGAGAAGCCTTCAAGAAAGGAGAGGGGCAGCAGTGCACCACCACCTCCATCTCCTGTTTTCTGTCCGTTTGGCTCTCCTCCACAGCCTGTGAACTTGTTTAATATACCAGGTTTTACCAATTTTTCTTCCTTTGCTCCAGGTGAGTATTACTGCAAGTGTGAATATTAAATTTTTTTTTCCCTCATTTAATTGAAACATTAATGTGAACTTGCTGGAACTCTGTGGCTTTAAGTTCTTAAACAGTACTTGTAGGAGCAGAAGTTTCTCACTTTTTGGTATTTCAGTACTTGTTATGGTTTGAAATACCTATAAATAACAGTGTGTTACTTGTTGTTGTTTGCATCAGATGTATAGAGTGTTGACTTGGATACAGTGTTCCTAATCTCATTACCCAATCTTTTACCATTGAATGTAAAATTGGAGAAAAGTAGGTATTTTACTGTGTTCTTTTTTTAAAAAAAAGGCAATTTCTAAGTTGTCTTAATAATGCATTTTAGCTTTTTCAGAAAATAAGCATAAATATAGTTGGTAGCTTTCAGAGTCTCAGGTCTATTTTCCATTTTAGAATATTTTAAATAATACTAAGTCTGCACAGAAGAGTAGTTGGGTTCAGTTTGCTACTGCTTTGAAGATTCTGAAGTTGAAATAAGTATTATGTCGTCTTTGACCCTGGGAATACTTGTACTGTCGGAATTTTCATGTCAGTTTGGTCACTGAAGAACTGATAGTCTTCGTTCTCAGAACTCTGGTGTGGGTTGTTTTTTGGAACTTGTAATTTTTACCTTCGCTTGTAGGTGTGAGTACTCTTAAAATACCTTTATCTGTATACTGATGGGATTGTAGTGGCATGTGTAGTATCTAGTGATGTTTGGAACCTGCACTTAAGATAAATCCTCATTATTGCAGCATTTTCAGGGTGAGAGGTTTTTGCTTTTCCACCACGTTTTTCATAGAATGGTTTGGGTTGGAAGGGACCTTAAAGCCCACCCAGTTCCAATCCCCTGCTGTAGCCGGGGACACCTCCCACCAGACCAGGATGCCCAAGGCCCCATCCAGCCTGGCCTTGAACACCTCCTGGGACGGGGCATCCACAGCTTCTCTGGGCAAATTGTGCCAGTGCTCACTACCTGATTTTTCTTTCTGTTCCAAAATTTTATGGTGCTGCAAAATGTCTCAGATTTGCACAGACAAATGATGTAGTACCTTCTAACATTCTTGTTTACTTTGTAGGTATTAACTGTAGTCCAGTGTTTCCTTCTGGATTTGGAGATTGTGCACACAACGGTTCCCCACACAGCAGTGAGCAGCAGCAACATCCTGTAGATCATAATGCTTCCGGGAAAACTGAGTATATGGCGTTCCCCAAACGTTTTGAAAGTAGTCCCTCTAATGGAGCAGAAAAACAAAGGTATCGATTGCAACAGTGCAACTTTCCTTCAAGTGGTCACTCCCCATCCCAGCCTCACAGGACTTGAGGGAATTCATCATTCTTTCAGGGAATTTACATTTAATGAAAACAAGTGATTTACACGACGAGCTTTAATTTTGCAGTTTCATGTTTTTTTGTGCATTTTTTCAGTTGTATTGTTTTTTTTCCCTGTATATTAGTTAATTTATCACTTCATGAATATTTTAAGCTTGACTTTAGCATCGGAATAGCTTTTGGATGCATTTTATAAGTGTAGGAAGACCTCTCTGTCTTGAACGTGAGCAGTTGAAATAACAAGGGGAGATGAGTAAATTCAATGATTTTTTTTATGCTATGGTAGTGAATGTTGTTTTAAGACTATTTTGTCCTATAATACTACTTGAATACAACATAAAGTGCATAACTATATTCAGGTTGAAATCGGTGAGAAATGTGAATTTCTTCAGATGTTGGTTATCAGTTCGGAAGGGTTGTTGCTACTTTTTTTTAAATTGTGTTCAGTTGATGACTAAGTAGCTAGGGCAGATAGCTTCCTCCATAATGCAAGTTATGTATTTGTTTGGTAATACATACTGAGAATGTCTGAGAGATTATGTTGTAATATATTGTGCTGTTTCTTTCTTTTGATGGAAGGAGTCATAGACAACCCGAAGAGGAAATGGAAAAAAGATCAACTTGGGTTAACGATAGCCAGGAAATGAAAAAAGTTGATCAATCTCCCCTGAAAGCAGGTTTTCCAGTTTCAGTACAAAACGTTACTTCTGGTCATAAAAATCAGTCTGATGTGAGCAGGAGAAGAGACTTTGAGGAGGAGTCTTTGGAAAGTTTTAGTAGCATGCCTGATCCAGTAGACCCAACTACTGTAACAAAGACATTTAAATCCAGAAAAGCATCAGCACAAGCAAGCTTGGCATCAAAAGATAAAACACCCAAATCGAAGAATAAGAGGAAGAGTTCTCAGCTGAAAGGCAGAATTAAAAATACTGGTAGGTTGTGAAGTAATCTTGATCCATATTGTGTTGGCCATGGTGTACATAAACTCTACATTACAGAGAATTTACTCTCCATAAATGGCTTCTGTAATAAGTTCTTGAAATAAATGTTACTGAAATAAGAATTTATTTTACATAACTACGCAAAGCTTTCTGAGCATTTCGGTAAATGAAAAGCATAAATTATTGGGAACCATGATTTGAATGCATAGCGGATACAGATTTATTAAGATATGGAATAAGTGGCCTGGAGAATCTTCCTCTTCATTAGGTCTTCACGTTCAAATTGAATTACTTGATGAAAGAGGTACTTCAGTAAAATGTAGAATTAGCTGAATGTAGTTACTGAGAGGGACAGTACTAGCATACATAGTACTGCTGCAGTCATCGAGGATTTAGTGCTACTGTATCACTTCAGTGAACAGAGGAAAACCTGAAACAGCATTGGTGTTTTGCATCTTTGAGACTGTCCTTGAACCTATTTGCAACAGTAATAACACATTGTAAGCTTTTTTTAAATTCCCTTTTCATTCCCTCCCACAAGGTTATGAAAGTGCAAGCGCTTCTAGTGTGTGTGAACCCTGCAAAAGCAATAAAAGCAAACACTCTGAAGAGGTTGTTCATGCAAAGGTGTTCAGCAAAAGGAATCGGGAACAATTAGAAAAAATAATTAAATACAGTAGATCTACAGAAATGTCATCAGGTATTCTTTTCTGAATTTCAATAATTGTGGTAATGTAAACTTTGTGTAAAGGGTCTCCTTAGTTGCTAGTGTGTTATTTACAAGCAGTGTATTATGACAAGACAATAATATACTTTAGCGTGTGGATTTTGCTTTTTAATTTCTAAAGATTCTGTAAACAAAAGCATTTAACAGATGGGTATTGACTGCTGTTGGGTGTTCTCTGTAGATTAGGTACTTGTTTCTAATTTATTTTAATGTAAAACAGAAACCTCACTAATTTCCTGGTATTTCAAGGGAAAGTGATAATTGCACAACAGATGCAACTTTGTTTAGCATTTTAATTACATCCTGTACTGCATGCGTGTTTTCTTTCTGTCCATGCTTAAAGGAGCTCTATCAAATATCATTCAAATTAAATCTTATAACATTGCATAATCCCTTATATTTTTGCCATCTGCACTGCTTTTCTTGTGTCTGTATCATAAAAATATTATCTTTTGTGTCTTTTTAGGTTCTGCCAGTACCTTGTTTTGTTTGAAAGATGCAGATACTTTAGTCATTGTAGCATGATGTGCAGCTTTGTCAGTGTAGCTGTGTCCACACTGAGAGCTGTTTATTAGTGTGTGTTTATATAATAAACTCATACCAGTTAAGTTTTCACAATAAGCAGCTTTGACGTGATTTGGATGATTAAGCATTTTTCCTCCTGCTGTTTTGTATAGACCCTGTCTTTATTTCTGGTGCGCATTCTTGTGTTTATCACTGTCTATCCCCACTTTCCTACAGCACATGCTAGGAGAATTCTGCAGCAGTCTAACAGAAATGCATGCACTGAAGTGCCAGGTAATGCCTTCACTGCTTAGCTTCAACAATGTCCTCTTACTTTTTTTCTTCTCTTAGCTTTGATCCTACAGCTCAGACTGTTTAGCAGATGTTCAAAACTAGGTGTTGCAGCACCTTCTTTATAAACGAGGCAAGAGAACGTGTAGTTTGCGTGATATGTAACAACACGTACTACTTTAAATTGTGGTTGTGGATGATGTTGATCATGTTCTTGCTCAGTCACAATTATAAGCGGAAAATGCACAGGTAGACTCTATGACAAACTAATTTCAGTGGGCATTTTTGGTATATGTAAAAGCTGCTGTTATATTTTAGTTATGACAAAGGGAAGCAAATTCCCTCTGTTTTTTATTATATAGGTTTATTGTAGGTCAAAAAAGCTTGCCTCTATGCTTAAAAATTCTGGTAAACTATGTGCAGTAACAATAGCTGTATAACTGATAACTTCATTAACTTGAATACTAACAAATATGCATCTGTTAAACTCAGCTGAGTTTTTTCAAAACACAATTTCTTTTTCATTCAACACTTGTCCAAGTATGTATGTAATAATTTAGAAGTTGCAATATAATGATAATTCCTTTAATTTTCAAAGGAGACTTAGGAATCACATTGTTGTCTTGTGTATATGTAATTGGGCTTAAGGGTAAGAGGTTTTGCGTAAGCCTTGGTAAAGTATGGGAATATAGGTTTTATGCTTGTGTGGGGAGGGGTGGCTGAATTCAGTCTAGAGTTTCCTTCATGTTCTTGATTATTTGTTGCAAAAATAGGGAATATTTATATATGCTTGAGACCTTTGGTTGTCTTGTTTTGTATACGTTAAAAGTTAATTTTCAGTGTTGAATACCTATTTGGAAAGCAACATTGTGGTGTTTGTAATGTTCAGTTTAATAAGGAATGCTTTCTAAAAATATTTGATAGTAAGAACAAAACCTGATCCATCTGAATGTTTTATATTTCATACCTAAAGGATCGAGTAAAGAATTATTTCAGTATGTTCAAATCTTTGTTGCCTTCAGGAGATGAATAAGCTTTAAGAAAGCAGCTATATAATGGAATCTACAGTGATTGAGGTCTAACTTGTTTATGTAACACTTTTCTTTCGATTGGATGCATGTCAAGAACTTAGTTTTTTTTTCTCCTACAGAAACTGGCAGTGATCTTTCTATGTTTGAAGCTTTGCGGGACACAATTTATTCTGAAGTCGCAACTCTTATTTCTCAAAATGAGTCTCGTCCCCACTTTCTAATTGAACTTTTCCATGAGCTACAACTGTTAAACACAGATTACCTAAGGCAAAGGGCTCTATACGCTTTACAGGTACGCACAAAATTTTGGATCTTGTGTATTAATTGAACAAATCTAAATACTTTTTTTATACACTATAGAGTTATCTTTTCCAGGATATAGTGACCAGACATTTATCTGAGAACAATGAGAAAGGGAAATGTACAAAATCGCTGAATTGTGCAACATGGATAGCATCTAACTCTGAACTGACTCCCAGTGAAAGCCTTGCTTCTACAGATGATGTAAGTTTTTGTTGTTGTTGTTGTTTGAAGTTCAGAAGGTAGTTTACTGTCAGTTTTTTCCTGTGTTTTCAATTTATATGCATTCTTGGGTATTGAAATATTCACAGTAGTGACTGAATTTGTCAAAAATTCATTAAAATTCCAAAATTCTGAATGAAGAAATGCAAGAGAAGCTTCACGCAGAAGTGATTAAACATGGAAGGATTCTGTACACTGGGAATCAGTGATGTGTTAGGGAGGAACAGGACTTGGAGAGCGGTATGAAGGGAATAAATTTGATACTGATGCTCAAAAATAGCTAATACCCTGCTGTGAATAAGGTCAGGTGAGTGCTGATCAAGGTTTTCAAGCAATTTTTTTATTTAAGGAACTACTGATGCCTCTGCTTAGCTTGTTACGTGTTTATAGTTAAGTATTTGGGAAAAAAAAAAACATGCTAGAATTATCTGACTGGGCAAAAACCTTGCTTCCAGGGTATAAACCAATTGGGCAGCCTGGTGACAATCCTTAATAGCACAGTCTGTAGCTGAAAAGAATTGCTGGCTCGTTCTCACATCTGTGAGAGCACGGTGCAGTTCTGCTCTGTATTCAGATGATCGATGTTTTCCAGGAAACTTTTGACAAGAACTTCCCTACAGAAGCATGCCAAGACTGTGAACCAAATGATGCAGACAATGGAAGTACTATGTCTACATCTTCTCATTTTGAACCCTTTGCCACTGATGACCTGGGTAAGAATGGTGTGATTTACAACACCACAAGTGTGATTCCTTCACATGCTCTTCAAAAATGCCTGCAATCATGCACTCTTATATAGTGCACTTCTTTTTGATATAGTATGTAACCACCTGTTTCTTATTACAAAACTTTGAGCAATTACCCACTTGTGAAACACTTTGAGTTGATCAAAGTGTATATCAAAAACATGATGACAACTGCAATTATGTGTAAACTTTAAAACCTATGGCTTTGAACTAATTTATATATGTTTACTTGTCTATCCACTGAAAACTTTATTTAGATTAAAAGGTGTTTTTATTCTAAATATAGGCAACACAGTGATTCACTTAGATCAAGCTTTGGCTAGGATGAGGGAATATGAGCGTATGAAAATTGAAGCTGAAAGTACCCTTGACTCTGAGGGCTGCTCTAGTAATTTGCAGGGTGCTACTGCTGCTATATTAGAAGGTATGCGCATATGTACATATTTTGTTTAGTTTTAGAAAATAATTATTCTAAATATCAAGAATAATTTAATTGGCTGATTGCTTTCCTGTTCATTTATATTGAAAACTTAGCAAAGTTTCATAGAATCTTAACGTACTTCAGCAAATTTGATTTACTTTAAAAGAAGAATATTTCTCAAATAGTAATGTTGAATGACTTAGACATGCACTCTATTTTAACAAGGTCCAAGCACCAGTGAATGTCTTTCTGCACCACAGTCAAGTGAAGCTTCTGCTGTTCCATGTCCACGCATAGATACTCAGCAGCTTGACCGGCAGATTAAAGCCATTATGAAAGAGGTCATTCCTTTTCTGAAGGTAAGAATTCTTCTCAGTAACGTCTGAAGAATTAGGAGAATAAGACGACAAGCTCTACACTTGCACAGAACGTTCGTTATACTGAATTAGTAGAAAATGTGATAGCCTTTCCTTGTTTAAGATAATAAAAGTAGATTTCAAATATAATACTTTTTACCGTTCTAAAGCAAACTTCTTTGCTTGCATTTTGTTGAACATACGTGAATGTGTTTCAGTACTTGAGGAGTAGATCCAAAATAATGGATTTAGTTTTTAATGAGTTTGTAAATAACTTTAAGTTTTTTTTAAGATATGTTTACCATCAAATGTCTTTCAAATTCCCACTTTATTTTAAATGGGTAACTCACATCTTAGCAACAGCTGCCAATATGTACTAAGTTGCAGATATTGCTGAGAATGAAGTAAGGATTAAATACTCCACTGAAAGATTCTGTGGAGCTTTTGATGGGAAAAATAAATGGTAAAGTTTCTATATTGTGTAAGGTTGGTGGACTTTGGTTTCAAGAACAGGGATTTTTTTGTTTGGAGCTGACTCAGTCATATAGAAATGTTTAGAAATGTATTTCTGAAGTATTTGCTCAGAAAAACTGAAAATTCTAACCGAACTGCTACATGTGATGTAACTTGAGATATTTTTTGAAAAATAGGTGTTGTTGATTAACATTAATTCTTCGTGCTTACAACTATCTCTAAAGTTCTTGAGAACTTGTAAACTTCTATACAGAAGAGAAATGTAATCCTTTAAAGAAGGAAAAATAATCACGGTTCATTCTTTGCAAGGTTAAAGAGCAGAGAATGTTGAGTTGTAAGATGCATAAGTCATCTCCATTGAGTTCAACCTCCCTTTGTAGTATGCCCGGTATGTAAGCTTAGATTTGTGTAATAAGGTGCTTAGTTGATATTAGCTGCAATTTTAGAAACTTGATGATTGACATGCCACCACCTCAGTGCATGAGGGCTTCTGTTTTGTTAGCAATTTTAAAAAAGCTTACAGCAGTAGGTATTTACTTTCATACACAGGTAACGCAGAAACTAATACAGTTGTTCAAATGTTGAAAGATGACCTACATACATCCAGTACATTAGTATGTATTGGAAATATAAGTGATATAGTTTGTGTGTCATGGTGGATCAGTCATTAATGAAGTATGGTATCTGCTATAATTGTGTTCCAGTTTGGTTTGTGAGGGGAGCTAGAACCTAAGCAATCTATTCCTGCAGTGCAGTGCGATTCCTTGAGTGCATTTTTTAAAATTAATTTCAATATTTGAGATGAGGGCTGACTTTTTTTTAGTGGTAACTAAGCTCATCCTTTAATATTTAGGAACACATGGATGAAGTATGCTCTTCTCAATTGCTGACATCAGTAAGACGTATGGTCTTGACTCTTACACAACAGAATGATGAAAGTAAAGAATTTGTGAAGTTCTTTCATAAGCAGCTTGGCAGTATACTTCAGGTTAGTAGCTTTTCAACATTGTTTTGCAATACTATATTGCAATAGGGATAATCAGCAACAGTTAAAAACAGATTCCCTAAAGCAATATATTACAACTCTGGTGATAGCCCTTATGATTTTCTGAAAATCAGATTACTGTTTTCTTTTTTTTTTCCTACAAACATGAAGATTGAATCAATAATTTGGTAAGTTTCATGGTAGTAGAGACTCTACTTAAAAGCTGTTTAAGACACTAAACCTGTTTATAATAGTTTGTGATTTTATTTTTAATACTTAACTAATTTTGAGAGTTAAGAATATGGCAAGTACTTAGTCTTTGAAGTTTGTTTCAAAAACCGAAGTTTTATTTCTCTTCATAGGATTCACTGGCAAAATTTGCTGGTAGAAAACTAAAAGACTGTGGGGAAGATCTTCTTGTGGAGATTTCTGAGGTGTTATTTAATGAACTAGCCTTCTTTAAACTCATGCAAGACTTGGACAGCAACAGTATTTCTGTAAAGCAGAGGTGTAAAAGAAAAATAGGAACTACTGAAGAGATACAGTCTTATGCTAAAGAGGTTTGTTTTATTTATTTATTTTTAATTTAGCTTGTCTAAGTTTCATAGATGTCTGTTTTTCCAAAACTTGTTTGATTAACTTAGTTTCATATGTTGTATATATGGGTGGTGGTTATGATGTGTTTTTTTCTGTGAGGTCATAATTTATTGTTTCTCTGCTACAGATGTCTAGTTGTGTAGACTTCATAAATGGGAAATGTATTTTAATGGTATATGGGCAAATCAGGCAGAATAGTCAAGTGATGAAGTAATATCTGGGTCAATCAAGTAGTCAAATTAAGTATTTTGACATACAGGTGTCCTGGTTCATCATGTCTTCAGCTATTCCTACAGCTTTCCTTGTAGTAGCTTAGTCAGGCACCATCTTTTTATAACACTATTTTAAGTATTCATCAAACATTTGGCTTGCTGGCATATGTAGCATGTATGTCTCCTGGAATTAGGGTAATATATATACATATGTTTGGAAATATGTGAGAATTCTGCTCTAACAGTGCAGTTTTTAGTTGCTTTTTTCACCCTTTACAGTATTAAAGATGTTGTGTGACTTTATTGCAGTGCAGTTTTTACAAACAACTTTTTTAGTTATGCAGACTGGTTACAAAAGAAACGATAAAACAAGTCTTGCTCATATAACTCTTAAATTAGTTGTGTGTCTACCTCGGTGTTTCTTCTTGTGTAGTCCTTTCAGCTTTCTTTTAAAAAAACAAACAAAAAAACCCCTCGAGTCATTCATACTTCAGAATGACAACAGAAGATACAGTGAATCTGTCCTCAACTACGAACTCCTGATTTTAACCACAGCAGCTACTTAATTTCAGTATACCTCAACTTAGATGTGCCAGTACTATAGCTAGTGTGAGATAGGCTTCTTGACAAGCGGCTCCACAGTTGCTTGTCAGTGATCTGAATTGAAAGAGATCTGGGTATGATTTCCTGTGTTATCTGAAGTGGGTCATTGGATCCTCTTACATAAAGGACTGGTTTATACCATGCCATAAGAATGCGTGGAGCCAGCTTAGATGTGTCATTTCTTCTCATCTCCTGGAAGTCAGTGAATTTGGGTTAAACTCAGTGTCTGCGTTGTTGCTGAGACCTAAGTTCAGATTCAGTGGGGCCTGAGGTGAGCCAGAACTGGTAGGTCCTGGATATTTTGTACACATCACACAAATATCTATATATAGTTTTCTCACAGCTTTCAGATCCAGGATACTGATACAGGCACATCTGAATTTAGTCTATTTTGTGACTATCTTGAGTCCAGTAAACTAACTGGTTTCAGCTGTGCTGAAAAACAGCTATTTTTCTTGATTAGAGGTGGCATACCGAATTCTATAGGTTAAGTAAGATTCAACAACAGTCTAGAGAAATAGCCTGTGTACACATGCTTTTTAAAAGAAAAATGCCTAGCGTACTTCTCACAATATTTTGCAACTCTAAAATTGTGAAGACATCTGTGCAAGCATCTCATAGTATAGAATTCCCCATGGCTTACCACAGTTAGCCACATAACAGTTCTAGGAAAGACTGCATTTCAGGCAGCCTCCCCCGAAGCCGTAGTTTGGTTCAGTATTTCAAAATTATATCAGTGTAGAACTGAAGACAGTTTGTGTTTCTTCTAGGCAAAAAAACGTCTCCAGGTGGATGTTTGTTTATCTGCTGAAGATGTCGATGAGGACAAAGTATGTTTGTGCTTCTCAACTGTCTTTATTCATCAGCTAATTTCACAGATGATTTAGGCTTACTGTTTTCTATCATATAAATCCGGTAGCTGTAAGCTGCCCATTTCTTAGTGTTTATAAATTTATTAAACATCTTGCTTTTTTGATGTTGCTTACTTTGATAAAGTAAATCACTGGAAATTATAACTTCCCTTTTATAATTTGAGTTGCCAGTCTGGAAAATAAGTACCAAAAAAAAAATGACTTCATCAGTAAGTCTCTGTTATCATATGCCTTCAGTAACATAACTTGGATATTGGCTCCTTAGTTGTCCTAGTTTTTATTCCATTTACTACTGCAAAGCCATTGTCAGTGTAAACACTGATGCATTTCTTACAAAACAGTATCTTGTTACCTTTCAAGAAGTGCGGTCAGATCAACAAAGACAGCATTAAAGATACTTTTTTATTTACTGGTGAAATTTTATGCAAAGTCTGAAAAAAACAAAGTTCATGTTGAACGTTGCATGACTGAAATGGAGTGATTTCTGATGCTTTATTTACTTTAGGGTAGGAACTTTTCATTTTAATATTCATTTACTATGTTTAAGAAAAGAAAAAAATCCAAAGTTATCTTATTACCAAATTTGATCTGGTGCTCAAACCACTGACAATGCAGTCATTCCTTGAAAAATCAAGTAACTAGGGCAGTAAATAGAGATGGTACTCAGCTATTTTTTGTAATGGGCATTTTCTTCTTTTAATGTTATTCAATAAATTATTTTTCATCCTAAAGAGAAGACAGATGGTCTCTATTGGGGCACATGGTTGAGAACTTTGGAGTTGCTTTGCGTGTTGAGTTACTAAATGTTAGGAGCTAAAATGTCTTCATTTTTCTTTTAAGTTTGTTTTGAAAACCACTAAAAATCAGTGTGCTAGGGCAGAGGAGTTGTTTTTAAAACTTTGGGGTTTTGTTGGAATGGTTGGATTTTTCCAACCAAGAATAAGATACATGTGATGCACTAGAATAGAGTGAATGCTTTTCTAGATGTCATATGCGTATGTATAGGCCTAGAGTCATTGCTTTCTTCTAGGGTTTAGAGCTTCTGTCATACTGCTTAGGAAGTAAAAGTGGCAATCTATATGTTGCTTGTTTTGATTGCTTCCATGTAGAAGAGTCCTGCAGGATTTGGTGTTAAACTCAGGGCTTTATCTTGGGTACATATAGACTGAGCAGAAATTTCTCACTTAAGGTATTTAGCAAATCATTTAGCAGAGGAACTGTTGAGTAGCTCTTGTCAAAGAAATTAAAACAACCATTAGGGAATATTCCTAATATCTACTAGAGGTCATTTAGGAGTGAAAAGAAACCACTAGACAGTAACAATGCAAGTGTTTCTCACCTCCTCATGTTAGTGAAGTACGTGACTAAAGGAAAAATGCTTAAAGCTAGAAAGTCAATCAATATGAGCCTTTTCAGATAACAAAATAGTTATGATGTCCTTTATGGCTATGTCTGAATGGTGCGTGACCTATCTTAGTACGTTCTGATGCTCTGTTTCTGAAATACCTTTGCAGAATTCATTTCAAGGCCTTATGTCCTTCTTAAACATTAGCTTTTAGCCTGCAGGTGTTTGATTTTGAGGTGGGGGAAAAGGTGATTCTTTGCAGGAACCATAACTTAATCTGTAGATAAACAAACATGAAATTGCACAATATTCTTTGTTTTTCTAGGACAAGGATGAGACTGAAGCTGTAAAACCAGCACAGGGCTCAGAAATATATAATGGTAATGAAGTTCCTGAAAGCATTAAATCTGATGCTTCTGACCAAGAGGAAGATGAAGAAAGCGAAAGTGCCCCAGTGGCTATAAGTAAGTGCTTTTTATAGCTTATTAGTCAGTGCTTTCACCGTGTTCTTGACCAGCTGATTTTACAACAAAAATTTCATGAAGGGCTGCTTTGTAACACCTTCTTTCAAAGGTTTTCTAGTCAGGTTTTTCCCAGTGAAAGTTTTCCAGTACGGTATTTACTAATGCTTTGTCAAGGGTTAAACATCCCAATAAGAGGAGCTTTTGCTTTTTGTAATTACTGCATCTTGTAGAAGCACATGTTGGAATCATATTCATAGCTTGCTAAGTTGCCTATCCTGCTTCAAACTCAAAGTTTCTCAAGCTTTGAGCTGAATAATGTGAAAGCTGCTAAAATTCTGTGCAACTTTTTAGTTAAATGATTAATTATGAATATGCTTATTTTTCATATTTTTTAATAATCTTGCATATTTTCTAATCACTTCTGTCCTGTTTGTCAAACACCAACAACTCATGTCTTGGTTTCCCCTACTTACATTCTTAACACCAATTTGTTTAATAAGTGAAATATTTCACACCAACACAGTAGTATTTTTTGATAATATGGCTCATGTGGAGCATACGAATATTGGAAAGTATGTCATCACTGGATTGTAATTTAAAGGAATGTTTTGACCATAGAGTTTTAAGTGATGACTGCAGTAAATCTCCTAAAGGGATTTGGATTTTGCAGCCATCTTACTCTTTCAGATGCATCATTAAGAGTTCTTACTGAGAAAATACAGCAAGTTATATTGGATTTACATATTAATATGAAGGCGGTTTTATGTTGATTTACGTTTAGGCTTATCAAAAGCAGAAACCCAGGCTCTGACTAATTATGGCAGTGGAGAAGATGAGAATGAAGATGAAGAAATAGAATTTGAGGAAGGACCTGTTGATGTGCAGACATCACTACAAGCAAGCAGTGAAACGGCAACTGAAAATGAACAGGTATCACCAAAGTTGTAAACACAACACAAGAAAGCTAAGTCAGTGCATAACTTCTCAGAAAAATATGTTGTAGCACACTTCATACTGACAAAGGTAGAGAAACAATGCAAGAGATGAAATGAAACCAATGGTTGCTACATAAAAAAAAAAGTTTACTACTCGTTGCCTGCCTGAATTTATTACTGGCATGTGTGTGTCCATGCCAGAATGGATGAACACACACACACACACGTTTAAGTCTGCTGTTGGAGCGAAAACATAAGCAATAAGAAATTTAAACTATCAAAAAAAAGTTTTACACTGTTAACTTGTTCTTCTTCTGTGTTTGCTGACATCAAGGTAATTATTGGGCATTCATTTGCAGAAGACATTGACATTTGTACTTTAACAAGTCTTTGATTTGTCTTTTCTTTTTACGAGGTATATAATATTTTTTCCAGAACAACGGTGAAATGTTATTGGCTGTTATTGCCATTTCACTGTTAGCTTCCTTGAAAACACCTTGATGTGTGTGACCTGGTTCTGGAGACTGACTTAGCAACATGCCAAGAATTAACAAAATGGAGTTCTGAGTCTTTTGAAACTCTGGTTTACTCAAAGCTATTAACGTTTAGGTAATTTATAGAGCATTTTGTGCCTTAAAAGCTAAAACAGTAGGTCTTTTCAGTGGAACCAGAATGCTTATTCAGGAACTACTATAGCAAAAAAATAATAATAAAAAAAATGTTCAGATGAAACATCTATATCAGTATTAATAGTTTCTTAAAGCATGGTTGACCAACTGATTGAATTCTATTTCCAAGAGTAGAACTTATTTTTATTTCATGCTAGTTAAGACAAAAACACTGAACAAGTGTACAATGTGTTTTTAATTGCCAAAGAAGAGTGAATTATGCAATATGTTACAAAACTGGTTAGTAGAACTTGTTCTAATTCACAAGTTCTTGGAGAACTTGTTCTCATTCATTTTCACCTTCTCCAATAGACTCCAAACCAAGAACTGAATAAAACAAAAGGCAGTGATACTATGTCATCCAAACAAGAATCTCCTAATGTAAAAGGTAAGACCAGTATGAATTGAGAGATTAACAATTCTGTGTGAATTGCATACTGTGAGAATTATTTGGGACAGTGTCTGTGGTATATGTAATTAAGAGGAAGATGACCAAACTTGCAAGAGTTTATTGGGCTGTTTTTTCTCATGATACTGTGTCATTTGACTTAATACATCTGTGTTGTATAAATGCAGCAAATCTTTTAAAGAGGAAGCTTGAAATAATCTTGCATAGGTAGGTGTGTTACAGTTTTTGATGTTTAACACTTAAATGAATTTCAAGTAATTCCTTCAGCCATTGACAATTGTAGCTGTATAGTGTGTTTATTACAGTATTTTGATGTTAGGATTTGTCTGGTATGTGTTTTTTTTTCCTGCTGCTGCATTTATTAGCAATGGAAATAATTTTATATTTTAAAGATTTATGCTGGGTTGTAAGTGATTAAGAAGTGAGAAATCATTTTCTGTGTCAAAATACTGCCAACTGGTATGGATGTTATTTCTAGCTGTGATCTCATGCTTTTTCCTGTGTCCTTTTGTTGCAAATACTGGTTTTGGATTTTGTCTTTTTTCTTAGATTAAAACCAGAATTTGTATAGATTCAGCATAAACACAAGAATGTGTCAAAATGTTAGGGGTTTTATTGTTCTCAATCTAGTTATACCTAGATAGTGTATTTAACAGTAGGCCTTAAAGTTCTGGAGTTGGTTTTGAAAAAACAAAAAATGCTTTATCAAGCCAGAATTTTTTAAATCAGATACTGTTCTCTGATAATTGCTGATACCGTAGTGTATGGCACTCTTTAAGTACAAATAACTCATGTTTTATTTCAATAAGTTGTGTGGGTCTGAGGGACTAATTGACTTTCACTGCTTATTTGTAGCTTTGAATCATAATTTGATTAAGGAAAAAAAGACAATCCGTGTCTTTTATACATTTGGAATCTTTTACCATTTCTACCTAGTTAAAATTAAGTTTTATGGTTTTAGGTGAACAAGATGCAGCTACACTTTTACCTCATTACCTCAATGTCATGGAGAAAACACCTCCTTTAACAGTCAACACCCCTGAATCATTTATAACAGCCAGTGTGAAAACAGAAGAAACAAGCTCATCGTTACCAGGAAATGAGACTCAAAAGCTAGATACAGCATGTGCAGTAAACAAGTCATCTGCTGGAAGTTCTGAAAGCTCCATGGCTGGCAGTCCTGATACAGAGTCACCTGTATTAGTGAATGAATATGTACGTATAATTCAGTTGAGGTACATCTAAGAAAAATGAGTAGCTTTTTAAATTTATTTCAGTGTGATTTCTTGTTTCCAGTCTCGTTTAGTTGTCATCTTCAAATTCGATGTGGGCATTTCTTTTTGATGTACTGCTTAAAATGTTTAAAATTCTAGTTTTGGAGTGAAAATAAAACAGTGGCACTAAATGTCACTATTTTTATTAACAGGAAGCTGGTTCTGGAAATGTAAGTCAAAAATCTGATGAGGATGACTTTGTGAAAGTTGAAGACTTGCCCCTTAAACTTGCAGTCTATTCAGAGGTACTTTGCTATTTTTTATTATTTAGAATTGCATGCTTTAAATGTCTTGATTATCATCAAGACAAAAGTAAGAATTATGTAGAATTCAGTTTTGCTTTATCCGTTACAAAGGCAGATTTAATGAAGAAAATAGCATCAGAGGCCCAAACCAACAGTTTGTCTGATGAGTTACTGGATGGAGGTAGAGCCCAAGATGAAGAATTAGTAGGAGATGCCCAAACTTTGAAAGAACCAGGTAAGGATTATTTTCTAAATCATCTCCACATATTGGGAAAACGTTCTGAAATGGCCTTAGAATTTACATACCTTGTTATCATTGGCTGAAGTAAGAAATCACAGTGGTGCAGAAAGCATATCCTTCTATATGACCATGCATTGGAAATAATGCATTGATGTGAAGGGTTTTGCCTCTCATGTCCCATCTGTATATTTCCATTAGATTCTGTGCCTAAAACTCATAAAGATTAACATTTAAAATACACAGTGTAACTTCCTGTTTTTAAAACTTATTAAAAGCATTTTTATTTTTTATTGTATAAGCTTGGGTTTAATATTTTAAATTTTAATTGCTATTATCTGATTTAAATGCTAATATCTGATTGCTAGTGTCTGAATGCTTAATAAAATCCGCTGACAGATTGCTCAGTGTTTGTAATAGGGAAGCTCTAGAGACTTTTTGGAAAAGTGAAGCATCTCTTAAGAGAAAAGAAAATGTGTTTGATATAGACCATGCCATGAGGTAGAAAAAATTCTTTAGTGTGAATGGCAGTAATAAAGATTTCCGTTGTTGCTTTCATGGAACTACTTCTGCAGCTCCAAAACCTTCATGGCAATATATGTCAAAATCGTTTTTCTTGTAATGTGATACTGATGCTGTGACAATTTATGGTATCAGTCTTCTGTTCCATTGTTGGGCTCATAGTTCTTTAGCAGAAAGTATGTGTACAAATGGGTGAACTGAGTATTCCTATGGTAGGAGGTTTCTGCTAGTGTAGCTAGCCCCCATTCTTCAAACAGTCTAAGCTGACAAAAACATTTTTACTGCAGTTATAAATGACAGCATAGGATTTTCCAGATTAGTGTGATGGAAAAAACATCTTCCCTTCCATTTCATGCAGTGCCCATCATCACTCTTGTTTGCCATAGCTAAGGTAGCAGAAGTCTGTCATGTCAGTCTGGTGAGTACAGGTGCATGGTGCAGAAATGGCGTGGATAAGAATGCCTTGTCACAGAACATCAGTAGCTGGCAACTAAGACATTCTTCATCTCTGTATGTGGGATAGCTGTAGCTGTTTAAGTAGGCTGTGTCTCAAAGTACTTGTGAAAGAGAGGTGAGGATCAAATATTTCATCAAGGGTATAATAAATAATGGATACTTAGATGGAGATGAAGTATGGTCAAGAGCTGTGTTCAATGCCTTGTAGTTAGTTGCTAGACAGTAATGAGTATGCTCTTATTTTACAGAAACTTTTGGAGCTCCAAGTGTGTGAAAATGATCTGAAGACACCTGCATATGTAAACTCCATGTATACAAATGCATATGGAAGATCTCTACTTTCACAAATTCTGAAAGTGTATAAAAATGTAAAAGTTTTTGACACTCTGCCTTTTAGGATAGGTATGCTAACTTCTGCCTGTGGCAGTTTGAACAGCTGGAACTGAATCCTCTTTTATTCAGTTTTGCTGCACTGTTCTTTTTCTGTCTTAACCTTTTTTTATTTTTTGTGACTTGTTTAGTAATTTTAAAATTGTCCAAAATTGTAGCTTTAAATAAAGTTTGGACTTGTCTGTAAATTTGTCTTTTGAAAAATTTTCCTCTGACTTATAAAAGGATATGCAGTTTGTTGTTGGAAGTTAACTGACTTAAGTGTAGGCCTGCTTGTAGCACTTTGCTACTTCTGTTCAGAGGAATACTGCTAATGTTCCTGGGACAAGAAATTCTCATCCCACAAAGTTTCCCTATCTACAAATAAGACTTGTAGATACCGTATGTATCTCTGACTTAAAGCCTAAGTACAGCTGGCCTGTTGAATATATATATTTAATGTATGCATATATATATTCCTGTTCATGTCCTGTGGAATTAATCTTCCTCAGCACAGTGGTCTGAGGTGAAGTAGATACCCTGGTTTTGCACTTAACAGCAGAAACCATGTTTTTCTACATTTCCACTTCTGCACTTTTCAACATGAAGGAGGATAAACGTGGCTGAAAATTTTTATATCCTTTTCCATGTAATGTTGCAGCTGAATATCTGTAGAATTTGTTCCTAAAGTATTTGACTTTGTGAAAGCTTTTCACATAGAAAGGAAGAAATTTAGGAAATTACAACTGAAGTTACTGTTAAAAACAGAGGTGAAGTCAGCAACTAATAAAGTCTTGTAGCAAAAGCAGAATTAAGATAATAGAAAAGTGGATTAGAAAACTAAACCAGTAGAGAAACTTTATTCTTTAATATTCCTGCTTGCATCAGAGTTAACATTATTTCTAGCTTAGTTTTATGATATAGCTTATTCAGTGTATCTGTTCCAACTTATAGGTCCTGTTTACCTTAAATTAGAGCAAGGCTTTTCTCAAAATAGTTAAAAAAAAATCACCATAAATTCAGTTTTGGTTAGTTCTATAATGCAACTGTATGCTAAAAGAGACAGTTTAGTGATAATGAATCCTAAATATACCTGAAATAGCCTGAGGTTTGAATAGAAGAGTTTAAATTTAATTTTTTGTTTTGAGTCTCCCCAGGTTTTGAGAGTGGATTTTGAAATGGCAGGTTGGAGAGGAGAGGTATGATTCTAACAGCAACATTTACTTACTGTGCAGGCTTCAAACTCATGGTGATACTATATGCAGAGGATGAGGGAAATACAGGTTTGTGTTGTCACAACATGAAAATGAAACAAAAACGAAAGCTTTTAATCACTAACTTAACACAGGAATCAGTAGACTTTGAAGAGGATGTATATAAAAAAATAAGATTTGTACCCTATTTAAGATGAAAACTTGGTTAATGTGTTGAACAAACTTTAAACTCAAGAAACAGAATGAGCACAAATCAGTCCAGGGCAAGAATTTAAGAATGCTGTATATGAACAATACCTTTTAATGTATTTTGCCTACCTCTGGTGATGAAATTTTCACCAAACTGTGTCTTCGAGTAGTATTTGCTTGGATTCTATAAAAATTAGGAACTCTTATTGAGACCGAGGGATAGTGCAGGTGTGCCACAGGGTTTGCTTGGACAAGGAGTCAAATTGCAGTTGAAGAAATATGCTTAAAATCCATTGTAACTTTGGAAATGAGACAATGGTTGGCAGAGTTAGATTAAAATTGCTGTGATAGTTAATGTTGAAGCATAAAGTTATGCTCAAGGAACAGCTGTCTACTATAATGTGTGTCAAAACTAAGGAATCACAGAATCACAGAACAGTCGAGGTTGGAAGAAACCTACACGATCACCAAGTCCAACCTCTGACCTAACACTAACAAATCATCCCCTAAACCATATCCCTAAGCTCTACATCTAAATGTCTTTTAAAGACCTCCAGGAATGGGGACTCAACCACTTCCCTGGGCAGCCTATTCCAGTGCCTAATAACCCTTTCAGTAAAGAAGTTTTTCCTAATATCCAACCTAAACTTCCCCTGGTGCAACTTTAGCCCATTCCCCCTCGTCCTGTCACCAGGCACATGGGAGAACAGACCAACCGCCACCTCACTACAGCCTCCTTTCAGGTACCTGTAGAGTGCAATAAGGTCACCCCTGAGCCTGCTCTTCTCCAGGCTATATAGTCCCAGCTCCCTCAGCCGCTCCTCCTAAGACTTGTTCTCCAGACCCCTCACCAGCTTCTTAGCCCTTCTCTGGACTCGCTCAAGCACCTCCATGTCCTTCTGGTAGTGAGGGGCCCAAAACTGGACACAGTACTCAAGGTGTGGCCTCACCAGAGCCGAGTACAGGGGGACAATCATTTCCCTGGACCTGCTGGCCACACTGTTTCTTATGCAAGGTAGGATGCTGTTGGCCTTCTTGGCCACCTGAGCACACTGCTGGCTCATATTCAGCCGACTGTCAACCAAAACTCCCAGGTCCTCTTCTGCCATGCAGCTTTCTAACCACACAAAAAGGAAAAAAAAAGTCAGTCTAGACATACTGAAGGATTGATTAAATATCATTCTGAATGAGACAAGTGCTTACCCTAGATATATTCAATACCAGCACTGTACTTCATAATACTCTTCAAGAACTGAATACTGACCTTTGGTCATGCCAGTAGAAGTGTTGTCACTGTTGCAGGTGGTGGGTGTAGCAGGGAACAAGTCTTTAAAAGAGAAGTCTTTGTACACAGGACAGCTCTTTGCAGGGGGTCTTGCTCTTACACCTTCAGGGACAATAAAGAATCTTGGTATAACAGCCATAAAGTTTTCAGTTGCAACTTCTGGATTAAATGCTCTGTTTTCGAATGTCATGGATGGAACTGAGGAATGTTCCTCATGGTTGAAGAAGCTGAAAATAGTAAAGACGCTAAAAATCATAGAATGGCTGGGGTTGGAAGGGACCTTAAAGACCATCCAGTTCCAAGCCCCTGCCATAGGCAGGGACACCTTCCACGAGATCAGGTTGCACAGGGCCCCATCCATGGTGGCCTTGAACACCTCCAGGGATGGGACATCCCCACCTTCTCTGGGCAACCTGTGCCAGTGCCTCACCACCCTCAGAGTGAAGAATTTCTTCCTTATATCTAATCTAAATCTTCCCTCTTAGTCTAAAATCATTACTCCTTGTCCTATCACTACATGCCCTGACAGAGTCCCTCCTAAGCTTTCCTGTAGGCCCTCTTTAGGCACTGGAAGGCCACTATAAGGTTTCCCTGGAGTTTTATCTTCTCCAGGTTGAACAACCCCAGCTCCCTCAGCCTGTCTTCATGGGAGAGGTGCTGCAGCCCCCTGATCATCATAACACAGTGACAGCCATGGAACTGAGGAAGATGATGTGCTGAGGAAAGGAAGAGGTAATAGTAACCAAGCATAAGAAATAACAAGCCAACTTGTAACAAATTCTTAAAAAGTTCATATCTGTTGTATACTGATTACATATGTATGTGACTTGTGTATAACATTGCAGAGGGCTCTTGTATTATAGTATCTGTTCTGTGAGCTGTAATTGATTAAGGAAATCTTAGTTACAAAATGTCCATCTAAAATACACTGTTTTACAAATGCAAAATAACATCAAATTTCTATACAGAAACAGCATTTTTGTCTTAGTTTTTCTTAGTAAGCTTGGGGGGAGGGTATAAAGTCTTCTGTTATGGTGGATATTTTTTAAGCAGCCTAACAAAAATTGAAATAGCTCTTGTTTCACTGCTCAAAGCGATGTGATGCTGGGCTGCATGTCAAGCTAGCCCCCATTTAGTGAGGCATGTGAGACAGGAGAAAGATAATCAACATCAACTACTTTCAAATGAGCTAAAGATACAAAGCTTTTAATAGAAAAAAAACTTCAATGGTGCTTGTGTTTCTGTCATGAGAGTGACACGTGAAGAGGGAAGCCTCACGATTCTCCCAACCTCTGACACTGTGTAAGTCAATTCTCTCTATACAAATCCATCTACTTTCACCATTTCTTTGTTCATGTTTCTCTCCACCATTTCTTTACAGAATCCCAGAATGGCTGAGGTTAAAAAATTACTGCTGGAGACCAAATTGTCCAACCCCCTTGCTCAAGGAGGCCCACCTACAGCCAGTTGCTCAGAACCACATCCAGACAGCTCTCAAATATCTCCTATGTGGCAGACACTACAACTTCTGGGCCACCAGTTCCCATGCTCAGTCACCCTTCTAGTAAAGAAGTATTTCCTGATGTTCAGACAGAACCTATTGTGCTTCAGCTTGTAACCATGTATTCTGTTTTATTCCTTGCTAAAAGAATAGAGTTACCAAAGGAGTTAAGGTGCATAGCTTCTACACCTATATAGCCCAGTTCATAGAATCATTAAGGCTGGAAAAGACCTCCAAGATCATCTGGGCCAACCACCTCCGTACCACACCACCAATGTCACCCACTAAACCGTGTCCCTAAGCACCAGGTCCAACCTTTTCTTGAACACCCCCAGGGACAGTGACTCCACCACTTCCCTGGGCAACCCATTCCAATGCCTGACTACCCCTTATGAGAAGAAATGTCTCAGAATTTCCAACCTAAACCTCCCTGGTAGAACGTGTTTTTTCAGTGTTAATAGAAAGTGTCTTGCTTAAAATAAGGGCAGAATATTAATGAGACATAGAAAGCAGACTTCTAAGCCTAGCTTTCTGGTTGATAAACTGCTTGCTTATCAAGCTGGACCAAAATTAGTAGTGTAGTACACCGCTCAGTATAGGCATGTTGAAAAAAAATGGGGAAGGCAGGTGCTGGGGTGACTGATTAAATGGCTGTCTTGCAGGTTACACCTGTTCTACAACCTTCAGTAAAGAACAAAAGTCATCTGTGAAATGGGAACAGCCATTTTCCTGAAACTATTCAAGATTCTGAATTCCACTGTACTCTTCATCACTTCAGGAACAGTTCTGTGAAGCAGTAAGTACAAAATATTCAGATAATTAAGATGAAAGTTAATATAGCAGAGCTGGTTCTCTTGTATAGCCAACAAAATCTAGCAGCAACTTTCCTCTAAGCAAAGAGTTGCTATGTAACATTTGTTACAACAGTATATCTGTATGGTGAATGATCCAACAAAACAATAGGATGCACTGGTACAGAGCAAAAACAAATCATGGTGGAATTTGATTCATATTTGCTACAGAACTATCTGCTACTTTTAGAAGAAAGGTGCAATAACTGATTTCTTAAGAGATTGTGACATTGCTTTTGAAACTTTATTTTCATCGGATCATTGTATTCCGTTGTATCCTGGAATGAGTCATGCTCCAAAACCCCTGATTACAGCATTCACACAGTCTAAGCATTACAACAACAGAAAATCCACAATAACTTGGGTTAGTTTCACTGCAATGCTAGTATTCTGAACTGTAGTTGGCTACTACAGGTAGCATTTAGTTGTGCTATCTTGCCTAACAGCAAGGAATTCAAACAAAAATTTAACCCGTTAATGGTAAATTTAAGACCAGAACAAACTAATTTTGTCTTAATTAAAAACAAAAACTTTCCTCAACTCTACACATTTATTCAAAGACAGACTGGAACACTTCTTGTCCTACCTTTATATAAGCTTCTCTCTCTTCATTTGTCATGAGAGATACAAGCTCTGGATTTTCACTAACTTCAGTGAATGAGTAAGGCTGGCCAGCTACCATTAAAACAGGATTTAGAGCTTCCTGGTCTTCCTCTTCTTCAAAGTTGCTGCCTCCTACTTTTGTTAATGCTGTTCTTGAGTGCTTGGCATCTTCAGATTCGCTGGTGTCACTGCCTGATTGGGGTAGTTTGCTTTTGACAACAGGAGCACAGTCTGTTCTAGACAGTGACTTGGATTCATGGATCAGAAGAGTCTTGATTTCATTCTCAGGGATAGTTTCTTTATTACTTTCTTCAGTTTCTTCAGAAGCATTTACGCCTAATACATAATACATTAGTGGTATCAATAGTTTTATAGTTGCATACAGCCATCCTGTAAAAATATTTTTTCTACTTTTTTTTAAACCCTTCCTTTAGAATTTTCTCAAGTGCACTGGTACCACATGGTTAGAACCAGAACATTTCAGGAGTGGGTGGCTAACATGGCTTTAGGAACGCTATCTAAAGCGGCCTAAAGAATAATTTTTCAGGAACTAGGTTTTGATAGACACTGGTCCAGAATTAAAGGCTTATTCTGTATTTCTAAACTAAGCTCATTACATTTTCAATAGAAAATCTATATTTAATTGTAGTAAAGCTGCTGAATTGAGTTATTTGCCAATGCTCGAAGCTTACCAGCAGTATTGTTGGTGACTGTTGTTGCTCCTTCCACAGTGCTCTGTGACATCCAGAGAGGTTGCTCTTTGGTTGCTTTTTCTCTCTTTTTCTTCGTGGGCTCAGAATCTTGGACATCAATAACTAAGTTTTGAGCATACATGTTGCCAAACGAGGAACTTCTGGTGGCCCATTTTTCAGGTCTGCCACAGGGTTCCAGCACACTCGAGCATACCTTCTGATCAAAGCTGAACAAAATATTACCATTTTGGAGAGATTATATACAAGCAAGACCCCCAATTCTCATTTAAAAAAAAAGTTTTGTTAGCTGCCTAGTGTTAACAAATTCTCTCTATTTTTAAATAATTTTCATTCCCCATCACCTCATAACAGTGGAATGTAATTTTGAACCATTGATTTTTGTAATGCATCTCTGGATGAAGCATACTATTAGAGTAGCATTACTTCTGCACAGGAAGGGCTATGAAAAATATTAGCCAAAGGAGAAGTCTGGAAGATTACTCCTTGAAACAAAAAAGAAACAAAAATAAGACTATAAATGCATAATTTAGAATGCCATAGATAATTCAAGCAGTTTATAGTTATGTACAGTAGCTACTGAAGAAAGCAAAGTCAAAGTAGCCTGCAGATTAGGTATTTCAAAGATTTTACAACAGGAAAGTTGTTGGGTGGTTTTGTTTTGAGTAGGAGATGGAGAGTTCTGTTTATACCTTCCTGATAATTCTGGGATTTCTGTTGGCTGAGGCTCCAGCAAGTCATATGGCAGAACAATATCTTCAGTCTCATGCAGTAGTGCAAAGATGGGTTCAATCTGCTCATTGAATTTTGCTAGCAAGGTCCGAGCATCTCTCTTAGGAAGCGCTGAAGCATCTTCCTCTACTTCAGTGTTGCAGTAAGTGCAGCGGAAAGTCTCTGCAATGTTGTCAGAATTGGAAATCGCATTCATAGAATGCAGTAACATGCTAAATCCACAGCCTGGACAGTTTCCAAAATATTCTAACCTTCCTAGACTTTATGCATTTGTTCATATCATCCAAAGGAAGTCAAGTTCAAGGTTGTTTTTTTTTTTTTTTTTTTTTTTTTTTTTTTGAGAGAGAGAGAGAGAAATACCTATATTGGGGAAAAACAAAGTTGGCTAGATATGGAGTAACATTAGATAGTACAGTGTTTTTTTCCTCCTCCTTTTCTGATCTCATGTTTTTCCATGAATGTAAGAAAAGACATTTGCAAGCATAAATAGCCTATGTTGGTTTTAGTTCAAAGTTTAAGGTTCAAAAAAAACTTGATCAAAACATATGCTAAAACCTACATTTATGTCTCAAAATTAAAGTAACACATTCCATTAAAATAATAATCACCACTGAAACGTTTGCATTTCAGTAGCTTGTCACAGTCCCTGCACTGAGAGCAAAGCAATGGTTTGCTAACTGACTGTATACTAACTTTACCTTTGAAATTTCAAGTTAGTCATTATAAAGTATTGTTCATTTTCCCTGGCTCTGGCTTCCTTTCTAGAAGCCGTGACCCAGATGTTAGCACTGTAGCTGTTGAGTAATATATTGCAATGTGATGCCATTTTAACTCATTTTGAAAGAGTGCTCTCTAGTTATTTTGCTTTTTAGAGAAGAGAACCCCCTGAGCTCTGATGCCTTGTCTTCTGTGGATGCCTCATTTTGCCCTGAAAGGAGCCTGAAATTCTGTTTCCCGTACAGACAGCAGTGATAGGACACCTCTCCTCTGCTGATGATCTGCCCTATGTTTATTGCAGTAGGTGGCTGCAAACTGTTTTAACCATTTTATCCAACTCTTCCATCAGAAAGACTGAAGACACAAAGATTAACTAACAAATTCCAAACAGAATAAAATGAGTACAGTTTTCATTTCCATTTGAGGAAATGGGACTCACAAGGTGGATGAGTAATTTTAACCCAGGTTAAATGTCATGTTCCTAAAAAAGGTGAGGCCTCTATCAGATTCCCAACCCCACCTCTTACACTCAAGATTATTATTTCCTCTTGCTTTGCCTGTTCCAAGAAGAGAGCTTTTCCTCTTACCCTCACCTCCCACCTTCTCCTGTCCCAGGCGCTACTCCCACCAGCAAAAAAAAAGTAGAACCTAACAAACCTACTTTCAATGCAAAGTTCCCACAGGAGCCAATTTCATGTTATCACAGTTATTCTTCAAGATAAGAGCAAATAATATAGTCAAACACCTGTAAATACATCAAAGAGCTGATTGACTTCCAGGTCCGTGTAGGTGCTGGAGCAAGACGGGCATTTAAAAGAGGATCTGGTAGTTGAATCCCGCTCATCCGCTTCTATTTTCCAGCGTATGTGGTCCAGTTTGTATTTTATCACATCCACCAGCACCTTGTAATTGATGTAATAGTAGTTGTGCCTTGTGCTCTTCCCGTTAGGGCCCGTCTCAACTCGCATGCGCAGCTTCACAAACTTGTCCGCCTTGAGCGTGTTGAGAACAGCACGCAGCTGTTTGCGTTCATACTTCAGCAGCTCTAACAAGTCATCCTCTTTCACGCAGGGGTAGCAGATCAGCACATCAAGGGCCAAGGAGTACTCTACTCCATAGAAGCCACGCACTACGTATTTGGCCAGGCGCTTTAAGGCTGCTGGGACTTCAGTGATAACGCTTTGCTCTTCCATCAGGAGTTGAACCACTGCCAGAAAGAGAAGTGAGAAGTGTTGTACAACAAAAAAGATGGAGGTGAGGTGTTGTAAACCTTTCTTAGAGTTGACCATCATTTGCCGTGCTGCTCTTCTGCAAGAGGCTTCACTGAATAGGTTAATATAAAATCCTTAACCTGCACCTGGGCATGGGGAGGTATCAATAGATATCAAAGATTAGGTAATTCAGGTGATTAAATGGAACAGGTGACTGCACCTGACATATTCATGTCCTCCTGTGTAAAAACAACCAACCAACAGACCAAAAAAAAAAAAAGCTATCTAGGAAAATAGATTACAGAGACTTCATAATAATCTTCACAGAAGACATTGTCTTTATGTCTAGGCCTTCCTGAAGATGCATACCCATTTTCATTCAAAGCCAGCCAAGTAAGATCTGAAGTGAGCAGTATATGCCGTAAAAATTACAGCTCAGGACACAAGTCAAGTAAAAAATCTTTAGTTGAATTCATAACAACGTGAAATGGATGTGATTACACCTCCTTTTATGACAAAGCCACAAGGGGTGTTTGAGCACCTTTTATTATGCTTTATTTTATTTATTTTTTTCTCCTGTTGGCTATGATGGTCAAACAAAGGCCTAGAAAAGCTGGAGTACTTGGAGCTCCATCCTGTCTGGCAGTGCCCTCACCCAGCACGATGTGCAAGGCTGAGCCTCATTTTCCACCATACCCAGTCACTGGGGAACATTTGTGCAGAACATCTAGGTCCTTGGTACTTTTCTACCTTGTAGAAATAGAGCAATCAATTCTGGCAGCACATCAATTCCTAATCCCATGAACTGGAACATAACTAATTTTAAGCTCTCAAGTCCAACTGTCCTAAACACTTCTTATTTGTAAGGAGTGGAGGGAGAAGAAAAAAATTAAGGTAAGCTTCAGTGAAGTCACATCAAAATCCTACAGTAATTTTTGACATCAGGGCCTCTAGCCAGACTGCTTTGCAGAGAGGCATGCAGCGTTTGGCCAAACGGTGCTGGTAGAGCTGCTGCTGGATCAGAGGGTGGGTAGGTGGGTGGTGGGACAGCACATTATGGCATGGTAGGTTGCCAGTGGCTGGCAACCTACTAACTGGATGCCATTGGTATCCACTGCTGAGGGGCACCATTCTAAAGGTGATTGTGTGTTGCTGCATAGAGCTTCCAGGTAGCCTTCAACAGAAATCTGAGTTATGAAACAAAACTAGCCTAGTAGTTAAGCCATGATTAAACTTACATTACAGGGGATGCACTATCTTTTCATTAAATCTATATAATCCTGCTGGTCTGAGGCTAGAAACCCAGAAGGAAGCAGCACCACCCTGACCTAAATTTCCCCACAGGAAGAGCTGGGGAAAACTGCAATTGGCTGCTCAGGAAGGAGATGGAATCTTCACCTGGAGAAGAGCCTGAGCAACCTGACGTGGCTTTGAGGTTGGCTGTTCCACAAGCAGGGGTTGGGCCAGATGGCATCCTGAGGTCTCATCCAACTTAGATCTGTTCCAGAAGAGTTATATTTAACCTTAGTAAGGAGAGAGACTTTGGGAATGTCAGTTCCCCCAGTGGTCCATAGGCTATAAGAAGAATGTTTTTATGATTTTTCATAAAAAATTCAAGGAAAAAGCAATTTTTTTCTTCTCTCTCCGCTTACATTCTTTCCTCTCCACTTACATGCTTTCCCTTCTCTTTTGTTCTCATCCTCCGAAAAGGTTCAACTGAGCAGTGTATCTGACTCCCATACTAGCAGGGCAGTGTAGCTGAATACATGATAACACTCCCTTTTCAAGGTGGGAAAGCACAGGACCTTGAGCTTTTGTTGAACTGAGTCTCCCTGAAGCTAAATCCTGTTTTTGCTGCCATTCAAGCCCTAGCAAGAACATGGTGTACCTGGGTGCAGATGTGTTGGTGGTGGGACAGATACATACTTCAGCCGAGTACTTCAAATGGAATCCTATCTCCACCTCTTTCCTTGATGGAAACCTCAAGCTACCACTATATTTTCTGGCAGATAAAAACATACACAGACCTAGTGAATGACAAGTTACTGAGTACAGCAGCTATCCTCAAGTCACTTCACCATCTTCATGCCTCAGCTGCACTCAGGCCATTCTCATTGCCCCACCTGCAGCAAGGGCTTTTTGCTCTTAGAGGTCAGTAGGCTTGCTTGCTTTCTTTTAAAGTCAGGATAAGGGTATACAGAGTACCCTATCTATCCCTCTTTCTAGGCTCACATTTATTTTTTTTTTTTTCTGTGCAGTGGCATACATTCAGCAGGAAGGTGTATCCTTGGCCAACCTCAGCTGTCTTTGAGTCTCCTCAGGCTGTGGAGAGCACTGAGCCCTTGTCTGTTGCTGGCTGATCCCTACATTAGGAGGCACTGTAACCTCCACTATGTGCCCAACAGAAAGCAGCTATCTGGTATTTCTGGAACTAGGGCCAGGGAGGCAAGAGCAGCCTCAGCAGCTTCATGGGATATGGTACCAGTCATGCAGTGCCCTGGGTGTATGAGTCTGGGCTAGCATCTCAGAAAGGACTGAGGTGCCCTCTGCATGGATTACCGATTTTATTTTTTAAATAAAAGCCAACTAGATTGTGGCACTATAAAAGAACAAAACCTTGATTGTGTCTACTCCTTGACTAATATGGGGCAGAACCATGACACTTAAAGGACTTCTCTTAGGAGCAGATCTCATGACTGTTCTTTCTTACCCTAAATCAAACAGAATTAAAGTAACTTCAACGGGAGCAGGATAAGTAGATAACATCATTAAAGAAGAAGTTAGACCTGAGCTGTAAGCTTGGTGTTTGCTGGTTTATGAATTCCTGTGACTCCTTATCCCAGACTTGTATTAGGTACTTGGATTTCTAAAGCAAGCAGTACTCTGAAGTGCTAAAAAGTCTGAATTGCACTGAAGTGCTTCCAAACACCTTAATGTTAAAAGCTCTTCAAGTCTGGAGTCTTACAACCGTATAAACTATTTAGGGGAAAAAAACATCATCCCCCCCCCCCCCCCCCCCGAAAAAAAAATAACAAAAAAAAACACCAAACAAACCAACCAACCAACAAAACAGCACACACACACACCAGAAAAAAAACCACCACCAACCACATATAATGTAAGTAATGTGAATGTATCCTGGGAGAAGACTGAAAAGTTATTTTTCAAACAACAAATCCATAAATTCACTGTTCATTTGCAATGGAAATCTAGATATGTAAACCTTTGATTGAATGCAGAAGGAAGTAGCTTGTCTGC
>CM021768.1:49006479-49084429 GCA_011076525.1 Nettapus auritus | reverse complement strand
CCCCCCCCCCCCCCCCTTGTTTTTTTTAACCAAAATGGCTGAATTTGCCTGGAATAAACACCAAGCATGGAAAACAGAAACCCATTAAGAAACATTCCTTTAAGCTACAAAAGAACCCAAACTGTATTCATGTTGTATTAAAAGTTATTTAAAATCAAAATAGTTGTGGGGAGAAGAAGCATTCTCTACAGTGTTTTGGTATATCTGAGGTTATATTCTCTAGTGCATTTTGGTATGTTTCCCCATCTTATAACTCCATTCTGGACTCTTGCAGTTCAGGGGAAATGCTGTTTTTTAAATGCTGTTTTCAGTTCACAGGCAGTGAACTTTTAGAAGAACATGAGACCAGCCTTATCAAGGAAAGGAAAAGAAAGAAGAAGCAGCTCTCTGCACACACAGGAAGGCTTTAAGCAGGCATCTGCTCCAGATCTGAGCTGCAGTTTCCATTAAGAAGAAAGGTATTTTGCTGCTCATACAGACATTTTATCAGTTGATAGCACGTATTGACAAGATATCTTACAAATAATGGTCTAGCTTCTACTTTTAGCTGCTTTTGAAGTACTTGTTTTTACAAGGGTGGCAGCTACCTTTTCATAACGTTTGATATTTTTAGTATTACTATTTTAGATATCAGAGCAGCCATTCTGTTTAATGGTTAATATGGAGCTATTAAAACCATCTAGGAGAGAACATGAGAACTGCCTTTTGGACCATCCTTCTGCTTCAGGAAGCTTACTTTCAGTTACTCATTGTGTTCTCAAGCAACTATCAAAAGCAGAATTTCAAGTTAACAGACATCATACAGAGCAAGTTCTGCAGGGCTGATCTGAAGCCAACTGCTTAATTAACATATTACTTGAGTTGTCTGAGCCAACAAGCCACGCATATCACTATTTTTATCAGAGCTTACACTTTAAAAACACTAACCTAGAAAGATTTATTAAAACAGTCTTTTGTCAGGCTATAACCACATTATTTAGAACTGAGATTAAAACCTTATTGTTACCAGTCCTGTGTATGCAGAAATCTTCAGGCTGATGCCATAGAAGGATCACTCCTTTCCTAAGAGCTGAAAGTAGCTGCAAAACAAGCTTAAGTATTTCCCAGCCTTTTCCTAGACCTATCTGTGATAAGGCCTAATTATCACCCACCTGGAGCAAGAGTCCCCAAATCACATTTCATTAGTAACTGATTTAATTCTGCCTCATACGCATTGCATCATAATAAAGTTACAAATCTTATTGCTCAATGAAATACACCTACAACAGACCAGGGCTGAAATTTTAAGTGACTGCAATCTCTGATTAGCGTTTTCATTAGCATGACTTTAGAGGACTAAAAGTAACACGATAATTAGCTCTTTTTTATTGTTGCAAAACAAAAATGTAGCATAGGTAATTTATATAATCTGTGTGTAGAAGCTTTCATAATCAAACACACCTGGAAAATTGAAAATTTTCAGAAAAAATAGATTTATTTATTTTTTTTCTAGCTTTTACATTTTGGCATGTTCATCTTTTTAGGTGGTTTATGGCTTCAAAAGAAACAAAAATATTTTTTTCACTCTATTTCTCTAGAAGATAAAGTTATAGATCCTTTTGTTTCCTTTTATGCGTGAGACAACAGTTGTTAAAAACAACACTGAAATAAGGCTGACAGATGCTGTACAGTCCAGGACTGAAGAGTGAATTCTCTTAGAACTGTAATCTTCATATTTGACTTCAAATCTATGTCTTTCATGTATTTTTTTAATATGTGCACAGTGGAGGTTGGTCCCATGTGGTACATTGTTTGTGTCATAATATGTATTGTACTTTTGTTGCTGGAGCTCTGATTTTCCAACTTGCTGGGTGCATGGAGAGCCCCAAAAGTGCAGGAGTTTGTCTCTGTTGGACAGGTTGTGTGGCTGGAGTCCATAAATATTGCTAGCAGAAGGTAGTGCCTCTGAAATAATACCAGAAATGAAAACTCATAATTTATTAGCTGCAGCAAGAATTTAGATTTCAAAATAGTTCAGAGGTCTGAGCCTGTAGGAGACAGCAATTTAGAAATGGGGGGAGCAGGTGACTGTAAAAAAACCCTGAGATTAGCCCTGCTCCTGCCTGCAATTAATAGTATAAGAGGGGTCAGTTTCATACCTTATGCTGCGAAAAATCCTATTCCTACTTCTTTTTGTTCCATTAAATAGGGAAATGATCTAGCTGATACACGTGTAATTGGCATAAATATTCAACTGCAAATTAAAAATGTTCATGTGGAACAGTTAAGCAGATGTACCTCATTCCGTGTAGTGGTTCTTGAGCATGCTCCTTTGTTACGATGCTACATTAGAAAATGAGAAGTTGCATGACTGCTTGATGGTACCCCTTGTTTTAGTCTGTGGGAAAGGCTGACAGTGAATAATGCCTGTGGGTTTCCTTGCTGAGTGTTTTCTGCAGGGAAAGTGTCATATAACCTCAGCGCTGTTATTCATGTGACAGTCCTTGGCCTGCGTGTGGAGGTGTGGAAACATCACAAGAAAACATGAAATAGCTTCCTAAATTAAGGTGTGTGATGGCCTGGCTGGTGGCACGGCTTTCAGAAAGAGGAAACCACAAGCACCTGAGCAAGCTGTGGCTGATAAGGAGAGGACTGGTGGCTAAGGACAGTTAGCCTCCTCACGGCAGGGGTAAAGCTCTGTGTGGCAGGGGCACTGCTCAGCCCTGTGCCTGCCTGGATAGCAGCTGGGAGATTATTTGGTGTGGGCTCGTGCTGTGCTGCCTGTGGCATGAATGCTCAGAGGGGAAGTTATAAGTAAAATGAAAAAAAAGGGGGTTTGAGCAAGTGTTTCTGCCTGCTTGTAGCCATGGCAGTGAAGACCGTGGGAAGCAGGATTCATGCTGTTAAGTTGTTGTGGTGTTGTGCAAGAAAGACATTATTGAAAGCAGGAGCTCGAGACAGGGCAAGGCAAAGTCGTCTGGCTTCGTTTCAAGCCCATTTGGCTGGCTCCGAAGTTGAGCTTGAATGGCATGGGTACTGCACTGCACTTGCAGGCTACTTGAGGAAAAGGAGGCAGAGAGTCAACCGAGGAGTCTTAGATGAGAGACGTAAATAGGGAGCCTGGTCAGAGGCTGAAGGAGAAAATTCCATGCGTGGAGCAAAAGTGTGATCAAGATCCTCACGGAGCGCATGCAGTGTTTGACTTGGCTGTTTGCAGAGTGGAGGCTGGTGCAAGCGGCCTTGTGGCAGGTTGTGATATGCACCTTGGGTAAACGGGAGCTGTTGTAGGATGCTTTTTTGTCCTCTCTTGGTCCAACTCGTGCTCCTCTGCCTTTGTCCTGAAAGGCACGTGGAAGCTACGTTCTGCTCTCTCCTATTTCTCTATGCCAGCTGATAGGCAAACCTCCCTCAGTTTGCAGAACGAAACTGCTCACCATCTACATAGCTCTGTGAAATGAGAAAACTTCAGGGTTAGGTGCCCATATGTAACCTGCTCCCCTGTACGTGCAGGGCTATCAGTTGCACAATCACCTCTCTCTTCCCCTTTGCTGCCCCTTTTGCGGTCTCTGCCTGCACCACCGCACCAGGCACTACTTCTCAACAGTGTGCAGCCCTGAGCCCTGTTTATCTTGTGAACCATCCAAAGCCTGCACTGAGATGATTCATCTTCTCATCTGTTTTCCTGTGGTGCTCTCCCCTTGTTACCTAATTCCTGATCCTTGAAGGCATGCAGATGTTAAACTAAATCAACTTGAGGGCTTTGGACCTCAGAATAGTTTGTTAAAACCTTCCTGATAGCCGGAAAGACAGATGCTATCATGCCTATGTTCCTCGTGGAACTTTGAGCACTTCAGCTCAGACGTAAAAATCTGGGTTATATTTTGTAGGCTAGGATTTAGGATATATTTTGTGTGTATTTACTCTGTGTGATTGCACTACAGCTCCCCCAGTCCTGGCTGCAGTAGCAGTGAGTACTTCCCAATCACAGCCCTCGGTGTCACAGAGCGGGTACTCTCCGAACCCGCTGGTTTGCCGTTGCAGCATGGGGCAGAAATAGGAAGAGAATTCACCTGTCTCAGTAGGTGCTTACATTTATCTGTCTGCAACACCATCTTGCAAAGCATTATTTATTTACCGTCTTGAAAACCTGAACAAAGCGTAAGCCTTTCCACTATGCTTGTTCATCACAGCTTGTGCTGGGCAGTGAATGAAGCAAGGGATTTCTGTCAGAGGAAGCTTGGGCTCAAGTGAAGAGACGGTGTTCCTTCCGAAAAGGAAAGGCCGTGAGTGGCTGCCGCACTTGTTGACCTCTGGACAGCTTGCTTACAGCCTTAGTGTTCTTTTCGTGTAACTTAAGTTACACGCTCTTAAGTCTGCAGAATGGTTGCTTGCGGTAATATAAATTTTTAACTTCCATGTTTTTTCTTAGAGGGTCAGTTTTAGATCTACCCTCTCTCAGCAGGTAAATATGTGAAAAATTGTGGTGACTGCAGTTACTAACTGCACAGGCTGTTGGGGTGGGGAGGCTCATTTTGGTTGGGGTTTCAGACGACAGCAAGAAAATTCTTAGTTTTGGGAGCAGTGGAGTCAGTAAAGAAATATACTGTGATCCTAGAGCTTCATAGCCTGTTACCCTTACCTGTTTTCCATTTTACTTCTCTTTCCTCTATCATCTCCTGACATCTGGCTCCTATTCCTCCCTCGTTCTGTCTCCCCCTCTCCATCCCAGTGGCGGCTTCTTTCTCCCACCCAGCTCGTGCCGAAGGTGCGTGTGCCTTCTGCAGCAGCTGGATGTGGCTTTCTTCGGAGAGCAGTTTCCAGCCTTCCGTGGCTGTACGCCTCTTGCAGGAATGCAGATGTAGCATTTCAGGAACTAAGTTGATGCAAATGAAGCCTTTGAGTAGTTATGTTTAAGTGCTGGTGTGATTCGGGTGGTAGGTGTGGCCTGAGAAAGGGCTGTGTCTCACCTCAGCACCTCCAGGTACCGGATGGTCCGCGGTAAAAATAAGGTGGCATTCCAGCACCGTCACAACTTGGTGCTTCTGATTGTTTTAGTGTTTTGCTATAGGCAATTTATTTTCTTTGTTTAAATTTCTCAAAGAGAAGAACCATTTTCATTGAAATATAAAGAGGGAAAAGTCTAGGAATTATTTTTTTTGCTACATCAAGTGTCTGCATAATGGAGAAAGCTTAGCAAGATCAGAAGAAAGACCGTGCAAGTGGAAAGCCCTGAGCAAACCTAATGACTGGAGTTACCTTAAACACAGCATACCCGTCAGAGGCGGTCTTACTACTAGGATTCTTCTTACGCTCACGCATAACCCTCAAGCTAAGAGAACAAACTTTGCAAAACAAATTAGAGTGAGAGAGGTTATCCTATATACAATTAATATAATTCAGAGCTGATGCACTGTAGTGCAGAAAATGGCCTGAGCGAAGGGCTCCTGGTACTCAGTATGTAAGCAGATCGACTCCTTTATAATTAATTTAATCTCTTCTAAGTAACAGTGTGGGAGCAGACGGCTAAAAGGGATCTTAAAAATCTCGGATACTGCAAGATATAGTGCTCTGAACAGCTGGTAGGCAGACTTAAGAGTCAACGGCCGCGTGGTCTGCTAACTTTTTGGTCACAGACCTGGCCAGTTTGCATGTTGTGTTTCCAGCCTGTTCTGCCAGCTAAGTGCGCTTTTTATAAAATACATAAATATCTGGAGATTTCTTCCCAAGGCAAACTGTGGTTTCTGCCACTGCTTTGATGGAGCATTATTCTTCCTGGCTAATCTTGTTCTTCCGGTGCGAAGGATGCGAGGTTTTGCTGCTCAGTGAGCTTGGGTGTTCCTTTCTCACCACCGTTTCTGGTCCTCCAGAACGGCTGATGAGCCTCAGCGTTAACAGGTCATTTGCCTGGCTCTGAGGTGAAATCCAAGCTCTGTTGTTTGCATTTATTTTTTTTCGCCTTCCACCTGTAGGCTGAAGAGCTGTCTGGGTGAAGGTGGGACAGGTGTGCTGGGAAGGAGGGGGATTTTAGGGCTCTGGCCTCTGCTCAGAGGTCTCTGCTGCTCTGTTAGTGCCCTCCCCATCATGGCTGCTTGCTCCAACTTGTTTTCTACTAATCTTGCTCTTTCCTTGCAGCTATTCTCCATGACATCTGTGGGCACTGCTTCTGGAGCTCTGCTTCTGAACAGAGCCTTAACTTGTAACTGACTCAAAAGCAAACTCAATCTCATGTGTGTCCCAAAACCTTGGCTTGGTCTGGGTGAAAATTCCTTTCCTTCATTTTCCTGTTCTCACTTGCTGCCCGTGTTTTGCTTTTTTGAGTGGGAGATGCCATTCTTTCTTCCCTTGAGATAGCACAATCTTCACTGCATAGCTTTCTCAGATTTAGAGGTGAAAATTTTCTTGACAAACTGATATTTTTGTATTAAAATGCCAATGTCCAAACAAATGCTTTGTTTCCTGTAATGCCTTATTTAATGAAGCACTGAATTAACTTTATTGTGTTTACAGTGATGACAAAAATCTGCTGGAAGCTAAAATACTGAAGCTACTCTTCATAGAACTAGACTAGGCAATAGCAGTTAAAATAAGTTTGTCTCGTTGCTTACATCATCTGTGTTTTTTTCTTTTCCTCTCTCTCTAAACATCCTAATATAATGGGCCAGTGGCTTGGACTGCTTCCTGCTCTCTGGCAAAAGAACTCTTGTGATTTTTTGCATCAGACCTATGAAAGCTGTGTGAGTCTCTCGTACTCTGAATGAAATGCATGCTGCTCCTGAAAGGGAAGCAGGAAACTGAGCAAATGCAAGTAATGATTTCTAAGCAGAACCTTGTTTAAACTTATAAACAAACATATCCCTGATGCTTTCAGCATCAACAGGTGATGGTTAAACCAATAAGCAGTTAATCGCACTAATCACTTTATACGTTAAGGCAGACATAGCAAGACGTACTTGGTTTTTTTTAATAGCTTTGATTGTTTTTGTCACTAGCAGATGTATTTATTGAGGCTCTGGATAGACCTCCACGAGATTTGGCTATGCTTTTGCAATTGTAAAGCAATTTCCAGTGTGGAAAGGTAGATTCTCTTGCACAAGGGAAGTGCCAGAAGCACATTAGTTAATGACTCTGAATAGTCTACATTGCCTTGCTCCACATACTCTAAAGTGGGACAGGGCTAATTAAGCAAGTAAACTTACCACTTATTTTTAAATGGCGAAGTAATTTGATTATGCCTGTTATGCAACTAATTCCAAATAAATCTGAACACCCCCCTACCAGATTAAGGTGAGAACTCAGCAGCATCGTGACTTCGTGGTAGTGACTGCAACGTTTGACTTAGGTTGTTTTATATGAATCTGACCCAGAAACTCCATTTTACACGTGTTGTTTTTTTCCCCCTAATCTAAAATGTGATTTTACCTTACACAGGTTCAATATTCCAGAGTCAGACTGGAAACAGACTCTGGTAGTACAATCATGCTAACTTGCTTCTCCCGGCTGGAAAAAATAAAATTAGATACACAGCTGGCGTCACCCTTTTGTTTTTAAGGTCAGTTTAAATAGTAGGATGCTGATTTCTGTATGGTGTTACTGTGCCACTGGTTTACATCCCTTTGATTTGCTTCTTGCTCTACTACAGCCATTTTTCCTAAGGCCTAGGACGTTCATTTTTTTTCAGCAAGAAGGCATGTTTCCTAACATAGCAGATGCTAAAGTTATTTGGCTAATTAGCATTACTTTCATCTCCACTTCTTCCATTGTTGATGAAGGCAAAGCTTATTAGAATCAACTTTGCTGTTAGCTGGTAACCTGGTTCCTGAAACAAGGGATGACTAAAGGTTAGCTTTAAATACTTCTTTCAGAAAATTAAACAATGCTAAGTATAACTTAGCCAGCCAACTTGGATGAAAGGTGACTCTCTCAAATTTATGGGCAGTTTGTTTCCCCTTCTGTAGACTCCTTAGCACTGGTTGCAATTACTAAAAAAAAAAATCTATGTATATAAATACATATAGTAGGCTTTACTGTTTGGAACAGAAGACTACTATTACCCACTGTTCCCAACTCCTGCAATACACTTTTACTGTTTTGAATATCTTGGTTATCAAGAATCCAGTCAGGAGTGGATGTCATCAACTTGAACACCGCAGGTAGGCAGAATGCCTTATGCAAGATAGTCTGGAGATACCAGAGAGACACAGCAGACACTTCCTTTATGCCAGTGGCAATTTTAAATTCATGGCTCTACTGTCAAGTGAAATAGGAATAGCATCTCTTTCCTAGGGTGGTTAAAGTACTACCCATGAACCAACACATGTACAGACCCCGATGCTTACTCTCCAGTGTTTCCTCTTTGTGTATTGTAAAACAAGAGTTGGCATTGTGTTTTATAACTAGGCCCAGAAATGATCTACTGACATAGATAAAAGTATTGCCTTCTACACTATCTGCTTCCTAGGATATGAAGGTGCCTGTACTTCTCCCCTGTTTCTGAAGGACCTGTGACACGTAATATACCCGACAACTTCCAGTGAGGTATGAAATCGATGCATCTGTACTGTGGTCTAAGAAAGAAGTTCTTCAGAGTATGTATTGTATTAGTATTTATTTTTTTAAACAACAGAAATCTGTATTAAAAATATATATCTGTTAACAGGCCAAGAAAGAACTTCAGCTAGAGATCTAGAAATCATTGAACAGATGTTTTAGGCTCAGATCTAGTTTTACATATTTCTGCAAGTGCTTGCTCATGTGAATAGATATAAAATAACCTGCCATGAAGTCGTAACAGGGCATCTTAGACATACCATCATACCGGACCAGAACAGTATCTATTCATCCTGAGTGCTTAGGAAATAATAACGTATCATCACAGATGGCCTTTTAATACACAATTCTTTTCAAGCTTGGTAGGTGCCATTTTAACTCATTTGTGCTTTAGACGTACTTCAATTAAAACAAATAAACAAAACAAAACAAAAACACCGAACAACCCCCCAAACAGACTACTGTCAAGACTGAAGAGATCTAGAGCTAACTGCTGAACTCCTTTTGCAGAAACAGCTGAAATCAAAACAGATATATATTATCATATGTTTCTTGCCAGCAAAACTGCTGAGCAGAAAGCAAGAAGGTCCAATGCAAGATAGGGTCTTCCACTGTTAGAAGCTCATTGACATTTCTATAGAGCCATTAGATTGCTGAAGAAAGGAGTTAGGCTGAGTAATCTTTTTTTTTTTTTTTTTTTTTTTTCCAGGAGTATTTTTTTCCTTGGAGGGCCTCCATTTCAGACAAGCAGCTTCCAACATAGGAAAGGTACAGGACTACCAAGGACTACAAGGGTCTGGGCATTCCCGCAGGTAAGTCTCTGTATGACCATTATACACCTCCATCAGTGTTGTGCACACCGTCAGCTAATAAACAGGTGGGAAGAAGGAAAAAAAGCCTCATTAGAGGAATTACTTAAAACAAAAAATCATACCAGATATTAGCTGAATAGTTCAAATAAAATGTGCGCTTATTTAATTTAACTAATTGCCTAAGTCTAATCTCGAGATCTGTTCATCAAGTCAACAACATATAAGTGTAAGTAGCTTGTATGCAGGCAAGAATTCTGCCTCCACTGATTACAGTAATTTATCAATCAAAAAAAAAACAAAACACCACCACATCACCACTTTAGTCTTAAAAAAAATACACGAGAACAACAATAAAAAAAACACACCAAAACCTCAAATTCAAACTAAAACATCTTCTGTTGCAAGAAGAATGAATGTGCCTGTAGTATGGCTAAATGATGAGGTATATTAACTTAATCTACGATATGTCTTCATATTCAACATGGAACAATTCAGACTGGTAGGATTCTTTCGATGTGTGCAGTGCAAACGCTGCCTCAAACCAGGGCCAGCTATAAAGAAGTGGGCCAGGCTATGCAGGGCTTTAAAGCTGTAGGGCCTCTGGAAAACAGTTGTTTCAAAAGTAACTTGGATTTTTTTTTGTTGTTGTTTGTACCTGTGTATTTTCACCTAGCAACCTATTCACCTTCTCAAAATCCACCACTGAGCATTGTGAATATATACTAGGGGGAAGGAGAGGCAGAACAATGCACCTGAATCATACACGTGCAGGAAACCTTCCTGTACAACTCCACGCCCCTTCTCCCTTTTGCTTTTTGCTCTGTCTTTCCAGTAGAACTACTCTGCTCTCCTTATGATCTAGTTGTAGTTGGGCTCAGGATGAGCAAACCTTCAGCAAGCGTATTTTGAAAGGAGGCTGCCATTAAAGGCTTTTAAAAGATAGACCGGGTTTATTTTTAACATTTAAATTCTAGCTTTACTTTTAATACCTTAAACTTCATTTACAGTACAAATTTAGCCCTCCCACAACCTGTCAGTGTGGCAAAAACTGAATGCACCACTGTGACCCCCACCTTAGAAATGCAGTACTTCCTGGTCTGTTGCCACCTTCACCCCCCTGCTCTAACCCTTCTGCAAAAATAGAAGCATTACCTTATTGAGGACAGGCTTCGTAGAGAGAACATCATAAATAGTTGGTAATGAGATGTTCTGAAAGAAAGTAATACATTGATGTTAATGGCTATTAACCTGTTACTAACACTGTAAATGTTGTGAACTGTACTGTTTTTGAGGGCTTACTTAGTAAGATAAACCTTTAAGAATACATAAATATTGCAAAGACTTGTGCAGACTAGATTTCAGTACTGCATGGGAAATTCCAGTGTCAGTGTGACAGTCAAAACACACTGTCAGGCAGCAAACTAGTGAAGAGAGGAAACACTTAATATTACTCAAAGCATCTCCTGGTTTATCTCCTTGCACATGCAGCAGCGGAAAATGCCTGCCGGAAACCCACCTAGAGTAAGAGAGCCTGCAACTAAAAACCAAACATGTGAAGAGCCACCTGGTACTGTATTATCCAGAAGTGCAGACAAATTGTCACAAAGCCATTAGCCACTTCTGTCATTACAGCTGTACTTCCAAATGCCCTAGATATCAGATCAGTGTAAGAGTTTCACAACAGCAAGGTTAGGTATTTGGATGATGTTTACCTCTTGCATTGTCTGGTTCAAGCACTTCATTGCAGGTGTTCTACGATTATCCAAGATCAACGGAGGCTTCCAGCGATCGTAGTTCGTTTCTAACACATACCACGTGCCTTTCTTTATATCAAGGCTGGAAAAGAAGTATACATTTGTGTTTCGCTTCTCTTACTATACACTCTAAATACAAAACTGGAAGATTTTTTGGCTCACTAGAAATATGTTTCAATGATGCTAAAGGACTGAGTTCTTATGCAACAGAAGTCAAGACAAAAACATGTGACAACTGCTGGTGGAATCTGTCCTCTTCTGGAAAGAGGAGTCAGGTATCAGGTCAAGCATACTCACTCCCAAATATCCAGAGCAGCTGTCCTGGAACGAGTTATCACACAGCCTTCTCCAGAATTTTTTCCACCCAGTATAAAGTAAGCTGGAGCCAGCAGTCTTGTTTTTGCCAGTTTGTCTTTTGCATCCTGGTAGCTGCAAATAAAGTGGTGTTGGACTATTAAAGGCTATAAATGGTTTAAGTACTGAAGAAGTTTCACAGGCTCAGGAAAAGTTGAGGTACACCTTTCTTCCCCTTTCATGTACTGCGTGAGAGATTGTATCACACTGAAAGAATACATTTAAGTAAAGCTTCTCCGCTGAGTTCATAGTTGTTGAGGTGTCCTTTGTATGTTCTCTACATTAAAAATGAACATGTGCTATAGTAGTGTTACATTCTAACTAAATCATTTACTACACGTGAGCTTTGTGTTGGATGAATTTTGATGCAGAACGCTGTTACACGTTCAGACACCAGTAGCTTCATTAGGGGTAAAAAAGTCCAGGAAAACAATTTCAGAAGTCTTCCCCACCACCAGAGTACCAGCAAAACCAGAACTATTTAATGTGCAGGCTTCTAGGAAGATATCGGTATCATTAGATACTAAGCAGGTATCTACAGTACTCATGCCAGTCAGGAGCAAAACAGGGTAAAGTAGTATAAAACAAGGGAAAAAGCAATGGAGAAACATGGAAAAAAAAAAACAAAACAGTACCTTGTAGCGTTCTCTAGTACTGCTCTGGTAAGAAAGCCCATCCACATACCATCTCTTCTCCCAAGAAACCACTCAAAGATACCTGAAAAATATCACTGGTTACAAAATATTTTTCAAAAGTTTCACTTGTGCTATTCTAACTTCCCCAGCCTTTAAAATGAACTGTGTTTTATGCTACTCCTCTGGAATCTTTTCACTATTTGTGTGGCTGTTAAAGGTAACTGCTATGTCCGAGGTCTGGAAAACCTGTACTGAAGCAATGGAAGTATTACTCACCAACATAGCGTTACTCACCAACATAGCCACCATCCAGACTGAAACGCTCGTTCATCGTCAGAGTGAACAAATCCTGAAAAGCATTAAAACCGATCAGCCACCATCTGTCACCAACCCATCAGTATCAGTAACAGGCAATGTTGCAATTTACATGCCAATTGAGCTTCTTGTCCGTAAGACTATTCCCCACTGAGTAAAGAGTATCTGCTTGAGGAAGCAGAAATGATCATTCGTAATTTCCTGACCTACATAGCATGTACGTGTAGTTTGCTGGACTGCTAATCAAGTCAAGCCTCTGGCCGTTTTTTTCTATGTCGTATGACTGAACCACCAATTTTCCTCCCCTTGCTGTACTTTCTTCTCAGATCTCCAAATACTGTTTTAGTTTGAAGGCAGAATTTTAAGTGCCCAGAATTCCAAGTAAACCCTGCCATGTTGCTGCTGTTCATTGGGGCATGCAGCTGCACAAAATTCAACGTGCACTACTTGCAACGCACAATTCAGACTCACATCCCAAACCTCTCCCAGTAGTGTTTCTTTCAGAGGAAAATGGAATTCAGCCATATTAAGTCATTTTCAGAATGTAATCTTGTCAATTTACTGAGATCAGAAGACAAGATAAATTGATGCAATGCCAATGCTCTACTATGAAAAGAGCCAACTGTAACAGAGGATAATGACAGCGCATGTAGAAAAGGAAGAGCTGCGGTAAGCCAGAGACCCTGCTCAAGTTCCCTGCTGCTGGTTTTTAAGGTCTAGATAAAACACAGATTTAAGAAAAGGAGAAGAAGAAAACAGGATTGCACTTTTCCAAGAAGAATGAGAGAACTGAAACAGCACAAGTATGTGGTTTCACCTCTGGGATCACAGCACTGTCCTTCCATTTGCTAGTAAGAAACAACAACCACTTCAGCACTTTATATTCACTCATTTCTATGTTCAGAATTCAACACGTTTTTAGGGATTGTCCAAATGCATGCCATTTAGCCCAAATTCTTTTAGATGGAACAGTGCAGCATTGTTTCCTTTCAGCTTTCATCAAATATCTATACTGTGTACTAGAGCAATTAAGAGCTTATTAATCAAAACATCCCAGTACATAGGATTAAAGTAGGAAGATTTACATCTTAAAGGGAAGCTTGCAGCATTATTAACAAATTGACAGCCTCCCCCACCATACTTACTGGTTTGACACCGGACACCATGCCGATATATCCTGCAAAATTTGTAGACCTGAATACTGTTTTGTTGTTTCTCTGGAAGTCCAAGTTTACGACTGTAGGCTTCAGTTCCCGAGTTAGAGTCCAGGAATTATTTTTAACGTCCCACCTGTGGAAGATGGCACAACATTTGAAATTTCTCTCCCCCAGTAGCTTTTAAAGCTTCTAATCACAAACCACGGGTTTCTCGTCTGTGATGCCTGTGCTCTGATCTTACTCATATCAATAGACAGCACTGCTCAGTAGTTACCTGAGCAGCATGCGCAAGGGACAACCACAAAGTCTAAATGTATAGGCAGTCAATTAAAAGAACCAAGTTTTATTGAGACCAACAGCACAAATACTATTCTGTATTAAACAGCACCGTCAGTATAGATGGTTTGTTTTGAGGCAATCATGATGATAACTTCTGAATGATAATTTAATTCTATTCCTACTGCCAGGGGGAGGCCACTACAATACTGATTATGACACCGAACCTATTGTATTCTGAAAGCTTACGTTGTTTGTGCTGCAGTACAATGAGCCAGTTCCCTCAAACTCTTTCATTTCAAAGGGAGAAAACAAATGTGTGCAGTCGGGTTTGTTCTACATGATGGGAAGACCCCATGCCAGTTTGTAAGGTAAGCCAGAGCAATTTGTATGTGAGGAGATACTAAGGAATACTTGGTAGACAATTACATTCTCTGGAAATAACCCAAGTTCTGGGAACAGGTTGCAAAGTTGCCTTAATTTTCAGGGAGCACGTTCCCAGTCTTTCTGGCACAAGGGAGTAGTTCTGTACAAGCCTATTAAGGGATAGGTGCCATCACAGTTGACGGTATCTGACTATTTGACAGGCAGCTGAGAAGTTTAATGAACCTGTAAATTCCATCTGAACATTAACAGTCATCTGAGTAAGTGACATTACAAAATATACTGTAATAAAAGTATACATGGGAATCTGAATATACTTGGAAAACAAAATGAAATACCCAATCGTGAAGTATGAAATGAGAACTAAAAGAGAATTCAGTGCTGGTCAAAGTTTGTACATTAACAAACGATAGTGCCACATCAGTGGAATACAAATCACCGACTTCTGAGCAGAAATTATGAGTGATAGAAAATGCCAGTGAAGCACAGTACAGCAACTGTGGGGATAATTTGGAAACAGCAAACAAACCCACCCTAAACCAACCCCCATTTCACTGCACACACTAAAATTGATGCTTCTGTCCCATCACTCCACTAACATAATACACTGTGCCTCTGAAATAAGGTTACACAGACTGTTCTTTGCTAGAGATGTTTGAGATGGATTTAACTGGAGCTGAGAAAGAACTCAGTAAAAATGAGCAATAGTTTTGCAAAGTCATTCCTTACAACTGCAAAGCAGTCTGACATATGATCACAGAACAATCCTTCTGTTCATTTCAGCCTTTCTTCCACAATATGCAACGCAGACTTGCTTGTCGCTGTTTCTAACAACCTTCAATTCATCAATTATCCTCAAAGAAGGCATGTAGAAATCTGAAGTTCAGCTGACTTTCTAATCTCTTTCTTTTTTAAACCCAAAAGGTAAAAGTTTATGTACTTACCCAAGGAAGAGTCCAAAATCCAAGTTTCTGGCGTGATAAAGCTTCCCTTCAGTAAAATGAAAAAATAAGTAAATATACACACAAAAACTTTCCTAAAGGAGACAAATATCAGCTTAGAAAAAACACACATCAGCAGGGAAAATAGCACTGCATAGTTTTCCTTTTTTAAGCACAGAACAATGGTTGTTTTCTCCTGTTTTACCCAGAGTAATGTTTTACCTAATAACTAAAATAATAACCTAATAACTGAAATCAACTAACTTTTAAAATTGCTATCTCAGCCTTATATATGTTCCAAATTCTTAATCCAACAGAAATACCTCCAGCTTTCTCTAAAAGTGAGACTTTTGTTAAGCCTCCTGAGAATCCTTCAGAAGTCTCCTAGATCTGAATAGGTGCAGACAAGGGCTGCAGAACTAATTTAGAAAATGAAACCAGCTCTTATTTTCACTCTTTCCTGCCACAGGACAAAACCAAAAGCACTGTTCTGGGATACATTACCTGTTTTATCTTCGGCCACTATTGATGTACACACGGTAAAAATTTCATAAAAGATGTTAAAAATAACTATTTCCCCTAGAAAAGAAGAAAAAAATAAATCATTTGAAACTTTTGCAAAAAAAAAAAAATAGAAGAAAGCATACTGCAAAGTTCAGCATTCTATCCTATTTCTCTTAAGAATTTATTTAATCACATTTGCTATTTGAAATGACCAGTTCAGCCTAATCAAGAGCTTCCTGACAGGCCAATAGAAGGATGAAAATCTCTTGGCCTTCTGCCTTACCATACAGAAAGCTGACAGTCACTGCTAGTTCCTTCTCCAGAAACTTCAAAACAAGCTGTAAAATTCACTTTAAAGATATAAGCTGCTATATGCACAAGTTCTCCCATGCAAGAAATGGGCATATTGCTCATATTCAAAGGAAGCAGTGGGAGCGGGTCTGTGAACTTTCCCTGTCTAGATTCTGGAAGAATTCAGTGTCTACTCCTTGCCTGGGATTACATTGCTTTTACAGGCAGTGCAGAAGACAGGCAGGAAGATGTGCTAAGGATCTCAAAGGAGAGAAAGCACAGCATGAAAGCGAGCCTTGCCTTGCTACATCAACAGCAGATGCAGCTGAACAGGAAACCAAGGAGAACCAAAGAATCCCCCAAATTCTGGGTGCACAGAAGCCAGAACCCCCTCCAGTTCTGAAAGCTCAGGGGTGAGAAGGCCCAACCTGATGAAAAGGTTATGTGATTCATTGCCATTCCCTTCTAAAATACTGTTTTCATTTCGTATGGGATGGAATTTATTGCTTTATTCTACTTAATTAATAATTTATTTGTTAAAGTCACGGCTTGAATACAACTGTACAGCAGATTGTTAAGTATACTGATTTTAAATGAGCCTAGATTCCTAGTTTTCCATTATATTAACAAAACATTGGAGACTATTACCCAAAGGAACTCCAGATGAATTTGCAATCCCTTGGAGCTCTTCGTTGAATGGATAAGGAAGCGTTTCGGTTAGGTGTGACTGAAAGGAAAAATTGTGTATGTTGTTCGTGTAAGTAAAGGCTATTTGAAAGAAACCTCTCCCCATTCTTAGCACTATAAAAATAAGTATTTAGTTCTTCTGCAGTCTGTAGAACTTGAGGATGTTTGTAGAGTACTTGGATGAAAGGTACATACTTATGGAAAATAAGTACTATTTACCAAAATATTTACAAGTGAGCAGGGGAGCTTAGCACAATACCTAATTATTGTTAGCGTCAATAGACAGAACAGCGTTAAACAGGACTCTTAACAAAAGAGTTCAACTGGAACTGAGACTGAGGTTGTCAGTATTTAAGGGAATCTAACATATCGGCACGACTACCCATATATGCTAGCTTTATGTCAAAGCAGTGTATAGTCTGGTATGACTAATTCAGACATGAAAAGTTATTGGAAAAATTAAAAAAGGTGGAGATAAGCATTTTAGGTTTGATGCTTTCAGAGTAATTTAACTCTTCAAAATAACATTTTTGTTCTGAATAATCTAAGAGGAAAAATTATTACATATAAAGGTCTTTATTGCCAAATTTAGTAGCATTTTAATTCTGGTAGTCAGAGCACACAGTAAGAAAATAATTAAGCTGAAAGTACTTACTATTTTGTGATCCACTATGTCAACAATTTTGCCACTAGGAAAGAAGGTATTTGCTATATCTTTTATATTCTGGACTACAGTCTTCAACTAAAAAGAACAAGGACTTTTATTGAATAGAAGATCTTGAGCATAACAATTGCTAGAATACTAACAGAACTCTTTCACATACTTTAACGTTTTGTTAAAAAATATATATATTTAAAGAAAGTGCTAAATACAATGTTGCTGAGAAAAACACTCCCAACTGCCCATTTAAGAGTTACTTTCCAAGCTTTCTTCAAATAACATTCTAGATCAGCTCCTACATATCCCTATATCAGAAAAAAAAATTACAGGAAAAAGCCATTCTTGTATTCTGCTCATGTGATCACTATTTAACATTCTGCACTGTTCCATCTTTAAAAATTTAATTAAGAGCTCTTTGCTTAAGCATTGATATTTTTAAATTATTAAAAAAAAAAAAAAAAAAAAAGACTAGATAATTTCCTTAGGAAAGTACAGCAGAAAAAGCTTTGTTTGCAACATGAGAATGGCCACAACGACAAATCACCACACTATGGGATCTAACTCCAAAATGTATGGTAAAACCTTTCAGCATTTAAGATGCAACCTTAAGCTTCCAAAACCCACTTGTACAAATTTAAAATAAAAACTTTATTGAAGACTTTTAAAATAAAAATTTTAAGTAGAATCTGTCTAACATTCAGAGTTGAAAGGTCAAAGTCAACAGCACTAGAGCAAATAGCAAAACAGTCAATAGCAATACAGCCCCAGCCTTTTTAGAGAGATGTAGTATTACTGAATTGAATTTCACCAACCATCAGGAGAACAGCTGTAGCCTCAAATAGTCTTGTGTATTTTAAAGGTTTTAAAGGTTTTTTACCCTGTAAAAACCCCAGTTCTGCAACTAACACCCCTAAAATTCTTAATTCCCCTCTGCCGTTTCATCAGCTCACCCCATGTTTTCAGGGAAGTGTGGATGCGCAGAGGAGGGATGCTGTCTCAGTTTTGCTTCTGCTTACTGAGGCTGTTGCTTTGATGTACTCCTCACCTCGTGCTGCATTACTTCATGACTAAGGACCTTTTATAAATTCAAGACTGCTTTATGTAGCACCATTTCCATTTGTCTGTGCCCCAACCATTAGTGCCCCTTACACTTGTTCCAGTGTTGAACAGAAGAAAGCTCAGTCAAGCAATTACCATATTCTAGAACCATTTTAAAAATAAACTAGAAATACTCTATTCTATATATAAACTAGAATAAAAATAATAGAATTTCAGCACAGTATTTCTTATAACCTTTTCTATAATAAAAGGACTCGTGCCAGTCATATACGCTATGCTTAAAGGTAAGCTCTGCTTTCATACCTCTGTCTTTTTGTCACGCATCAACTCATCCCATCTTTTGCTGGGAGGCAAATCAAGATTTATGATATATGTGGGAACATTCCCTTTGAACCTAAAGGAAAAGTGACAGCACAGATTTTAAAAAAGTTTCAAAATCCATTTGACAGAACAAGTGCTTTTCACTTGTAACTGGTATTTTCTGTATCTGTAATGCAAACAAGTCTCAACAAAACTTGAATTGCTGACACTTGCAAATCACAACTTTTCTGCAATTTGTTAGACAGGTCCAAACAGATTACTTACGTTGGTCCTGACGGAGGGTACGTTTTAGTCTTGCAGTCTTCTCCATACTGTGAAGACAGTAAAAGATTACTGCTTAGCTTCTTTGTTACAATATTTTACTTTTCTAGGAGACTTAGTTTTGATTTGGACCTTTAGGACTGATCAGCTAATTAGATTCATGATGACTTGATAGTAAAGGAAGTGAAAGTCTTCGGAGTTTGGAAAAGGAACAGAGCAGTGGACAAACTGCAACTTCCCTATGCTGCCTGACTGAGCTTCAGGTCACTGGTCCAATGTAGCCCAAGGCAAGCCCAAGTTTACAACAAATGTACAAACCCATTTTTACACAATGTGACTCAACCACATGACCTTAAGAGCACTTGAAAAGCATTTTCTTCAGAAAAACTCAGGAATCTTAAGTCTCGGTATGGGCCAGTTTGTTCTGTATAGTGAATTACAGTTTCACTTTATAATGACATTATAAATATGTTCAGTATTAAGCTTCATTTTGTAGCAGGGGCTGAGAAAGCAGGTACAACTGTGGGCAAATTGCTCAGCCACAGGTATGAGCTATACAGCAAGTTTGTTTATTTTTTAACATAGTATGGAAAAATGCTCCTGAGCTGGTGCTAATTATTCTAAGAGTCACATTTCAGAAATATAGCTAAAAGCTATTTACCTTCATTCCCCTAAGTACAGCTAGTTAAAAATGAAAGCTGTGCTCAAAGGAAATGCAGGGGTGCTTCCCCATCAATGCCATAAAGCAGGCATAGACCTACACACGCACATGGATGTACACGCCAGAATTATTAAGGCACGTCTTACCCGCTGCAATACAAACTAATGCCTGTTAGTTGCACTTGGGCTTCAAACCAGTTGAGCACAGACCGCATTTATCCCCCAAGCTACTTAAGCAGATCCATGAGCTCCTGGGAGCACAGCATCTCCCCAGGAGAAGGGAAACATACTTAGATGCTGTTTTCTACAAGTCCATGTGCAGGCTGCCAAAGCACAAGTGTTTGGGAGACAAAAGATAAATACAAATACATAGAGATCCTTCCCTCACTTCCCCGCTGATTTCCAATTTTAACTTGGCTATGGCAATTAGATTACTAACGTGTCCTTGTAATGTGCTCCACAACAAAAACTGAGGCAGGATCTCTAGCAGCTACGCATCCATGATCAATGAGCTCCATAATGGCCACGCTGTCCTTGGGCTGATTGCACTGCCTGTTCTGAATGCCATGATCTACAACATGCACCATCTTACACAATGCCACCGACTTTGAACACTGGCACCGTTTGTTACAATGGGAGACGGGAATTTTGAAGTCACATCAATTTTTGTGCATTATCACAGCCTGTTATTTTTGTTATGGTTTCCAGGGGCTGGGAGAAAGCACAAGATGCAGGCTGGTTTTCCCACCTATGTGGCTAGCAGCTGTGCCCTTCCTAGCCCTCGGTGCGGTGCAGTTACAGCCTCGGCATTGCTGGAACAACAGGTCAGCCACAAGAGCCCGTTTAATTTTCAAAAGGAGGAAGTTTCAAAACAAGGAGGGTGGGAGAAGATACTGGGTGACTAATTAGGCAACGAAAGTCAGAGGCTTCATGCAAAGGCAAGCATATGACAGTATTAAAGCAACTGTCTTGGGAAATTTTCCATCCGTCAATACTGAAGTAAGCTAGAAAAAACGATGTCCCATATAGATCCTACTGCAACGATGGCACACGTTTGGACCTTGTGCAAAAATCTGCTGTCAAAACCTGTTTCTTGATAGATACCAGCTACAACCAAAAATAATCCCAAAGGGTCCCTTTCACACCCAGCAGGCAGGCTCTCTTCAGTAGGGAGGACAGGCAACAAGTCCTGGGAACAGGACTGGTGCAAGGTTAAGAGGAACACACGCTTGTGTAAGTGATGAATTGCACGTGAACACATTTAGGTTACGATCGTCCCGTATTTCATGAACTTCAGCTCGGAAATCCTGCTTTCTGGAAAGGTTACTGACGGTTTTCTTTGTCAAGGAGTTTGTACTAACACTGCTGCATCCTTCCACCATAAAAGTTCAGTTATCTGTCAGCATAGTCTATGTATACACAGAGCAAACAGTGGTGGCCAGGCAAACTGATTTCAGAGTGCTGTTCCAGGTACTAATTGTTATGTCAGTCCTATCTCCCCTGAGATTTTAATCTTGTATATGGTGCTATTTTTGTCCCCCCAGTCCTCTGCAACCTAAGCCACAAAAGAGGTGAGGAGAGGAACAAAGGAAGAGTTAAAAGAGAGACAGAGAACAGAAAACGTTCCCTCGTATCTCAGTATTTTTTGACTTCTTACCTGCCTATGTATAAAGCAAGCTAAATAAACAATACCTAACCTGCAAATGTTGCTTGAGACATCTGACAAAAGCCTAGATTATTAAGTTTCTTCAAATAAACTATTATATGCTGGCAGACAAATAGTAATTTAAAAGGATCTCAAAACTAATCAGAAAACTATATATATATATATATATATATATATATAAATTTCTGCCAGTGGACAGAAAACTGGTTTCTTTTTGTAATTTTTTTTTTTTTTAAAACAAGGTTAAAAGAAGGGAACGTCAACCTTTAAAAAACACTTTGGTGTAGCTGAGCTTCCTGCTTTGAGAGGCTGATGTCACAGCCAAACATTCGTGAGCTGGTGAAGTTTTCCTGGGTCTTCAGGAAGATCCAACGCTCACGCTGCTGCACTAGATTTTCTAAGTTCCAGCACACTTAACTAAGTAGATATTAAACTAGCTAAAAGCTAACAACTATTTGTTGCTCGAGGGACTCTTTACCAGAAAAACCACCAGGCACTTTCTATCACCAGGATGAAATAAGCAGCTGTGAGGTTAGTGCTGTGTCAGTGAGATCCCCCCCTCTGCAGAGGCTTGACGCTGGAAGAGCGACAACAAATGCTCCCCAGGAGGAGCACACACAGCCTTCTAGCTCCAAGGAGGGGATCACCTTTAGTTTCAGACTTTACAAGCTGCAGGTGGTCTCCCAGGAAGAGCCAGCAGAAGCTCCCTAGCACAAGGAGGTCACTATGAAATTGCTTTTCAAACATTGAACCCTCCCACAAGGAATACAATTATTTTTGAGAGGTGATTAAATAAACAATGTCTATCCCTGTTTTTATTATTATTATTTAAAGTTACCTTTCATTAGTAGGTTGTGCGTTTTGGTTATCTGATGTACAGCTGACTTGAGAATTTGTATGCATATAATGATACAAAAATGGATGCTGAGCAGCAGAAGACGAAAACGCTAAAAGAAAAAGGTGGCAGTGGAGGAGAAAGACACTGTGGCATGGGGAAAGATGGAAATAATAATTAAAAAAGGGAAATAATACAGAATAGTTTTGTTATGACCGATTCTGTGAACAAAGTAGAGCAGAACAGAAACCAAACAGCTAAGAAACTATCACAGTGAACTGCTGTCAAAAAACAAACAAACAAAAAAAACCCCTACCTAATAACAGTTATTATTCACTGTAGTAAAGAAAATTAATGCATGGTTTAATAACTGCTGAGTTATTAAATCCTAGCCTGACTTCATTAATATAAATCAGTTGAATGTAGCTTGTCCTGTCTAAACAATGCCCTTGCTAAGACTTTCTTTATTGCCCTCAAAAATGTTTTTGACATAGATGGTCATCTCTGGTGTCCTTAATATTCAGTGCTTCTTATCTTCTTATTTCAAAGTAGTTGTAAAACACTCTTCGTGCTGTGAAGTACTGTTCTGTAGTTGAAGGACATGACATTCAGTCTCTGTTAGGCAAAATACCCTGTTCTGTTCAGCATCTTTTGGTCCGTGAACTCTGTCTAGAACAATTTCTTCTCTGCTCCTCTCCCCTTGCAGGACAGCACCAATACCCTGCTGTGCTGCAGCAACCCAGGTGAAGTTCACCCTTCTGCACATGGAAGTTCAAAGTCCTCTCGCAGCGCTGGAGACATGGGATCCAAGCCAATTTAAATCACATTTTGGACAAAAAAAAAAAATCATTAAGTCTGTAGAGACCAAACCAAAGCTAAAGGGAGTGAAATTCTGCAGAACTGCGATGTAATTCATGGCACTTGTCTGGCGTGTGCTTTGCTAACCAAAAGACAAGAACCCAAGCAGCTGTGAGTAGGAAGACGGGGATCGTTCATCCCTCAGTGAGTGTGGCAGGCCAGCAGCTGAAGCACAAATCAAATACCCGAGCCTGAGGTCTGGCTGCCCAGCAGCACCATTGGCAGGCTGGACACCCCGCGAATGCTGCGTAAGCGTGAAGATTTACCCAGTGCAATGCGATGCAGAACCCAGCCGTGGCTGGCAGGAATTTGCTGAGAGCTGCCGCTTTCCCCTCGCGGAAGAGGAGGAGATTTGGGAGCTGAGGCGGTGAAAGTGTGCTTCGGGGAGAAAAACCAGCAGCAAACAAAAAGGGCTCTGCTCACACGCTGAGGAGGTGGAAGCCAGCCCCGTCCAAACACAAGCCTGACTTCGCATTTCCTCTGAAGGTTAAATGCTTCAGCTACTAAAAAAAAAGTAAGAAAACCGGGAACCCAAATCCACCTGCTCTAAACTTCTCTGGGAGGAAACGACAGCAAGCGCACTAACTAGATTCAAAAGCGTATGTACCTTTAGCAAACCCTTAATCTTCCTTTTGAAAAATGAGGCTTTCGGTGTAACACTACGGTATTTGTGAAACTTCTTTACAGGAAATACGACGCAGCAACAACAAGGCAGGTAGCGCGTGAAACAAGCCCAATAAACACCAAAACAAGCCCAATAAACACCAAAACAAGCCACCGCCGCCCTCAGCGCGCTGTTTGCCACCGCAGCGACCCCAACACCTGTAAAAACGAAGGAAAACGAAGGCGCCGCCGCGCCGTGCCCGTCCCCTCCGCAGCCCTGCCAGGCCTCGGACGGGCCCGGCCGCGCCGCCTGCCCGGTCCCGAGCCGTGCCGGGCCCCCCCGGGACTCACCGGGTCCGGCGCCAGGACGAGCGGCGCCAGGACGAGCAGCGCAGCGGGCGGCAGCAGCGCCCGGCCCCAGCCCGCCATCCTCCTCCTCCCTTCGCTTCGCTTCCCGGCTGCGCTGGGAGCGCCAGTCATGTGCGGCGGCCCACATGACAGCCGCCCGCCCCGCCCGGCCCGGCCCTGCCGTGAGGGGGCGGCGGCGGCAGTCCCAGGACGCCGCCAGGAGGGGCCCGGGGAGGGGCTGAGCGCCCCCCGTACCTCAGCGGTGGGTTCCTGCCCCCCCCGCCCCTGTGTGTGCCGAGCTGAACCCTGCCTACTGCCCTGGGGAGCCTGCTCTGCTACCGAGAACCCCCCCACCTCCTTCTCACCACCGCCCTTTTCTTTTTGGTAAAGCAGAGGGTTGACTTTCAGTCATGAGTTTAAAACAAAACAAAACCAAGAACCTGTTTCTGGTCTTAATTCCCCATCCACTCCCTTCAAAGCTTTCCATGGGAAATGAGGTGCTTCCCCAACAGGCTCCACTCTCATTTTCAAGTAATGACAGCATTACCACCTTACCTTGCATTAGCTGTCCTGACCAGGTAGCTTTCAAACAATACTAGCAGTGGTAGAAGTTTATTACCTGAACATTTCTCACAAACACAGTAAATACAGTAACATAAAGCACTCTTCACTTGCTGCACTAGCTGAAAAGTGGGCAAGGAAGAATCTTGCAAGCCAACAACAAAAAGCCCTGTAACATGTTTACTAATTTTTGTTCTAAGACATGTGTTAAAAATGTGTTAAAAAATAAAACATGCCATAAAACAACACCTGGGGTTCCAGGCACAAGAGCTACAAAACTGGCCAGCGGCATCATGGACCTGCCATGAGCTGTGGGAAAGGGAACCTGCTGGGAAAATGGAATCTGAGGAAAACTTCTGCAGCAGTTCTGCTCAAGAAAACCTGAAATAAAGTTGTGTCTCTTAGGCAGCGCTAAGACCAAACCTGTGGCACCAGTTTTCACTTTGTACATACTGTGATGTTTAATTACTCTCTGTGCTTGGGAGATTTTCAAGCAGGCAGTTTTTATGGTAATGAGAGATGCAAGGCAGTCACCTTCTTCAGGAGGAAGGAGTTTCTTCCGCCTTGCCTGCTTAGAGATGCAGGAAACAGGCAACTGGAGCAGAGAGCCATTCTAACACAATGAGAATCAGAGACTGTTAGATCCATCCCTCTACACGTTGCCTATTATTTGCTACTATAAATAAATGGTATATTTGCTCTAATATGAAGTACAAGTCAGCATCAGAATAAGATGCATACTACAGTTTATTATAATAAAGTATGATATTAGTGTGAACAGGCAAGTGTATAATCCAAAAGTACATTAGCAACAGACACTGGAAAAAAATCCTCTGTAAATATTAAGGACCTCTGTGTTTTAGTTTACATCTCATGCCTCATCCAGTGCCCAAATCAGGCTCTATACATTACGTCTTTCTATGCACAAAGAAAACAAGCAATACATTCTTTAATATCATGATTTAATTGGCTGTGTGATTAATTCTTATATGAAACAGAGTGGTAAGAAAAATAAAGTCCCTGGCAGATGGTTAATTGGAAGGTTGCATAGAAGGGATAAAATAAATACATTATAAATGTATGAAAGCCTTGGGCAAATGGAAGGTGTGCAACAGTGTGTAGGAAGAAATGAGCTCAAAACTTAAGCTTAGAATTGCACAAAATTTGAGGTGTCAAGCACAAAAGCATTATATGCTTATGGAAGAAGGTACAGAACCAATCAAGGGATTTAAGAAAGGAAGAAAATTACAGAGTAACGCAATAAACTCGCGATTTTCATGACAGTGTCTTCACAAATAGGAAATGAAGCAGTTTATATAGGGCCCAGACATTATTTTTTTTTTTTTTTGGTTGAAAACAAATACCTGTAAGACAATTTTATATTTGCAGGTACATGAATATGTTGTTATGGTCTATGGTGATAAATAACCAGATTAAATTGGACCTGCTATTTTCTAAAGATGCAGCACCTCTTGCTCCAATTTAGTTTCTGGAGCACACAGTTTAGATGCCTCAGGAAATTTACCTTTTGGGCATTTTTAACTGCAGAAAAGCAGTAAGAACTTTGGAATTCTGAAGAAAGAATTATGTCATGCTCACATTACACAGGCATGACTTACCTTTTTGAAGTCTCTTTGTACTTTTGATTTAGTTCTTTCACTGAAGAAATTCAAGGTTTAAGGAACAGTTAACATACTTGAATACCTGTGTTTTTTTGACTATGGCTCTTCTGCCAGGTTCCTATCCACCTGGTCTCCAGGGTCCACACTACTTCAGGTCCTCCATTTTGTTGTCTAGGTTTCTTCCATCAGTCTTCACCAATTTAAGTCAGAAGAAAGTAGTTTAGTACCATTAGTCCCAACAGGGAGGGCAACCCTGTTTCTGTGACAATACTCTTTCCTACCCCAGCACTGCCAGTCCATTGCTAAATCCAGTGCTCCTTCTTGTACTGGGGAAAGTTCCATTTTATTTGTTCTAAGATTTCGTTTTACTTCACGTCTTCCTAGCTCTAAAACAAACATACCTCTCAGTTCCATTTTTCCTTTACTATCACTTACGGCTACTTACAGTGCCTACACCTTGTATTTTCTTATTTACATTGGTAAATATAACATGGAAAACTCCTTTCCACAGATAATTCCAAGGCTCTTCTTCAGATTCTGAACACTCCTTTCAGCACCCCTTCCATCAGCATATCAGATTCCTGCTTCGAGCTGCATCTGAATAATCATTTTTGAGTTCTGCCAGACAAAATTTTATTTCAACTATGTATTTGTGAAAGGAAGAACAGATGCTGTAACATCAGTTTACTTCAGCCATCAGCATTCACTTCAGATGCACTTCAGAACCATAGTGATTGTTGATCGATGAAAACTGCCACGAACTTCACAGTTAAGACCTGAGGTTATTCAAAGTCAAAAGTAATAGATGGTCAAGGCCAACAAAAAACATCACAGCCACTTTATTTTTTGTAGTATGTGTTACCTAACAGCCCAATAAACAATTACTCTGGTGCAGAGCCCGCTCCTAGTGGTGCTATCTCCACCTTCCCAGTGTTTTTGGGAACAGTTTGGGCAGTAGGCCACTTCCAGGCCCAAGATGTTGCAACAGTCATACATAGGGTTATTTGCATTTCCAGACAGGGACATGGGACCTACAACCACAACCGCTTAATGAGCCCTAATCCCTCAACCAAACTGAGGAGCGCTAGGGAAAACTAGTTCAATTTTTTTCAGTGATAACACAACCCACAGCTATGATGCATTTTCACCCCAAAATTCCTCACACTCTGGCCAGGAGTATTCGCCAGTAATCATCTATTTATTTCTAGCTTTCAGCCTTCTCCTTGCAAATTCAGTGTTTGCATTTAAGATTTTTTTATACCTTGGTTATTGATGCGTGAGAGAATTTTAACAAAATTCTGGAGATACCTGCAAAATTAGAATCAAAGATCAGTGCTGCTAATTACGGTTTCTTTTTGCAAACCTTCTAATGCTGAGTCTCACTACAAAACACTTTGGTATTCCTAGTGATTGCTTGCTTTGAAAGAACGTGCAGTTAATAGAAACCAATAGGAAATAAAGAATTTCCAGCCATTCCTGTTACATGTTATGCTTAAAGATTAAGCTCGAGTTTTTTACTAAAACTAAAAAAAAAAAAAACATTAACACTTTAAAATGAATTCATTGAACTTGATAATGGTAAAAAGGTATAGTGTTTGATCATTGTGCGATCATCCGATTGCTACATTTTTGTTAACAGTATGGCCAGTAATGAGATAAAGGATACCTATCACTGCACAATTAACGCCAGCTGCACAAACCAGAGAGGACATTTTTCATTTCTCAAGCTAAATTGGGAAGAAAAGGCACTCATTCCAAAATAGATATTCATACAAGGAACCAGTGAATATGCCTATTCTTGTAAAAAAAAAAAAAAAAAAAGTATCACATGAATTGGAGATATAAATTGAATAAATTCCAATGACTTAGAGGGGAAAGCCCTGTGGCAAATCTCTCTACTCAGACTGGATAGAGCTCGGTATGGAAAGTTTAAAAGAGTCCTCAGAGAAAGGTCTGAATCTTCATTTGCTTTTCTAGAAACACGTGTTGAAGAATCACTGCACTGCATTATGAATTTGCCCAGCCCATGGACTTTTTCTCCTTTTGGTTTCATATATCTGTATGGGTTATCTCCTTATTTAAACCCTTGGCTAATCCTCCCGTACCGGCTATTGTTTTAGTCTTGAAAATTCAAGTCAGTTTAGATAATTACAATGTACCTAAATTCTCCAGGGTTTTTCTTAAGATCAACTATCTATGAAATAAGACCAATTTAAATTGCCACTACTGCCTAGACTTTATTAGCCTGTTCTCGTGCTTTTTGGAGACATCATCATCTTGCATTAGCTTATGGCTTTGTACTACTACTGCAGTTCAAACTGACGGCTAGTAGAGGTTCTATGGAGACAACTCAAATTATTACCATACAAATCATCAACACTATTACCAAGTAATCTTTATGAAGCAGAGTACAGAAATTGAGAGAGTAAATGATCTGAGGTAGTTCCTATGGAGATGTTTTTATTGAAAAAACTTGGTAATCAGAACAGACACAAAAAGCCATATTTTATACAAGATACTAGGAACGTGTTACACTATGACCTTAAAATAAGATTTTTTTTTTTTAAATTGAAGTCCATACCCTAAAGAAACCAGCAAGTTTGACTGAAATGAGTCTTCCCTCTTGTAAAACGAGCAGCCTGCTAACACAAGCCAGTCATTCCCTTTTCTTATGAGACACCCGCATTTCCATTTGTAATGGGGTTCTTGTGACTTGTTCACACTTCCACTATATGGATTATGTCATTCATCCATCAGACAGTGGGTCTGTTTTGAACACTGTTTAAACAAGACTAAATATTCTGGCCCCTACCTGATACAGCACAGAAAGGCTCCACAGACGTCCTACTCCATTTCTGATATTTTTCTAAGACATCCATTTGCAATTATTTCTTCTTGCTTGTTGAAGACAGTTATGTATTTCTTAATAGTTCAATGGGCTAACAATATTGTCATCTCAAGCTTTATCACCATTCTGATCTGCCCTTTAATCACTGTAAGTTCAGGTTCCTTTCATCAACCTCGGAAGATTCAGTGAAGGAAACAATTTGTCTTTTGTTGAATAACTATCTCAGTATTCATTACTACTCATTACTAGAAGGTGACACTAATTCAATGCCTAATTATAGCTCTCAGGCAGTCCTTTAAAAATAATAAAAACTTCAGCAAAATGCCTTTCATAAAAAATAATTATAAAACATTTTACATGTGTTTTCAGTTTGACCATATAATCAAAGGCGCAGAGGAAAATGGCCCAGCTGGTTGTCACTTGCAGTATCTATCTGCTTTCACTTTTGCTCGCCTGTGTGGAAATAGTAAAGAAACGAGACTTAGACTAAAACCAACGGTGATTACATCTGAATGTTTTAACTGCCTCAAAGCCTTAGACACTGGAAGTAATTCTCTCAAACTTCACTTCAAAGCACACATGAGCCTAACAATACTCTGGATTTGTTTGTTATAGCTGTAGCTTCTTAAAAAAAAAAAAAAAAAAAAACCTATGTGTAAAATTAACCTTGTCTTTCCTTTCAAATCAGGACCTGTGTTTTGTCAGATCACTCAGGGAGGGAATTCAAACTGAGTGACAGTTGAAACTGACATTCAACCTGTGTTAGCTATGGTGTGTTTTCACATCACAACTATACAGTATCAGAAGTAGTCTTCTGCATTTCAACCACCAAATTAACATAAATATTTATACCATACAAAATACTTTAAAAGTTCAAGACAGTTTGTATTCTCAGCTTACAGGGAAATAAAGATTTATTCCTACTAGATAACGCAAAGACTAATTAATAAACACTATTTCTCTTTAAAATGCAGCTGTCTCCTTTCCAAAATGTTCTGATACTGAGTTTGCTGAAAATGTGAAAAACTTATTTTTTGTTATTTAAACAATTCATCCCTCACTTCCACTGTACTTCACAAACTGAGCAAACTTCTTTAGAGATGTCCAGAAGAACTCACTTCTGCTTAAATCCCAACCTGGGAAGTTCAGCCAAGGAAGTGAAAATTAGAGGAATAACCAAAAAAAAAAAAAAAAAAGGGCAAAAAAAGCAGCAGAACACTGCCCAGGGAAAAAATGCTCAACACCCACACCTACTCCCTGAAATCTAGCTATCTTTTATACTCAAGTTCACTGTAATTCCATCTCCCAATAGCTTTTAAATCAGTGCATTATTTCTTATATATTAGAGTACCTGTCGAGCAGTGTTTCATGAAAAGTGCCTTCTTTCCTGGCTTTTCTGAGGGCTTTCGTATCTTCTTTGCTTATTTTGAGCTTTTTGTCTTGAAAACTTTGGAATTTCTTCCTATAAGGGAAAAAAATTAAGAAGTAAACTTCTTTAAAATACTGTGTTTCAGTAAAAACAACTGTGATGAGCAACTTAACTCCTATTATGCAACCAGCCTAGTAAAATCCAATAAACCATTGTACTACCAAGTAGTGCTGTAAGACTTCCCTAGGTGAAACACAATGTGCTTCCAAGTTCTGAAGAACTTCAGCTCCTTCAACTAATAGCAAGACAAGTCAGGAATGAAGGGGGATAGAGGACTCTGGAGTGAAGCTGAACTTGAGAATAAAGGGAAAGGCATTTTATTTTTTTTTGTCCATGTTTCTCACTACTTATGTCTATTTTAATAGTCAAATTAATTTTCTACAAGTTGAATCTGTTTTAACTGCAACAGTAACTGACAAGCAAGCTCCCTGTCTTGATTTTGACCTGTGAGCCTTCTCATCCTATTTTGTGTCCTCATCCTGATAAGGAAGAAGAGAAAGTGAACAAAGAACTGGGCGGGAGTTTAGCTCTTCCAAGGAAAACCCAGAGAAAAGAGGAAAAAAAGGTACTTATATCTGTTAAAGGCTCTCAACTACATACACATAATTGATTTCACACTGTTTAACATTTCCTTTATCTTCTTGTGGGATGTCATCCTTCTTCTTAGCTTCTCTTTCAGCACAAGTTCGAATCTAGTCATTGAGAAGAAAAAAATAAAAAGTTATTTTAAAAAACAGAAGTTGCAGGTTAAAGAAGACAATATATCCTGCATAAAAGAATGTCAGTTACAGATTTTAAGTTATTAACTTTGAAAATGGTTAATTCACAACCAGAGAAAATAGCAGTAACAGCAAAAGCTGCCTGAAATATGAAAAAGGATTAAACATGGTCCTTAATACTACTGTAAGACATAGCTGCCTTCATCTCAAAGAAGCACTGGTACGGTTTCTAGTGTGAGCAGGGCTAAAACACCTTTTTGAGAAGCTGACTCTGCAGTATTACTGCTCTGACTAGTACCTGCTTCCCTCTGTTTGGAGAGGCATGTCTTTCATGTCCAACAGAAGGCAAGATGGTCCTTCTACATCCTCTTACATAAACAGCTTCCACACCTGCATTGTTCTGGCTAACCTTTTTTTGTCCCGGGTTCTGTCAGATTTCATCACTCTCGTACCAAGCTGCTAAGAACTATCTGGAGTATCACATGGAAAGTCTTACCCACCATTTCTTTAGTGAAAAAAACACTCAGAGTAAACAGGAAAGTATCTTGAAACTGTAACCATACAGTAACTGTACCATACAGATGCTTAATTGTTGAAAACAGATTACCTTTATCATTTCTTCTTCCCCTGCTGTTTTGCTTTTGGCTTCTATGTCTCCCTCTTCATTACATCTAATAAAACGGCTGTTTGCTGCTAGCAATGCCATCTTCTTCTGCAGAAAACAGTATCACATCATTAGCATAAGGAGTTTGTATATAAGCCTTGATTCATAACACTTATTTCATTCATCAGAAAGCTCTGTAAATGTATTCTCTTCTTTTACATATAGACACTTGAACAGCTAGCTAGTGGACTCCTTTGTTCTAAATTTCTATGTCAAACTGCAGTAACTGTAGGTACTTTAAAAACTTAAGAAGAAATACAGCAAATACATTGTAGTTAGGAAAACAGATTATTAGAAGCTACAATATGGAAGAGACTGTGAAGGGGCAACCAACAGTAAACATCTTATTGCCCATCAATATAGGCTGCAAGTGAAAATACAGTTAACTGCTAGGAATCTCAAGTGAATTGTCTGAAGCAACTCACATCTTGAAAGACAGGTTCCCATTGCTCTCTTGATCCTATAGCATCTGAACGTCCAACAACAAGTCCATCTGAATTTATACCGAGGTATTTGCCGTAACCAGACTTCAGAGCAATTCTCAAAGGGAAAACAAAGTGAAACAATGAAGAATGTTTTGAGATAAAGCCATTCACAATATTCAACACATCACAAACTTTTTATTTTTTGGTATACATTTTTTTTCAAGAGAAAATTAAAACGTATTCATACCTGAAATAAACAAAAAAATCAAATATCAAAACTTGAAATATTTTGTTACGGTAGTTACCTTGTATCAGACAACTTCACAGCTGTGAACTGTTCAGGAGGACTAGGGCCTTCATCACCTTTGGAATTAAAAATTTTCATTAGTTAGACATCAACTATTATGCATACAGTATTTAAACTGTCAATACTGCAGAGTTTCAAAGAAGCTGAAAAATTATGCAACAGTCTTTGCTAAATACTACGGAAAGCTATAATACTGCATTTCTTTAGAAATTCCTTTTGAACATTTGCACTCTTAAAATAAAAAACAATGCAGGAGCTTGTTTGCATTCATGTATTTGGTGTGCTTTAAATAATACAAATACAATCCTTTTATCAAAAAACATATAAAAAACATAATGTCCTTGTAACGTTATTTTCTCCATACCAAAACATACTATGGTTTGGCTGTGGTAACATAACTTCTTATCCAAAAAGCTACTACTATCCATCTCTCAAAACTCAAGTTAGATAATACCGTCATCATTGCTTTTATCTCACTCTGGAGATGTGGCACGCTGTCAGGGTTTTGGAACAGTTCTTTTCTGACTGATGGTTCCCAGAGTCAAATTAAGAGACAAGCCAATTATCTCCACCACCTTAGTAGTCCACTTGCACAGCGACAAAACAAATACAGCACAATGAGGATGCAGCAATAATCCTTGACACTCATCTGCCTTGAGTTTCACTCTTCAATTGACACCAGAAGCATTTTATAGAATTTAATAAAAATTATACTGCTTTTTATTCAGTAAGTTGTATGGCCTTTCCAATGCAGTTCAATTTATTATACACATAACACAGCAAGACACTAAGTAAGTGAAACTGATTGGTAGTCATTAGGTTTCAGTCACGCTACAGCCAACTTTATTGCGTTACATGTAATAAACTGCCTCAAGCTGTAAAACAGTTTGCCTTAAAGTGATGCTGTGTTCATGCTTTTCATTACTAAAGCTATTTTTTTCCAAGTTTCCTGAAACAAACCTTTATGCGGTGCTCCAAGTGTAAACAAGCCATTATCAAGGGCATGGATGTAAGCTCCTTTACCCATTTCTATAGCTATAGTTCCTGTAATTTCACCGAAATTACTGACAGCCCACCAGTTTCCTAAAATACAAAACATCACATCACAGTTAATGGAGTAATTACAACTTCTGATTACAGTAGTTCAAGAGATGGTAATTCAGTACCTACTCTGAGATTTGGCACTCTACAGATAGCAACAGGCTCCTAATTGCATACTCCTGCGCTCCATCCCCTCTTAGTGCTGTTAGGCCATGGGGCGCATTGATCCATCTAGCTGATCCAGTAGAAGATATACCTTGCAAGGAACGTTCCTTCCCCCATTCCTACCCCCCAGACTGCTTCCTCCAGTTTTGTGGTCACAGTCAATTACTAGTGTAATGATTTCTGTTGTGCTGGAGAACCTCTCACCTTGCTGCTAGATTACTTCATGAGCTGCATTCCTTAGACATAAGGTGTTCTAGACAATCAGTGTTCAAATATTTTAGCCCCATAGAACTCAAAGGCTCACATGTATAAATGAGAATTATGGCATTTGTATTTTTAAAGAGTAAAACTTTCTCCTGGTCTACTATCTTAGATATATTTTCTGCCTAAGATAATTATTTTAAATTAATCGGAATATGGTATTTTTTCAGCAAGTTGGTTTTGAGCAGAAATAATGTTCCCCTATCTTCATACAACATACACAGTAAATAGGCTTATCCTATAACGTCATGACTTAGAGATCAGCATATGAAATTTCCAAATCTCTTCCAGCACTTTTCTGTGACATTCTTTTAGTGTAAAATACAAAAGTCAATTTTTTCATATATGGTATTTTGTTTTAACAGAAAAATAAGGATAATTCCCCTTGTACGGCTTTGGATTATGCCTGTACACACATAACAGAAAGTGACACTTATCCTGTAACACACACTGTCATGGTATATATCTGCATCTCTCAGGGCTTTATGATTATTTCTTTGGCTGTTTTTGTGAATTGTGATAAATCAAGAATACAGCCAGAAGGCAGCACTTAGTCAAGTTACCACTCGAAACCATACATACTTTGATCCTCCTCTTCCACAAGCAGGAAAAAATACCGTTATATCTGGATACTGGTTCAGTTTCAACTACCAATAGCAAGTTTATAATGTGAATACATCACAGTAATCATGACAAACTGAAAACAAGTAAACAAACCAACCAAGACATTCCCTTTCAAGAGGGCTGTAGGTTTGAGTGAACTAATAACCCCAGGTAAGAAGCAACTGCTGGCAGAATAAGAACAGGAAGTACACGCACCCCATCTAGTAAACTTTCAAGTGACAGTAACACAAGATATACTATTTACATACAAATATAAATAACAGTGTTACAGCACTAAATATAAGTCTCTCTGCCTGAAACAAACGCTGTTGGGAAAAAACATGACTTACAAGCAGGTAAGGAGCTTAAATTATGTAAGCATGTAAGCGAGTAAAAAGATAAACAAGTGCAAAATTGATCCCATTGGTGTCAAAAATTCCCTCTGGCAGCCAGGAAGGCGTGACTTATAAACAGTGTGCTGTGACAAGCAGCTAGAAACCTGTGCGGAGCCTACGCTCAGCTTTAAGAGCCCTACGAGCACCTCTTCAGCTTGTGCTATCCCCTACAGCTTCCGTACTGCCACACGGCTCCTGCAGGGCCGCTCACCGACGATATCAAGCTGCTCTTCCGCATCCTCCTCCCTTTTCCTTTTCTTCTCCTTGTGCTTCTTCTTGCTGCAAAAGGAGAGGCACAGCGGTGGACACACGCCTCCCACCCAGCCCCTCGCTCCGCCACAGCCCCAAGCCCCCCAGGAGCGGGGCACCAGGGGGCGAGAGGCAGCACACCCCAAAACCCTCAGCCCCCCGCGGCCCCTTTACAGCGACCCCCTCGCGCCGAAGCCGGTGGTGAAGCACCGAGCTGTCGGCCGAGGGACGAGCCGTCCCCTCACCTCTTCTCCTTCGCCCCTTTGAGGACGAGCTTGGTGGACTTAACGCAGGAGTACTCCGCCATGGTGGGAGCCGCGGCAGGGCAGGCGGGGCCGCGCACGCGCCCGGGGCTCAGCCCTCTGCCGCCGCCATGGCGCCGCTCGGCGGTCGGAAGCCGAGTCCGAGGGGAAAAGTTAAAGCAGCAGCAGCCAGCTTTCTCTTACACCAGAACAGATACCTTTAGCCCCACCTTCTTAACACACACTATTAGTCCTCCTTTTGGGAACGACCCCAGTAACACACGTGTAATCAGGCTCCAAATGACAGCAGTCATTTTTAATGTATGTTTTATCACCCAGTCTGTTGTTTCCACTTCACACCAAAATAAAGGGTTTTGTGCCCCAAATGTTGCTTGCTTCTCATTAAACTGGCTGGTCAAATGAAGGACACCACCTCTATCAAATCTCACAGACACATACCCAGGTGCTCGCATTGTGTTACTTCCCTTTGACTTCTCATTTCATCACCTGCCGAGGCTTACAAAGCTCCCACAAGTAAGTTCCTTCTGAAAGTAATACATGAGGTTTGTGTGGTTATGTTAAGGTCTTTACAATCGCTGAAATCATGTCTGGGAGATAAAACTACACATGTAACTTCTCTCAGTGAATGACCTGGGAGTTGGTTGATGACTGCAGATGTCTTCTGCAGATACTCTGATTGGATCCAGGACCCTGCGATCTCTCACAGAAATGCTTTTAATTTTTTATCTATATACCTAACATGAGTAACCCCATATTTTTGTCTGCAAGCTATGTTGGAGTGGTTACATCTGCCATGTGAAATGAAGACAACAGTGTGTCTGTAATGGACTCGCAGGAGTTTTTGGCAGGTCTCCCATTTTGGAGCTTTGGGGAGAAGGAGGATGGGAAGAGGCATGGGCTTGTCAGTAAAAACAGAACTTGAATCAAGCTGCTGGTGCACGTAGATTCAAAATGCTTTTTTATTGTGTCCCTGGTGTACTGTCTTCCTGCCTGTGTCTTCACCCACTGTGGTTTGTTACTGAAAGACACTCATCTCTTTGGTCAGCATTTGGCAAGTGGATAACTTGAAGCAGGGCATTGCTGTAGGAGACAGTATGTGACTTTATGGATTTATTGACTTCCCAGTCCCTGGAACCAGCATCTCTGCAATTAGGGCTTCAAGTAAAAACTGAAAAAGCAGAGGCTACAGAAAGCTTCAGGCAATGATGGGCTCCTTGCTGACCGCTTCTGATTTCTTAATGGAGCTAGAATCAGGGAATTGTTTTTGCAAAGGCTTGTATCCAGTCAGGCTGTGAAGGTCCCACATGTCTTACCATGTGTGAAGGGCCAGAGAAGATCTGTATTTCCAATTGCAAGATTGAGATACCTTGTTAAACTGCTAGCAACCCATCCATTGCTTTCAACCTCACCGTCGCATACATTCTGTTTCCAGTTTTCACCTTTCTAGAGATTATTGCCTGACTTCTAGAAACCTTTTGGCACTGTCATCTTAGAGTTTTACAACCAATAATAGAGTGGTTTTTCCTTAGTTTCCTTCCTTGGCTTTGGTGGTAGATAAAATGGCTTGTTCTCAGTCAAAACATATTTTCAGTATATCCATGTTTTGTTTTGTACTACATACTGTTGTCTGCAGACCTTTGGAAACTAAATCAAGCTAGCATCAGCACAAAGCAATTTTAGCAAATATAATTTTATTTGCCTCATTTTATCATTAACTACTTTTTTTTGTTTGTTTGTTTTTTACTGATTCTAGACAGATATGTGTAAATTTTAGTAAAGTGAATAACAAAAATAAGAGAGCAATTTGTATAGGAATTAGAAACATGCACAAACACTGAAGCAAAAAGAATGTCTGTCAGCACGCCGATCGCCCTGCTTTGACACTGCATGCTAAGTTGTTCTGAAGTGTTTTGGTTGTTCTGGGGTTTTATTCATTTATTTATTTAGGCCTTGATTCTGTGGAGAGAAAATCGTCAGGGGGGGGGGTCCCTCTTGTTTTCTTAGCTCTGGTTATTTAACTTGACAACTTTATTTGTGATATATTACTTTTTGACTGCTTAACTGTGCAACCTTAGCATATGGGGAATATTTGTATGCTCTTGTCAAAGCAGGCCTGTATGCATTGATTTGCCATTACCAGCACTTCAAAAATCTCAAATACTTTCCTGGGAGGGGAAAAGGTAATATTTTAGTATCTTAGGAACCAAAGATGTCTTGACCACTTGTGGTTAAGAGTATAAAGATTTCAAAGTTCAACATTTTCAGTAATTACCTAAGGCAATTGTCATTTTTCTTGTTAACTTTTAGAAAACAAAAGCAAGTCAAAGCCGTTTGTATTTTAAAATATGTGTTTAGATTATATGATGGAAGTTTATGAGCTTTATACTTTGCTATTTGTCCACCAGATGCTGCTATAGCCACAAAAATAAGTGCAGATTAAGAAATCTTAAAAAAAAAAAAAAAAAAAAAAAAAAAAAAAAAAGAGTAGTTTTATTTTCATTACAGATCACCCTTACATGTCCTGATCCCGGAAAGAATTACACACATACTTACATTTTTGCACTGGGAATAGTCCCAGTGAGTTCAATTAAGCAACTCAGTGTGTAAAGTGAGGCATGTCCATAAGCTTTCTTAGGATGAAGTTGTATCAATGGTGTTTGCTCTTTTAATTTCCATGTTGTAAAGAGATGGAGGAACAGGCAGAGGGACAGAGGCCGTAAGTTTCTAATTTTAAATGAAAATTAGCCTCCCAAAATATGAAATATACCTTTTTATTAACAGATATAATTTTATTTACAATTGACCTATTTTAGGTTTCTTTTTTAATTTAGCGACTCCAGCAACAAACAGGCATCACTACCATATATATAGAAGACAGTGAAATCTTTTCCTGCAGGGCACAGCAATGCCCTCAATCAGAAAACTGTACCTAAAATGGTGCCACTTTAGAAAAGCCATTTACACTCTAATTTGCTAGTTAGTATTTTTGAAATTAAAACATTTCCAAAATGTGCTGGCTACAACTGTTTAAAAAAATAGAGCAGTCCATTTTCCTTATGGCAATAGAAATAAATGGAGCTTTTGTGTTTGCAAAGTAGAAAACAAATCACTTTTTTAATGACTGGATTTTCCTGCCAGCTTGGAATTTGCCGCATGTGCATTTTATTTTGAATGCCTAAAGAGTGAAATCATTTGCCATCTCTCATGCAGATGGGGCAGATTGGCTGAGGTGTCATTTGCAAAATGTGCACTTTCATCATTTAAATTTGAAGGGGATCGTTACAAACAATGTTTCCTATAGACACTGGATTGATGGAAGTGCAGAGCTGAAACTGAGCATCCATGGATATAGCCTCTTGTCCTAAGAGCCTGGAGAAAGGCCTGGACTGAAGCTTGGGCACTTTGGAGTTTTCTTCTGTCTCGTTTATTTATGTTAAGAGATAGAGAAATACCTTTCCAAAGCAAAGAAACTTGAATTAGCTCTCTTGGTAGCAGAGTTGACAAATAGTCTGTGTGCTTTTTCTTGCTTTCATTTATAAGTATGGGGCCCTTGTGAAATATCTAAGCTGCTGACTGATGTAACAGTGAAGATTGATCTGGTTTTGTTTACTCATTTACAGAAGGAGTGAAATCTGATGTGAGTTAGAACCAAAGCAACTACATTTTAATTTTTCCCAGTGGGACAAAGTACATACACAGGAACGTTGCAGTGGTTTCTCATAATGTTCTGCAGCAGTTGTGTGAGAGTGTTGATGCATCCCCAGGACATGATGGTGCATATCATGGTGACATGACAGATGTATAGAAAAAGCTAATTTGATTCTTGGCACTTCAAATCCTGCATGCTGAAAATGCTTTTATTACGGCTTCTCAAGTTTAAATGTGACCTGAAATTACCTTTTTTAAAACCTAAAATGCTAGCATTAGGTTTTTAGCACAAATGAGTAAATATTCTCAAAATGGCATTTCTACTACTCATTTATGGTATAGTAGTTAGAGCGTTTGCAAAATAGGAAGGGGGTGCTGAGCCCGTCAGGGGCGAGCCCCAGTGCTCAGAGCCCCTGTGATGGTCGTGGCTTCTCAGCTGCTGCTCTGCCTGATCCCTCTCTCCCTCACTTTCCTACATTCTTGCTCTGTTATATTATTGTGGCAATGTTTTTGCAGGTAGCCAGAGCTTCCCTATGTCTCCTCCTCCAGATGTTGGGACCACTGCTCTACAGATGGCAGTGGGGGAAAGTGCACTCTCCCAAGTCCTTTCTGTTGTACAGTGGGGAAATGAAGAGAGAAATAAATAGGTAACCTTGAATGTACAGTAATCTCACGCAGGCACCAACTCTATATGGCATTTACTTGGCCTCAAGCTGTCATATCATCCTCAGTGCCTTATCATGTCTACTTCTTACACATTCTGGGATTCTTTTCCACTGGTTGCTCTGATTTTTATCCTGATGTACTAAGGAGGTTGTTTGGATACGAATGCATTTGTCTCTCTGCCTATTGGTCTCTGTTTCTCTATCAATACTTTTGAACTGGTCAGTTGAGTTCTAATTTAACAGATAAATGGAAGTCATGAAGATAATTAAACTCTGGTGAGTTCTGAAGGAGTTGTTTGGAAGAAGACCTATAACTTCCCTGATGGATGGACAGGCTACAGTGTGAACTCCTATATTAGAGATGGGAGAGAACTGTCATATGGGAAAGAGTCTGTGAGGAAAAACTCCTTGTAAATCATGGGACACTAATGAGTGAAAAATCAAACTGCATTGCTTCCAGTGCTTAAGAAACAATTTATTGCTATATACTGTAATTTTGTTTCTTATGGGATGGAAATTTGATTCTGTAAGTTGAGTGTATTTGATGTTTTTTTGACATTTCCTGACAAATAACTAGCCTGCTGGATGCAAGTGTAGTTGAAAGCCCATTCCCCAGTCCACTGGTACTGTATTGCAGGTAGACTCACACATAAATTAAACATGACAAGATTTTGTGGCAAGTTACCTGCTTTGTGCTGTGTGTTCATACGCAGACTTTTACCTCTCCGGAATGCACTTTTGTTCTTGTCTCAAGTGAGCCTCCTTTCCCTTGTTATTTGTAGTTGAGTTTGTTATATCATTAGGAAAGCCACAACATCCCTGGGGAAAGAAAATGAAGCGGGCAGTCTAGAATGAGCTCATACTTGCCATTTCATGTTCTTTTTTGTTAGCCTATATATATATATCATTTAATTTAAATGTCATTTCTATGTAGTGTTTATCAAGTGCTTCAAAAAAGATTTCTTCCTTTTTGCATTTCTTTTGCCACTTAGGATGAAATAAACAGGTGTTTTTGCACGGGCTAGGAAGAGTTAAGGCTATAATTACTTTTGCAGGCTTCCATCGGCAGAGCGGTGGCATACGTGGAGGTGTACCTCCCCTTTCCCCACTGTTCCCTTTTTTGTCTTTTGGCCCAGACCAAATGATTTTTAGGGAAACAACCAGCCAGAGCTCTTGTATTTTTTTTTTTTTTCTAAAACTCTTTCTTTATTTTTTTTTCTTCATGAGTATGTGACTTTGTTTCAGACCATGTATCTTTCTTACCCTGTGAGACAACGTGGATGTCCTTTATAATTTCAATAGGGATATGAATTGGCAGAGCTTAAAAGGAGAATGAATCCCTGGCAGGGTGTTCGTTGTCAGTGCTGCCGTCCTCCCTGGCCATAAAACTGTACACTTTTTCTTTGTAAATTATGTTTCCTCTCCCCCAGGATTACCAGATAATTTCTTTCTGTATTTTTTTTTTTTTTTCCTAAAAGGACAAGCGCATTTACCCGCTATGATTGTTTTCATTGCCCATTTGAATTTGAAGAGCTATTCTAAGTGATTTTCCTCTCTTATCCTCCATAGCTCCCGATTCCATGTAATTTGTCATGAATGCAGATGCTCTTCCCCTAAAAGGCAATTTTATTAATGCAGTGGTGGTGACTGTGTTTTAAAATGCTTTTGTATGGACATAGCTATTGTGGAGGTAGGAGGGAGACCTGTAGGCTGTATTGCATACAGAATAGGTGCAGGCTAGGCAAAGGTAGAGAAAGCTTTTTGCTCTGAAGGAAATTCTGAGCTCTTCATTCTCCCTGTCCACTCACTCACTTGTGAATGTATAAGATTAAGTGATAGTGCTTCCAAATGCATTTTCTTTTCCTTCTTGGGCCAAATATAAAAGAGAAATAAATACACTTCTGCATATTTGTGGCAGCCTAACTCAGATTGTCATACTTGTTTTTCATCTAAAGAGCTGCCAAATTGTAACAATATTTATTAGGTTTTGAAGCAGTTAAAGAGATGAAAGGCAAATTTAGAATTTCTAAGAAATATTTACCTTAATCAGGACCATGATCAGTATCTAGCTGTTCTTTTGTTATTAATTTTGCATGGACATCTTGTAAGTCTGGTTTGCCCAGCTTTTTGTGTTATGCTTTCTAAAAGCAGCACAAGCAGAACAAAACAGGTCCTGAGTTTACAATCATCCTTCCTTTTTTACATTAGGAAATAGAGTTTCTAAGCCGTAACACAGTGTATGGAAACTGTTTTGAAATGAGGCAGCCAGAGATGGCAGCATTCTCCATTCTAAAGCAGCTTGACTTTTTTTTTTTTTTTTTTTTTAAAGCTTCAGTAATTTGAGTGAATGAGTAATGTCAGTCTTAACTTCCACCGAAAAAATACAACACAAAGCAGGGTTCCTGTCCTTCACGTTTATGAAGAAGACATAAAACCTGATTGTAAGAGTGTAAAACTTTGAAAGGCAGAACAAAAGACAACCACATGTATTGTTCTTTCAAAATACTGCTTTTATATGCCATTGCTGTGAGGTTTTTTTGGTCTGACTAATGATTGTTGAGTGCTTTGAGTTGGCAGCATCTGTTGGCTTGTGTCCTGTCACAGCAGGTAAGCGAGTGGGAGTTGAAACTGCTGATCTTCCCACATCGTGATCCTGAGAGAAAAGGAGAGAGAACATTTCAGTATGCATCACCTGCTTTCAGACTTTTCCCCACAACGTACCGTCAGATACATCAGTGTTTTGCTTACAGTCTAGGCACAACACAAAATATTTTTTCCCAATTAAGCTTTGTTTTGCTGCAGGGGTCTCTCCTGCTTCTGAAAATCCCAAACCTAATTTGCCAAAGATAAAAATAGCCCTTTTGCTGTCACAGCTTCATGAAACTATGTTGTGACAAGTCGTGATCTGGTTTAGATCATAAAAGGTGAAGTCAGGGAGACTGGCCAAGGTGTTCAGTGCATCCCAGCGTACTGTCTGGCTGGAGCTGAGACCCAGGGAGTAATCCAGGCAGAGTTTTCTGGCATGTGCAACAGATGTGGTGTAACTTGTGCAATTAACTTCTTAATGGAGCACTGAGCCCGATATGTACCGTTTCTTGACACGTTTGGGAGGCTAGAGTCCCTAGGGGGGCTGTGTGTGAGGGTCTGCTGTAACCTGTCTGGAGCACTAGACCTGAAATTCACCCGGGGCCTGCCTTGGATGCTTATTCTTGTGCAATGTCAGTCAGGTCCAGTTGCGTTGTGCTCCAGGGGAATAATTTAGCACTGGTAGGGCCCTGTGTTGCCATGGTCTTTGCAGGTGACCAAAATCTAGCTCAGGTTTCATCCCTGCTTGAGGTGTCTAGAATTGCCGTATATTGGAGGTACAAAATGTCCGGCTCTGCTGGACCCATGGCCGGCACTCTGCAGTGTCCAGTGGAAAGCCACAAGCAGCCCATGTAAAAGGAATAATGTCCTGCCCAGGCCTCAGCGACAGGAGTGGGTAATCCGTGGTCAGACATCTTGGCCACACAAACCATAGCTATACAATTCATCGTCCCCTGGAGACAGGGACATGGCTCTGTCCCTGGGTGAGGCAAATGGAAGGCGAGTGCAGCTGGCTGAAGTTAGAGCAAAAAAAGGCAAAGAGTGGCAATTCCTTTTTTCCCTTCACGAGTAGCGTGAAATCCAGAGAATAGTCTCGTGTTGTTTAAGTTGAGCAGCTTTGTTAGTCTAAAAATGATGTTGGTAGTCTCATGGTGTGAGGCAAGAAGTGAGGCCTGTGAGCCAGGCCACCCGTCATGGCCCCTCGGTGCTCCCCTGCTGTGCTGGGACGTTGAGGAGAGGGGAGGATGTTTATGTGCAGGCCAGGGCTTCTTCTGGAGGGCCGATGGAGCGTGTGAAGACAGCCCTTCTTGGTAGCAGTGTCTAGTAGTCAAGGTTCACAGCCACATAATATTTTCAAATGTTGTTTGAAATGCTGTTTGCAGTAGTTTATTGCAGCAGTCTGGAAAGCTTCAGTGTCAGTTCAGGCTAACTGTACTCCTGCGTCATGCTTGGGTTATGGCCTGAGGCAGATGACTCGCAGAAAGACAGAAAACATGAAGACTGAACACAGTGTGACCTGGCTCCTGAAGGCAGCGAGAAGCCTAAGTGCCCCATGGAATCAACGTGAGGCCGAGGCAGCACAGTTATTAAGAAAGCAAGGCTTTTTGGCCAGGTAAGCCCCAGATCACCTGTACCCATGCATGCAAATAGAGCATCCATCCACAAAATGATGGTGAAAACTCGGCAAAGGAAAGCACAGAGAGATCTGTCAGGCTCCTGGATGCTGTATGGAACCTGCTCCCTTCCTTTATGCACCACAATTTCACTCCCCTGACCTGACGGCACCAGGCCTTTCCTCCCTCCACTTCTGGGGGTGTGGGAGCTGGTAAGAGATGCTAAGACTGGAGGTGCCATCGCTTGTTTCCTCTTATACATGTGGAGGCATACGACAGGAATCCCCAGACTTGCTGCCGGTGTTTTTGAAAGTATGCCTGAAAAGCAGATATGGCTTCAAATGTGAGGCTAGATTGAGAAGCAGTCATCCATTTGGCCAGCTCTGCTCTCTCCAGCAGATACATGCATATTAACAATGACTATCAAATTGACATTGTGTTGATCCTGGTTCTGTATCAGACTTCTAACAGGTTGAGTGCTTGGAGCATTTGACAGCTTTTGCACCTCACTCTACTCTGCCCTGCTGCTGAGCTTCAGAGTAAGTTAACTTTAAGCCTCGGTGCCAGTGATGCCCTTGCAGAAGGGCACATCAGTGTGGGAGTGTGATTCACATGAAAGCCATCAGGAGATGACCTTTATGTTTCCTGAAGGTACCTGTGAGTCCCCTGCTAGCAGAAGGAGGAAGAACAGCTGGTGGCATCTGGCATTTCAAATGTCCTCTTTGATGTTGGTGACAGAGGGCTCATTTTGGCTGGATGCACAATATTGCCTTATGCCTCTACAAAGCCTGTCCCTGCAGAGAGGCTAGGGAATAATTTTGGATGGGCTGGTGACATGGTTTTGGCTACTGCTGGGCTTGTGGCTTGCTCTTGGCATGAGAAATTCAATGTAGCCATCCTCTCAGGTGATGGCTGAAGGGTTAGATCCTCGGGGTCTTCTGTTTTTCCCTTTGTCTTCCTGAAGGGTAATGAGATTCCTTGTGCCCTCCACATGCTGCATGCTGTGTGGTGGCTTCATTCATCTCTGAAATGAACTCTACCCACAGCAGTTTTGACTTTAATCTCTTCCAATCTCCCATGGAAGAGTTTTGAGTCTTGTTACAGACATCTACCCCCACCCACTTTTCTTTTTCACATTAATTTGGCATGGCTTTTAAATATTACAATCTGAGAAGTAAATCAGACAGTTTTCTCAATTGTGTGCCAGTTTTTAGAGACTATGATGTGTCCATCTGGCTCAGAGACAGATTCCTAATGCTGGGACCACGTAGTGCCTCAGGCTGTTTTCTTATAACCGTTAGATGGTACTATGATTTTCTTTCTGAGAGCCTGTGTACTTTGAGGTGTACCATGGAGATGACGGACAGGTGGGGATGGAGACAGTGTCAAAAGGAATCCACACCCAGCTCCATCTTGTGGGCGAGATACTGGCAGCACTTCCAGCGTACAAATGAAAACAATGTAGATCTTGAGACAAAACCTTTCAACCTAAAATAGAAACAAAGAAAAGGAGAGTATGTGACTGGGTCAGTATTGCTCATATTTATGAGTTGCTGCAAGCAGCAGAGAAGTATTCATGCAGACTCGCATCTTCTCTTCCTTAAAGGGAAGCTGTAAAGACAAAGAAGTGTTTCATGAAATGTTTTTAACGTGCATGCAGAGGAACACTGGTTCACCTAGTGTTTTATAAAATATAGAACTAGTTCTATAATATTTTATGCATCAGTTCATGATTTAACAGGATAATGTAATTAGACCCATTTGTCTTTTCCTTTATTTCACTGACTGCATAGAGAGGGCATGTATTCTGCAAAGTTCAGATCGAAAACCTGCTTTGTAGCCTAGGTGGAACCCGGACCCCTACTAAGCACACAGTACTTTGCCACAGGTAGCGCATGCACGGTGCCTAGTGGGCTGATCAGTTTATAACTCCTAGGATCTTCCCTTACCTCTTCTAGAAGACCACTAGCATCATTTTTTTTTTTTTTTTTTTTTTTTTCTCCCCCACTGTTGTGCAAAGCAAAATAATGAATACTGAATCAATAGAAGAACCCACAGTTTAACTGCTCTAAGGCAAAAAGGAAAAAAAAAAAAAAAAAAAGGCAATTTAAAACTATAAAATATTAATTTTTCTTAAAGCATTTTAGCAGCATCATCGTTCTGTGTTTTACTTGAAATATTATTTGGATCCCCTTCATGTGAAATGCTTTATTTGAAGCTTTTTCAGACTGTTAAATTAATAGATTAGTTTTAGTAGTGAACCAGTTGGAATTAATCAATTGAGTATAACTGTACAGAGGCTCCGTAAGCTAGGCTGGATTTGAAGGGTTTAATTTTAATCATAGTCTGAGAGCTACAGCTGCTTCATGTTTGTTTAGTAATAGAGTTGATGAGCAGCTAATTTGAAAGGAAAGTGCAGACACAGGTGTGAAATTCCTCATGAGTATAAGAGAACTGGCTCTGGAGGCACTAAGTTGGTGCTGAACATATTGTGCTATGGTAAGCCAATGAGTTTTTAAAAAATATTTCTAAAAGAGTACACTTGACTTAAATCCCTTGACCCAAACATTCTGCACCTTTTTATCATACCACTAATGTGATCACTCAATATGTCAGAGACTGGGATTTGCTCCCCTGCTCTGTCTGGCGTAGGATTTGCATCTCCTCGTTCCAGGACTTGAGGCCTAGCGGCAGTGCTGCTCTGAGTGGGCCTCTCCTTCTGAGGGCAGGAGGGATGTAACTTCTGAAGAAAGGCAGAACTGAAACCCCGTTCTCTGGCACTTCCTACTTGCTGTGGTCTTTGGTGTGAAGTTGGGAAGGGCTCTGATTTGCGATCCTTTTTGTGTTTGCTGTGATTACACTGCTGCTGCTCTCACAGCCGCTGTGAATCATGGCATTGCCTTTAACAGCCATCTAGATAACTTAATGTGAGCGGTCTGGATATTAAATTGTGTGAGCTGAGGAGATAACACCTGATTTGCTCTGTGCCCTCTGCTACTAGATTGGTAAACTCTGGAAAAGGTAGCTGTGGCAGATGAAGGGGCTGCCTTCACAGATACTGCTGACAGGGTTGGCCGCTCACTCAGTTGGGCTTTGGATGCTGTCCATGGGCTTGGCTTCCCTGAGAAGGCAGGACGTGTGACATGCAGATGTCATGCAGTTGCTATTGCAGTGTGGACTTCTATTGTGCAGTTAGCCTCAAAGCACCAATTTGTGGCAGGCTAACATGGAGGAAAGAGCTGGAGGAGATTCAAGAAAACTTCAGAAGTCTCAAATAGTTGTGGCAGGTTTTGACCAGGGCACATATATATAAACATTAGAGCTAGCTTTCTTCTGAAGTATACAGACAAACATATAGGTATTCTACAAATTCTTACAGGAAGCAGGAAAATATTACCTAAAATGAAGTCATTTTAATGATCTCTGTGTTTTCTTGGTAAGATCACAAGCAGAAATACTGTGCAAAAAGGTAGCACCAGTGTTGGAGGTTCAAAGCAATCACCAGACTGTGCAGATAATAAATCAGTTATTCGGCTTCTTTGAATTAATGAAAAATGAAGACTTAAAATGTGTTTACTAATAATGAAGAAGGTTACTGACATTTCTGTTAGGTAATTATATGTTAGTATCCATCTTTTACATATGGATGCAAAGATGAAGGTATTACAGCAATGCCTATTTTGAGACTATGGAAGTCAGTGACACAGTGAGGAACTGATGCAAGCAATATTGATTTTTAGCATTCTGTTGAAATAATCAGATGCACCGTGTCTCCCATTGCAAACTTATGCAGATCCTTTTGGCATTCACCGGGCATTAATATTAACTCTATTTGAGATGAAGATGAATGAGGAGAGAGGCTTCCTTTTCCAATTTTAGGAACCTGAATTGCTGATACTTCTAATTAATCCACTTTAAAAAACAAACAAACTTTTGTCTGTGATTTGAAACAACATAGGTAGTTTTCCAGGTGTGGTTTAACAAGGTGAATCATGGATTCCACAGGGTCTTCGTATTGTCCAACACAGACAGAAAAAGCAAAAAGTAATCCTCTTTGTCCTGCTCTCTTGATATTTATGGTTGTTATGGTTGTTGTGCTGGCATAGAAATGATTTCATGTTAAGAATTTTCTTCATTTTACAAAGATGGAAAAACTGATTTGGCTGATGTTTTAGTTTCACAATGCCTGCCTTTCATAGAGAAAACCACTGTGTTGTGAAAGGCATTGGATGCAGTAGTAAGAAAAACATCCTGTGCCTGGGAGGCATTGTGAGCCACCAGAATCAATCCTAGAACCTTATCAACTACAAGTAAACAATAAAATGAAACCCATTTATCTAAATGGGCACTACAAGTGTGCGATATGAGGACTGCATGCTTAACCCTGTCAAAACCAGCACAGCAGCAGGAGTTTGTTTTTCTCTTCCAGATTGTCTTTTATTTTTCTGTAGGATGCTAGGCTTGGAGGGGTGGGGGCATGTGTCCCGGTGCACATACATTCATGTAGTTGAACTTACAACCCATCTTCTACTTCAAACAGGAAAATTATTTTTTAACAGCTTTATTTTTAAAGTTTTACAGAGCTAATGCATGGACATTATTTGTTGTTTTTCACATGATTTCTGACTACTAGTGTAAAACTCAAAAGCAGTCTTTGATGTTGTCGTAAACTTGTCAGTCTGACTTGCTTTACAGTGAGAAGGAAAGAGCAAATGGAGACTGTGTATTTTTGAAAGAACATCTGAAAAACAGTTATGGTTTCAAATGTGATGCTAAACTGAGAAGCAGTCATCCATTTGATCAACTCTGCTCACTCCAGCAGATACATACATATTAAAATAAGATATCAAATCTGCCTTGTCTGTGTTCATCCCAGGTTTGTCTGTATCAGCCTTTCTGCCTTGACTACAACTTCCAACAGGCTGACCAGCTGAGGATTTAACTGCTTTGGCACCATACTCTGCTCCATAAGTTTAAAGTCAGTTTTAAACTATCTGAAATTAGTTTCAACTTAGTTTGGGTATGACTTACAGGGATTGTGCTTTTATAAAGCCTCAGACATAGATTTAGTAGCACAGGTGCTTTGCACTAGGCTGTTGGTGGGGTAGTTGCTTGGCTAGAGATCCTGTAGGGTCTTGGAATTTTTGTTAGCTATGACTGCTACTACAGCTGGAACTCCTGGAGAGCTCGGGAGCTCAAATATGGAGAACACTTGTAAATTGCTAAATGTATTGGGAAAACTTAACCCAACTAAGGGGAAATACTTAGACGTTTAGCTGGATAAATAAGTATCTGGGAGATGACTTAGAAATTATGGAAGAATATAGATTTGTGCATGCAAAGATAAAGAATACTAGTTGGTCTAGCATCCTAGAACCAACTGCATATTTTCTAGATAAAAATAGTGATATTGAGGTGAAAGGGATAACGGAAAACGAACATGTAAATTGAAATGACTTTAAACAGATTAGAAATGCAAGTTTTTAGTACACTCAAGTGTATTAATTCATATTATTAGTATGCTCGAGAAGGATTTCTGAGATCATCTCCATCTCAGAATTCTCAGAACTGTTGTGGTTCCACTTGGAAATATTTAAAACAAAGCAAAAGGGTCTTCCAGAGGCCAGCAGAGTTACAAATAAAGAATAATTTGAGAAGCAGGCAAAAGTCCTCGTGAAAACTGCAGGTCAGTAAAACTGACCACAATTGCCTTCAAGCCTATAGACAGAAATGCAGCTTGAAGGCATTGGAATAAAATGGAATTAAAATGCTACAGTGGGTTTTTGAAAGATAAATTACATAAAATTAACATCACTGCTTTCTTTTCTGGTGCCAGTTTTGCTAAACAAAGATGATGTATCAGATCTTATCTATTGGAATTTCATTATAGCATTTGACATAGTATCACCTAATAAATAATGGCTTAAGTTGGAGAAAAAAGGGGGTGGAAATCGTTAATTTGAAAAGAGTTGCTAATGTTTAAAATATAAAATGCCCGGTCTATCTATCAAGATAAATCCAGTAAAGAGAGAGAAGGATTAATATTACTGTGTGGTCCCTGAAGAGGCCTTACCTGAAGTACTGCGTGGTCACCCATATTAAAGAGAAAATGAAAACTGAACAAGTGCAAAGAATTTATTGCTATTAGAATAATGAGGAAGATGGAAGAATTCACGTCTCTTCATTTTTTTTTCTTATACTTGTTTAGTTTAGCAAGGTGAAGGCTGAAAAGGAATATTAGTTTTTCTATGAATATATTAGGAGGTAAGCAGAAAAGAAGAATTCTGTAAGGTAAGGTTATTTTTAGAATAGCTTGTGATAATAGGTAGTGGGCAGAAATAAATGCAAGTGGAAATTAGAACATCTAGCTGCTTTGAGGATGGAGCTTGACAAGTTCCTAGAAGGCATTGCTGGGTTGGGCACCCAGTGTGGTGGTTTTGCCCTGCTAGGCAGCCAAACTCTACCACAACCGTACTCTCACTCCCCCTCCTCAGAAGAAGAGGGGGAGAAGGCAGTATGCTGGAATGAAAAAAGGCTCACAGGTTGAGGTAAGGATGATTTCATTAAAGGGAAAGGGAAGAGGGGGAAATAAAACTGAGCAAGGTCTGCGTGGAAGCAAAAAAGGGAAGAAAAACAATAATTCTCTACTTCCCATCAATGAGCCATGTTCAGCCACGTCCCAGGAAGCAGGGCCTCAATACACACAGTGGTTGTTTGGAAGGACAGATGTTTTCATAACAAGAGCCCCCTGCTCCTTCCCCACCTTTTATTGCTGAGTGCGACACCACATGGTATAGAATATCCCTTTTGTTAGGGTCAGCTGCCTTGGTGATGTCCCCTCCCCACGTGTTGCCCACCCCAACCTGCTGGCTCTAGGGGACTCTGGGGAGTCCTGATGCTGTGCCAACACCGCTCAGCAATAGCCAAAACACTGGTGTGACACCAGTGCTGTTCTAGCTACGTGTGTAGAGCACAGCACGGTGCAGGTTGCTGTGGAGAAAGTTAACTCCAGCCCAGGCACACCTCGTACACCCTGGCAGCAAGGAAATGGATTTAATGACTCAGAGTTCTGTCCCATTTCTGTTCACATATATGATTCTGATGGAAATTTTGACACAGAAGTATCTCATTTTGTTCTCTAAAACAGTATGTGTGGGCAGGTAGGCTTTGGGGCACTTGGTGGTTTTATCCTTTTCAGAATTTAACCAACAATATCATTTTGATTTTGGCTATATGGTATAATATTTGACTTATTTAAAAGGTGGAAAATAGGTATGGCAAAAATTTTTCATTGTCTCAGCTGTAGTAGCTGTTATTTAAAAAGCCATATATTACTGCGTCATGCATTTTGGATAGACAATGAGAAGAGATTTTCTGGTTTTGCTTCTTGGTTATAACCAAGTGATAGGCACTTGGGATGAGGATTTGGTACAAATAAAACACATTCTAAAATTTTTGATGCAAATGAAAAAAATAGTATAAATCCATAGATCATCTGTATTCCATTACTAAAAGATTTGGATGAAATTTCAGATGCTCACTGAATACTTTGTCCCCTCAAAGTAAGTAGTAAATATTACAAAGATGGTTGATGATGCAATTGCATGTAACATAAAATTATAGGCAAAACTGCATGGGGAAAAAATATTTATCAAATGATGTAATCCAAGGTAAGTGATGAGTATGTTTTAATTAGAAGCACCTAACACATGGAAGAATGTGGTGTGGCCAAAGAATATACAGGAGGTGCCATTTTGAGGTGTTAATCTCTACTGCTCCATAGGAAAAGAAAGATCTGCAATGGTGAAGTATCCCCCAAAAAACAGTCTGTAAAAGTACTTAAGGACCTGTGGTGGGGTGGCCTGGGCGAACTGCCAGACCGCCCCCCAGCCGTACTTTCACTCCCTCTTCTCTATAGTTTTGTTGATGGGCTCAGCTTTGGTTAGCAGCAGGGCTGTTTGGGAGCTGGCTGGAGGTCTCTCTGGCCAGTTCCAGGAATAATAAATAGCCTGAAAACAAAATAAAGACAACTGAAGTATATAAGTATCATTTCAAGAGTTCTGAGTTTTGTTGGTGCTATCAATGTGAAAACCAAGAATTAAAATAGTTAAGCTGTTAATATGGTCCGCTGCCTTACACGTTGCCATCTATTCCGAATTTGTTTTGTTTGCTTGCTTGTACATAAGGAGGTGATGAGCTATTTTATGTAAAGCTGGCAGAAACTGGTTCACAATTTGTAATCTCTTCAGGTCTGAGATTGTCTCTCTGTGTGGTGCTGTAAGAGTGTGTGGCACTTAAGTGTGTACCAATAATATTGAAATGAAGGACTTGAATTCTCTTCATTGCAATGCTGTTAGTTTGCAAATGATGTTCCATACCCCTCCTGGTAAATTGCCTTTGAGATGGGGAGAAAAGCTGAGATGACTGCAAGCATTCACACAAGCACAGTATGGAACACATATTTTCCCAAATATATTGTGGATTTAAAGAAGTTCTATTTTCCTTCTCAAAATTCATAGCTTGAAGAGAGCTGGTATTAGAAGTCATCTAAAACTAATACAGGCAAGCAGTAAGGATTTCACACCTTCCTTTGGATAAACACTGTGTAGTAAGTCAGTTATCGTGCTTATGAATCCGAACAGTTTGAAACACATGGCTTTGGTCTCTTATCTGTTTTAAGTAAGCTCTTGTTTAAAAATTGCTCTGCATGCAGCAGTGTAAAGTACACAACTTCTGAGTTAGAGGTAATAGCTGGTATTCTCAGGAGGATTACCCCCAAAAGCTCTCTAAGCTTTTGGCTATCTCATGGCACATCTGTTTTTTCAGTCACAGGAATAAACTGAAATGTTTGGGTAACAGTTTATTTTTCAGAATGATTTGTGAACCTGAACTACAGAGTTCAAGCATCACTTTTATCTTTCACATTTTTCCTGTGCGTAGGCACCAAGTGAACAGAAATCACTGGTTACTTCTGTCTCTGACCTTCAGGTGAAAGAACTGAAGACGTACATAGACATGTGTAAGGCTTTTACAGATGTTTTAAAGCATTATTTTGGAGTGCTTTTTTTTTTATTTTTATTTTTATTTTTTTTTATTATTTTTTTTTTTTTTACATAGCAAATCTGTTTTCTCCAAGCTGAATACTTAAGACAGAGGCATTTCCTTTGCTCTTTTATCAAGATAGGTGGAAGTGATTAGAGCAAATTCTGTCATCAGTTCCTAGTATTATACTTTTATCTTCAGCCCCTAATAGGATGATCGTGTCAACGCACACTCTAGGTCAGGCCTTGATCTCTTCAGGCAGCACTAGGCCACCCATGTGCTCAGGGAGATGAAGTGAGGCAGAAAGTTTTTTTTAGGCTGAGGTAGCATTTCTAATTCTGACGTTTGGTATTTTTCCGAAATTTCCAGCCTTAGGAGTCATTACAATCTGAGCTTTAATTTCGAGTGAAACTTCTAGTCCCAGGAAGGAAAATTAATATTAGCTTTTTTTTTTTTTTTTTTTTTTTTTTTTTTTTTCCCTACTTTTCTGGGAACTGACCCCAATTTAATTCTTGATTTTGAAACTACTGCAGACCATATTAGAGGACCACAGTCCTCCCCGATAGATGGAACACTGCTTTTCAGAGGTGAGGAATTTGCCATGTCTTCTGACGAAAAATGTAGATCGCTAGAGACAAAAGGACTTCTGTAGAAGTAAAGGCTGCTGAAAAAGAATATTTTTATAGTGGTATTTTTTTATTTTTTTATTTTTTTATTTTTTTGATGGATTCAGTGCATCTGGGAAGAGATGATGCATTATATTAATGATGATAGAATGCAACTGGAGTGAAAATGCGCAAAGTGGACTTCAGATATCACTTGCTAGCAGAGATGTCTCGTAGCTACTCAGCAATATACTAATCTGTTTTGCTGGTCCTAGGAAAGTGATTGGCACTATACTGCCTCTTTTGTAGGATCAGGAGAAAAGGAGCTTTTATGGAAGCTGGGGTCTTTAAAATTAGAGAATTTTCTACCTTTGTTTAAAAAAAAAAAATCAAAGTGCGTTAGATCAAAGCAGTGTAGTTAATTTAGCCTGAAACAATTCTCTTTCCAATTTTCATGTGATTAAGTTTTTGCAATTTTAAAAATTCCATTCTAATTCAGGGACGGTGATAACTCTGACATCCTCAAGCTTGAGAGGATGCGAAAACCATTTCATACTATATCTCTAGAAACTGAATAGTTCTTCTCACTTTTAAGAAGTGATCTTACAGTGTTATATGCAAAGACTTGAAGCTCTTGGGAAAGCAGCATGGCTCCTCTTGTGTTAAGAGGCACCTTGTGAAACTTGACAGGAAAAAAGTGGTGGGATTTGTGCTCCTGATTTCAGTGAGAGGGCAGAAGGCTGAAACAGAGCTTATAATGTCAAAACAGAAGTTCCCTCAGCTTTGGAGGTAAGGAGATAAATTAATGCAAGTTTGGATGTAATAGCTGAGAGGGACAAGAGCAATTAAAGATATAGGGATAACTGTTATGAATAGATTGACCAAGAGATCAATCAAGAGTTGTGAAGAAATGTAGCGAGAAGTGAGGAGACTGGAAAATGAAGTTATGGTAGCTGAGAAGTATAAAAACAGGGTGTGATTTGTGATGATTTGGTGCTTTGGTCCCATGCAAGATGAGCTAGAAATACACATTTCTTACAGTTTTACATAATCACATCATGTTTCATGAGCAGGAGTCCTGGACTAGACAAGGAATATTATTTACATTTTTTTCTTCAGTGGGTGCCGAAGTCTTAAAAATAAATTGAGGAAAAATTCATTATTTTGGAATGTTGCTGAAAGCAGTTAAAGACAGGAAAAGAAAGCCTTAGAAAAAATGGAGAAGGAGCTTGTGCAGAGGCTTGTGTTTGGAATTGCATTTATAGTACAAATTCTGCAGCTGATGACTGCTACTTTGCTTTTCTGTTAACTTATGGGTAATTTCCGTCAGAAAATTAAATGGGGGAGAATGGGTGTTTTGAAATAAATCATTTTCAAAGTTTGAATGTTTGTACTCATCAGAAGTTAAGCAAATAGAGCGTATGTTTCCAAGTCAATTCTTGGGGGACTTGCATTTAGGTTGACATTAGTTACAGGTTGTTGTTATTAATAGTCAAGCAACACTGTACAGAATGCTTTAGCAAAAAGGACAAAAAAGTTTTCTGAGATACTATGTACTTAGACAATATAGAGTGGAAGGATGTGTTGCTCTGAGAAGCATTGTAAATGAAGCTGTGGGTATTGCTTTAGAATTTGAAGATTTACTTCAAATTTTTTAAATCTTTTTTAATGTTGGTGTCTTTCATTTGTCTGCTAGATCAGTCTTAGCTTCCTTGTATTCCAGAGTGTCATAAGGTGCAGAAAAGAGGGCAGATGTTTATGTGAGCATGTGAAAGATGAATACAAATGAAGAGGTTTTATTTATTTTTTGTTGGTGTTGTTCATGACTTTCATCTAGTTGCAGCCAACTTTGTCAAATACACATAAATTTGCTACACTTCAGTATTCCTGGGCCAATTTCAGCAAATCTGTTACAGGAGGCGATCTAAACAAATGGAGACGAGCAAGGCACAGTAAACATGATAAAGATTCAGCTTTTCTTCTGAGTTCCTGATTTACAACCAGTGCCAGCAGATACTTGTGTGATAAAGTGAGGAAGGTTCAGTCTTTAATAAAAGTGATCTGGGACTCTGGAAGGAATGAGATTTCATTTAAAGACTAAATATTTCAGTTCAGAGCTAATTCTTGCAATGAATCTGAGAAATTGTCTCTTGTTGATTTTCTATTTGATAAGGGTTTCTCTTTTGGCAATGAATTATCCTCAGACCAAGCTTCGTTTAGTGCTGTGGCTATCCTTGGGAGTACAGTTATTGCTTCTAAAATAAACAAATGTGGAATTTCTAAATCTTTGGTTACTTAAACACTGGCACTTTATTTTCTGCCAGGGATTTGGACAGTCCCATAGCATATGTAGCAGAGCAGCCCTGTCAGAGTTAAACATTGCCAGTACTTGCTTATGCTGGCGATTCCAGCTGTGTGCTTCAAAATGGAGCATGCTGTGGGCCAAATACGGCTCGCTATGCTTGATAATCAGCTCAGGGCCAACAGACAGGAATCGATAAAAAGGCCTTTCAGGGCTAAACGCATGAATTGCTGCATCTTGATCACCAAGCTACAATTCTGCGACCGGGGCCTGTAATAATGTCTTTGGAGTGGCTGATGTGAATCACGCACAGAAGGGCTTGCAAAATACACTCTCACCGCTCATTCAGTAACAAGTATTCTAAACTGTTTGAATAATACAAACAGGATTTTGTCCATTGTTTACTTTTGTAGAACAATTTCAGTTAATTGATGTGAAAATCTCCCAGGGGCCCATAATTAAGCCATCTGAGGAAACTGCACAGGCGATGAAATAGGCCACAGGAGGGCTGTGGACTCTGTACTTGTACAGCTGAGTGTCTCTGAAAACAAAGAGGGCACCCAGATGAGCTGTTAGGATTGTACCTTGTAGTTTGTGTAAGGCAACCTCATTTTTTCACTAGGGCATCATCTGTATAGCCTGGACCTTGGGATATGACCGTGTTAATAATGGAGTGTTACTGTGGAGCTTTTTTCATCCACTTCGTTTGCACACCAGTTTGCCTTGTGGTAATTTGATCATTTGCTCACAATCTGTTTCTCTTTCAGAGAAGGAACAGTACCTGTGTAAAGGGCAGTGTTGTGGTTAAAGGCCAGCTCACAGCTAGCCGTCTGTGCCTGTGAAGGCCTTCTCCCCTCTGTCCCAACTGCTCCACATCTCCTTTTAGTACCTGGAAGAAATTCTGCTGCTCAAGGGTTGTGCAGAGGAGACTGAGCTTCATCCCCTGCGATCAGAGAAAGGCTATTCAGCCTACCCAAGTCTTTCAAAGATCTATTAAAAGCAGCACTTGGGAAACCGAGCTAAAGTAGCAATTGCTGCCCAATCATTCATTTTCACAGCTGCCTACTTCTACACCCTGCTATTTTTTTCTTAGGCGTAATTTGCTGCTTGACTCAGGAAGAAAACAAAAGGCAAGTTGTGATGTTCAGCTTGAGGCTCTGCTTTTAGATGTGCAGTGTACCAGCGTGTATGTGCCTGTCAGTCCATGCATACATCCACATCCAGGAAATGCGTGCAGGGAGGAGATGGTTTGATACAAACTCTTTACCAGTTAAGACTGCACATGAGAAGCACCAACAGGGAAACAGTTTTATTTATTGTATCCAGAGCAAAAGGGTCCTTTTCTGTGACTAACTCCTTTCCAAGCTGTGCTTGACTTGGAGAAGAAAAAAATCTCTGCTAAAGATGTAGCTAAATGGAAAAGGGCAAAGAGCAGGATGAGATCTACTGCTTGAAGTATACCGGGAGATAATGACTGAATGTCCCGTGCTTCTACTGGATCTTTTTAGAGAAGTGGAAATTGTAAGGGGGACTGGTGTGACTGCTGCATACAAGTGGAGCCCTTAGAGAGCTTTCTATTCTGTGAACACATCAATAGGAGGTATAGTTTAAATAAGGATGTGCTTGCATGCAGAGAGGAGAAGAAGCCATCTGTAGCATTTATTGCACTCAGAACATGTCCAAGTACTTTTGCTAGAAATTAGAAATATTAAGAATACTGCAGCACCAAAATCCTGCCTGTCTTCACCTAAACAACTTTATGTGTGTGTGTGTGTGAAAAACTGTTTCAAACAGATTCTCAGTTAAAAAAAAAAAAAAAAAAGATTGGAAGGGAGGTCTATTCTTATAACTCCCAAACAACTTGGAATTGTTTTCTTGGAGGCTTTTATTGAAACAGGACTGCAGATATCTAGGGTACCAATTGTAAAAAGCAAGATGGAAGAAGGTCTGCCTAATAGGAAAGGAGGGAATACCATGTGCATCGTGTGTGCATACAGTTACACTTGATTGAAAAATGTTTCTGTAATTATCCAAACACTTATTCCTATAGCAGTGTAATTTCTAATATTTGTACTTATAGCATAGTATGTATCAACATTCAGATGTGTAGAAACTAGAGAGCTGGCTTATGTGTTATGTACTCCTGAGGCACTGTTGCATTCCTGAGTACCCTCTTACAGGGATAAAGGAGGATTCTCAGACAAACATGTTCGGTTTTAGCAGAAGGATATGTCTGAAAGAGGACATGCTGTGGCAGTGAAGGTGTTTTCCATAATTTGTACAGGTCCTTAAAAGTTTGGCCCTGCTAGTGCTGGTTAAAGCAACTTTACTTTTTTTTTTTTTTTTTTTCTTTCATCTGGGTTAGGAATGTCTTGAAAGTTAGTAAGTTCTTGCAAATTTTAGGAACGCCATACACAAAATGGACAAAACACTGTTCTTGATGCATCCTTTTATGATCTCTGTGCACACATACTTTTTTTTTTGCCCAGTTCCACTTCACCATTGAAATTTGATTTTCTCAGTCTACATCAATACATGAGACTTGAAAACTGAAAGCACTGGGAGAGAAGGTCACCTGTTTATTTACGGGTCCAGCGTGAGGCAGAGCTTCTTAAATGTCACAGTGACATTGTAACTTTGACCATAATGTAAAGCTTCATCTTTCTTAACATTGAAAAGCTGTTCAGTTTTAAAGAGGCCATCTGCTGAATTGTGCAGTAGAGAAACTGACTTCCATAACCGTTTTGGAGATGCTTCTTTTTCTGGAAAGTGAAGATAAACACCAGAATCCATTTTAGCTTGCTCTGTATGGGGCCCATATCTGAATAATGGTAATCTACTCTGTGAGCAATATATGTTACAAATAGAGAAATTTGCTGGTAAAACTGCAGTGATATAGTAGATAAAAATGTTACATAGGATCCATTTTCAATGGAGAGGGTAATAGGATATTGCAGTAGGGAAAAAAAAATCAGTGAACTACTTCTATTTTCCTGTAGTATTTATAGTTTTCAAAGCAATTTTCACCCTTGGCTTCTTGGCTTCTTCCTGACTGATTTGTGCTGTGCCCTGTATTTTGTTATTCTTCTCACTTGTTTATTCCCACTACTTTATGGGTGCATAAGGATTGACAATACATGAGAGGGTGACAGAGGAGCAATGCAGCAGTGTGTAGGGAAAAGAAATCAGATAAGAATTATGAGAGAGCTCAGCTTTTTATTGATATTTTCCTGTTCTGAGGCTTTAGTCCATCTGAAAAGGGACAGAGGCAGTATGCCTGTTAGAGGCAGAAATTCAATGTTCATATTTATTTTTGTTTTATAGTCAGTTTTCATGTGTAGTGAATGTGCCAGCAATCGCACAGCTTCACAAGCCCCTCTGATCTTTAGAAGTGGCAGGGTAATGCCACTAGGAATCAAAGCAATCTGTCTTTAAACTGCAGAGTTTAGTTTTATATGTCAGGGACATTTAAACACTTCTCTGCACTGTTTTTTTCTCCCCCAAAACAATGCAAACATCCAGATTTTTCATCTCTGACACTTTAAACAAGTCCAAAGCTGTTATCTGTCAACTGTTGTTAACAAGACCAATTGTTCCCATAGTTATAATCTCTCATTTTCATTTTTTTTTTCCTTTCTATGCTGCCTCCTTCCCTTTTGCTGTACTTTTCCCTATCCCCTGCTTTTCTCTTCTGTTTGTCTCAAACCACAGATAGGTCTGGATGTATATTGGAATTGAGTATTTTTCCTTTTTATGGAATAAATTCTGCTAAAGATTAAGGTTTGCATTGGATGGGAGCTAATAGAAATGAGCTCAGTGTTATTTTTACTAACAAGTTCAGCAGCAGAGCTGCGGAGATTATCCTCTACCCTGTGCCTGGCCAGATGGGCTATAGCTTTCTCTAGAGCAAGGCTATTTTGTTGGGCACTGGGGGCAGATTTATTTTTGGAATCATCCCCATGGAAAAAAAATTGCAAAAGCTAAAATGGATTTTAAGACTGTGAAGAGAAAGTGAAGAAAGTTTCAGATATAGTTTAAACTTCCATTCTGTGTATCGATGTGCATGCATTCTTGTCATTGTACATTGCATGCGATGTGCAAGGTTCTTGTCATTGTACTTTTGATAACTGTGGTTAATCTTTTTTCTGCAGCAGGTTTTTTAACGTAGCTACCAGCAGCTATGAGTGCCTGCTTGCTCTCTTCCCTGACAAGTATCAGAGCAACATAAAACAGAAAGCAGTAGCTGCTTTTGCCATTAGATCTGTATTGTAGGCAGCTCATCCAGTAATGCCAGGAAATGATTTAAGAAGGATGTTCAGGAGCTGAGTATCTAATTTCAGTCTGAGTGCTCCCATATTATCACTATACCAGTGTGAATCCATAAGCAGAGGCAGAGATGACAAACAGATGTTTGGTGAGGAAAATAACAGCTCAACCAGATGAAATAAAACCACAGGAGCGTAAGTAGCACAGTGGCCCTGTGAAGATGCTGCACCATCTTTTCACCTTTGCACTGGATCTGTCTGATTTTGGTTCCAGCGAATGTTTTCCTCAGCATGGTTGGACATTTGGCTCAGTACCAGATGGCAAGGGTACCAAAGGCCCTGGCTGGCTGCTCCTGCCGCATCATAGCGATCTTTGGTAGCTTGCAAGCATCTGTTGTCTGCACTACACCTGATAGCAGGTGCTCTTGCTTCTGCCTCCTCCTTCTCCCAGGAATAAATATTGCTCCTGGTGGTGTAATGTGCATGGAGAGACAGAAGAGCTATGCTCACACAGAGATAAGTTGGCTCCTTCAGCATTTCTTCACTGTCTTACAGTCTCATTGCAGTTCCTGTAAGTTATATCTCCTGGAGCTCAAAATCTCTAACCCCCTTGCCATCAATACGTTCTGTAAGAGACAGGAACTGAGATGGAGAGTAGGTGCCTGCCTTCTCAGTTATGAAGAAAACAACTTTACAGTATTAATTGAGCTGGCAAGTATTTACATACAGGATGCAGAAAACAAGACCTCTTCATAAAGTTGCAGGAGAGACATTAGTTTCTCTGGGTCAGGTGCCATGATGTCTGCAGTCTAATCTGATCTCTGAGATGAGCACTGGTTGTTGTTTTTACCAAATTATGATGTTCTTTTCCATAGGAAATAAACAATAAGACTCGGTGGGTTTTTTCTGTTGTTCTGAGGTGATGGGTGCACACAAATCTGTACTTCTGGCCTCTTGGTCTCTACCTGATGAAAGAGATATTCTGTATAGAATATAGTATAACTAATGATAGATTTATTTTGTAGCTTTCTACAGCAATATTTTTTACATGCCCAAAGGAAATGGCAGAATGATGTAGAAACACTCAGTTCCCTTCACCTACAAGCTTTGTCCTCCATAGGATGCTGGGAGGATCTTTGATGTCCTGGGAAAGCTTATTATGCAAACAGCCGAACGAGAATGGTATTAACCTCCTGCGGAGATGTCATTCTTTAGGTACTAATGAACTGCTTTCATATTATAATGCAAGCAACATACATAAGTTTTCTGCTTTTGTAATAGCTATTTTAAGGTTTTCAACCTTTCTCATCATATAAGGCCTAATACAAACAATCTCATGTGCTTGTTGAAAAATAAGCCTCTCTCTACAGAAATTACTTCTTACTACGTGCACAACATGTAATCTGCTTTCTGTATTTTGTGACATTTTGAAACACTGGAGGCAGGAGTGGAGCAGAGGTGCCCATAGTGGAAACAACAGATGAAAACGCTTGCTTTTTGAGCAAGAGGCAATTGGAGATTCTGTGTACGTTCATTTTGGATTTGGCCTGACAAGCCATGCTGTAGCTGTGGATTGATGTCTTAGTGAAAGACTTCTTGCTAATTCACTGACCCATGTCCCGTTCATCAGGCATGATGCTTAAATGATTGTCTAGATGAAGATTGTTAATGAGCCCCTGGGAGCTTGGCATTATTAACAAAAGAAGAGTTAGGACTGCTGATTGTCGACACAGTTGTAGTTGTAATATCTAATTAATATTTTAAAAATGCTATGGTCTTGGATTTGCCTCATGCCAAAAAATGATTAGCCTGGGAAAGTACAGCTTGTCTGATATCAAACACAGAAAAGGAGGAAGACTGGACTGCTGCTGTCTGAATCTTCTGGTAGTTTACATACAGTTTGATTGTTACAAGGTTTCTTTTATGAACAAAAATGCTCTGCTAAAATATAATTAAATGTAAGTGCAATAAAAACTCAAGATGTTTGGGAAAAGCATGCCAAATGGCTGTTAATATACATAATGCTCCCTGACAAAATGAGCATGGGGAGTTACTGATACAAGGCAAGAGACGTGCTTCAAGGGTCAGAGTACCAGCTTAGGACACAGGGTATCTCCCATACCTAATTTCTTCATTTCTTCTTTGAAATTCTACCATCTTTCATCTTGGTTGTCATTTTCTCTAGGAGGATCTGCTTCTTTCCATCCTGTCTTGTGCTATTCCTACTAATCACACAGGGAGTTTTGACAGATATGTTGGAACCACCTTGTGTAGGTTTTGCTGTATGTGCAGTGACTTCTGTGGCACGTGCAGAGAGAGAACGATGGCAGAGAATTGTGACGGATTCTTAGCCCTTTACTCAGTCTTCTACGATGTGTGAGTTTTACAAACATTGGTAAGGAGAAATTGTGAGAGCAACTTTGTCTCCCCTCAGTACTGCGAGACAACAAGAAGCAGGGAATTAAACCTGGCTAAGGCTGCGTTAGTTACCACCGACTCATCTGGAAAGAATATCCCCATGCTCACAAGGCTAGGAATTTGGCTTTGTTTGGTTCCTTCTTACCACTACTACTACTATTATGATCTGTTGTGTTTTGGGGAGTGGTGTCTCAAACTACACCAGTGATACACTAAGTAAAGCAATAAACCCTGTAAATTAATTTTTCCTAAATTAGTTTATGAGAGTTGTTATAATGCTCTGTGAAGCTTGTAGTAATGCAATATGCTTGTAGACAACTTTGGGGTGCATAAGCTTTGGTGGATCTTTTGTTGCTTTTATGAGGAACATGTTCTAGGGAAAAAAATCTTAAAAGATTTTATACTTGGCAAAAGATGTTTATCATCTTGAACTCACTCACTAGAAATGATCATTGCCACTGATAGTGAAGGAATGAAGCGCTGGTGTTTGTGGTCATTGCTTTTCTTTATCCTCTGGTGGCTTGCAGTGTATCTGTAGAAGTGCTTCTTTCTCCAAAATGAGAGATTAAGGTTATAAACTAACGTGTGAGAGAAGCTGAAAAACATACTTTTTCCATGATATCAGTGTTGTGAATGCTTCTAACCGCAACTTTTGTGGACACTTCTCAATTTACATCTGGACCTGCACAGCTGTATAAATGAGTCTAACTTGATTTAATTGAGGTATGTGGGCTAACGGGGCTTTCCACCAGCACCGAATGTATGTCTATACAGTATGTCATTGTCACAGGTGTGCTGAAATGACAGGAACCTGATGGAGTCACATCAATCAAATCTGACATTAATATTCTCTATTTTTAGAAGTACATAAGCACGTGATTTTGGAAACCAGCATGTTCATTCCTGTGTGAACCTAACCAGTAGAGCTGTAGGAATACTGTTGTGATTTAATGCCAGTATATGTGACCCCGTGCTAAGCCAGAGGGACATGATTACACCCAACGCCCACTGGTAGTTGCTGTGCTCTGTAATTCAACTCTGTAATTCAGTAACTTTTATAAAACAGCTAAATAGTTACCACATGGTGGAAAATTAGCAATAGGGGACTGAGATTTTTGTGTGGTATTAAATCTGCACATGGAAAAAGTTAAATATCATCCTCAATGCTATCCATGTGTTTAGTCACATTGAATGAAATGCTTATAAAGCATGACATTATTTAATTTTTATAAGGTTTGCCACATCCATTAAAATTTATTGCAGTTGCTTTGAAAAGCTTTGTGCAGGTGCCTTTTGAGCTGAGCTCACTCAAGTCAGGACATCACACACACTATGTGCAGTCGGTCACTGGATACATAGTATGGTATTTAAGTAATCCCATAGTAAATTGATTTTTAGTAATCCAATAGTTTGGTGGGATTGCATATATATATAATTCAAATGCAGAAATATTGAAATATCTTTAAAAAAAAAAAAAAGTGTGACATAAGAATTTGCTGTGATGAAGAATCTTTTGACGTCGTGCGAGGGGGTGCTGTGGTTCTCTGTAAGAGTGGTCACACTTCCTTATTTATTTTTTCATTTCATAGTCCAGGGAAATAACTTTTGCAATAGCAGCATCTGCACAGGAAGGGTACTAGACTTTTGCTGATCCGAGTTAGCTATTTTACTGGTAAGTGCTAGTGCTGATACCTCAGATGTTCGTATTGGGGGTCAAGAGAGAATTACTTTATCAGTTTTGAGAATTTAGTTTGAACTTCCCTTTTTCTCTTGGTTAAAACTCTGGCAAATTGAAGTTACATAGTAATCCACTGCATGTCCAGGACTAGCATGGCATATTGATCTGAACCTTAAAATCTGTTTATTATACCCTGTAGGTGACTCACATCACTTTCATGAGTTACAATTAAAGTAAGATTCCAGATTTCTCCTGCCACTGATGTGATCGATCATTATATAAAATACAGCCACCTAGCCTTATCACTACACAGAGGATATTTGGGAACTTTCCCTGATTTTCAGGGGTTGAGAGTGGTACTGTATACTTACATGAGAGCGTAGTTTAAGTACTTTTATTCCTAAGCAGTTTGGGAACAAATACATTGTGAGAGGTGCTTTTGATGCCTTGAGCTCAGTTCTACTAGGAGCCATATCTGTGACACTGTGTGAAAAAAAACAAGAAGAAAAATAACTAACGGTACTTGCTAAAGGAATTTCTGAATGCTACTGGCCCAGTTACAGCTGAATCCATGGCAGGACCCTGTGCAAAGCTGTCCAAGAAGGAGGAGAGTGATGTTCTTCTCCAGCCCCTGGCTGGCCACTCTTGGCCACTCTGCTGGTTGGCTGGAGCATGCTGAATATTCCAAGCCAGGTTATCAGAGAGAAAAAGGGGAAAAATACTTTCAGATAGCAGTAGGAAGGTAAATGAGAGTCAGAACTGACCGTGTAAAAAATCTTACTTTATTCTCAGTCAATGTAATTTGCTCCAAACTACTGAAACAGTGGTTATCCTCTCTAGCCTCTTTTCGATCCTAAGTCCGAGGGCAGCTATTGATACCATGTTAGAATTTTCTGCTTTGCTTGTGATAGTGAAGATGAACAATATGTTGCAAAGGAAGACTGTGGCTATTTAAATAGATTATTTTATGGTAGACCAGGTGTGAATTGGCAGTATATCAGTTGTATCGTGGCAGCTGTCTGTATGCCTTTCTTACTTACCTGCAGCAAATGTAAGTAGATCGCTCCCTGTTGAAGGACAGGCAAGTTGTTTTACAGTTGCTACAGGGAGCAAAAACTTTCCACTGGGGCAGTTATTGCAGAATAGCTGATGAGATTCCAATTCATGCTTTAGCTGACATTTCAGCAATTTGTCTCTTTCTCTATTCCCTGACCTGTGCACTAGTCTCATCTTTGCCCTTGGAACTCGATCAATCTTTCCATTGACACTAGTGTACTTTTGGATCAGGTTTTTTTTTCCCTATTATCTGCGTTTGACCCCTTGCTGCCTTGAAAATTAAGCCTTAAGATCCTTTTCCATCAAGTTTTAGTAGCTCTATATCTTTGTAGCTATTCAGCTGCTTGTAATAACATGCTTAAATTTTTTTCTAATTCTTTTTCTAGTATTGTAATTCTCTTTCTCTCACTGCATATCCAAATCTTGGCAATCCTAGTAAAACAGAAATCTGAGTTGGCTAAAAGTCTTTAGAAACAATCAGGACAGATTTTTATGGTTCTCAGTGTATTAAGGAAGACGATTTGAGGTTTCAGAGGTACAGGTCGAGATACTGCATTATGATCAATCCCCCTTGCTGTTCTTGCAGGGATAATATCTTCCCAGGGTCTGCTTTTGGCTGGGAGTGTTTAACCATAAATCAGGCAGGTGACAGGTGATCAAAGCCTTGAAAAGCTGCTAAATGTAACTACCTAAGTGTCAGTGTTTTTTTTTTTTTTTTTTTTTTTTTTTTTCTTCAACCACAACACTTTTTTATTCTGGTTCTTTAATGTGGAAAAAAAAAAGAGCCAGAGCAGGAATTGTCAGCTGTACAGTGCAGCAACTGCACTCCTGAAGCTGGTTCTAAGATTTTTGTAATGCTTTCTGAAAGTCAAGAAACCAGGAATGACTTCAGAGCAAGGCTATGACAGCTGTTCTTCACAAGTAGCGTTTCTGCAGCGTACCAACCTTTTCACTCATTGCAGGCACACACAGAAGGTTATTTGCAGAGGAGTCTGAACAGAGGAGTGGAGATTTAGGGGCAATATTATTTACACACTAGAGCAATTCTTAATTCTTCAGTACTCATCTTTTGCTCATTGTGAGAGATTCCCCAGTTCAGATTTTCCCAGCTGAAAAGAGGTTTTATGGCCTGTCCCAATAGGGATTTTAATCGTGCCCTGTCCCAGTAGGAAAAGGTGAGCTCAGGAAATTCTGATACATGCAGTGCAGAGAGAGATGATGACATTTGTTCAATACCATTACTTGGTGTTATAGCAATAAGCTAACCGGACTGTGCATGCTCATTACAGAAAACAACTGAATACAAATGACTTCTAAAGTCCATCTCAGGAGCAAAAAGCATTAAAGTAGAAAGCTTCAAAATGCATAGCATTTCTTTTAAAATTAAGAGGAAGGGTTTTTTCCTTAAAAAGGGGAAAAAAGTGCAAAAATTATAGAATATGAATCCGCCCCCCCCCCCACAAAAAAAAAAAAATGTTGTGAAGGAAATATGTAGACAGAGATAATCCAACTTGTGGGTGAGTACTCTGTTGGACTGGTTACTGCTTAGTGTTACCAACTGTTACAGTTTGGATTTAAGCCTTGAAGCATATGAGTTTCTTTGAAAGGACAGCCTTAACCTACTGGATTTCTCGGTCAGAGTTCCATTAGTGGAGCACTTGATTGAGACAAAGTGGAAAAAAAAATCTTGTTTTACAGGCTGAACACTTTTTCATGCCTGTGCTTGTCTTTGGGTTAGGAGGTTTCCTGAGAGAGCTCCAGGACAGGCACCGGTTTTGGTCAAATGCTTCTTTCCCACTGGAGCATTGGCAGAGACAGTTCTCCCATTCCTGGCAAATGGTACAAGAGGAGTGGCTGCAGTCCGTAGAGAGAGCACTGGTTGTTTAGGATTGTGGAGTAATAGGTCTGGTGGTGTTTTCAACGCTGCTGTGCTTATTAACATCTCTGAATTTAGTACGCCATGGAGGTTCACTGAACATTCATTTTCTTTCTTTGTTCTTGCAATCCATGGGTACTTGATGGAATGATGAGCATGGCGAGAATTCCTCTGAGAAGATCCATGGCAAGCGTTATGGAGGAAGGTGGACAAGCTGGAGCTTTATAAATTCCATGTAAAATTTTGTCTTCTCTGAAATCAGTGTTAAAAAATGATCATCTAGTGGGACTGGAATTTTGACTTGTGCGTCTGGGCTCTTCAGATTTTAATTTTCATCCTCTAATGGGGGAAAAATGTTTTGTGAACCAACAGAGAGATCTTCATTTTTGTTTGAGCACATAGTAAAAACTTGACACTCCCAACCCAACCCAACTGTTTTCAATTGAGGAAAAAATGATATAGAGAGCATTTGAAGAGTATGATCACAAAGCCCTGTTTCTTTAAGCCGTATCTTCTGGTTGGGTTGTTTTGTAATTGTGGACCTTTGCTGACAGATAACAGATCCAGATAAATAAACAGGGAAAGAGTTAACCATATATGTGTGTGTGTGTGTGTATATATATATATATTTTTTTTTTCTTTTTTTTTTTTTCTTTTTTCCTCCTGGGAATTGCCAGTAATACTGAGGGGAGGGGAAAAAACTAAAGAAACAAAAACCTACAAGCTGAGGCAAAGCTGTGTCTATACTGACTAATACAATTGCTCTAAAATGAAGTAGTTGTCTCCATGGTTTATCTACTTTCAGCACCTGTAGGAGTATTTTACAATGTGACACCTGTTCTGCATAAAAGTAATGCAAAACTGATAACATTTCATTGTGCTTGTGCCCACTGAAATCTCTCCTGAGGTCCGGGGGGATTCCACTCCTTTTAACGGCTGCTTGGAGCTATAAAGCTGTATGCCTCTAGTATTGCATGACTGCCTTCTTTGAACAGAATCTGGTTCTATAAAAAATTAAAACGATCATTTAGACAAGACATAATTAAGTGAACAGAACTAATGAAACACTGCAGGGTATCATCAAATATGAAATTGCAAATGCCCCCTGACGGGCACTTGCTCAGTGTATGACTGCCCAAAAGCACTGGCCCCATCTTTTGAGTACATGCATTCATTTATTCTGTACTTCTTTGGATAATGGGACATCCATGATACCTTTACATATTTCATTAGCATACATTTCAAGCTCAGAGTTGTTCACCAAGGAATCAAAAATGGAGTCATTTTAGGACAGACGTGTTTTGTTCTGTAACTGAGTATCTTCTTTATTACAGGCTATTGGAGAAGCTTTAGTTTTGAGTATGCAGCCAAGCTCCCTTTGTTCCGGTCTTTTGCAGGACAAAATTTTTGTTGTGCACTGCAGTGCACAAGCTGACATCTTATGAAAAAGGACCACTTGAAAGTACTCATCTCACCTATGCTTCTTATGGAATTTAGTCTTCACTGGTACAGTACAGCTCTGTTTCTGAGGAGACGCTGGAATAAGTAGCTTTAAGATGATTCTGGGCTTTGCTCTGCTTGCATAAAACGTATGATGTCGCAGTCAAGGTTTGTCAAGCATTGTGATAGGTTTTCTAGAGGGCTTTACTCAGAGTTTTTATGCTAATTTACACAAAACTGAAAAATGAACTCAAAAGGGGAACAAATGCAAGCCTAAGCAATTTTCGGCTCACACAACCCCCTTCATAGCAGTGTGATTATTGCACACATCTGTTCATCTTTGGTAAAGCTGCTGCCATCCTTGTACTTCATTCATTTAACCAGTCTCATTTCTGTCAGACAAAGATTAGTTTAAAAAAATCTTTTGGGAGCCATTTTGTTTGCATGCTCTGATTGTCAATAAGAATATACAAAAGCATGGCACAGAGCAGGACAAGCTGAAAGTGTCAGCTGACGTTTGGCATTTTTACACACGTGGAGCAATGCAGTGGGTGAACACTTGAAGATGACCCAATTCATGTCACTCATCTGTATTTGAATACAGCTGTTTAGAGAGGGCAATAGAATACCTAATGTTTTAGGCCCATTAGGACCTTTTGTTTCCTGAGTGATAGTTAAGAGAAAGTTAAGGTCATAACAGAAGCCATCCGTCAACTATTCCGTGAATTGACCTACTAGGAGGAAAGAATGGCACACAGGGCAAGAGGACATGCATAATTTTTTCAGTATAGAAACAAAGCTACCTCTCTGTGCTCTGTGGTATAGTAGCTTCAAAAGTGGGGCAATAAAGTATGTTTTAATAGATGGAGAATGTTCTGCTGAGATGACTGTAGTTTTCAGATGCATCTCTTGAGTGTTTTCTGATGGTTGTTTTTATGCTGTCTTGGTGCAGTTGGAGCTATTCTACATTCCTTATTCAAGCAGGACTGACCTTCTACTTCTTTGTTGGGGGAAAAAAAAAGGGCACAGATGTGCCAAAGCTCATTAGATTGTTTTTGCTTCCCACTCTGCTGATGTTTTAGGAATCAGATCTACAGCTAGAAACACTGTATGAAATCAGTTTTACAGTGACTAATGGGAATTTGCATGTCATAAACAATAACAATAAAAAAGTATTTAAATGAATAAAATGTCCTGCATGGTTTGGGAATCTCACCTCATCCTTCTCAGGCTGCTTAATATTTCTGGCTATCCATATTTACATTGAGCTTCTTTGGATATATTGCACACACATTTCAGTGGATTACCTTTCTACTGGGTTTATAAGTATGAAACAACATATAACAGAGCATGGCTCTGTGCGCTGCAGAGCAGGAAGCTGGTGTGCAATGTAGCAAGCTCTGTTAGTAGCGCATCTTCACGGTAGTCAGGTGTCAAGAAATAGATAGTTTACTTTTACTCTGAGTGAAAGGTAATGGGAGGGCTAGATGGTAGCACTCTATTTGAAGAGCAATATGCTCTCTCTAAAACCTACAGGCTATTGATTTAAAAGGCAGGGGATGCAGCTAGGAGTCCAGCTGCTGGATTTTGCTTGTGCTAAAAGGATGTGGCTCTTTCCCTACCTAACACAAACCTCCTGGTACCCTCCTAGAAATAACAGTAATGTAGCAAAGAAGTTAATTATGTTTCCAGTTACTGACATCAGTTGGCATTCCAAAACACTTTAGGAAACTCAGGGAAGAATCCCTCCTTCAAAGAAGTTTGAAGACCAAATTAGTGAAGATGTAAGGTTGACTTAGATACTAATAAATGTTTTCCTTTTCTTTGAGTCCAAAGACGCCTGAGTACCTAAATTTAATGTAGACAACAAGACAAAGATGGATCTAAAGACAAGGAAGAGTTGGGAGTATTGTGAATTTTAATATCTACCCAGATACACAGGAAGCTGAAAGCATATATGAGCAGAAACAGAGTTTCAATCATTTTAGCACTGATGTAGCTGAGGAGGAGAGAAGAAATTGTTCTTCCCGTGTTTTCCCCTGAGTGGCAGCAGGAAGCACTTAGTGTTCTTTGGGGAAAAGACAGATGGATTTCGCAAGAGATTAGTCTAGAAGAGCGCTTGTCAGAAATGTCAGTTACAGCAGCAGAAGGAACCAGTAAAAGGGAATCTGACACCAGCAAAAGAACAGACATTTCTGTCTTAGGGTGTTAGGAAGTAGCAGGTCATCCTGTGCGATATTAGACCGGCAGGTTGGGTGACTAGAATAGCCAGGTCAATTAAAATGTGAGCATGTTAGCTCACTTCCTGCCCAGCCTCTGCTCTTGGGTCTGAATCATTTCCTAGACTATATGTGCTTTATTTTAGAGTAAAGCTTTGCATTTTCCAGAGGCTCAAAGTATATTAGAGGTAACAAAAGCAATAAGTATTGTTCTATTTTCTGTCCTTTGGAATGTCATATATGTAGACATGCACCAATAGACTGTCTCCCTCTATGATGATTTGGAAAACTTCTTTAATGAAAATGCGGTCTTTGACAAAAAGAGATTAGTTTTTCTCTTCCCCAAATGCAAATCAAACTGTGAAAAAAGTCTGTCTGTCAATGTGCTTGCTTATCAGGCTCATTTGTCAGGTAGGAGCTAGCCAGGCTTAAAGAAAGAGATTTCTTGAAGTCAGATGAAGAAACTGGAATGCAGACAGTGTGAAGTTACAGAGAGAGCTCTGGGAGTTGCTGTGCAGTTCACCTTGTTAGTGGGGCCATAAGGAAAGGCTGCAGAAAGAACTGGATGGTTAGAGTGACCATTTGATCAAAGAAATACAATGGCCCTGAGAAGACAGTGCTTGGCAGGGATGATGACTGATTATTTCAAAGCGGTTGGCAATCAGTCATATTTGAGCCAAGGACTATTCTTAAAGCAATCAGAAAAGAGTGCAGTGAGGCATATCCGTAAGAGTGAGTGTCTGCTGAGAGTGCAGTCATATCCAGTAAAGAGAGGGAGGAGTTCCCACTGACATTTAGCTTAGCTGGAAAAAGCAGCAGTGGAAAGTGAAGAGGTGTGAGGAGTTAAGAAGGATTTGTTAATGTCCAAGTATGGAAAATTTTCTCTTTTATTCTCTCCAAAAGCTGAACTGGAAAAGAAGAAAGGGGAGTGTGAAAAGAAAGGTGATACAGGAGAGAGGCCCAGGAATGTCAGTGGATTAGAGGAGGTGGTAATGTCTTCAGTGTGTTTTCCCTTCTTACAAATAAGGTGTCTACAAGTGTCAAGCTTAACCTTTTGCACACAACAGTTGTGACTTATAAAAATGGTAAAGAATGTGTTGTAATGATGATTCCATGGTGGTGGTTCATGATATTGAAACAAAATGTTGTAGAAATGAAAGATAGTAGATATTAGCTGCATATGTGCCAAACTGGCTTTTAGGGGTGTTCAGAAGGCAAAGACAAACACTAATCTCTCTTTCTTTTCAAGGCGCATGACCAATAGTGCAATGATTGTTGTCGAAAAGGCTCACAAACAACATCATTGCTACCAGAGCGGGGGAAGTTCTTTCTTCTTCACATTAAGGACACTGTATTTTATGCTTTGGTCTGCATACGAGGTCCGAAAAGAATAAATCACATAGCTTACAGTTGAATAATGGAAAGTTTGTTGACAGTAAAGGGTAATTTATGCTCAGAAAAATTCTGTGCTCACAATATTTGCTTCTGTTGAACTTGTGATTTCAGTTGTAAATATTGCCATCTAGGTTTTCAGAAATGACAGAGATGCAAACAACCAAAGAGAAAACTGCTTGTCCTCAAGATTTGGGATCAACCAAAGAATTTAGGCTTTGAACTCTTTTCTTGTCAAGCTGTCTAATAACTGCATTTGAAGCTAGATCAGGTATCTCTACACATCACTCTGTAGACATGGCCTTAGAAACAGGAAAGTCTTGAAACTGAAAGCTTAGAGCTTGTGGCATGTTTATGTCTACGTCAAACAGGAGTTATGAGCCATCATGAAAGTCTGTCTGTTCCTTAAAACAATTCCTCTTCTTCATTAAATGTGCTGGTATCAGTCGTGTAGTGAATCACTAATGTCAATAACCTTTATGGAGTTATTAAAGATAGATTACTGGCTTTGAATTTTGCATCAGACGACCAAGGTAATAGGACAGCCACATGCGCCGCTGCTATCGCAAAGTGAAGAACGTGACAGTCTCCTTTTCGACATGGTGCTCATCAAAATACTAGCTGAATATTTCACAGAGTTTTGAACTGATACATAGCATTTTTTTCTCTCTTTTCCTGTATTACCTGCTTAAAAAAAAATCTAAACTTTTCTTTGCAAGTCGGAGACTTCCCCTCTTAGGAAGTTTTCCCCGGTGTTCGCTTAATTTGTTTTATGAAGTGGGACTCCTTCTGCTCCTCTCCCTGTGCCAAATTTCCTGATTAGCATAGCTCCAAGTGCCAGGAAGAAAAACTTTCTGGGGCCTCATGTGCTTGGACAGGATCTCAAAAGTTATGTGTCAGAAAGCGTGGCTCTTCAGCAGCCCTTTAGATTCAGTAGAGAGGGGGATGTTACGGCAAGGCGCTGCTTGAGTGCATTGGCCATTTCAGAGCCCCCCGTTCTGGCAGCTGTCCCGCAGCCCTGAGACTTGCCATTGTAGCTTGTGAATTGGGCTGAATGCAAGTTCTGTTCCTGGGGAACATTTGCCTTGTCATCCACGTGCCAAGCCTGAAGACTGCTGTGAAGAAAAGGGTTTGCCTGTTAGTGTCCTACTTAGGCTTGTAAATAAACAAAATGCCTCAAAAGAAGATGTATCGAAGCCTGAGTTTTGATGTTAAAAAAAAACGTGGTGGCAGATGCATTTATTCTTTACCACTTCTCCATCACCCATTCCCCTTCATTAAAAAAAAAATAAAATAAAATTCTAAGATCAATCCAGATTTTTGAAAAGACATTTAGCAATGTTTATTACAATGTCACTGCCTTAAGCCAAAGCTGATGACTGTAAAAACATGAAAAGGAATAAAAGTGAATGACTTTTGGCTTGATACTTGGTATAACCATCACTTGGTTTCTTGTGGTTGTATGGAAAAAATACCGATGGTAAATTACACTGTATTTGTTAGAAAGGATGTGTAACATTTCAAATCTTCAAGATTTCAAAATCTGGACTATAACATCTTTTTGTCACATAACGTCTTGCACTATTCAGTGTACAATGTGTTCCCATTACAGTTAGTTACACTGCAGGAGCATCGAGCAGTATGGTGATTAGTTATCTGCTGCAGTACACAATGCCAAAGACGTGATCATATTGATTTCCACATGCTTCAATTGTAGAATATGATGTTCCTTCCTGAGCATGTAAATTCTTAGCTAGAATAAATTACAGCCAAGTGCAAAATCATTCTCAGTTCGAGTGCTAGATTAATCACTGGAAAGGAAAAAAATCACAAAGAACAAATAAACTTCAAAGACATGGCAACTGGGGGACCTGGTGAAATTAGGAAACTGGGAGAGCTGGATAGAAACAAAAGGGTTGGAAGTTGCTTTGACACATTTCAGGTCAACTGTTAGAAAACTTTGGAAAGCAATCAAACTTTCCATTCTACAAACAATGTCTTGTTTGTATCTGTTTGTCTTGCATGTCTTGAAAACTGAATTAAAACAGCAGAAGAGAAATTCAGTGACTCTAAAATATGTATAAACATGTGCATATGTGGTAGTATACATTGTGGATGAGAAATTCTTTTCTACAAGTAGCTTCATGATAAGCTAGCACCTACTGTGCTTCTTTTTAACTGATTCAGCCTCATCTGCTAATTTCCTTCCTCAGTCACTATATTTAAAGTGACAAACATGCTAAAAAAACAAGTATCAGAACATGCAATTTGAGGAGCCTGATTTGCACAACCTGTCTTTGGAAATATGAAATTAATTATATTTTAATCCAATGTAGTTAATCAGAGGGTCATAGGGCTTGGTTCAATAAGGAACCAAAACATGTTAATTTTAATCATGTGGTTAATCGTGCTTTATATGCATAAAGTTAAATGCTTTACAGGTCTAAGGAAACTAGTCTATGCAGCCAGAAATGGTGGAAAGCACAAACAACAAAACAATGAAGGGACTTCTTGCTTTCTCTAGTTTTCCCCTCACTATGACCTTTTAACCCTTTCCTCCTCCAAAAAGTGACCAAAAATATAATTTTCATTAAAATATGCCATAAGCAAAGCCCCAAGCTTATGTAGTAACACAAGTAAAATTTTTGCTGCACCTGTAGCCTTACTACTTATAAGCAAAGGCACAACAGAGTTTATATCAATTGTAATTATATTTATGATCATTAGAGAAGCTGTTATGTGTACTATTTACATATTATGTACATATTAAGAAGCAATTTGATAGTATATGATATTTTACTTAGGATTTTCATGCCTCACTCAAAAAAAAATTCAAGGGAGCACGGCTACCTTAATACAGCCTCAGTCCTGCCCAGATCACTTCAGAAGTAGCAGACTCATACACATATACTCTTAAAAGATAGAGAAGGGTAATGAAAAGGATGATGACAGAGGGGTAGGGGAAAAAAGGAAGATAGAAACGTTGTAAGAGGTTTAGATAAAGTAAGGTGGAAAGAAAAGTCAATCATAAAGGAAACTAAAGCAGTGAGTCCAAAATACTGGCAAAAAGCCAGAATAAATGTCAGCTCAATTAAGGAAAGATGAACAGAAAAGATAGGACATTGTTGCTCAAAATCTGAACCCTGGTGCCAGAACATTGCAATAACGTGCTTGGAGTGTTGATGAACCCTCAGAAGGTGTGGCTGTGTTAGCAGAAGGAAAGCAGAGGCTGGTCACATTGAATTCAATGGGCAAACCTCATGGGATTTTGCTGTACATTTTATGTATAAGGTACAGACAAAGGTTTTATGCACAAGGCATAGTTTGCTGTTATGTTTTTATACGGCTAGTGTTGGGATTGGAATATCAAACTCTGAAATACCACAGAAAAGTGAAAGCTCTAATGGTTTTCAAGAAAATAATGACTAGTCATGGCATTTAAAATATTAAAAATCATGAAACATCTATTCTTTATGAAACTGGGTGAATGGATGCTTCAGAAATTAGTTCAAAGTAAACAGTTTACCATCTGTATCAAACTACTGGATCAGAGAACAAGCAATACTTTGAGAAGTATAAGATGATCTTCATTTAGAAAAAAATATGAATATTGATTAGATGGGACCTAGAATAAAGAAGTAAAGGGACTCAGGCTGTAGAAAAAGATAGTATATGGAAGTTTTTGTCTGGAAAAGGAAATTTTGCTTTGTGGTTAAAAATAATATGAAAAGTAAACTTTGTAAAAGTTGAAAAGTGATACATTTACTAAATGCTTGAGTCTAGCTTTCTGCCCTTTAGAAATACTTCTAAATTATAGCTGTATGATATGAATGCTACCAAGTTTCTGCTATTCTGAAAAAGCCCATGAGCTCGTTTGCTATCTAAAGTAATTGGATCACTCAATTACTTGCAACTGTGACAGCTTCATACAGTGATTTTCCTAATGAAGCCATCAAAAAGTTTTTTGAGTTTCCTACACCCATAGATCCTCACTTCATTAGCAGCCTAAATAACAGCTTCTTTTAGTCAAGATGCACGGATAAATTATTTCAATAAGACCCCAAGGAGCTGCTGCATTGGTGAATATGTGCTTTAGCAAACCCGAAGTTAATACAGCCTGAAGAGGGCAGTAAAGATAAAGCTTTATTTTTCTTACCTTTTCACTGTTGTACATTATATTCTGAAAATGCATTACTGGCCAGTGCATATTCACAGCCTTTATGCATTTCTGGAGCTATGCTGCATAAAATATACTGTAAGGTCAATGAAATCCTTTGTTGGGATTTATATGAGGATCTAACTCCTTCACATGACAGTGCAAAAGTGGAAGACATCCATCACTCATGTAAAGTAGCTTGCAGATAATGAATTGCATGAGCCAGTCTTGCTTCAGCTGGGATATCCCCCTAGAACAAAACAGCATTTGAGTTCTGCAAGTGGGTTAAAAGAATAATTTTGCAGATTGCCAAAAAGTGAAATGCTATTTTCGTATTTTGTCTTAACCATTTTGGAGAGGCCAAGCTCTCCGCAGAAATAGACCAGTGGGATTTTGTAAGAGGAACAGAGTTTTATACTTTTCCCATTCGTCTGTCATGGGAGGTACCTGACAGCTAGGCTTAAATGGAAGCTTGGGTAATTTTCCTTGTGTTAAGGGGCAGGGAATTTTATGTGTTAAAAAATTGTGTGTGTATAGGGGGAACTGCAATTGCAGAACAACAGATATCAATAGCTCTGAATATTCAGTGTGTTCATTTCTGACTAGGTGTTATGTTATTCCTCTGGAGCTTGCTGTTTGCTTTAAGCTCAGGAGATAACGCACCTTTCTAAAGCTGAAAGAAATGCATGTGCCTGCTTGTTTTGTTTGTATGGATACACACACGTACGCACATGGACACCATTATGAAACATTTTTAAAGGTGTTTTGTATTTATAGATGTAGTGGGGTTGTGTGCATATGTATCCATGCAGATAGAGTATACTACTTAGACCCTCTAGGAAGTGTCTGGAGAAGTTTGGTGCTGAAGTGGATGATGTGCCAGTAGTAAACCAACATAACACCAGTATTAGGGATGAGAGGTGCAGGATTCTTAATGTTTTCTGACAGTATCCCAAACAAGTCTTAAAACTCCCAAGGGAAAGTTACAGCTCGGATTTTCCTCAGAGACCTTCTCTAGGCAGCAGAACAAGGACTGGCTGGTAGCCTGGCCATTACTGAGCAGAGTTGTGGCAGTACTGGAGAGGCTGTGTGGTGTCACAGTGGAGAAGTAAGGGAGGATGATACGTGGTGAGGGAACAGCACTGAGAGCTGAGAAATGAGTGATTTTCCTCCTTGGCACAGAATTCTGATTTTCCATTCTGAAATACGAGCTTAAAATTCAACACTGAAGTCCTTTAGTCTAAGAGAATTGAAATAGTTTTTGTTTCTATCGGTCTCTTAGAACTTATACATATATATATACACACATGTATATAAGTTTAAAATCTGTTTTGTTTTTTTTTTGAAATTACAAGAAAAAAAAAATTGCTTTTGGCAGAGACAGCATTTTCACTAATACAATTTCTTGACCAAAGCTCACTATCATGTAGCATGTTTCCCTATGAAATGTAGCTCAGTCATGTTCATAGATACCAACAGATTTTTTATTTTATTTTATTTTATTTTATTTTATTTTATTTTATTTTATT
>CM021768.1:48950965-49006469 GCA_011076525.1 Nettapus auritus | reverse complement strand
TTATTTTATTTTATTTTATTTTATTTTATTTTATTTTATTTTATTTTTTTTCCGTAGCCTTTACTAAGTGAGAATCTTCCTGATCTGGTGCTGAGGCAGGTACTGTGCTGGTACGAGCTGTGGAATGGCTCCACTGAATTACAGCGGAAGGAGACCAGCACAGTTAAGCACATTCAATTGTTTGCAATGGCTTCATCGTACTTTAGGTTTAGCACTGGAAAAATCATAAGGCAGGAGCTGAACTATTATTTTCTAGGCCAAGTTCAGCGAAACATTTAGCCATACACTTCAGTTCATCCTTATTTAATAACGTAGTTAAGTAATGTGTTTAACTTCAGTCACATGCTGAAGTCCATTCCTTTCCAGGGCTTTTAAACTGAGCTTGTACCCATATTAAAATGACTGAATTGTCCACCTGCCAAGACCTAACTGAATGATATTTCTATTTTTAAAATAAAGACGTAGGAACATCTCACCCCCTTTTGAGGAAGTACAAAATAACACTGGAATCATTTCTTCATGACCCAAAGTTTCCACGTACTGTATTTATTGGCTGTGCATTTCAGGTGCCAACAAACAGAAACAAGTGCAGATTTGCATGCGGTGTTTATAACATACACATGCACCCTAGTAAGGAGTCAAACTTGTGAGAAAGAATGATCTTTCTTCCCATGATGGAGTGTTAAAATGTGTTTCAGTGAAAAGTCAGAAAAGATAGCACATCTCAAGCTGCTGGAAATGGAGTGGTTCCCCTGAATGAGTTGGCAGGCAGATGTTTTCTGAGCAGTTTAACCTGGATGTTCCGGGTGGCCGCTTCAGTGTTCCTCCTTCATCACAGGTAGCGCTGTGTGGGGAAGGGGTGCCTGGTGGTGGTGATGGTGGAAACACGGCCAGCCTGTAGCTGAGTGTAACCCTGGGCGCATTGCCAAGCTGGTCCACATCCAAAAACTTAAGATAACAACTTTTTGTCCTGAGCGATGCGAACCTGTTGACAATTTCTGTCCTTCAGTTCTGCTGTGCACAGCCTATATCCTCCTGGATGGCATCTGCTATAACCTGGATTAGTGCCAGACTAAAAATAAAGGCAGTTGCTTTTCTTTCAGGCTGAAATAATCTGCTCTTGATTATACTTGACTCCATCAAACTTTCATTGTAGTAATCTTATGCTTACTGTATGCCTCATCACAAAACACATCCCAATTCTGTCATTTAGGCAGAAAATGCACCAATTTGAAGCATATATAAAAAGCATACAGACAGTCAGGGATGTACTAGATGCACTTACCGTTCTCTGTACAACACCATGCTTTTCATCATTTTGATGTGAAGAAATCTCCATTCATTATTTTTACAGAAAACTATTTTGAAATGTTGTTAAATATATTTTTGCAGTTTTCCTCTAGAAGTGTCCTTTCTTGTAACAGTCCAAACACTGTTCTTTCATCCTTTTTTTTGCCCCTCCATGCTCCCTTTGGTGTGATGTATTTCTAAGGGTTTCCATATCTTTTAATACTTCCTCATTAGGTGAAAGAACATCCTGTGCACAAAGTAACCTCTGCTTCTTCTCCTTTTAGCCAGAGGTATCAGCCTGCCTTGCTAATTCCTTTGCCTGCTCAGGTCTTGTTGGGGTAAGCTTTAAGTCCTACCAATGTTCTTATATTTCATCCAAATTATTATTCCTTTCCCAGTCAATTGAAATACAGAGAAGCCAAAACAAGAAATGTCAAACAACAATGTAGAGAACTAATTAATAAAATGAAGCAAAAGTTAAAGATGTGAAAGGATAAGATACACGCAAAATTAAAAATCAAATAGTGTGATCTGAATAACTTTTGAAAATCTCCTTTTAAAAAAAATTATTTATTTTATCTATTTCTTTTTTTTCCTGGTATCACTGTCCTTTTCATTACTTTTAGTTTGCTATCTATCTTAAGTTTTGATTCCTTTGGGAAAAAGACTTTTATAATAGTAGATACTTAGATTTTGTTAGACTTTTCTGCATCTAGACAAGTTTGCTTAGAGATGTTAGGCCAAGGACTGCTTTAAAAACTCAGAGTGAGTATCTATTCTTTATGTACTTTTCAAGAGCTTAACAGCAGTATTTTCTTGGCTCTTCAAAGCACCATCCTGCCATGAACCAAAGTGATGCAGGACCAATGCAGACTTTGGCCCTTTTTTGCATTGTTTCCTAGAAGACCAGACTTGCAAATGAGGTTGGTGATTTGCTAAGTGTGCGCTGTGTTACAAAGTGGACTTCAATGCCCTGCTACATTTTAAAATGGCCAGTAGCCATTCCCAGGATGTGGCAAAGCCCTATCAGACTTCAGCTCTATTTAAGATTAAAAAATTATGAATTTTTGTAAGCTCTCCTATTAGGAGAGCAGTGTGTATTTATAGCACCCTCAGGATCTGCACGATAAAAACGGCTAACCCTTTAGTCCTTTTAGTAGTTCACAGTTTTATTACAGAAGTTATTTTGTAGATTTTATGCTTAGAGCAAGGTCAGTGTATTGCACTGTATAAATTATTCTAAGTAATTGCTTGGTTATTTTATAGCTTAGTCACAGGATTTTTTTTTATTATTAAACATAGCCTTTTCTTTAAGGCCGGGAAGAGAAGGGCACTATAAATCACATGGCAGCTTGCCATTTGGGGTTTCAGCTTTACCTGTGATAAGGATTTAATAACAATCTGGCCCAGACACCAGTTCCCTCTCAATTACCTTTCCACATGGGCATTAGTTCACACTGTTTATTAAAAACTCCCCTTGTAGTTGTTTTAATGGAGTGTTTCAGATTAATGGCCCCTATGGAGTTTAACTTCATTGCACTTCATTAAAGCTAGATTGTACAAAAGGTTACTTCAATTAAATCCAGAACTCGACCTTAAATCTGTATGGATTTTTTAGAAAATGTGGTAAAATTGCTATGCCAATCCTTTGAGATTAGCAGGGCAACATCCTTCTTGGAGACGGAATTTCAAAATATGTTATGTCTGCTTTGAGTTTGCTTGCAAATTAATATTCAGATGTCAGGATTAGAAGATGAAAGCAACTGAATGGTATATGATCTATTAATGCATTGGCTGGGCAGTTTTGTTAGGAATAGGACAGCCTAGGGAAACTTGAGCACTCTTTGTAGCCTGTAAAGCATTTGCTGGATGTTTCACAAAACTTGTGTTAGGAAACAGCAATTTATTCCACTGCGGGAGAAAACGCTTCTATAAACACACTCTTCATATTTTCTACATTCAAACCCTACTTAATGACTGCCTGCTACATGACCTCTTTTGCATGGGGAAGCCCTGAAGTGCAAAAAAAAAAAAATCTTTGGTATTCTGACTTGCCTGTCCTCTTGCCAGATGTCTTTGGAGCAGTGGGTATTAGGAGGGGTGTCCGAGAACGAGGTGGAAAATGCTGATGCAGAGCTTGGGGGGAAGGCCAATCCGATCCTGGGCAGAGAGGGAACAGCGGAGTGATGCTGAGGTGCTCCTAAAGGAGCAGATCAGGTCTCTAGTCTTTCTGAAAAAGACCGTGGTGTTGATGCCTTAGGAAACAAGATGGAGATATGTATGTCTTCATATATTTTACAAATGTTATAATTTTTAATTATGCATTAATTATGTATTTAACTATGTAAACCTGGAAATTCAGTCTACAATAGTCCTATGTATACAGTTAGATCAATTATATATATATATATATATATTTTAATATAGGTATGATCAGTCTGGGTTTTCTTGAGTGTATGGAGCATCAGGTGTTACTCTTATTGGTTTTCTGTTTGAAAAGTTTTTCCATTGCCACTAAGTTATGTAATACGTCTCTAGTGTAGCATTATAGGTTATTTTTATACTGACAAAATTTGTAGCTATTTTCTTAAAGGAGATAATAATAATAAAAATAGATGTAGGGACAGAACAATTCAGAATTCTATTATGATCTAAATGGAAAAGTTTAGAGATTTGATATTTGTTTTTGTGCATATATATAGAAACAGGGAGCCAACTTTGGCCTTGCTTAGGTTCATGCAGGCATCCTGAAATACTGGCATTAAACAAGGATCTGAATATTTAGTATGAGGCATTCTGGATCTCCTTTTAGATCCAGCTCATTACTGTAGCTATCGAGTGTTAGAGATATTTCTTCATGCAAATTCTCTACGTTTTAAAACACTATCTTCTGTCATGTTCTGCAAGGACTAAAATCCTATGTCCCTGGAAAGGAGAAGCGTACTCAAGCTGCAAATAGGTGTTAGACATGGCCCTTAAATGTATCCCAATTTCAAGAGACTGTATTGCCTGGGCTGCATCTGAAGTTATGGGCACATGTAAATCTCATTGTGCTAAGGGAAATAAAATCTTCAAGTGCCTCATGGTAACTCCTTCACAGAATCACAGAATTTCTAGGTTGGAAGAGACCTCAAGATCATCGAGTCCAACCTCTGACCTAACACTAACAGTCCCCACTAAACCATATCCCTAAGCTCTACATCTAAACATCTTTTAAAGACCTCCAGGGACCTTGCACACCTCCTCTGGGACAGTGCTACATTGGTGGCTTTCCAGGGAACAGATGAATGTCAGGGCAGCTGCTGCTCCCACCCTGACATACTTTGGCTTAGTTTCCTTTTTGTTTCCAATATTTTAAAACCAAGTGTATCTATTTGATCATCATTATCCTAATTTATGTTGATGTGCAATGAGAATAAGGGCCAAAGTTTTCAAGCTAAACTCTGCAACTGTCATGTTGTAAGATGTTGTTCCAGGGAAATAAGGTCATTTATTTACACATATTATCAATATTTATACCATTGATTAGATGATGGTATGCAGTTAATGTTTGGTTGCATTTATATTATATTTGGAGCAGGCAGAAGGCATAATCTATTGTGAATAAACTCAAACACAGATTTCTTATAATCTGCTTCCATGGATGTGCTAAGAAAAGGTTTTTATAGGAACAAGTAAATCTGACCCATCAAACCTTTCTCTCCTAGCATTTGCTATCAGTCTAGACTGTTTCCATTTAGAGAGAGGTAGCATCTAACAGAGAGCTGATACAGTCACATATTTTAAGCTTTCTGTTTCAAGATTATTAGTATTTAGGATTTGCTTTCCAACTAGTCACAAACACCTTTTCTCCTTACGCTTTTGAGTAAATTCATGGAAATAAACAGAGGAGCTTTTGGCATTAAATCCTTTTAAAGTGCTGGGGGATCTCTGGGTCATGACCTACAATTTGGGGTCACACCATCATGGTTAGTGTTATGTATTTTTCCCTTTAATCTTAAAAGACAGAAATGCAACAAATTGGCCAGCTTCTACTCCTCCCCCAGTAAAGTCCTCTCTAAGCCATCAAACACCATGTCTCTGGCTGAGGAAATACAAACTGTTTTTAATCACGTAAGGTAAAGAACCATTACTAAAACCCCTAGAATTGCTTGCACCTTACAAACGAGCCAGCTGTGCTGAAGGGTGGGCTGGGAAGACAATACAGTAATCTAAAATCATAAGTGGTATAGATACAGAAAAGTCAATATGGAAAAATTGGTTTCTTTCAGTACAGGGAGTAGCAGACATTCCACTAACAATGCAAAAAGGCAGACTTGATAGAAAGGAAAATAAGATTCTTTCATGTGACCCGTAATTAGGCTTTGCAATGCACTAGAACAGGACATCACGAAGAAATGGATTTAAAAGGAGATTACACAGACTTCTGGAAGAAAGATATTTGGAATGAAGGTTGGATGAGACCTTCAGCTCATAAAATCCCAACAGAGATTGCTGGAAGGTAAAATTGTGCAATGGGGAAAGTTTGTTCTGTAATTCCCCCTTTTATGCTCTTCTTCATGGCTTTTGCTACTGGCCAACCTTTGCCAAGACACAGTACTGCACTAGTTAACTTGAGGCTCTCAAACTCACTTTCAAACCAGGGCTTGGGCATGGTTGTGGAATGGAGTTAAGATCATTTCAAAGATGCACTCCCTAGAGAAAATAGCAGCATTTTTTTATTGTTGATCTGTCTGTGTGCTTGTTACATTTACTGTGGCATTGCTTTTGCCTTATGCTTTGTTGTGATTACTTAAAGTGCTGAGACTCATCACATGTAGGTGGTGAAATGACTGGTGTAGCAGCTGTCTTTTTGGCAGGACTGCAGCTTTGCCTCTGACTTGCTTCTGCCAACTATTTGCCTTCCTGCTGGTCTCTGTCTCTGCATGAAAGACATCTGCCTTCAGGTGAATGCAAGCTTGTCAAAGGGAGGGCTGGTAAGGACTGGACCTGGTATGTCCTCTGCAAAATGGATCGATTACTGTCAGACTGGTCTGCAAACTAGGAAATTAATCTGTTAGGCTCAAACTGCTGCATGCACAGCTCATGGCAGAATGAGAAATACATTTGTTTCACCTATAACTGATCAGAAATTGTTTATGAAATAGGAAATCTATCCTCACTCCCTGCTTGAATCATCAGAAATGCTGGATACTGTTCCAGTCCAACAAAGCTCTTAAGTGTACACTTACCTCTAAGTGCAACCTGGGCCATTGCTGTAAATAGTACTGTTTATACACTTGAATCAGAAAGTAAGTAAATGTTTTGCTACTCAGGAACTAGAGTGCTTTGGCACAATGTGAGCTCTGATCTGTGAGTGCATATCTCTGACGAAGACTGAAATATTTTTCAAGTGTCTCAGAACATGACATTTTGCTTCTTTCAAGATGTCCATTAGGGCACATCATATTGATACTCGCATCACGATTCTGACTCCTCGGCGAATGCTATGTTAAATTCAAGGTCATGGTGTTAATCTTCAAAGTCCTCCACAGAATTGGTACACGTTACCTCGGAGAATCTCTCTTTGTGACTACAACCTCTCCTGACAGCTGTGTTCCTCAGGAATTATGAAGCTGTCAACCTCAAGGGTGAAGCCTGAGAGGGCAGAAGACAGGGCCTCCTCAGCAACACAGCCAAAGCTTTGGAAATCATTATCAGAATAGATAAGAATGACCACAAATCTCTCTGCCCTCTAGGCAAAGTATAAAACTCACTACAGCTTAGCTCCCATGGGCACAACTAAAGACAAAAAAGAAGAGAGTGAAAAAAGAACAAGAAGAGAAAGATGGGAGGATCAGAAAAACAGCTCTCACTTTGCTGTCTCAAAATAAAAGCCTTAGTTCTGATCTGGGGACAGTAACTGTGTATTTCAGATATTACAGAGAAGGCATACATATTTATTAATTAGACATTTTTATTTTATTTTAAATTGTAGTGCATAGGCATGCATTTGTGTGCTCCTAAGCTTCTCAATTTCCTCTTAATGTCATGTTGGTACATAGTAAGTGTTTATACTAAAGTACATGCCAGAACACCTATATAAGGCTAATAAAATGATAAGTAATCAGTTTTAATTATTGAAAATATGTTTTTTGGTAAATTGTTTAATAACAGGTCAGATTGCAGTAGCAAACTGTCTTACAGTGCATAAAAGCCACACACTGATTCATCAGGATATGAATGTTTTATGTACTTGTAGGTAAGAAAAATATCAAAACCACAAGCAACTTGTGATCTGCAAATGTTAAGACAGTTGACAGGTTCTTTACCTTTTCTCCGTGTTTACCTGGGATTGCCTATCTTTGATTTTCTTCAATATGCATGGCTCTTACAGGTACAAATTGAAATTGAAGGTGTTTTTTGTGCTTCACAGTGGAGTATTTCTAGTTTAAAAATATATAAAGTTAATGTTTTGTTTTCCAAAGTATTAACTACTTATATAAATACACTGAACTGGCTACAGGTCCACAGGTTAAATGGAGCTTGTGGTTGATTGAGGTGCCGTAGTCCCACTCCTGTTGACAAAGATATTTATTACTCAGAAAGCTCAGGCTTGTATTTTTCACTACAAAATGTGTTCTCATAGCATTAAGGTGAAAACAGGATCTGTAAAATTATGTGCTTCTTGTTTTACTGTATTGATGTTCCAGACAGAATTTAAACCTTCTAGATTGAATCTTGGAGATGAGTTTTGTCGCACTAGAAAAAGAGGAGGGGAAGGCTCAGTCCCACAGACATTGCTGCCAGAGCCTCCTCTTTCTGTCTTAGGGACAGGGCTGCACTCAAATGCATTTACACCTCCATCCTTGCCCTGAGTTCAGATGTGTATAATTCATGCTTCTTTGAGTTACAGCTGCCCAAAGGCTGCAGTTCTTCAGCTCAAGCTCTTCTCTTTGAGCTGAAATGAGTCAGTTCAGTTCTTACTGCCTAGATATGAAGTTCCATATGGTTATGGCATTCAGCAAAAAAGGCAGCCCTAATCTCCTAAACCGGCAGGTATATATTATGATATTTTAGTATTATGGCTGCACTTCTATGTAAAATAGTCAAACACATTACTATGGTTGTCTATGAATAGTAAGCAAATGATACTTGCTACGCTCTTGATTAATATGAAGTGGGTCACTTCAAAACCGTTTCTTGATTACAATGTAATGCTGGTACAGCAATTATATCCTCAGCCGAGAAATAATGTTTGTGTTATTCTAGGTATTTGTGCATAAACTACTTGACATTTTGCATTTTCATTCTGTGCTAATGCTCATAAGTCTGTAATGCAACTGTACATCACAGACCAAGAAAAGGAAGCTTTAAATGTTACTGCTGTGAAAAGGGGACCCATAGAAATTTGGAAAAGTATCCATTAGTGGTATTATAATGCAAAAGATATCCTATGGCACTTATCCACTGTGTATGGTAAAGTCTTCTGCATGTAAGTACTCTGTATTTATTTTGCAATCAGACACCTGCTGACTGAAATCCACAACCTCTGTCCTCCCCAAAGGGGAACTGGTTCCTGAAACCAGACAGGAAGCCCTATATACGTAATTCTAAGCTATGCTGTTGCAAGCTCTTAATTTACTTATATCAAACCTATGTTTCTGGTAACTGTTTCCTGTCCTTAAGCACTGTTTCACTCAGATAAAGATATGCAAAGTGTCTCTTGCTGCTCTAGTCCAGCTCTTTCCAGACATCACTGCTGCTATGGACCTGCAGGTCATGCTTCTGCTTGGCAGCAGTAGCAGCACTGTCTGCTGTGGTTCAAGTATATTTGCCCTTCTGGCATTTCCTCAAAGGCTACGATGTAGCCTATTGAGTCCAATGAGAATGCTGCCCGTGACATTATTTGGCTCTTAGTTCATGCTGAATTTGATCCGTTATTAAGCAATAACAGGTTAGGATTATAGAAGTAAATACCTCTTTAGGAGCACAAAGTAATGCAAGTTCCCTGCCTGTTGTGGTAAAACATAACAGATTCAATAAACTTCGTATATTTTTTTACTACAATAACTTTACCGTCGGCATTACAGCTTCTGGAGAATCTGGCTGCTATCTACTTCTATCTGCAGGCAAAACACCTGCTACTTGCAAGCAATTGCTTGTTAAATCACTTAAAAGATTGGCATTTGTTTTAAATGGCAATTAAACTATTGCATTAAGTCACATTTGTTTCTACTGTACTAAAAGTTCAATAACCTAGTGTACCTTGATATGTACCACATTTCATAGTCGCAAGCTACAGGTCAAATGTAAAGACAGTGTAATAACAGGTAATAAAACACAGAAACGGCCTGGCCTGTCAAGGCACAGACATGCGGAACAGTGCAGGACTGCCGGGCCTGGGGCTCTTGCATTTCTGTCAGCGCGTTTCAGCCTGGTAGGTGGAGGCATTAAAGGCAGAGCTGGCTGAATAGAGAAACAAAACATGGTTGTGACCTGCTTGCCATTTGGCAGAAAGAAAAAGCATTCGGAATGGATGGCCTAATGAGTGTTTTTGACTGCTTTCAAAGATGGTTAACAGAAGAAAATATACTTACGTATAAATAGCTTAGCAAGGCATAGGAAAAAATAGTCAAGCTATTCACAAATAATGTTCATCCAGCTCCAGTTCAGACTGCTAAAGTGATTCAAGAAATGCATTTTAGCTACAAAGAGAAAGTGACCTTTATTAGAATCACAGCTCCGTACGTACCCTCTCATTTTCTATGCCTCCTGAAAAGTAAAACGTCTTCTAAAAATGCAGGAGTGCAGCTTTCCTGAAATATATCACCTGTGTCAAAGGCTTGTGGTGTGGATTGCTGGATGTCAGGGCTGTGAGAGGCACAGGAAGAGTTAAGTGCTGGAGGAGATTACTGTGCTGCAGGCATCTTTCACAGCACTAGGTGAAATAAAGAAAGTTCAGGAAACAGACGTAGCTTACAACAGAAAAAACAATCAATTTTGGATCCATATATAACACAGCATATATATTACTGTACTAAAAGGCATCAGTCTTCCAGTCAATACTTTTATAAGAAATATGCTGTAAAACAGTTTCTAGATGAGGAGACAGTTTGTGAATCAGAGTGTTGCAACTAGTTGGGAATTTAAAGCATTTGTAAAATGCCGTCAGTGTTTTGATCAAAGAAGATTTTGGGCTGACTCGCCATACGGACACACATCTGTTAAATGTCAGCCATTAGGCAGCGGTGTATGATAACTCCAGGAAGAATCATTTTACATTCCCCACAAGTCACAACTCTCATCATACTCAGCTTTCTCTTGCATAAGGGATTGCTCCTGGTAGGGTGTATACATGTGTGACAGCGGGGCAGGAATGGTTACGATGAGTGTTGCTGTCAAATCATTATTCTGCTTACTTCCCTAAACAGAGGCATACAGCTCTAGCACCTGCTTGTCCCGTTCCTGTAAACAGCTGGGATCAATTGAAATACGTACTGACAACAAGACCTAGATTAATAATTGCTCCTGTTATAAACGTGGAATTGTTGGCTTATCTTTTCCGAATGTGGTGTGGTAGTGCACAACCCCAGCAGCCTTACTGTAAGCACAGAAACAGAGCCCAGCACATGAAAATTGTTTTACTTGTATTAGAGACTGAAACAGCAATGAATGAAGAGTCCAGCAGCTGAGGCTTTCAAGGAGTAGCAAACACCATCGGTAAATTGGCCATTATTTCTCTGTCACAATGATTAAATCAACTAAGATTAATTAGATATCTCATTCCCAATTACTTACGGGGGGGGGGGAGGCAGTTCTGGCGGTTCCTTGCACGTGTTTGCAGATGAAATACACTACATTGTGTGTAAATGCTTGTGTTTTCAGACACTGAGGGCAGACCTCTCTGCATATTAGGGTAAAGGTAGGTCTTTTCTCATGGTACTGGGTCTGCTGAGTAGCAGTAGAACAGTGGTGAAAATTCTTCATCCCCTCCCCCCCTTTCCTTTTCAAGTTGCAGTTCTTTAAATTTTGTTGTGTAGCATTGGAACAAAGGCTTTTACAAACCTAACTGCAAAAAGGAAAGAGGAAAAGGGGACTGGGGAAAAAGGACAGAGAAGATTGTAGCTGATTTTTTTTCCTTCAGGTTACTTTACCTGAGGCAATTTCTTGCCATGATTCTGTTTATTAGTCTCCTTTCCTGTATAGTTTTTTGCAAGAGAATTTTGTCTTCATTCAAATCTGCAGTGAAATAGTAATTCTCGAGTCCTGTGTTTCTGTGTGAATCCATGGTGACTGGAAACTTGCTGCTGTTGAAATACATAATGATGCGTGTGCACAGTAGTCACTAGTAGATGGATGGGTGCTGCCATGGCAAGCAGCATGGGCAGGATAGGGCATCCTGTGCATTCTGGGGGTTAACTGAAGCCTTTCATTTCCACAAGCTATCCTTCAGCATAATATTTTAAAGCAATTCTTTAATGTAAGTTCTGCTTGTGCTTAGATATATGTCATTCTGCTTTGGAGATCTCCTACAGTTTATTACATGAAAGACACTTGTGATACTCTTTTGCGCAGATTTACTTTGATTTTTTTTTCTCATTAATAAAATAATTGACCAAACATCATGTTTACTGTTTTTTTCCAGAGGAAATCACATGAATGCACTTTGGCAAGCATCTCTGCAGGATGTAAAGATTTTCTGTTATCCTTCGGGATTAGAACTCTGGATTTGTTCTTCCATGTGGTGAATGTTTTCCGCGCCACCTATGATGACTGATGTCAGACTCTATCAGGGTCACAGTTTTACTGTTTTCTGGGTCCAGGAAACTCATGGAGTCCACATGTTAGTCCAATCAAGAAGCACAGTGCTTTTATAGAGTCAGATAATTACCTCCTACAGTTCTGTTTTTACTGGCAGAAAGTAATTTTTAAACATTACCTGAACCCCCAGTTCTGGTAGTTTTTAGGTTTTCCATCAAACCCAGCCTGTTCCCAATCCCTTCTGCATGTAGTTAATTCCTCAGTTCTAATGACCCACATCTGTCATGGTGAATGTGACAGTAATTCAGAAGTGTTGTAAGAGGCAGCATTCACATTACAACATGCTGAAGATAAAGGAACTGTTTCTAAAATTAGATAAATTAGGTCCTTCACTGTAGGTAGCTGTATTTGGAAAATCTTGCTTTTTAACCCTTTGAAATGAAAACCATTTTCTCTTAGTTTGAGCGATCCCTTTGGCTACTAAGATTGTAGCTGACTAAGTTTGTAGGGCTTCCAGTGGAAAATAAGATACAAAGAAGTGTTACTAGTTGGAAAAAGTGCATAAAATGTGAGATATGATTAACCAGAGATGGAGACAGACACACCAGTTTTGCTAGCTGGTTTGTATGTATATGCTGAGATATATATTTTTTAACCTTAAAAATTGTACCTGGGAATATTTTCCCTCAGAATGGAAGGAACATTTCCTCTACCAAAAACAGGGAAATGGTGGTGGTAGAAGAAACATGAAAAAGATTCCTTTGCTCACCAACCCTTTCCATTTTAAACTGTATTAAGTTTAGATGGAGTACCTGCTGTCACTTTGTTGAACCTTATAAATAACAGAAGTTAGGAAACCATTGAACTATTGGATGGGAGAAACAGGGACTTGAGCAACATAGAAGAGATGGATTGAATGTCTGCCTAAAGACATATTAAGCATCATGGCCGTTAATGAGAGATTTTCAGCTATAGATCTGTATTGATTTGAGTAACAAAAACCACTTATACCTATAACTTCTTCAGAAGTCTTCTCTTGTTTCCCAAGAAACATCTTTAGGCTATCACTGTGGATTTTGGGCAGTGAGACACTGATGTCTGAAATGCCTAATTCTCCTCTTGCACAGATGCTGCTACTTTGCTCTGATAGATACCTCCTTGTGATTTAAATGGTTTGAGGTATAAGGGAGAGGAGAATAAGGCTCTGTGAATCCGGCAGAAGTTCGCCAGCAGGAGTACTGTGGTGCTCAGTGCAGCCCCAGGATTTCTGCATAGGTCACTGAACACTGCCATTGGCTATGCAAGGGAAGTAAAGGGAAGTTGAAGTGTAAATGTGGTGATGTTAATTATCATTCACTGGGACCTTATTAAACTGTGCAGATGCTCAACCTGCCTTGCCAGAGGGCACTACTACTCTTTTCTCCCTTCCTAGGAAACAAACCTATTTTCTTCCCACCATCTCTCTAAAATATTTTAACAGGAAATGATTGGTAAGGGGTGAGATGAGGGTGATGGGAAAAAGCATAGTATGGAGTGTATTCATTCTTTATTAAATGCCTGTAGTGTCAGTGTTCACTTAGGCAGATATTTTACCTTCCACAGCAATTTTCTTCAGTTTCTGCAAACCTTACTTTTATATTTAGAATGAAATGGGGAAAAAATCCCTCACCATTTGTCAGACATTAGGTTTACAGTACACTAGGTTTGTCTTTTTCACGATACTGTCTGTCTTTACCAAACTTGCCTGTTTTGCTAGATTCTGACCTGCTATGAACTGCTGATAGAGCTGATACACATGACATACACAACCCAACTCTGGCTTACTCTTTTTCTCCCAAGTACATCAGATTTATGTATTTATGTATTTATTTATTTATTATGTATACTACTACATTTGCTCATAGATTTGCTGAAGACTTAATTTCTTGTTGGTACTGACACTACTTTATCCATTCTCTCGACAGGTGGCTGAGGCTATAGGAAACAGGGATGTGGTTAGACATGTAGTGTCATTTTGAAAAACAGAACCTCACTCTCATTAAGTCCAAGTTTAAACAACTGGGACTATATGTTTGCAGATGTTAGGCACCCAAATCCCACCTGTTTGGGCCTCAGAGCCTAATTCAAAGTTGCATTACAAAACCTCTTCTTGTTTTTGTTATCAAATTGTGCACCAAAGTGCATTGGCTCTTTTTACACTAAAATTTCCCAGAAGTCTGAAGTTTTGCTCCTCAGCTTGCCCAGTAACAGCCTGTGCTGTGTTGGTTCCTGAAGTAAGCTTTCCTTCTTCTCTATCTTATGCTCTACTAATTGGGATTACTAGAACAGACAGCAAAGAAGGGATGCAGCATCCTCCTTGCTTCATACAGTAGCTCAGTGCTTACAGCTTTTATTGATTAGATCCTGTCTTGTCAGACAGGATCAATTCCTTCTTTTGTCTTGAAAAGTGTGAAGACAATTCAGGTACCTCTCCTGTTCCATAAATAGTTCTTAAAATCTGAGCTGAATCTTTTTTTTTTTTTTTCAAATTGATATAATATTTTCTTCTTTTTATGAGTGAACACAAGAAGAGTTGATCACCATTTCATTTTACAACAACCTTCTAAGTATTGATGAATTCAATTCAAATTTTCCCTTTTTTTTTTTTTTTTCTCCCTAGAAGAAATTGAAGGAGGTCAATCTCTTTCAAGTTTTTAGTCCCAGATAACAGTTTTTCTAAACTTGTATGTATGTATGTTGGTCTCCTTTTTAATTGCTGTGTCCTTGTTAAAGTCAGTATCCAAGACAGGGCCATGTACTTTATATCTGAGGGCTCAAAGCAGTTAGTAAGGTGAAATAACTACCTCCATATTACATATAAAGTTCCAGTTAATGTATTTGAAGGTGAATTTCACAATTTTACAATGTGTTTTTAATTGTTAACTCCATACTCGTCTTATGGTTAACGCCTTTTCACAGTACCTAATTTAGGCAGATATTTCCAATGTCATACTGGAAACTGGGCATTATATTTCTTCATACTAAGTACAGTGTTTCCTTCTGTCTTCATGGATTCCAGCTTCCAATTTTGAATCATTTTTGCAAGTGTTAAAAATTATTCTGGAAATACAGATGAATGAATTCAGAATGCTTGCAACACTATTCAACTTTGTTTTCTGCAAATTTTGTTTTCTGGTTTCCATAGTCTTCACATTTCATGTTGTTTATCATTCAGATCATCAATGAAAATATTGACTAAATATATATATATATATATTTATTTTTTATTATTTTTTTTTCCCTCTTTGAAATTCTCTCTCATTTTGACATGGAACTGCTGAAAACTCAGCTTTGGGAGTTTTTTCAACTAGTTATTCTCCCACGTTACAGGGAAATAATCCAGACCAGATTTCCATAGCATACTCACGAGACTGCCATGGAGAATATTACCAAAAAAAAAAAAAAAAAAAAAAAAAGTAATGTTAATGTTTATCTCATCTATTGGATCTATTGGTTCCCTGTTATCCATTAGCTGGCAGTTCTGTCAAAGAAATAAGTTATACTGGTTTGATAAAACTTTTTTCCTTGACAAATCCATGTCATCTGTTTTTTATCATCTTATTATTCTTGAGGTGCTTATAAATTGCTCAGTAATACATTCCAGAATCTTTCCAGGAACCAAATTTAGGCTCTGTCCAACTCACCAGCTCCTTCTTTCTCTCCTTCTTAAAGATAGTGCAGCAATTATCTTTCTCCAGTCCCCTGAGACTTCTTCTAGTCCACTGTGAATTTTAGAAAAATTCCTTGAAGTTTGAGACTGTTTCATCTGGTTTACTGAGTCCTTAAGACTGAATTTAATCAAGCCTTGCAAACTACAATATGTATAATTTACATAAATATTCCTTAACCTATATTTTACCTAATATAGCCAACACTCCTGTTCACTTTAAAAATATATAGTTACAATGTACCTTCTAGGTGAAGAATAAAGCTATTTGGTATGTCAGCCTTTTCCTTATCAACTCGCCTGCCTTCCCTGAGAAACAGTTGACCTGTAATTTCCTTTGGTTCTATATTTTACAATATTTATAAAATCTTTCCCTGCATCTAAGTTAGTCAATTGACATCTCGGCCTTTTTATTTCAGCCCTGTGCTTTATATTCATCCTACATTTTATATAAGTCTGTTTGACTTTCCATGTTTTTAAAGAGGTCTTGAAGTAATCATTATAGTATTAATATTTTTTCTTCTTATTGAATTAGTTGGAAAATACTATTTTCATATATTGTCCTTCCCTGATTTCTATCAATCTGGTAATAGAGTGGATGCAGTCCTTGTGAAACACAAAACACAGCTTTTACTTTAAATTTTACCATACAGGAATTTTGTTTAATCACATTTGGAAACTTAAAGTTGTGAGATCTGTTTTGAAGTGATAGATTCAAACTGTCTTCCACTTTCTCCCATCAAAAACTTCAGATTAATTTTTGATTAGATTTGGACATTTTTTTTCCTCCTCTTCATTCTGTACACAGTTTCTATATCAAAATCATGTAAGTAAGCCATGTAATGCATGCTTTTTCTGTGAAAGTAACACAGGAACATATTTCCTGCAGTCTGTAACTTGGCCTTCACACAGTATCTAGGATTCACCTGGATTGTAGCATGGTCTAAATTGCTCTTAGTTTGATTTTCTGTGGCTTGGGTTTTCTGTAATTACTTGTAGTTGTGTTGCAGAGCTGAGTCATAGTTTCTAAACAAGATAATCAAATTGAAATTTCCTGTCTCCAAATATGAAGATTTTTGAGAAGCAGATGTAGCATAGTATTCTGTCTGAAGAAGCCATAAAACAGTGCCCTTCCCTTTCCTGCTGCCACGCAATTCCCTTTTCATAGGGAATACAAAGGGTGAGTGGGTTCCTCGTTGCTTATAGACACGAGGAATCCCCTCAAACACTTTGTTTGCACATGGTATCTACTGCCTTACATCCCGAACCTGGGAGGGCTCTATAGAAAGGACTGCAGACAAAATAAGTACGAGGGCATTGTTTTACTTCCTTTGGCAATTTGTCATTCTAGGTAGCGTTCAACTTAGCATGTGCTTTGTGTTGCCTCTGCTTAGTCAGAAACTTGTAGGTTATTTATTTGTTACCTTAGATGAGCTGCAATAGAGTTCTGTGCAGAAATAACGATGACTCGGGGTCAGCCAAGCATACGAGCATGAGTGTGACAATTGTTTACTATACATTAAATAGGTGCTTTTTTTTTTTTTTTTTTTTTTGGAACTGGAACCTTAAGTTGTGCACTTACCTTATTGCAAAGTGAGTTCATACCAACAAGTACTTATGCATGCTGCCATTTTCTAAATCAAATAACTCAACACTTCTCTTATTCTCATGTTGAATTGCTTGGCTGTCTTTGAATACTACAGCTGATTTTTTTGTACATCTACTCTAGAAGTGTCCTGAGACTTCTTTGAAAAAGTGCCATGCATTTTATATTTGTTGTTGGGAAAATTTGGTGTCATAAAATTGATATAGGCATCAAAAAGCACATTTTAAATTTATGTTTCTAAAGATTTAATAGCAGATGGATTTTTTGGGAGATAAGATGGTATTAATACATTTGTCTGTTCATTGAGATTCAGCAACTGCTAGGACGGTTATATTTTCTTGGACATGATGATAGATTTATTAGTTCACAGAGATTTTGCTTGCTCACATTAAAAGTAAATTTCGGACATTCTGTTTGGGAAGAATAGTTCAGTTCCTGACTGGGTGGAAGATTGCTGTACATTTCAATAAAATGCAGCTCATGCATTTTGTAGCTAAAATCAAAGGACTGTAGAGAAATTGTTAACTATCTGATTAAGTTAATTAATCATCTCATATGCTAATTAATTATCTCATATACATTAAAAATAAAAGACATCTAACATAGTGCAAGAGTTGGTGCAGACCAGTTCCTTTTCTAAAATACTTTATTTGAAATAGCATTAGATGAAGTCTTAGGCATAAATGGAGGGGGAGGAAAAGCTCTGCCTGGGCAGATCAGCTTGAAGGATTGAGGTCTGTACTTGAGAACTACAAGTGAAGTATGTGAATTGCTAATTCACTTCACCAAGTCCACAGATAATCTGCCCAGACTGGTAACCAACAAAACAAGACAAAATCCCTGTCCTCGGATTCTTTTCTTACATTTGGCTAAAGTAAAGCAAAAACACTGCAGTGTAAAAGTACTGAGAAGAATTGTGTCCATTATATTTCTTGTCCACAGCTATTCATGCTGGTCTTAATAAGTGAGGATGAAAAGTCAGAAATAGGAAATGTACTCTGGAAAGACTATGGAGCAAGGCAGAATGAGAAAGAGACTTTGGTAAGCAGCTGGATGTCCCAGCAGTATCAACAGGTTTTGTACTCATGTCAGCAATGCTGTGCATGTCCAACGTTGATGGATTTTGCTTTTGTAGTCAGTGGAGGTTGTCGTTGCTGTTTTATGGAAGAAAAATTAGTTTCTTTGTATATCTGTTAGCCTAACACTTCTTGACACATCTATGATTTGCTTATACCGAGTATTAGAGGCTTTTCACGTTTTATGTTGATATGCACTTTGTCTCTGTGCTTGGAATCTGCCAATTAACTGTCATTTTGCAGCATCTTCATCTTTGCATTTTGAACTGAAGGGAAGAGCAAAAGGAAAGACACTAATAATACAATAACTATATGATTTAAATATGGGAAAACCATAAAAGAAAAGGGAGTAAGAGGCATTAAATATTTATGAATGCTTGCTTTGCACTGCTCATTCTGAGGTGGGTTCTTTCTTCTACATAAGTAGGCTACATACTGTCCAAAAAGAATTTCACTTGTGCTGGTAGGTTCTGATTTTTTTTTTTTTTAATTATTATTATTATTATTATTATTTTTTTTTTTTTTAACGAATTTTTCAAAAATAACTTGGGTTTGCAAATATTTTACATCCAGGAAGGACTATGTAGTATGAGTAGTCCTCCCTCCCTCCCTTCCTTCCTTCCTTCCTTCCTTTTTTAAAGAAACTTGCAGTAGTAAAAGCAGATACAGGTGTGCTATGCAGAATATGTAAACCATGTGGGTTACCCTGATTAACAAAGGAGCTCTATTAATTTACAAAACTTCATATTTTCTTTACATGGTGCATAGCTTTCAAGCTGTTTCTCTATTTTGCTTACATTCTGTATGAGCTAAATTTGCACTATATTCATTGAGACCTGCAGGATAAGCTTTCAATCTCAAATTGTCCTTTGCTTATCCTGGTAAGAACTTGAACTCAATTTTTCCAACACATCATTTGAAGAGCAGATAAACAAATAGTTACATAGGCTTTTATTCACTACAACTCATTGCGGTAGATGCAATTTTTATCAGGTAAGTATTCCAATTCATGGCAGCTAATAAAAAGTCTATGTCCCATTGTGCAGAGACATAATCAGGAGTTTATATCTACAATAAATCTTTAATATGCCAAAAACAAGTTAACAAACTTTGGAGGGAAGATATTTTAGAGGAAGGGTAAGATTTATATGCCTAGGATACCACCTAATTTATCTGAAAATTGGCCAAGCCTCTTGTTTTTTAGCTGTTGCCTTTCAGATCAAGCCTTGCAGATTAGACGCAGGATTATTTAAATGCATAGTTGCAGACAATATACTGCATGGCTCAATGGCCTAGCATTTCTCTGTTGTGGCCAAGTCTCACCTTGCCCTCATCCTACGTCCCTACTTGCCATCATTTAAAGCATGCCTTGCAGCCTTTTAGCCACCTCTATTTCTGCCCTTTCCAGTGTTTTCATAGCTTTAATCTTTTGAAACAAAACCAAAAAAGGGTGCTATATTCATAGCAGCAACATGTGTTGCACTACAGTAACAAAATATTACTAGTTAGCTACTGTTCAGGCAATTTCTTTTGTAGCACAGTCCTTTTGACTATAAGCCTCTGCTGGGAGGCAGAGCCCAAGCACTGCTGCAGCATTGCGTCACCTTGTCTGCTGAGAGCTTCCACCTCAGCCAGCGCAGAAGACGGCAAGAGAGAAGCAGTCGGACTACCCTGTGGCAATGGGTACTGTATGTACGGGGGGAAAGGGAGGAAGGAAAAGCTTAGGTACAAAATCTGTAGTTACTAGCTTCATCTTCCAAGTCATGCTCTGGGAGCCCCTGCTTAACTGACCTTTCAGAGCCTCTTTTGAAAGTAAAAGTAATTCTTTTGTAATCAAATCTCAAATCTTAACCCATCCTCAGCTGCATGTGTGGGGGTCAGTTGAACTCACAGGTTCCCATTTAAAACACATTTGATTATTACAGGGCTACCATGTCCCACTATGGCATTTGTAGTACTGGGCCAAATTCACAGTATTAACGTATTATGTGGTTCTAAGCATTGGGTTGCCTTATGTTGAGAGGAAGATGTGAAATGGCTTACAAATGTTTTGACTTGATAGCAGATATTTTAGGGAGCTGAGAATGTAAAAAGAACTGGAATTTCATTTTGAAAGAAAATCAGAAAACAGAAATTGAGATTTTAAAAAGTGAGCCTTTGTAAGAAAGAAGATAAAATTTTGCCAATTCTATAACCAAGAGCTAAATTAAATATAGATAGATGGACAGCTAAGTATTATTTAGTAGTATGCTGGAAAAAATGGCGCACCTTTCTCCATCAAATCAGAAATAACTGCAGTAGAAAGAACCTAGAATATTTGTATGTTTTTCCCACTTCTTTTGATAAAGAGTGTAAGTGGCCTGAACAGGAAGAAAAACAAAACAAAACACACACACACACAAAATATCATAAAAATATTTTCAATAAATACACCGTCTTTGGTCTTAATCTTCTTAATCTAGCTCTAGTTTTCTGTTTTGATGTCCCAGTCTCTTCTGCTTAACACTTGCTCTAGCTCTCTTTTGCCTCATTCATCCCTGTGCTTGTGTACAGTAATGCTCTCCCTCAGATTCCTGATTTTTTCTGATGTCCCTAATCTCTTTCAGATAGTCTCTTCCAGGGCCATGTGACTTTATATTCACAGCATACATTTACTACTTTTCCAAGTGAAAGAAGTTGTCACTAAGCAAGAACATAATACAGTTTGTCAGTTTTCAGTAGGGAAATCTTTTTCTTTTCTCCTCTGTAGATAATGTATGTCTGTTTAAGCTATAATCTCTACCAATGAAGCCTGTCTTCTACCTAATAATTTGCTTTGATGGGAATTGGTTGTTCTGCGTAGAATGCATATACCTAGCTTATAAATCCGCTACGGGTGCTAGAGCAAGTAATAGAAACAGCAAGATCCAATTAGGACAGGATAAATCCTGTAATTTTCAGAATTTTCAGTGTATTTTGGATTGATTTAACAGTGACAAAACTATTCTAGTAAAGAGAAATCTGCTGTGAAATTGAAAAGGATGATTTTCCTGAATGTGACAACGCTGTGTAAAAATGAACCCTGTAGAATAAGGCTGGAGTGTCAGTATTTCTTAGACATCCTTGTTTTTAACACAGAGAGAGTCCAGTCTTGTGCCATGTTTAACAACTGGGTTTAGATGGCCAAGAGCTACCATGCATGTTCTAAGGGTAATCATAAAATAAAAAGGAAAATATTTCAGAATGGGAATGAAAAGTGCATTTTTAGACCTCCATGGTCTAGAGGAATTAAAAAATTGTCAATAGACAAACTAACACTTCCATATCCTTTTAGTTTTCTTGAAACTTTTTAGAGCTCCCTGGAAGGGATAAAACTTGTGCAGAGCCTGGCAGAGCTCCTGGGCCGTGGGAGAGGTGGAGGCTTGACTGCTTGCCGGTGGTAACTCAGCTTGGTCCCAGGAGCCAAGCCAATATGGGGGTTTTCTGTGGGGTGAACGAGGCATCAGAAAACCATATAAATTTACAGAGCACATTCACTCAGTCAGTTTGAAAAAAAAAAAGGAAAAAAAAGGCTTATTTCTCTAAAGAAATTTTCAAGCAGAAAGCTTTCTACTACCTTCACCTATGTGGGAACTGTCCTCCTATGCTGACCAGATGTAATATCCCCAGCTGGCACAAGTGAATTTTTTCAGAGTGAAAGGAGAAAGAACATGCTTTCTCTCTTAGTTTTTCCTTCCTAAAAGTTGTAGTCCCATCTTTACCACCTGCTACCCTTATTCAGCTGGAAGTAAAGCTGAGGGCACGTGAAAGAAGACAGTGCATCCTACTTGAAAGGATGGCAAGATTAAGTTCTAATTTTTTTTTTTTTTTTTTTTTTTTTTTTTTTTTTTTTTTCTTCAGCCCCCTTTCAGGGACTAAATCCCCCTACTTTTGGATTATGGGTGCCCCTGTTTCATAGCTCACTTTTCGAAGTTTTGTGTCCATTAACATAGAGTGAGACTGGTTTGAATGTCTTTATATTATCCTGGTTATAATTAACTTACTAATCTGCCAAATGAATATCTTTCTCTTGGTGGTGGGTAGCTCTGGCTCAATATCCTTTATGGTTTAAAGCTTGCTCTGTCTTCTTTGCATTGGATGTACATACTGGTGACTGCTCAGGCTGAGATGAAGGAAATTTTAATTACCTTGAGGGAGTTAAGATTGCTTTCTCAAATGTAATAGGCTATCACTTAAACTGCATTATTAGCCTTTCCATTTTATTTTGCAGAAGGGTCAGCTGTGGTTTATAGAAGATATTCAGTTCTATATTGCACCATTATTATCCAGACGCACATTCTGCAGCTTGCATTCTGCCTCTAAATTTTGGCAGCTGTTTTATATTTTTTAATCATTATTTTATTATTGCTTGGTTTTGCTGAGCTTGATTTTTTCCTACAGCTTTTGTTGAATACAAAAGGTAATGCCTTTCAGCTTTTTCTTTCTAACAGCCTTTTTTTTTTTTTTTTTTTTTTTCCCTCTCTCCACATTCATGTTGTTCAATCTGGCATTTCTTCCAGTGTTGGTGTTCAAGCTTACATCAGTGAGATCATAAACACAGATTGTCTTTTCTTTCTTTCCTTTATTTTAAAGGGAAAATGAAAAGAAGAAAATAGTAAGTTTCTTGTCTGTGCTATTGTGTATGACAACAGGAAAAAAAAAAATATAACACAATGCAACGGTTTTTTGAACAATACAAGCAGAAAAACAGCAAGTTTCTTTTAGCCACCAGGGAGCAATGAATTTGTGTGATTTGACTGCAGGTAGTATTTCTGATGTTGCTTCAGTTTGAAAAAAAAAAAAAATATCCTGACTTGTATATGCTCAGAGTTTGAGGTTTTATGTCTTTTCCCACTCAGATGAGCTTAACCTTTTCTTGGATCAAACAGTACCAACCATAGACAGTTACAAACATGTTTTGAATAAATTAGTTCATAAACATTTTATTCCCATCCCTTAATGGTGAATGCTTCATAATGCACTGCCAAACACGATAAGATTTCTCATTTTATGGATCACTTTATCTGCAGTCTAGTAATTGTACTTTCCACGGCACACTATTTGTGTGAAGCACTGGTGACATTCAATGCCCAGTTAGACTACAAAGTGATTAATCCTCTGCATACCTTGCTTAAGGGTCTTGTAACTCATATTCTCTCTCTCTTTTTTTTTTTTTTTTTTTTTTTTTTTTTTAAAACAGTGGTATGTATGAATTCAGCAGAGAGTCTGAGTATGCAGTAAGTTCCTCTGCATCAAATTTTGAGCTGCTGAAATACTGAATATGTTTTTTGAAGGCCTGGCTGCATAAGAATGAGCTGCAAATATTTTTCCATCTGTCAGTGCCAAGTCCTACTCCTGAGGATTTGCGCATTTACACTGGTTTTGGAAAGAAACGGAAACAAAGTGATTTATGTGATATGCAAACTCATGATAAGCTTTTTCTTGTTGAAGGGTTAATTACAAAAAGCTTTATCAGGGGAGTACTTCAGAGCTATCTATTCTATCAAGAGTTGCACGTGATAGTTATGAATGGATTGTATATCAAACACTATTCTGGAGAGACAAACACACTAGGTTCTAGCTGGAGAATCCAGTTCTGTTGTGAACTGAAACAAGTCCTCTTACCTCTTGAATTTACCCATGTAGTTTCTTGGTATTCAGAAGGAAAGATGCATGTTTCTTTCTTTCCAAGACAGAACATTTGTCTCAGGCTCTACAACAGATGGAGAAGGGAAAACATTTCTAGCTATGCCAGTATAAATAGTCCACTGGGAAGAAAAAATGTTGAAGAACATCACTTCATAAACCAAGTTTAGAGCACTGACCTCTGCTTCAGTTCAGCTTGAGGACTCTACCAATTTATTATCACAAAAATAGAGATTTTGATTTCTATCTCAGGTATCTCTTACACGGTGTTTTACATTCCAGCCGTTACTCTCTTCTTTACTTTTGTATCCTTCAGTCTTTGCTTTTGGAAACCTATTCAAGATTCCCTACTTAGCAGGGAGGCAAGGATATGTTTACCTCATTAAGACTCTTCTCTCAGGCTTGCCCCCTCCCTTGACAGTGCTTGGGATGTATTGTCCTTCTGTCCCACTCTTCTCAGCTCTACAGGCGAGGTTGCTTTGTTTCTGCTTTCTTTGTTAAGTGGAAGGCTTTGTTTTGAAGTCACAGTCTGGCATGTATACTTGAATGCAAACATCAATAGCCTATTAATCCCAGGTGTAAATCAATTGAAATCAGTAGAGGTAGAGTGGTTTAGGTTCAGCTCTTAATCCATGCTATTGGAATAATTTATTCTTTCTTTTACAGCTGGGAAGCCCTGCTGATTTCTGTTAGGCAACTGAGGGCAGAATTTATTACTTGAAGTCTTATTAGAAAGAGGTGCAGCTGAAACGAGTGAACTAATACCGGGCTGCAACTCAGCTGTCTCCTGGTGTGATAGCAGTAAGAAGGTGGCTTAGCTTCTGTGTTGTTCTGGGGCTGATGGTTGAGCCTGGCCACAGAGGACCCTCCTACTCTTGCTGCTTATTTCAGTTCTTGCAGTTGCGGAAAGGCTTGTGCCTTGACTGCTGGTTCACAGTCACGTGTGTTACCTGGGTCTCACTGCTCAGCCCACTCCTAAGGGAGTTGCACAGGTTGATTTCCATTGCAGTCCCCAGCATTATCTCCTCAGACGAATGCACTGACCTCCTACTGCTGAATGCCTAAATGCTGGTCCAGCCACGTACCCCGTCTCCTCAAACCAGGGCCTCCAGGCTGTCCTCTTTCCACACGTTAACCCTAAACTAAGCCGGTATGATATCCTAGTTGTTTCTGTCTGCATTAGGTGAGCAGATAAAAGGCTGTGAACTCTGGTAGGCTGCCATGTAACACAGAACAAACACCAGCACAAGTTGTGCTGGCACTGTGGTACTGAGCATTTGGTGCTGTGCTGATTCCTGTCTCGTGGCACCTGTTATGAGTGTAAACACAATAGGGTGAGCCCTACATGAGAAAGAAATAGTGGTGGGAGAAAGCGCTCAGGTAAACAGAAGTCACCACCATCTTGCTAACTGTGTGTGCAGAAACCTGCAGAGCTCAGCGCTGCCACTGCTGCTTCCACCAAAGGGTCAAATGGAGCATGAGGAGAGTGGGTGCTGCTGAGCAGGCAGGAGGAGGCTGCAGGGGCTGCCTCAATCCCTCCCGTTTCCTGAGAGCAGCAGTGGCAGCAATCCTCTCTCTTTGGTGCACCCTTCTGCATTTGCATGTTTGGAGTGTGTAAATGTGCTTTGTTACTGTGGAGCAGCTGATCTGTTTAGCTAGTTTCCCACCTGGGTGATGATTTATTTTGGGGTCCGTTTGCAGCCTGCAGCACTGGCTTAATGGGCTGAACGTTGTGCCCACCATAGGTAGACAGTGCTTTTCTCAGATGCCTTTGAACTGTTCTTTTACTTTGGACACTTGATTCATATACCAGATTTATTTCCCTTAATAGCATGTGTTAGGATATATAAGAGTTGCTGACCTGTGACAGCTGTTGTATTTGTCTTGCTGTCTTAAATGGGAGTATTCGATTAGTGAATGGAAACTTACTGAAACCTGTAGGAAACTATCTGATTTGTTGTAACTTATATCAATAAATGAGGTTAACCTTGATGGCAATGAAATTATGGCAAACATTAAAAAAAAAAAAAAAAAATTCAGGAAAACAAATACGCTACAGTAGTTGACTGTTAGTGTTAACTTCTGTGATTCACAGGTAGCAATTAGTTTAACTGACAATTAATAGAAAAAAAGTAAAACCAAAATCATTCAACACCACCAGTTTATTTAACGTAATAAAAATATACTGGCTTAATTGATCCTAAACTGCTCTAAGTAAAAACTAATGGCATGAAATGGAGTTTAGCTATGGGCTTCAGGGAGTGATATTTTTTCATGTAATAAAATACAGTGAGATGTATATAAGTAAATTTCACTGTGACAGGATAAATACTTATAAGGAATTAATAGGGGGAAGTCTCCTTATTTTGAAAAGTATAATCTCTAGCACCAAACTGCTAAATTAAACGGTTATGGAAAGAACTCAGTAGGGGATATTTTGTAACTTCTCCATTAAGTCATCATTCAGGGAACACTCAACATTTTGTTTGTATCACCTGATCAAAATTTTAGTATCTGTTTAATCTGGGATTTGATGATGTTCTGTGTGTCCTGACCTTCCTGTGATATATTTTTTGAAGTTTTGTAATTCTACATAACAAACACTAACTGTACCATGAAGCACGTCTTAAAGAACTTTTGACAAATATTGGTTTTGTTTTCTGTGAATAATAATATTTTTGACACAGGAAAAAAAAGCAATGGTTAGGCAAACATAACAGACTGAGGCAACCCAAACCAGCCTGAGCTATGTTTCATCATGCAGCAGGAAGCTGGCTAGCAGAGCAGGTTGTTAGTTGCCATTAGGTTCATGTATGTGTCATGAGATGTACTGACATTTTCAGGAATGTAAAGGGAGAGAAGCATGGGTTATTGAAAATCATGTGGTACCTAGATAACTTCTGCAATTTTATTCACCCTCATGATTCAAGCACAAGTTGCTGCCAGAAAGAAAATGGAAAAAAAATCCTGTGTTTTTTTTCTGTGACTCGTAACAAGCAAGTTAAAATTAAAAATAAACATATCATTAAACTCAAGTCACTTTGTTTTTTGTTAAGCTAACAAGAAATGTAAGTATCCTAAGTATTAATCAGATTCACAATTTAAATAAATGAAGCAGTGAGCCAGCAGTGTGATATTAGATTGAATCATCAGGTGGGCATTTTTGTCTGCTCAATATTGTGGTGAACCTGACTGCTTGGTAATGGCAAGAAATCATTTTTTAAACTGAAAATTAAGTTGCTTCCCCGTTGTGTAAAATCTTTAAGCCAAAAGGGTACGGCCAGGGCTTTGAAAGCAGTTTAGCTGGTGAGGTATTTTGCTTGATGGGATGAATTCAGCACAGCTGTTTTAAAGGCCTATTTTCTCCATGTCCAGCAGGTCTTGCTGTGGGGATGGTGAGATCCCTCCTTACCAGAACTTTATGATCTTTGGTAAATATTTTTAAAAACTAATTTATCTTTTCTGTAGGTGGGTATGGTTCATATTGCTAGCACCACACCTCACGTCACAGGACTGTGGTACAGAGCATGCACACACACCAGAGCGGGAAGTACTCTGTGTCGGTGGGGATTTCCATGGTTATCCCTGAGGTTGCAGAGATGGGCACGAGGCAGATCTGCCTGACTGCAGAAAAAGGAAGCATGGGAGAAAACTACAAGGCAATGATATTAATTTTCTCTTGGTACTGCATAGCATGTACTGTTCATGTTCTGTGCAGTATTTGTATTTAAACATCCATTACCCTACATACTTCCACACACACAAATGACAGTCTGCTACAGAATTTTCTGTCACAATCTGCAGAAGCTTAAAAAGTGTTAGAGCTGTGGCTGTTAGCACTGTAAAATATTTCCAAATGTTGTTATAAATTTTACTCTTGTTACTGTGGCTAGTTTTCCATCTCATTGTTTCTCCATACAAAGTTTAGCTCTACCACAAATTTCCAAAAGAGAAAGTCCAAGGTGAAGAATTGTTTCAAAAACAAGTTGGAAATGCCTTTCCTAAAGGAGAAACCTTGAAATGACTGGAAGAAAAAATCAAGATTTAGAATTTGATGAATTTTAAATGCTGTGCACTTGCATCTAATCCATACACTTTTCTGAGTAAGACAACACTAGTGATGCATATCTTTGGTAGTAAACTCAAATAAGAAAAGGAATGGTTGCCCTGGCTTAGGCTAGTGAACTGTTTAGCCCAGAATTCTGTCTTTGGCAGCTCTCAAAGTAGAACTGACATTATTAGGGAGAAGTATGCAAAGATAATTCCTTAAGCATAGCACCCAGCTTCCAGATGTTTGTGGCTGTGGGAGCTTTGTGAGTTGGAGTTTGTAGCTTCATTGCCACCTTTTTCACTATAATTTCATTTCTGACACTTAGTAGATTTCTCCTCTGTGAGTTTATTTAGTTGCTTTTTGAACCCTTTTCTATATAGTTTTCTCTACAGTTCCCTATGGCAGTTAATTTCATAGCTTAGTTATGAATAGCGATTTGTTTATTTATTTATTTTTAATTTCAGAACCTGGTGAGTGCTTAACTGGTTTGAAGATCATAGCTGCTTGGAATCTCCTGGATGTTAGCATTCTGCCATGCCTAATGACCAAAGGTTCTGCTTGCTCTCAAAAAGGTAATTAGTATTTTTGTTTTAACTGAGGCTAGTATAGCAGGGCTGTTATGAGAACTGTTACGAGAATGAGTATTCTTCTGATTTCTTCAAGTTTCATCCCTCCATCATAACACTTGCCTCTTTTATGTTGAAAGTAGTGCCAGCTTAATAGACAACTTGGTTTCCCACTATACAATTCTGAAAATACTAATACTCATCTCTTAGGACATCAGGTCTGCCATACTGTCATTCTGTTAGGTTGTTTTCCAGAGCTCAGTCAAGAATTTTAGGAACAGGCAGATCTTTTTTCTGTGGCCAAAATGTCTTTTTATGTAATACTGTGATATACTTGATTGATACTCGAAAGGAATTTTCTATTGCAAAAATGTTTGGAATAACACTAACACGAGATCTTGCCTTTTCCTTTTTTTTTTTTTTTTTTTTTTTTTTTTCACCCCAAACCTAAAAAAACATAATAACACCCTTTATTTTTTTTTCCTTGGTTTAGTTTCCTTTGGTAAATTTGTATGTATTTTCATACCTGAATTCTTCTCTATAAAATGTATTTAGAAGAGAGTAACTTTAAAGTTAAGTTCATTTTTTTTTTTTTTTTTCTTTAAGCTGCTAATGTGGCATTTAGTCTTGTTGAGATGAAGACATAAATTAACAGGTTGTTGTCATTGTAAACCAGGAACTGTTTGTGTGACGTTAAGTGAAGTCATTAAATTTGGCAGTTGCAGCCCTTTCAAGGCTAGGAGCTTCAGTTTTTCCAGATGGTGGTGACAATTCTTGTGTGCTCTAGTATGTTTTATTGGTTCATAGTGAATGTCTCTGTTCTGGGATTGGGTTCAGTCCTACTCCTGGAAAAGCTACACGTAGGATAAAGTTTCAGTCATAACTAGGGTAGTCTAAAATTGAGGGCTCTGTCAGGAGGGCCATAAATGCTGGATTCAATCTCTCTGGTGTTGCTAAATCCATAGAAGTGATTGGAGGGTTTCAGTCCAGATTCTGTTACTTCTTGTTCTTCAGCAAATCATGGATCTACTTTGTTATTGGAGAAAATCTTGAATAGCTATCTGATGGAAGATAGTTATCTGATGAAAGCTTAGCCAATTTTGAGATTTTTTTTTTTTTTTTTTCTCAGCATTTGTAAGTTTCTCTCCAGGTGCAGAAATAGCAATGCTGTTATCTGCATTTGTCATCCAAGTTCAGCCAAAGGTTGAATTACCTTTTAATTAGGAATTATATTCCTAATTACCAGTCTCTTCAATAAGCCAGTTAAAAAACTAAAGCTAAAGTTGCAGCAAAACTTTCCTTACATTCCTTACATGTTCTTCCATGGGTTAATGTAAGCTGAGGATGCTGTGCATGTAGAGGTAATTTACGCCATCTGCAAGTTCTCCAGAGCATGAGTCCATGCATTGCTGAAAGTAACTGTGGATTTATAGGTTTGAATGTACTTACTCCTTAATTTGATCTCTCAAAAAGTTCTCGTTCTTAGGTTGATTGTTTTTGAAGAGCAATGTGGGTCCTATGCATAGCTTTGATACAGGCTTCAAGGTAAAACACAAATGATCCAGGTAAATTAAATAGCTAAGAGAGAGAATAAAGTCACCTTACATTCAGTGTAGCAACAATTTCTAAAATCCCAAGTGAGCATCCAATAGGAGGCTTTCAGCTTTTTATTCTAGATTGATTCTTTCAAACTTTCTGGTTTGAACCCCTCTACTCTATATAAATTATATTTGTGTTGAAGTTCCTGCTCTCTTTTCTCACAGGTCTGTATACCCAGTCTCTCATAATGGCCTAATGAGGATTAAATTAAATTGTACAAAGTGGAAGAGCTCCAGTTGGAGATAAGGAGAATGACTGGGGAAACATTCACATGGACAGAGAAAAGTACAGTCAAGTATTTTTACTTGCTTGTGCAATACCAAGGGAGCAGTAAAAGTGTCATCATCTAAGTTTAATTCAAACAGGAGTGAATGGTCTGGGTTCCAATAGTAGCTGAAAGAAACCTCCTGTTTATATTAATTTGTTGCATGTTTCAGAGAATGTCCTCTGGTCATTAATATTGTGACACTGACTCCAACACTCTTGGAGGCCAGTGCTTTGTAAGATGGGAACTGTAGAAACATAGTGCTATGTAGCAGTTTCCTTTTCAGCCAGTACTAAGTTTTACCCCCAATAAAGCTGTTTGCACTCTTGATAATGTATGCAGGCCATTTCTGGTAAATTAAAAGTAGTGCGTTTAGTTTCCTTCTGTGCTATCTTACGATTTCCTTGAAAGCACCCTTGCTGATAGTTTCACTGACCTGTGTCTCATGTAGTGATTGCATAAAATTGTATGTTACTTGCCATATGTATTCTCTTTCCCAGCTGAGATTCTTTCTCCACCTTGTCACTCACAGCAGTGTGTAACTGCTCAAACAAGATACCGTTTGAAGCCTGAGCTCCTTTTGAGCAAGTCTTTATCACTGTATATTGTCATTTTGTAATTGTGTCAAGAATCAGTGGAGGCATGTTTGTTTGTTTTAAACAAGGACAGGGTGATATCTCAAGTCAGAATCAACTTCCTTGAAACAGTTCTTTGTGTTTCAGATCAAACCTTGTTTGTTGTAGTTCTTGTGCTGCAATTAATAGCTAAAAATATTTTGATTTTGTCACTTGTATTAAGAACTTAAATACTCTCTGGTTTTGGCAAGCTTTGATCTGTGTTTACCCTACAAATAAGCCAGAGGCTCACTCCTGGGCAAACTTCCCTGTTTTTGTTATTTCTGTTTCAGTGTACCCTTTTGAATCCAAATTTCCATTTGATAAACCAAGCTACTTATAGTTTATCTCCTCCTTTCTTAGGAAGTTGCCAATTTGCGTATTATTTGAATGTCCTTCTTTAAAATTGGTTCTGCTTTTCTGGAATAAGATAGCAGATTTTCCACAGGAGTTTGTTTTTTAATCCCTCCTGTTTTCCTGCAAGCATATTTCAGCAGCTTTAATTTGTCAGTAACCCACTTCTGAGTTGGCTCATCTTTATTTGCTTAGATTTTCTTTTCTTTTGTTCTAGCATGAAGTAGAGTCTCCCCCTTTAATTATAATAATGTAGATAATTCTCAATCTGCCAACTCTTTTTGCTTTTCACTATTAAAACAATTTTCGAAAAGGGGTTGATTAAATACAGCTTTTTGTTGCAACTTAATTGTGATTATTCATACAGCAATTATTTTAAAAAGTTCATCTATTATAAAATTCTGCCTACTGCCATGTAAGGTCCCTCTTGAGGGTGTTTTCACCTCTGCACCTCCATGGAAGCAGCAGGTGGGAGTGAGTTTATTTTACCCACTTGCTGTGAGTCAGCTCAATCCGAGATCCAGTAATTTGTTTCAACATGGCATTAGGCCTGAGCTAATAAGTCTTACTGGGAGCAGAATATGTTAGTTTAGGCCCAAAATCTTCCTTACATCACTAAAGAGCTTCTAGACTCTATCATGCCCAAAAGAAGAGAACCTCCATCCAAGTGAAGTGAGGCAACTGCCTGCTCATGTTTTTGGAAATGCACACTAATTCTTTTAGTAATAGTGTTTGTAGAACACAAATCTCTCCCTTTCCAGCTTTTCCTAGAACAATCTGAAGCAATTTCTAGGTTATTCTATTTTTACAGAGTCCAAATCTTTGAAATTTAGGCAGTCCTGGCTGGCTCAACAGACAGAATTTGCTCAGACCAAGATAACTTTCTGATTCTAAAGACTGATAAAAGACTTTATATCAAAGCACAAACACAAGACTTACTGCTTTATATTCCTCTACAGAGTATGAGAAATACTCTGAATGTAACATATCCTGCTCTCACACTTTTTTCCTTTGAACCTCTTTACTTGGCCTTTATCTTTAAAGAAACAAAATCCAGCTGAATATGAACTCAACTTTTTTTTTTTTTTTCAATTCTATAAGTGTCTTTAGACATCCCATAAGAATCTCTTATACTTGACTAGAGTATTGGAGAAGTCGCCAGTTTTGAATTAAAAGCTACTGTTTGTGGTCTCTTTTCATCAAGAATAAGAATGATGTTTTGCCTTTTAGGAGTACAACCACCATTTTAGAAATCATTGAACATTTAAACTCCAGTTATTATTTGGTGCAGTTTTTTCAGATTTTGGGAATCTTGCCCTTACAGGTGTAGCAAGACTGCTGGCTCAGTGGAAATATTCCATTAATTACAATGGCATCAGAATCAATCCAATAAATTACTGAATTATCAAGTAATAAATTGGAAGATAAAAAAGTTTTTTTGGGGTCAAAACTTTTTTCCACCTTACCACTGGTAAGAACATGTTACATTTTAATACTTTATAAAGTAAGTATAAAGAGTGCAACAGGCTGGTACTATTGGGGTGAGCCTTAAGACCTGCAATTTGTTAAGAACTTTGTGGCAAATGTTTGACTATGTCAACTAGATTGTCAAAGCTTACTCCAATCTGTTTTCTGTGTCACCTGGAAGGAGAGAATTAAAATTGTATAACCTCGATATAGCAGAACTTTTTCCTAGTTCCTGGCAACCCTGCCTTCTTAGAGTGACTGCAGGTTCATGGCACCAGCCTAGAAGAAATCCACTAGATGTTTACGTGATAAAGATATCTCCTGGCAATTCTGTACTCTTAGTATGATAGTTATGGCTATCAGTAAATATGGAATACAATTATATCAAGCCTGCAATATATCTATGCATTTTAAAGTTAGTTACCTTTTGAAACCACATCATAAATCCCTATGTTGAAGAATCAATGTTTCTGTGTCTTCTTGAGCCCTAAAATTAGTCTTCTCCACATCCAGAACTTCTAGTGGACATATTTCCCTGGTTTGCTCGGCACTCACAAGGATCCTTGAGAGAGGGTCAGCTCTGTCTTGCAGTGAAGGAGTGCTTCCACAGATACTAGAGATGTTTTATGCTGTTTTCTGACTCCACATCTCTGGCAGATCAGTTTTAATTCTCTTGCAAAGACCTGAATGGGTGTGATTTAGCTACCTGATAGAAGGTGTGTTTTTGTTAGTGGGGTAGTGACAGTAGATTGGAAGATATGGATATCATAATGAAGTCTTTCATAAAACCTTGGTGATACTCTTCAGCTGATTTTTCTGATTCTCCAGTTTTCCTCATATAAGTAAGTAAGAAATGTAATCGTATTTTATTCCAGGCTAAATTCATCATCATCTATAAACTAGTTTGACGTCTTTGGATAGGGAATATCCTAGAGCTACAATGCCCTTTTCTTGATAATTTAATTTTTATGGTTAATTTAAAAAAGCAAGATAAAACATAGCTTTTACAAGACTTAGAGTAGCTAAGGAGAGACCTCACCATTCCAGGATTGCTCTGTTTTTAAGAGCTTCACAGATGAAATTGATCAGTCTTTACAAGCAACTGAGCAACTGAGGTTCTGTGAGTGACGTTTCTCAAAGGCAGGCTTTTCAGCGCAAGTCTGCAGATTTCACAAAGTCTTTTGTTGTCCTCGTGTCAAGGTCATGCAGCCTTCCTAACTGACATGTAAAGAAATTCTGGCACATACAAAATCAGCATAATAGTTGTCTTTGACGCCTTTGGGCAGTTAGTAGTTGGGTATAATTTTACATAGCTGACAATTGTTCCATTGTGAAGTCTGCAAAGAATGCCTTTCTTCAGTGTTTCTTCCTTCTTCTTACCATTATTTTAAAATCTTGTATTATTATAGATTGACCTGCATTTTTTCCTCCATATAATTATTCATTCAATTATTGATATTGAAAAGCAGTCCATATGGGTACTGAATGATTTGGAAGCTTCTGCTTTGTCTTGTATGGCCAGGGATAGCAAATAGTTTTGAACTGTCACTGTATGTTCATCATTGCATCTTTTTATCTGAACCACAACCAATTGGGGAAAAAAATAAATGTTCTTAGTTGCTGCCCCTGTCAATCTGTTCATTAGCTGGCAAAATTGATGAATGAGTGGTCTCCCTTGAAGATGAGCATGCTACTTCTCCAGCACAGGCAGGGTGACGTGGCTATAACCTGTATCATTTGAGTGACGGTTCAGCTTGCTGCTATAGTTCTAGAGCTGGATCAGTGCTAATAAAGAGTGGAATAAAGAAGGGTTATAGATATGCTAATGATCTCACTGACGTTTTTGGGCAGAGGTAAAGAAAAACAGAGTTTTACTTTTATCAGTTCTCACATATTAAACTGGTAGCTGAGTCACTTTTTCTTTAAACTGAGAATAAACAGTCTTTGTAAGTGCACTGTGAACCTTGTCAGATTTACAGTTTTAGCCTCAGTTGCCTAAAGACCAGCTCTTAAAAAAATGACTAATCCAGCAGTAATCCTCCAAAGCACTAGCTTTGTAGTGTCTCAATGGGACACATCTTACGCACAATTAATACCCTAAACTCAAGGCTATGTTTTACAAGATAAGAGCACTTGCGACAAGTACACGTGTGACTTGCTATGCTCAGGGGATGATACATTTGTCCCCTGATGTGTAGGAAGGTTTGTAATAAATTGTTATAGCCACTTTCAACAATCCTTACATGTACATTGATTTGAATGAAATTATTTATAAAGTACTTTCAACAGGAAAAACTAAGGGTTGCTGTTGCAGATCTACCGCATGATTAACTGGTGAGATTTAGTTGGGAACATTTTAGAAATTTTCTGTACCATTCAAATTTGATAACAGCTATTCCAAGCTGTTATTTCTTCTTGTTGTCAAAATATTTCCATTAATGTGGTTATAATGAACTACTGAGATAATACTTTGAGAGAAAAGAGTATGGTGGAACCACACTTGGTCTTAATTGTCTGCATTGGGTAATTTGCAGTGTGAAACAAGAAAAATGCCAGTTGTCACAGGCTCACGTAAAAACAGGTATGTGCCATTCCAATTATTGCTCCCAATTTGTAGAGGTTTATAATGATATTTACCATGTGACATTCACATCTATTTCTTGTTTGCAGTTTGAAAATAAATAGAATCCAATACAGCATCCTATTATAAGCACCATAGCGGATTTAAATAAAAAGGCAAAAATAGTTTCCAGCATAATTACATTGAGTGTCATGGTATTACAGTGGAAATGCTGTGTAGAATTTGAAGTACGCAGGAGGAAATATGCCAAAAGTTCAATAATTACAGAATACCTATCTTAAAATCATCTACATTATTGGAGCTGAAAAGAATTGAAAATACTTTCAGTCCCTCTGGCACTGTGAGACCCAGAATTAATAGCTAGTTAGTTTTCTTTAAAACCACTTGTACGAGAAATGGGATTAAGACATTGAGTTATTTTACTGTCATTACCACTGCTGCTTCGTTCCATCAGTTACCACTGATGCTTCCTAATGAAGCACTGATGCTTCATTAGAGGCAGAAGAGCAGTAACTTCTGTGTGTAAACTACAACATATAGGACACTGCCTGTGCCATATATTCCAGAGAAATCTAAAACATGTGAGATTGTATTTTTAAAGGTAGTAGGACATGACATTTCATATGTAAAGGAACATATTGAAGAAATTCCTAATTGAGCAGAGGTGCAATGAAAAATAGCTTGCTTTCACACAGTTAAGGGCCATTTATAGCAAATATTGACTTCAGAATGAATTTAGATTGCTTTGGCAAGCTTTCTCCTTGCATGTCTTAGCTTCTGATAGCTGTATTTTGTACTTGTCTTTCTGATCAAAAAGCAAACTACAGGAAACCCCTGAAATTTGGTTGTGTGGAACCAAATGGAACATCCGATCCTCTGTATCCTGCAGCTTCAGGCAGTAGAAGTGTAATTTTATCTTACTTACTTACTTTATTTATTTATTTATTATTATTTATTCAGTCAGCTTCTCTCCAGTAAGAATAAAATGGTATACACTTTCCCTAGACTTTCACAGCTGTGTGGTGGGAGCAAATGTTTGGGTTGCGGCTACTTGCTGTATGTTCCAGGTCACGGGGAAATTGCATTGTGCTAATGATGTAACCTTTGTCTATTTCTTTAAATCTCATCCTATCTGCCTTTGTCCTCTCCACGCAGTCACTCAAATTCCCCTCCTGCTTTTCTTTCCTTCTGTCTCTGCATTTCTCCCCCTGTGCTCTCTGTAGGTACTGCCAGTATGAAAACGACAGTTATCTCAGGCCTAGCAAGGCAGTACTAAGGACATCTGATTCAGTCTTTGAAGTTCCAGCATGAGCAGGTCTGATACTGTGGGAGGTCTCAGAAAAGCAGAGGAGGTAGATTTGTTGATGTAATAATTTGAGAGGCGTCCAGTTACCAGCAAACGATTTTCCTTTTATTTCTAAAATCCAGCCCAAAGATAACAAAGGCTTTCTGTAGTGTACCTTTTCTCTGCTTTCCCTAACAAGCAATTCATTGTAGGTTTAAAAGGAATGAAAATAGCATAAATTAATTAGCATACCAAGCCCTTAACTGAAAATTTAAATCTCTCCAGTTGCTAAGGTTGTCACTGTTTTATAGCTCAACAGAGTTTGGAAGCGTTGGTTAAAACAATACAAAACACATAAAAAGTTAGTTATAAAAAAGAATTAACAATTTCATTTAATATAGTTCGTTTCACCTTTGCCTTCAGAAAGGCAATCAAGTACCATAGTCACCTGCAATTACTGAAATCTAATTCTGTTTACTGGTTTGATCATTTTCAATTTAAACTACCTGTCAGAGAGGAGAAAAATAGAAGAAAGTGAGCAGCATTTTAAAATGTTCTGTTTAAACAATAGTGTGAATATTTGAATGCTCTGAAGATCTATAATAGACCTTAAGAGGCATTGCATCATTTAGTATTAGTATTGGATTTATAGTCCATAGAAGAAAGAGAACAGTGGTTCCTCATTAAGAATGAAAATGCCATTTTAGAATCATAGAATCACAGAATCATAGAATCACTAGAATACAGAAATAGAACAGAGAATTTTGTCACATTTCCCACATTTGCGTTTGCCCTTTCTACATCCGCCATCTTTTTTTTTCCATAAAAATTCAGAGTAAAGCATCTTTATCAAAAGCTATGAGTACAAGATCCTTTTCTATTAATTAAAAATCAGCTAATCTTGAATTTTTGAATCTCCAGACATTCTAATGCAGTGCTTGTTTGAGCTTTCCATGTCTACTGTCAAATGACCTAAAAAGCTTAAATTAGAATATCTTCTACCAGGGAAAAAAAGTGATGTCTTTTGGAACCTGCACTTTGCTAGCTACCCATCTCCTTCTTGAGTCTGGATTTAATCGTAATTCAAAGAAGCTTTGATGGTAAATACTAACAGGTGTTTATTACTCAATAAGTCAGTAAAGTGTTAGACAGCATCACTTTTTGATCCCGAAGTAGGAAATAGATGCCAAGACTGAATTAGTGAAGTTATCATGCTTCATCAGAGCAAGGGGAAGTTTTTTTTTTTTGAATTTCCTGTCTGCAACTGTTTACCTCTCACATGAATAGAGTATTGGGTACACTTTAATGCTTGCAAGTACCATCATCATTCATTAGCTGTAATGGAGTCAGTCATCAAGGAATATAACCTAGACATCCATGAGGTTGTGAAAGAGCGGCTATATTGTGCTATTTAAAACATCCCGCCTTTCTGAAACTTCAGACCTATTCATTTCAAAAGCAATGAAAATGATGTCTCTGCTTTCCTCCCATCTGTTCCACGCAATAGATTTTTGAGTGCTGAATGCCACGAAGCCTGGGTAATTACCTGAAAGTCCTCAGCAACCAACTAGTTGGTACTACTGGTGTCTTCTGCGGTGTTTTAAAGACTCCTCTTTTCTAATGGATGTGATGCCACGCTCAGATATGTTGGGTCACATTGATATGTGCTAGGTACTTTTTAAAAGTACACACGACACACAAGTCTTTCATATGTTACCAGTGAGAACACAATTTGATTTGTAGATTTTTATCTTCATTCTAATGCAGATTTTTTATTTCATGGTTCGTCTTCTCACTTATTGGTGAAAGGGCTAGCAAGGAAAGAACAAATATCTCAGGTAAGAATTTTTAATTTTGTTTTGATTCCAACTTAGAATGTAAATTTTACAGAGTCAAGAGGCTGAACGTTTATTTGTGCCAGGGGACAAGTCTTAAATGAGACAAAATTATTAACTACTGTTGAGTTGGCTGTGCTTTTGTGGCGAACTTTTGAAAACTACCTGAAGCATCGACCCTTTTAAATTACACCATATTGTACTGCTGGGTATCTGAAGCCTACTGGGGATTAAGTAGAGACTGACTACACTTGCAAGCCCATCCTGTTACCATTCTGCGCCAAATTCACAGTCAGTGCATAGTCCATATGCAACCTTATCCTATAGGTTCACTTAATGACAGTTTAAATGGCAAAACTTTTAAACTCCTCCTGCGCTCTTCATTATTGCCAGGTCTAGGATTTAGCTAACAGGTTTTCTCTACCCCACCTTCTATTTCTTCTGTCTCAGTTGCCTCTTTAGGTTATAACTGGTGTTAATAAACTATAATGCCAACATGAAGCATGAATAGCTGACGTGGATGAGTGGCTTGCCAGAGAAGCTGTGCAGTTCTTTGTGAAGCCCTATAAATTCAGTATCTCCTGAAGTCCTGATGCAGGTTTTGAAACGTATGCATTGAGAAATGATATGTTACACTAGAGTTCCTTCTAGTTTGGCATATAGGCTCCCCCTTACTGCACTTGATGCTGTACTCCATATAGTAAATCTCTGGCGTTTGTATCTTGTGTTATTGGCTAGATCTCTTGGCATATCAAGAAGAAGCAACCATTTATTGGGGTGGAGGTTTAAAGGATTTACATGCTTTGCCTTATACATGCTCCTATTAAATATTTTGTCCAAAGCTTTTGTTGTTTATTGTTAGTGTTCAAAATAATAGAAAATCTGTTATTTTCATGCAAATGAAAGTTTCACTGCAGTACTCAAGCTGTTGGTATGCCAGCTCTTTATCCCTGAACTCTTGCTTTTGAAATATAAGTACTCTTCCATCTTTCCCCCCCCCCAAAATAAATTACACTGGCTAGAGTGTTGTTAATCAGTTTCGAATTGTGCTGGCACCATGCCCTGTGAAACCCTGGCTACAGATTCTTGCACTGATACACTGGTGACAAGAAACCTGGCAGCTGGTTCTTTTCCAGGAATATATAGTCACATTATCTGATCGCTTGCTCCTGTGACTGTCTTCTACATGTAAACAAAGGGACAGATTTGAGTCTTGGCTACATCATTATACTTGATAGGCACCAAATGAATTCTTTTGAACTCAGAAGCTGGTCACACCGTTAGTTTTAAGGTAAGAGGAACAGTCAGAAAAAATGCTTCTTTGGAAATAATCCTGCAGTGGTTTTATATTATTTCAAACATAAACGGATGCTCTCTCAGACATTTCATGCTTTGAACTGGGATTGTATGTCTGCTGCAGATTTTAAAGTTTAGTGACAATTCCAATATTGATTATGGGGAAAAAGAAGATTGTCAGAAAGCTATGAACCCAATTGTACCTTCATTCAGAGTTTTATTTTTGGATTCATTTATGCTATTCAGCTGGTAGACATTTTGAAATACAGCTTTATGATTCTTCAGTATTTTAGTGTTTGATTCATCTTGAGTGAATATCAGAAATGCAACTTCTACGAGAGGCTCAGAACAGGCTGAATTCATTAAGTGGAGCACTGAAAGTGAAATGAGCCACTCTTCGCTTCATATGGATTTAATCCGTACCTAAGGGAAAGTTCTAATTTTTGATATACAGTCAAGAACCCTGCAACAAGGATATTTGTCTGTTGAATATTCTTTATTCATTCTGCATGCAGAATTTATGTTTGATATCAAAGCCCGGCTTACATAATATAGGTAATAAATTGCAGAGCCAAACAATTATGATGCTACAACACTTGGAGCAGATTCTGGGGGACATCATTTGTTTCAAAGCCCTATCTGATTGCCTAAATAAATTATTGAATTTTCAAAGCTTCTGAGCAGACCTAATTTGCTTTGAAGTTATGGGAAACTGCAGAATGGTCTTGGCATGTATAAACTGGCAAAGCTGAGGACAAAGCTAACTTAATTTCCTGTCTTAATTCAGTTCTTTAACCACAGGACTATCCTTTTGCTTCTGCTAACACACGGTCAGAACGAAACATGTTAGGTGGATATGCTGTACTTGAATAAATTAAAAATCAAAGGTATTTTCACAATTCTGTTTGTGATGTTGACTGCTGTATATTTTTGTACTTGGCTGTAATTTGCTTGCCTGTACGGCTGGTCTATGAATATCACTTTTTAATTTAATTTTATTTATTTTTTTTCTGCAAGAAGTCTCATTGACTTGTGACAAAAGGGTGCACAATATGCACCAGTACAATGTTTTACCAGTATGAATTAGGCAGTGTCATAGCACATAGATATTAGAGGAGACAAAAATGAGTGATTTACAGCTACTTCATCAGTCTACTGAAGTGCTGTGGTTCCTGATAAAATACTTTCAGTACTTTGGGACGAGTAGCTGTACATGGCTCTTTTATGAAGAGAATTCCATCATTTTGTGTAGAAGATATTTCACTGCTAATCTTATACGCTGAAACTGATCACAATCTGATGAAATAATGAAATGAGCAAGAGCCATCTAAGGTATTTTTTAAAATACAGACTTACAGAGAAGGTGAAAGGGCATTGATGATAACCAAATGCTGTTGTGAAATCTGTCCCTGTGAGTAGGATAGTGACCCATGAATGGCGTTACCAAATGTTACTTTTCAAAAACATCTTCAAATTGTGACAAAAAACAGTGCTTTTGTGTTACCTTTGTGGGTTCTGTCTATGGCACTTGGTAATTTAGGGTTAGATGAATGTTGCGCTTATAATCAAGGATTCCATCCTCCTGCTTACTGCAGAGTATAAAATTACATCAATGTTAATAGCAAATATAAATAATCTTTTTTTCTCCGTGTGGGTTACAAAAACACTGCACTAAAAGAATTGTATTAAGATTATCATGTCCACATCTGGTAAGTTAGGAAATGGCAAAGCAAAGACTGCAGGTGCATATATGTGCATACTCTCTTCCTTAGACAGTGTTGCCCACTCACTAGTCAGAATGCATACTGTGCATAGACACGAAGGGCTAAATCCAGCCCTCCTAAATTGTCAGCCTACACTGAGGTTTAGGTGTTTGAATACTGCTAGATCTTACAGGGCAATCAAACTCTGTTCATTCTAGCACTACTCAGTCCAAAGTGTGTCAGGTTTGGCCTGGAAATTCTCCAGTGCTCAGGTAACTGAAATGCTCAGAAACACCTTGTTGGAGAGGAAATGTGCCTATTCCATGCTAAAGTTCCATTGTCATCTGGGCTTAAGAGGACACTTGCCTAAATTGAGGTAATGCAGTGGCTTTTGAAGATGAAAGCTAAGCCTAGAAAATGGCTTTTGGATATTTGCAGCTCAAGGACCTGCGTCACTGGAATGTAATTCCAGAAGGTAAACTTACAATTGAAGATGCAGAGGAAATATTGTGATATGATGTAAAAATACTGTGAAATCAGCATTTGTTTTGGATCATCAGTTGGATGATTTTCAATTTGGACTACAGCTTAAGCAGTTCTCAGAAGACTGTCTATCATGCATCTCTCTTTTGAAATTGGAATTTAAAATCTATGCTGATTACATAGCTGTATAAGTTTTAGGTAAAATAACTTTTCTGAATGTAAAACATAAGTAAAACAGTTTGAATCTGTGTGATTGATTGAAACTAATTGGATCTTATTACCTGAATTCTCTAACGGTTCATGGAATCATAGAATCACAAAACAGCCTGAGTTGGAAGGGATTCACAGGGACCATCATGTCCACCTCCTGGCTCCACACAGGACCACCCAAAAATCAGACCATGTGTCTGAGATCATTGTCTAAATGCTTCTTGAACTCCAGTCAGCTCGATGCCATGGCCATTGCCCTGATGAACCTCTCCCAGTGCCCAACCACCCTCTGGGTGCAGAACCTTTCCCTAACACCCAGCCTGACCCTCCCCTGATGCAGCTTCATGCCATTAATTTTATTTAGAGTAAACGAAAAGTGCAAAGTAATATCCAGCCAAGAGTTTCAAGCAGCTTTATATATATATATTCGTATATAGATCTCTCTCTCTCTATATATATAGATAGATACATATTTATGTATATATACATATACATATATATATATATAAAATCAGGCTTGTACATCATATATCAAAGGAAACTCCTCCATGATATCTCAAACTGGACAACCAGAATCTGGGGGTTTGTCTCTGGTTACTTCATGTGTATTTGTTCTTGCTGGTGAACAGTTTTGATTATCCTGTCTATTATTTTCTTACTCTTCCACATTCCTGCCTTGCTGATACGATTTTCTGTTATCTCATGTTCCGGAAAACTATGCTGCACTACTTTTCTCCTTAGCTAACCTAAGCTTCCATTTCACATCTCTGATAGATTTTAATTGCTTCTGGTGATATTTGAGTTCATTCTACAAAGCTCCTTACAAGGGATATTAATTGCAATAAAAAATCCCAGTGTACCAGTTTGACATAGTAATCTATAATGCTTGAATGGCTTTATAACGAATACTGAAAATATGAATGCTGGCATGACCTACATGTGAGACAAAAGCTGTTCCCTTAGGGAATGGAGATAATTTGCTTTTGTCTCATACATTATGCATCTCTTTTTTACACCCCATTTCCATGAAAAATATTTTTTTTTTGTTTTGTGTCAGTTGTTGAAGTTGTGAGTGGAGCACTAGGCTCTGCTTGTTAGGATGTTAACATCCTACTAGGATGTCTGCAGTCTCACTTTGTTTCCTATTACCTATTCCTAATTTCTTTTTTGTTCTTTGATAGTTCTCTCTGAGTAATGTTCTCTGTTCCCTGCTTTATTCTTTGGAGAGTGAATGCTGCTGATTCCTTTTTGTTGGGAAACTTTATAACCAAAAAATATACTGTGCATGTTTCATTGGTGCAATTGTGTCAGTGATTAATAATTAGTCTGTATTATGCTAAAAAAAGAACCATAATTTGTGTCTCACAGACCTCTATAAAACTAATGTATTCCTTGACAGGCAAAGAACAGGGTTGGGCTCTTGTAAAAGCATTGTGTGGTCTCTCCAGACATTACAGGATTTATGGGCAGAGCTTGTAATTAAGGAAGAGTTCAAGATACAATGGATATTCAGCGATCTAAACAACAACTCTTCTCTACCGAAACACTTAAAGAAATTGGCCCTTCATGACAACTGAGTTGATAGTGATGGGTTTTTCAACTACTTCACGTTGAGGGTAAAATGGAGTAGATTAACATATGTTAGTGTCCTTCTCTCTGATGTGTTGCATATTGCTTTTCCTTTTCAAGTTTGTAAAACTAAAGAAACTGGTGTGGGGTCTTTGAATTTTATAATCCTCTAATTCTGTGTCCCCTGGTCTTCTGAGTAAAAGCGTATTATTTGGGTTACATAGTAGAGAACTGCACAGTTTTCTAGGTAGGGACATGCCACTGCCCTCTGCATTAGAAGCATAAAATAGTACATTTCTTGTTTGTCTTTCTGAAGGTACCTATTTATTTAATGGAAACTTAGGCTGAGCTGACTCCAAGTACAACTCATTTATAATTTAAAACATCACCTATATCTCATCACCTAGGATACTGGTCTGAAAAATAAAATATTAGTTAACAATTTGTTAAATTCTGCCTACAAATGATGTTCAGGTAACCAAACTCCTCCTGAATGTTTATGCAATTTACTACATGCTGTGTTTCATATTTCATGGACACTAATCTTTTTTAGATGATTTATGGTGCATTTATCCTGTATTTGTTCTTAGGCTATTTGTTCTTCATTTTACAGATCAGAATACCCATATAGCTGGTGTATATAACTGTGGACTGAAACACATTGAGGATTTCATTGTTGTTCTAGTGTGTTTGACAATGTTCATCTGGATATCTCATTTCCCTATTCTCATTTTTAAATGAATAGCTAAGTATTTTTTTCAACTGTCAGCAAAAAGAAGCATTTGTGTCCCTTTACCTTGTACAACAATATTTATAGCATCTAATTTACCACAGAGGTATTGAGTTTGATCATTATTTAAATCACAGCATGACATTTTTTATAGCAAAGAACCCAAACTGGTATTTGTTTTAACAGTGACATTGGCTAACACAAATGCTTTAAATACTCTGCTTGCGTATTTACCAGAACATGAGAGAAAACACTGGATCATCAGCTTGCTGTGTGAAAACACAGAAGCGGCAACCTGACAGTGTGAGGAAAGAACAAAATCAGCAGAGAGAGTGGCCTGCAAGGTTGTTAGACTCTGAGTAATGTTTGAACAAGTGTGAAGCAAGAATATTAGTAGATAATGCATGTGATGTACAGGAGCCTTATGCCACTTATGGCATGGAAATACCGCTTTTCTATCAGATGAATTACTGTGTGCATCTAAACCCTGAATATCATTCATCTGTACCACACTGTGTTAACTGTGATGGGCTGTATTTCCTGCCTCAGAAATTCTCATGAATATTTTATAGTTTTTTTTTTTTTTTTTTTTTTTTTTTTTTTTTTTTTTTTTTTTTTTTTTTTTGTTTGTTTGTTTCATCGCTGAAGTTCAGTTTTTACTTTTTTTAAAGCATTGCCTGTTCTGGCTAACTTTTATATGGGATTATATAAGGAAAGTTAATAGGGGAGAACAGCAGCCAGTCTTCCTCTTGTGAGACTAACTGCGGTACTTACGGTGGCTAAACACATTATACTAGAAAAATTCTTTCTTTAGGGGCTAATCCTGATTGGCAGTGGTGGTCTCTAACAAGGTGTTAAATGCTACAGATTCCTGCTAGTCAGTGGGAATAGTATTTAAACTTTTAAATTGCACTGGATGCAGAAAATCTGTAGTGTTTATGATCAGGAAGGCATATCACTGCTTTGTCCTTTTTACTGCAAAAAATGTGAAATTCTTATTGATGGATGCATTCTGCTCCCAAGGGTGTAGTTCCAGTGCTGTGGTGTTTTTTTAACATGTTCAAGATTCTTGTTACAGAACGACCAGTCATTTTAACTGCGTGTTGCTGATGTATTTGTCTCTTTAGCTGTTGTGTATATCTGTTCCCTTGTGCCTTTTCACACTTCGTATTCTAGAACATCCTCTTTTCTTTTATGCCTAGCTAGCTCCCATTCTTATTAAAACTTGTCTTTGTCAACATTATTACAAGTAATCTATAATCCAGGCCTCTCTTATTGCTCTTAGCAATTAAAACACAAAGGAAAATCAGAGTCCATAAAAAAAAAAAAAGACACAAAACAAATGATATGATATACCCACTTGACAAGCAACGACCTCTAAAGAAAAATAGTCCCCCTATTATTAGCTCTTGTCTTTTCTCATTCCCCACCATGACTGTTGTGATTATTCATGGTTATTATGACTTTCAAGTCCTTCAGCTCCTGTCTACATGAAAATAGATTTTCAAACGCACAAGTAGAGGATACGCATCCAGTTCTTGAGCAAGAGATTGATTTCTGCTCCCTATGAGCACAAAGACAGCGTAAACATGTGCAACTCTTTCTCATTGTCAGAAGGGAATTTGCTGTTTTCAGACACTAAACTTCAAGAAGATTGCAATGGGAGAGTATGGTTCCCCACTGTCTGTGATCAGGATCCTTTGTTAAGGCAGTTTGTTGCTGTAATTTGGCTATAAATTTAGGCTATTTCTTTTATGTGGGCCCTGCTGACAGTGGTGTAAGTGCAGGAACACAGTGTCTACCCATATACCTCTGTATGAGATACTACAACTACCTTAGTTTCATTTTTAAGCCCTTTGAACTAATGTTCCTATTACGTCTATCCAATCTCCCTTTTTTCGGCGCTGTGCAGCAGTCTTATGATTTCCTTAGTAAAATGCCTCATTCCAGTAAATCTAACTCTGAGTATAAACTCGAACTTCTTGTTGATGATGGTTAATGAGTTTGTCTTAGATGTTATGAAGCATTGACAGATATGGAAGTTATAGTTCTGGGATTTATTTTGTCCAGCTCAGCTTGACTAGCCAAATAGTACTCAGTGCAGGAGATTGGAAGAGGGTTGGAGAGCTATGACTATGTTGTACCAGCCTTGGATCGGTGAGGGCTGGTTTGCTTCCCAGAATCAGCTGAAACAGTTTCCAATCTGCTTCTGCTCATCCTGTAGTCCCAGGATACCATCTTGGAAAACCATGTCAATGAAGATGAAAATTCGCCTCATTGGTACCTTCTTTTCTCCAATCCTATTAAATGCAACTGGAAAGAACTACTAACATTCAAACACAAAAATGTGAGCTTTAAATATTTTGAGAAACTGGTCAAATAAGAAGAAATGCTGTGGATGGTTGCAGAACTAAATAACTGCCAACACCTTACCTTGAAATGATATTTCCATTTAGAGGCATCCACTTCCAGAAAGAATGACTGTACTCATAAAAGTGGTACAGCAGGAGGCAGTAATAATAAGTAGGTGGAGTGTAGCTACATTTTCAAAAAACAAAAAACAGTCTGAGGAGCAGCATTACAGCCCTCTGACTAGGTGTGCTTGAAGGTAGGCCACTGTATGGATTTGTAATGAAGTGTCAGAGGGGAGTAAACTATGTGATATTTGTCAGGAAAAGCTAAGAAGAACTGGAAATAATTTGAAGTGTTTGAAGCTATCTCAGGCTGCATAAGGAGTAATCAGAAATAATTTATACTAATGTCTTTATGCTGATTTTTCTTAAATATTTTAGAGTTTTACCATCACAGTTAAAAAGGGAATGATGTTATTAACATGATAACACCTGACAACTCAGTGATTAGCTGTGCTTACCACCTGATTAGGTGCTTATGGTCCAGAGGCAAAATTACAGGTCATTAAAGTTCTGATGAAAGTCATGAGCTATATTGGTGGTCATTGGTTTGGAACCTGTTCCTGTTTGTGTTTCGTTTGCTACTACATGCGTAGTGGTGCTGTAATTTATATTACTATAAATTCAGCAGTGCAAAACTGTGTGTCATTTTTGTACTTGTTCACAGATGATCTATTACCTAAAAAGGGAATCATTGGATTTTTCTCTATGTCTAATTCTTTGTATGAAACAGAGTGCAGTTATAGATTTTTGTGAACTTCTATCCAGTTCTGACTGAGTGAAGAATGGTAAAAACAATTCCTGTGTAAAATACTTTGTACTGCCTTAACATCAGTTGCAAGATAATAGGAAAATAACTGTTCTGGAAAGGGTAAAAACAGCTGTGTGTGAACATACAACCTCAATGTACAATATTAGACTACTTTTACTGGTATATTTTAAATACAATGAAACTTCGTGTTTTTTTTTTTTTTATTATTATTATCTTATTATTTATTTATTTATTTATTTTCTGTCTATTCAGTTGAAAGACATCCATAATGTGCTGTTGGAACGGTACAGAGTATACAAGAGATGTATGCATAAATATACATAGTGCAGAGTCTGCCTCGATAGGAGTGTGCATACCCTGATACCATCACTGCATTTCTGGAGTAGGATATTGCTGTTCTGTTGATGTCCTTTGTTCACCAGCGGGCATTTATTCATGCTGGTTGGCGATAACTGAGAGAATTGTCTCATTGACCATGTCAGCATTGCACTTTTGAGTAATGCTTCACTTGCAGCACTAAAACATCCCCAGTCTTGGCAGGTTTGAAAAGGCTTGATCAGGACAAGAGCATACCCATTAGAATACACTCTGTTTCCCTTTAGGAATATTACTTGCCAAATGTACACTTAATTTTGTCTTCCTAGCCTTAAGAACCTTTGAAATCCATATTTCTGGCTAAAAAGACATTGTAATAGTTGTATGTGGGAAGAACATAAGGATTTTGATACAAAACATCTAATAGTAAGGAGTCCTTAGTCAATAGTAAGGCATGTGACCTAAGTTATGAGTTGATGACATGCCACTTTCAGTTAACTAATTGGGCACATTTCCTCCTAGTCCTCAGGTAATCACAGACCAGCTCCTCATGCTTGGAGAAGCTGGTGCTAAGAGCATAAACTATTCAGAGACAGACTAGTGTCCACCCAGGTGGCAAAGGTTGAAAAATTGGCTTCTTCAGAGGTGTTACATCAATTGAATTTAGACAGAGTGCTCCACATGCATTCAAAGTACTTTTTCACACTAATTGGATACTCTTCAAAGGCTTAATTACCATTTTGAAATTATTTCTGTATTCTGTACAGATACTGAAATGCTAACATCTTCACAATTGTATGCCTTTTAGGTGAGGGTGGTGTTTGCTAATACTGCATGTATAAAATAGACGGAAATACTTCTTACAGATATTAAAAGGGAGTCAGAAGGAAAAACAGTTTGGAATATTACTGTCATTTTTGGTAGCCCCCGCTGTGATAGGATCTTGCTGTACTTTGACAGTACTATTCACACACACCGCTGTATATTTAGAGAGGATGTGAGAGGTAAGAACTTTGTTCAGGGGATGTGACTGCTCTTTTACAGTTTCAGTCACTGAAGAATGAACTGAAATCAGTAATAATAATAATATTAAATCTCTGTACATGTGTGTGTATTTTGGTGAGAGGAGGACATAATCTACTGACTGTCAGTCTGGGCTATTTGAGGATTGTTATGCCTATGCACTAGGCCTCTACGTAGAGGCCTGGCCTAGGCGTCCCTGCAATTGCAGGCACTGTTGGAGCTGGAAGACTTGGTCCTGTTATTTATGACTCCAGCAACACAGGGCTGGATATAGCTGCAGAACAGCTGGGCAATAGGACTGTGTAGTGGTGCAATAAGAGAGGAAAGTGGAGGATATTGTAATGATTTTAGGCCCTCTGTCCTTTGCAGATAAACCTGGCTGCAGGCTCCTCCACGTCTGATACATGGTTTGCACCTAGCAGAAGAGGAGAGGCACATCAGTGAATAATTTTTCTTAGTGTAGAGTATTTGTGTGTGACTTTATGTGCTTCTCTACTTTTGGATCTTAGAACACAGAATGGGAATCTGCTTTAATGGCCACTATATTCAGCTGAAATGGCCTGCAAATGCTGAAGGCCTGGTGCCAGTCAGAAATGAGTAATTTGCAAATTACGTAGTGACAATTTTCACAGAAAACCTATCTCTTTATGTTAAGAGGCAATCAGAGTGATTTTTTCACCCAAATTGTGGACTATCCCTTTTCTTTGGCTTTTGGAAATAGGGTGATTTTTGTGCTCATGTGTCTCGAGTAAGCTTAAAACTTTGAAAATTGTTGCACTTTTTGAAATATTTGGGAGACTGCACAGTAGTCATACTGCCACAATGTAGTTAGACCGTGATTTTGAATCCTGCAACTGTTCATCCATTTTATTGACAAATTTACCATGTGACTGGATATTGATTGCATTTTTTTTTTTTTTTTTTTTTTTTTTTTTTTTTTTTTTTTTTTTTTTTATTTTTTTTTTTTTTTTTTTTTTTTTTTTTTTTTTTTTTTTTTTTTTTTCAGGAATGTCTCTCTAGTTGCCATAGCAAAATGAGTTTTCAAACTGAAAAAATGCTGACAGCATCCTCAAAGTTTCTTCCTGGTAACCAAAACTCCTCTCTGATTAGTGTACAGGTATAAGCAGTTTTGATGAGATGTGCTTGTTGGTGGAATCCCTTCATTAAGGCATCTGTGTTTTTTTCCAAATGGAAGAGACAGTGGGCTTTCAGAAGGAGAAGAGGTAATCCAGCAGATTCAGGCTGTTCCTTTTAGGGCTTCCCCAGAGCCAGCTAGACCTTGATTGTTTTATTCCCACTGCATAACGACTAGCTCACTGGGCTGGTTATTCTGACCCTAAATGAAATTTCTTAGAAAAAAAAAATCAAATGTAAATAAATAAATGTGAGAAAAAGGATCTGAGTGTACAGAATTCCTACACAAAACAAAATATTTGGTGCCTTAATCTTGCTGCAAGAGGCCATATTCCAATACTTGTGCTATATTTCCTGATTCAGAACTTGTCAGTTTTATAGTTGGAATAAACATACCCTTGATATCAGTGAAACTGATGAACTCTTGCATAAAATGTATTCAGGAAATTCAGGTGTTTCATTAACTATTTTTAGCTATTTCATGACCTGACCTAATTAAAAAAAATACATATTTATCAAGCATACTTTACAGACTGGGAAATAGCTGTCTTAATGTAAATATGTCTAGTCCCTTTCAGTGTTAAATGAAAGTTATAAAGCAGGAAGACCTGCAGGAAATGGTATTGCTGCAACCTGTTAAAAAAAATGGCTTCTCCCTGGGAACATCTTCTGCTGAATCAAGACTTTTTAATGAAGTTTCAGTTGCTTTAGCAAAGGCTTCAGTAACATAATGTCATTCTGTGCCTACTGGTTGGTGTACATGTGTGCAAGAGTTACACCTTGTCTGGTTTGCAGAGGGACCATCCTGTTCAGAGCTGTCATGTAAGCAGAAGACTGTGGATAGAAGTGGGAATATCGGCTTGTGGTTTTTGAGTAGTCAGGGAGAAGGAGGAGGAGGAGGGCAGCATGCAACATGCTGCGGCAGATGTAGCCCATCACAGGAGATTTTGCTGCAAGATGACAGAAGCTTATGCAAATAATGGAAACACTGAGGAAAAACAAACAAACAAACAAAAACTCTAAACGGAACACTTGCATTGAAGCTTTCTTAACAGACTCCGCAGTACGCACAGTTTTGCTATAAATTATTGCGTATTTCCTGAAAGAGTCTTCCTAAGTACATGAAATGACAGAGGATTTTTGGCTTTTTTTACTTGTACTTCCTGAGGTTTCCTTGGAGAGTTTATGTAGACTTTCTGCTGAGTTCACATCAGCATTTTTTTTGCTAATTTTTACTGATGCTTCTCCATATTGTGAACTTTTTAAGAGAAAATTAACGGCAGATTGCCTTCCCTAGAGAGGAACAAAAAAGTCTGTTGAAGTGATCTAAAAAGAGAAAGGGGAGAAAATACTACTTAAAATAAATGTTTCCATTTCAGTGCATACAGAATGAGTGGTTAAAGACATCAAAGAACTTTCTAATTGAGCAAAAAACCTCGCTTCTTTCCCACTTTCTCCTTCTAACATATCTGGATATTTGCTAAGACTCAATTGTTACTATGAAATTACTTACAGGAGAATCTACTGTTGCAGTGATGCTGATGTATGAACTATGCTTTGCATTGCTTAAGGCAGTTACAAGCTATGGCTTCTGTTAAACTCAGGTTAGTACCTTTTCTCCTTAATCTATGCTCACCCATCATATCTGTTACAACAATCTGTCATGTTCTGATTTTCTTTAGCAGGTTTTCCTTCTTGTCACTTCTCTATGCACCATCAAGCATAAGGGAGTTGCTAGACACCATTAAACTACAAAATATATGAGCCATATATTCAGAAGTAAGAAAAAAATAGGGCTAGGCTTGTACTAAGGTCTAAAGGAGGATCATCAAGTACTTTCTATGAAACTCTGCTAAAAGTCTGTACCTACTAACCCTCCTTGTGTTGATTCATATTGATGAGATGTTTAGACAACATGAGGTTATGCACACTTTAGGAAAACAGCCTGACTATTAAACTGAGTAGGTGACTCTTGCTTCAGCTGAAAGCTGCCCATGAGGTGGAAGTGACCCTTTCACATCTGGCACCAAAAAGAATCGTTGTGATGCTTTTTAATAAATTACAGGCAGATACCATAGTGATGAATTCAGGCCTCCATATGCAAAATTTGTGAAGATCATTCATTAAGTTTCAGATAGCAGTGGGATTTTGGATTCCCCCCCATCTCTGCCTCATTTCTTAGTGTTTTGAGGTCTGACAGCATGAGGTAGAATTTTTGGATCATCTTCCACAATCATTATTTATCAAGAACCTCCTGACCTGGAGTTTTGATACCATTCCCATGGGCAAACAAGTTCCTTACTGATTCCAGTCCTCCAGTACACACTGCAGCTGTGGCATGTGCCACAGCTTCAGGGAACAGAGACTGTAGGATGTGTGCTGCTGTGCAGATGGACCCCCAGCTGGATACAAAGCAAATTACTTAGAGTCAGGTCTGGCAATGTAGAACACTATTATGCTTTCACTTCACTTTCACTGTATACTTACTTACTTACTTTGAAATATTTTTTTTTTTCCCATCCAGTAGAAGTGATTTTCCTTCTTAGTCTGTTGCACAGGACTTCTGCAGGTCTCCTCTGGACTTATTTTGCTGGTGAATTCAGAATTGTCTTCAATAGTTCTGACAAATCTTTCATGACCCCAAATGACAGACTAAGTCAAAGCTCACACAGGGCACAGACGTGTACATGTGTGAGTCTCTTGTGGAGAGCAACACTTGCATGTTTTTAATTCCTCCCGGAATCATTAGAGATGTGTCTCCCTGTGATAGGGTGAGTTGTACTATTTTTCTCTGATGTGCCCATTATTATGCCTCAAGAACAATTTTTCATAATCGTGGTGTCAACTTTCATTTTTATGCTGATGATATAGATATGGGTGTCTTTGAAACGTGACACCTCTGTGTCCTTTTTTGTTTAGCAGGCATTAAATCATTAGTATCTCAAAATCACATGCCTCTGAATACTCGCAAAATGGAGCTCCTAGTTGTCTGGTTTCTTAAATTTGCTGAAAAATGCCAGTCCTGTTTTTCTAACATCTCATGACCTCTAGTTCTACTTCAAACAGGTATCAAGCAGTTATCTTTGGTCAAGGATTGTTTCTTGTGGTTTTGTATGTATAAGAAACTGCCTTTTATCATTGAAATCTTGCTACATTTTAGGTATTTCTCTCTATTTTTGAGACAGAGGCACTTTTCACTCCTGATTTATATATTTCGTATTAGATAACTGGAATTCTTTGTAGCATTTCCAGAACCTTGAATATCCTGACTGCAAAAGTTTCACTAACCTTCTTGCTTTTTGACTCACACAATATGTCAATGCATCAGCTCTTCTTAATTAGCAATGATTGCCTAACTGAGTTTAGATCGATTTTTTTCAGCTATTTTTCACCTCCAGGGTCTTTTAAAAAATCTTCCAAGTTGTATTTACAGTGTCATTTGCTGATGTTATACGGTTTTGTTCTTTTTAGAGCTTCAACATATAAAATTGGCTGCCTCATTCCATTATGATATTCACAAATTTTATTAAAACGTTACTTTCTACATTTATGAGAATAATTTAGACAGGCTGGTTACTTGCAGAAGAAGGGCAAGAAGTGGAAGGATACTTTCTACCCTTGAATCAAGGGGGAGCACCTGCTAGGAATATATATGAGTAGAAATGTTACAGTAATTAGACATTCTTTTCTCATGAACTTCACTGAGAAGCTCTCAGATTTTTGAATAAAATGAAATGAAACATTTCTACTTCTTTTTATACTAGTTCTCAGACATTTCCCCCTTCCCTGTTCCCCCCAAAAACTTGTTTTCCTTTTACATCAGCAATGAGCAACATGGAAGTAAACTGAAAGGCAGTGAAGCCAAGTTCAAAGATTGGTATTGGCAAATGCTGGACAATATGAGCTCATGGCTTCACCTCGTGAGGAAACCTGTCCTCTCTGGCCTCCAGATAGCAGAAGCTTCCCTCTTCCTCCTGCAGCGTGTTAGAGCTCGCTGCAGAGCGGTTTAAAGTGAGGCCTGACGCTCCTTCATTCCTGCCAACCAGTACAAGGCAGTAGTCTTTATATGCTAAACCTGAAATACGAAATCCTATTTGTGTTAAAATGAATGACAGGAACTTCTACTGACTTTGCCAGAAGACTGTGCAAGGATTATTGTTCCTTCTGACCTTAGGGAATGCAAAACTGGATGCTGGAATAAAGAGAAAACACTTGTATACATTGTATGCCTTTCAGAGCCTTGAAAAGCCAGGGCTTACTGATGTTCTTTTAATTACTGGATGATGTTGTACAGGAGTGTGAATCCGAGGTTGTTGTAGTCCTGGTGGGAAAGATGCTTAGCCAGCTGAAAATGATTTGTATTGCAGTTTGAAAAGGCAGCATCAGAGCCAGCCTGGCTGTTGTTAAATCACTTTCTAAAGCTACTATTGTAAGGATCTGGCTGTTCAGCTACTGAAGAATCAGCCTGTAACCAGGGACTCACATTTATTTTTCTGCAACTCTCTCAGACAAACCTCTGTGATTTCCCTAGAGAAATCCTTTATGTTCATGTGTTCACTCCAGGTGCCCAGCCATGGCAGCACACCTTACTTGCTCACAACAATTTACTGCACACGTCAGCAATGGCTTCACTGCTGTGGCTGAGATAATTTGTTCTTTCTCATGAAAGGAAAGCTGAGAATCAAGGATGGCGGAGTGAACCTCATTTTACACTCCAACTAAACCCCACGGGGAGTGGTTAATAGTATACAAGACTAAGTCTGATTAAAAAAAAAATAATACCAAAAAAAGCCACAATCCATATCAATTGTAATTTTTTTCCTCACAACACCATCTATGAGCCATCTCACAGAAACAGTGTGATTCTCACAGGGAAGAAGAGGAAGAGATGGATTACTTCTTTTTGCTAGTAGCTTTTCTGATTCTCACTGTCTCCTGCAATAACAACAACGGTAATGATGGTGACAAATCCTAAGCTTTGAAAAGAGGCGGCTATGCTTCAGTGTACAGCGTGGTGACAGCTTTGAAGTAAAACATTTTCCTTGTGTTCAGATATTACATGGGCAATCTCTTTCTTGTCACTTTTCCTGCCTGGTCATTAATGGTTTTTTGATGCTTGTTTTTTTTTTTTTTTTTTTTTTTTTTTTTTTTTTTTT